>CM053753.1:80577844-80618609 GCA_028658305.1 Pachyuromys duprasi | reverse complement strand
CCCCTTCTGGGCCTGGGGCTGTGCACCATGGTCTGAGATGATATTTGGGGCACACACAATGGGTTTGGGTTGGTGTGCCTCTGCTGAATTCAGGCCTGTCTGAAATGGTGCCTGAGGCCTTCTCTGTCCTGTGGACACACACAGGGACTGAGGTTTTTGCTGGCGGAGTGTAAAGTGTTTGCCCTCAGTGTGCGGTCTGGTCCATATGGTCCCCAGACCTTCTCAGTCTGGGGTGGCTCAGGTGATAGGTGCACACCTGCTGCACACCCGTGGGTTAAAGCAGAACTCAGGTCCCTCCCAGACTTGCCTGCGGACTGGCACACGGACTGAGGTTTTGCTGGCAGAAGCGTGCAGCGCATGCTCACAGAGTGCAGACTGGTCAAAATGGTCCCCCGACCTTCTCAGCCTGGGGTGGTTCCGGCAATCGGTGTGTGCCCGCCGCATACCAGTGGGTTGAAGTGGAACCTGGGTGCAGTGTGTACTCACAGTGTGCGGGTCAGTAAAAATGGTACCTGGTTCCTCCTCAGACTGCCTTCGAGACTGTGTGATCTAGTCTATTATGGCGGATGTGGGCGCCCAGCTTAGCTGCTCATTCAGATCAGAGCTGTGTGCCGCTGGTCACCCGGAGATTTTTTCCGGGGAATAACTGGGTATCCCTAGGGTTTTTCCACTTGATTTTCTCACCGTGGAAGTTCTGCTCACCTGGCAATCACGAATGCTGGTGTTTTAGGTCCCAGAGTTCAGTCTCCTGGTTGAGGCATTGTTTCTGCTGTCCTACTCCTCAGATACAGTGTCCTCTCGTGGCAGCCATCTTGGATCTCCCCCATCTTTTCTTTTTCAAGAGTTATCAGTATCCCCCAGGTTGTGGCTGCATCTCTACCATCTCTACAAGGTCACTATGCACTTAACTTCTTGTCTCCTGAAGACCTATTTCTATCTACATCTGCATCCTCACGATGGTAATGGCAAAAGAGTCACTTGAATATTGCAGACCAGAAATGAGTAATCATTCATGCACACCATTTGCCTTACAAGTTAAAATTAACAGAAACAGAGCACAGTGCATTAAATATATTTTGGATGGAAAGTGGAGTGTAGAAGAATTTTAATCCACCAAACATGGCTTCTTTTGCAAAGGATCACAGTGAAAACCTTCTAAGTCTATGTGATCCAGCTGAAGGATCTTGCTGGAATACAGACAGTTCCTTAGTACACATCTTAATTCCTTAACAATGAAGATACGGTTAGTTTATAAAAGGAAGTAAGCATGTTTGAAAGTGCATAATTGAGGGGCAGACAAAATGACAAATCAGAGAAAGATTTGGCAGAATGACTCAGAGCTAGGATATGCCCAACTCTCACAAGAACAGTTCAGGAAAGAAAGGTGACTTATGAGCAGTGCGGGGAGAAAAAGAAGGCAGAGTAGAGTAGTAGTGTGTGTGGCAGTTTTACAGAGACAGGTTGCTGAGAGAACAAGCTGGACACAGGTGAAGATAGAACAAGCTAGAGCATGAGAAGGAGCCAGAAGATTAGAACAGATTGCCAGGGTTAGTTTGAGGCGAAGCAGAGAAATCAGTCATAAACTGAGAGAAACCAGTTTGAATCAATCAGCTTGAAGAGAAGTTTGGGTCAGAATAGCTGGACTGAACCAGCCAGGAAGAATTCAGAAAGATCTAGAGAGGGTGATTTATTCATCAGTAAGTCTTGGAGGCTAAAACACTCTAGACCTAAAAAAAAAAAAAAAAAAAAATAGCATATGTAGGAAAAAAGCTGAAGCCTCCAAGGTTTGAATTTACATAAAATTAGATTGTACAGAGGTTAGAAGCTTCCAGGCCTACCCCTAGAGATATCTACAACAGAGAAAATAATGTTCTGTGATTAGTTCAAGCTGTGTACTTGCACATCTTGTGGGTGGCCGAAGCCTCATGCCGTCACCTGAGGAAATAAAAACATTTAAGTGGAGGGCATATTGAAACTACAATATGCATTTCTCAACCAGTCACTGGCCCTGGAAATCAATGACTTATTTCCGTGACTTATTTTCTTTCTTGAAAAATGATATAAATGGCACAACCGTGTATGCAGCATTTTTACTTATGTGTCATAATGCTTTGGATATTCTTTTGTGAAAAAAATCAGTGGTTTTCTTTTCTTTTCTTGTTGATTCCTAGTATCCTATTGTGTTAAAACCTACCAACTTATATTTTGCATTTCCCAGGTGATGTTCATTTGAGTGTTTTCTAGATCTTAGCTGTTGTGAACAAAGCTGCCGTTAATATTTATACATTACTATTTTTAAATGCTTAAATTTCTTTCACCTAAATATATGTGTCATATGATTATATGTATCATATGGTTAGAATATTGAATCAGTTATTTCTTTATCCTTATTTTAAAATAGCATGGCCAAGACAGACTAGGCAGGAAAGAGTTTATTTGGTCTTATGGTCTCAGAGGAGTAACTGACGGTCATGATGAAAAGCTTGGCAGCAAGCAGGCATGACAGTCAGATCAGGATATAGAAAGATTATATTCTCAACCACAAGAACAAAGCATAGATAATGAACTGAAAGTAGGGTGAAACTATATACTCACAAAGATGTCTCCTTAGTCATATATTTCCTCCAACAAGGTTGACCAAACAGTACTACTTACAGTGGATAAAATGTTCAATTGCCTGCACATATGAGGACATTTCTCATTGACACCACCATGTTATATTCCATGGCCCCTACAGACTCAAGGTTGTGTGAAAATGTAAAATGTGCTTATTCAAACTCCAAAAGTTCCTATAGACTTTAACTTGTTTAACATTGTTTAAAAATCCAAAATCTAAAGTCTCTTCTGAGATTTACGGAATTCTCCTTACTGTAGGCCCACGTAAAATCAAAAAAGCAAACTACATACTTTCACCAAACAATGATACAGAATATATATTACCAATATAAGTGTAGGAATATGGACAAAATGAGGGAATACTGGACCAGATCAAAACCAAAGCCCATCAGCACAAACACAACATTCTATAAATCTCTGTCTGGTTGTCAAAGGACTTAGAGACTCTGCCCTCCCAGCCTTACTGCCTACTATCTACAGACCTGCCTTGGCCTGGCCCCACTCCTTGCTCATAGCTTTATTTGGCAGATGTTTCCTGGTTCCAGCATGCCCAAGATCTTGTAGTCTCTGCTGAAACCCTGGCTTACTTTCTCAATTTCTTAGGAAAAGTACATGTTACTTTCAAATTCTGGATCTAGTGGCCTAGAAACTTGTATATATGACCAGGAGGAAATGCATGCTGCCATCTCCTGGAATGTCTGCCAGAGCTTTTAAGTAAAGATTTTAGCATATACTCTGGAATGTGACAGGAATGTTTGTTGTTTGGGGACTGTCACTGTTGCTTAAGCAATTTTCCTTATCATTTCCTTTTTCCAAATCCTGGTGATTACAACTAATAAGAAATATAGCAGAAATTTTATTTTTCATGTATATCAGTGACTTACCTATATCTCCAACTAGTAGCTATCAGAAAATAAGACTTCTCACACTGTATGATTATGTGAGACAACTTCTCATAAGCATCCTTATTTATATCTATACTACATATTATATCTTATGTGTACTATGGCATAAAATATACTGTATTAAATTGCTATGACATAATATATTTATATAAGACATAAACATACTGAAGTATATATAGTATATATTGTGATATATTTTACTCAAACATTTTATTTTATGCAGTATGTTAAATAATATATAATATATGTGTGATTTTTTGCTATAATTCCATCATTTCTGTTCCTATAGTATGGTCAGCAATAATGATTTTAGAAGACTAGAATGGCAACATTGACTTTCTAAATCTCTTTTTGCAGATTTCATGATATTGATTCTCCAAAAAGACCAGTTTTTAAAAATAGGTAATAACACTTCCAGTACTGAAGAAAGAACCATTTATTCATGCCATGCCTCACAGTATGACATGCTGAATACCTCCATTGAATACTTCCAATTTATCATTTTTAAGAATGAAGAATTGGTTTTGAATCCATGATATTTACTTTTAGAAAATATTTGCCAGAGTAGTGAACATTGAGTGAAAGGAGCAGTGAGCTATTTCAAAGACTCTGGATGTTGCCTCTGAGCTGACATTAGGTTACAGAAGATGGAATTATCTGGTTGTTCTTAATGTAGCAGGGAAAATCAGTCCAAGAAAACAGGGATCTCAGGGATCTCTGGCTCTTTCCAGAAGCATCTGGGATGAAGTAACAGTTCCTATATATGCCTGAATGTGGCCTTTATCTTTTGCAGCAGCGTAGCTGACCTTACTCAAACAGACTTCCTGAGGCTTCCTGAATTAGAACGCATGGTATCATAAAGTGTCTACTGGCCGAGTGAAACGCTGAGAAGTAATGCCTCCCTTAAAATTTAAATGAAGACTTGTGGAGTGTTTCATCAATTTGTGGACTTAAGGTCCAATTTTTTTTATTTGAATTATTTTCTAGAGGAGGAAAAGTCCAGTAAAATTGACCTTTTCATCCCCTAACTGAAGCAGTACCCTCTCCTACTTTAGTGGTCTTAAATAACCTACTTTCTGATGTGTATGGCTCTATTTCCTGTCAGAAAGGATAAATCTTACATAGCCTGAGAAAACTGCAGTGAGCAAATGAGAACAGTTGCCATTCAAGGTATTATTGAGTTTCCTCAAAAATAGCTCCAACACTACCTCTTAGTTTTCTAATCTACCTAAGTTGCTTCTCGTCTCTAAGTAAAGTATGACTGGGTGGCCCAAAATAACTACTTAAATTTTCTAATTTGGCCATTCAATATTGCTCTGTTGAGAATTCTCTGTTTAGCTCTGTACCCAATTTTTTAATTGGATTACTTAATTTGTTGCTGTTTAACTTCTTGAGTTCTTTATATATTCTGGATATTAGCCCTCTGTAAGATATAGGGTTGGTGAAGATCCTTTCCCAATCTGTAGGCAGTCATTTTGTTCTGACGACAGTATCCTTTGCTTTACAGAAGTTTTTCAGTTTCATGAGGTCTCATTTATAGATTGTTGCTCTTAGAACCTGTGCTGTTGTTGTTCTGTTAAGGAAGTTGTCTACTGTGCCAATGAGTTCAAGGCTCTTCCCCACTTTTTCTTCTAACAGGTTTAGTGTGTCTGGTTTTATATTGAGGTCTTTGATCCAATTGGACTTCAGTTTTGTGCAGGGTGCCAAAAAACACTTAAAGAAGTGCTCAACATCCTTAGTCATCAGGGAAATGCAAATCAATATGAACCTGAGATTTCACGTTATACCCATCAGAATGACTAATATCAAAAACTCAAGTGAGAACACATGCTAGAGAGGATGTGGAGAAAGGGAAACCCTCCTCCATTGCTGATAGGAATGTAAACTTGAACAACCACTCTGGAAATCAATATGGCACTTTCTCAGACAATTAGGAATAGTGCTACCTCAAGATCCAGCTGTACCACTCCTAGGCATATATCCAAAAGAGGCTCAAGTACACAACAAGGCTCAAGTACATGTTTGTAGCAGCTTTATTTGTAATAGCCAGAAGCTGGAAACAACCCAGATATCCCTCAACTGAGGAATGGATACAGAAATTGTGGTACATCTACAGAATGGAGTATTACTCAGCAATAAAAAAACAAGGAACTCGTGAAATTTGCAGGTAAATGGTGGGAACTGGAAAAAAATCATCCTGAGTGAGTTATCCCAGAAGCAGAAATACACAGGGTATATACTCACTGTAAGTGGATATTAGACATATAATATAGGACGAGCCTACTAAACTCTGCACACCTAAAGAAACAAATCAAAATGGAGGACTCTGACTAAGATGCTTAATCCCCATTCAGAAAGGCAAAAAGGATAGACATCAGAAGAGGATTTCTCCTCTCAAGCAACAGGACAGGAGTTTGCCACAGAGGTTCTCTGAAAAGCTCTACCCTGCACGGTATCAAAGCAGATGCTGAGACTTATGATGAACCTTTGGGCAGAGTGCAGGAAATCTTATGAAAGAAATGGAAATAGTAAGACTTGGGGAGGACAGGAACCCTACAAGGAGAGCAAGGGAACCGAAAAATCTGGGCCCAGGGCTCTTTTCTGAGACTGATACTCCAACAAAGGACCATTCATGGAGATAACCTAGAACCCCTGCACAGAGGTAGCCTATGGAAGTTCAGTGTTTATGTGGGTTCCATAGTAATGGGAATAGGGATTGTCCCTGACATGAACTGATTAGCCTGCTCCTTGATCACCTCACTCTGAGGGGGAACAGCCTTACCAGGACACAGAGGAAGACAATGCAACCACTCCTGATGAGACTTGATAGACTAGGATCAGAAGGAAGGGGAGGAAGACTGGAGGACGGGCCTGGGTAGAGAAAGTGGAGGGAGGGTGGCAATGGGAGGGAGCTACAGGAGGGATAAAACGTGAGTAAATTGTAATTAATAAAAATTAAAATTAAAAAACTTTCTAATTTGTATACATAGAAACAATGAGATGATGTGTGAAAAGTAATGCTAAACATCTAAAATAGAAAAAATATATATAAATTAATCAGACTGAATTTAAATAACTATTAATATAATATATACTTTGTATCATCTCATTAACTAGGACTACACATATAACCCCTACACTCATTATAGGAGTTGTCATGGGCCCTTGGTTTGCTTGTGTTTATCACATACATTGAAAAATTGTAAAGCAAATTAAGCAACCTGACAATTCTTGATCATTCTTGGCTCAACACAGAAGGTATTGATATCTCATAGGCAGGGTGAATTTTAGGGTGGTTTTTGTGGGTAGGTTGGTATTCCCTACCTTTTACTAAAACACTAGTCTAGGATGTCCTCTTCAGTCTCTATGGTCTCTGCTACTAGGAGTCTCTGCATCAATCGCCCTCAAGCCCTCCCAGGAGGCTACTCTTACTTAGGTCTTTAGCATGTCACAGAGATATCCCCACCCCCAGTTTCTCTACTGACCTTCTGTCTTCATGCCCTCGCTCTTCTCAGGTATGATCTTCACCCTCTTAACTCTCTAAGCCCCCTGTTCCACCTTGTTCCCTCTCTTCAGCCTTTAACCTTGTTTATTCTATCTCCCCTTCCAAGTAAGATTCATGTGTCCTCCATTTGGTCCTCCATATTACTTATCTTCTTTGAGTTTGTGCCTCGTAGTACGCATATCCTGCAGTATATGGCTAAAACCCACTTATAAGTGAGTACATACTATGTGTGTCTTTCTCTTCTGGGATACCACACTCACGATGATCTTTTCTAGATCCTACCAATCGCCTGGAAATTTCATGATTTCTTTGTTTTTAATAGCTGAGTAGTATTTCATTCTGTAAATGTACCACAGTTCCTTTATCCATTCTTCAGGTGAGAGACATCTAGGTTTTTTCCCTAGATTCTGGCTATTACAAATAAAGCTGCTATGAACATAGTTGAATAAGTATCCTTGTTGGATGGTGGAGCATCTTTTGGGTGCATACCCAGCAGAGGTATAGCTGGGTCTTGAGGTAAATTATTCCCAATTTTTGACAAAGCACCAGATTAATTTCCAAAGTGGTTGTAAAAGTTTATATTCCCACCAGCAATGAATGAGATTTCTCCTTTCTCCACAACCTCATCAGTATATGCTGTCACTTGAGATTTTGATCTTAACCATTCTGACTGGTCTGAGATGTCATCTCAGAGTCATTTTGATTTGCATTTCTCTTATTACTAAGGAAGTGAGCATTTCCTTAAGTGATTCTCAGTCAATCGAGATTCCTCTGTTGAGAATTTTCTGTTATATCTGTGCCCCATTTTTTTTAATTTGGGTTATTTTCTTTGTGGGTGTTTGATTGCGGGAATAAATGTAGAGTAGACAGAGCAGAGATTGACGATTCCTTCAAGCTCATCTAATACCTGACTCAACCAAAGACCCACCATGTCAGAGAGTGCCAACCCAACACTATGAATGATTCTCTGCTAAGCCTGCACACACGAGCCTGTGTCAGAGTTGTCCTCTAAGAGTTTCTACCCAGCAGCATCTCAAAACAGATGCTGAGACTCACAGTCAAACATTGGTTGATGCATAGGTAGTCTTGGGGAATAGTGGGTAGAAAGAGAAAAGGACCCAGAAGTAACAGGAGTTCCACAAGAAAAACAGCAGAACCAACCAGGGCCCAAAAAGGTTGGCTGAGACTGAAGCATCAACCAAGGATGGTGTATGAAATGGACCTAGAACCCCTACAAATATGTAGAAGATGGGCAGCTTAGGCTTCAAGTAAATCCTCTAGTAAGGGAAGTAGGAACTACATTGGACAGGGGTTCACTTGCTGGCTTTTTGATCACTTTTCCCTGGTGGGATTACCTAGCCAGGCCACAGAGGAAGAGGATGGCCTCAGTCATGAGGCAACTAGATGAGATGGGGAGCTCACCTTTTTTGAAAAAAAGAGAAGGGGTGAGGGAGAGAGTGTGGGACTACGAGGGAAGAGAGGAGGAGCTACAAGGATGTAAAGTGAATAAAATAAATAAACTAGGAAAAAGATGTGAGGATATTAATATCTTAAGATGATATGGTCACTTAACACCAACAAAAACAACCTCACACTTATAATTCTATGGCCATTCTGTTAAATAAATTTGTGAGCAGAGCTCCAGTATTGGAGTCATTCTTTGCTGTGGTCAGATCTCAGAGTAGGATGTGAAGATGCTCAATAAGAGCATTAAAATTCATTGGAAGTAGGAGAAAACAAGAAACAGGACAGGATCCTACCACAGAGGGCCTCTGAAAGACTCTACCTAGCAGTGTATCAAAGCATATGCTGAGATTCACAACCAAACCTTTGGCAGAGTGCATGGAATCATATGAAAGAAGGGGGAGTTAGTAAGACCTGGAGAGGACAGGAGCTCCAAAAAGACCAAATATATCTGGGCACAGGGGTCTTTTCTGAGGCTAATTCCCCAACCAAGGACCATACCTGGATATAACCTAGAACCCCTGCTCAGACGTAGCCCAGTGGCAGTTCAGTTTCCAAGAGTGTTCCCTAGTAAGAGGAACAGGGACTGTCTCTGACATAAACTCAGTGGCTGACTCTTTGACCCCACACCCACCCCTGAGGGAAGAACAGCCTTGCTAGGTCACAGAAGAGGTCATTGCAGCCAATCCTGATGAGACCCAATAAGCTAGGGTCAAATGGAAGGGGAGGAGGACTTCCCCTATCAGTGGACTTAGAGAGGGGCAGGGAGGAGGTGAGGGAGGGAGGGTGTAATTGGGAGGGAATGGTGGAGGAGCTACAGCTGGAATACAAAGTAAATAAACTATAATTAATATAAAAAATAAAAATAATAATTATAAATAAATAAATACAATTCAATGGAAGTACCTTGATCTTGCATTGACAAAGGGGACCAGGTATCCAGACACCAGTCCAAGTGGGAATCAGAACACCCACAACATAATCCTTCTAGATCAAGTTTTTTAAAAGTCAAATTCGATTAATAAAAGTTCTTCTTAAAGAAGAGACAGTTTGTTAAACCTAAATTTTATGTATCTGATGTCTGATTTTCTTTAAGAACAAGGTTACACATTACTTGAAATTTATACTGTTAATCTATCCCCCAACTTTCAACAGCTGGAACTTTTACCAGGACAGCTGCACCTTGGAGGAAAGGAATTCTAAGACTATTTATAGACTACTTGATGTTAGCGTCAAACTTACATTGATTTGAAGAGAAACAAAGCATCACTAACCCATCAGCTAGAGTAAAGAAATAGATTTCAAGTGATCAATAAAGTTATGAGTTCTGTCCATCTTATAATGTGTGTAATGAGTCCCTGAAGTCATTGTATGGTATTAATTCAAGACCTATGGTGCATAATGAGAATATACAATAGCTGATAGAATTTTTATATTGGTTTCTAGAATGATAAGCTCAAGGAAATCTTATTTTTAATGAAGTCTTAGTACAAAATTCTAAAACTGTTTCTTCCTAATAAAATAGCAAAGTAAGCAATAACACATTCTTTGAAAGATGAGTCTACCTACTCTTGTGTGAAGAATATAGCAGTGACTATTTTCATTTATAACCACACTCGATTCTTTTTGTTTTGTTAACTCTGGAAAAGACAGAGAGATTGAAGAATGATAGGTTCTCTAAGTGACAGTTTATTCTAGCCACAATACCAGGAATAGCTTCATTCCTTGAGATTATTCAGAGCACTATTCATTTGCCAAATGCAATCAAACATGGTGGCACATGTGTTATCCTGACTACCTCATGTTCTTAGGTGCAAAGATTATTTGAACTCATAATTTTAAATCATTCTGAATAATGTAATGAGACTCTTTCTCAAAATAAAATAAAGGTCATAAAATGATTTATGAACTAGAATTCTACCAACATGGGAAAAGACTGAATTACAAGTAAGCAACAAATGTGGAAGTGTTAAATCCACTTGGTGTGACAAATATCCTGAACTCATTATATAGATCCTAGTTTTACATGGCAGAAATTAACTTTGAAGTATTGATAAGATAAAACAAAATAAAATACAAACCTTCAGGTTGTTTTTAAAATTCTCTTTTATTAGGCAATCTCAAGGCAGATAGCAAGAGTTTAGCTTGATGGTAGTGCTTTGAATATCCTACCCTGGTTTAAGTTAATAGCTTGGTGCATGCCACTCAGCTATGTCCTAAGCCCTTCACTCTCAATTTGGCATTATTAGGACACATGATCTGCTACATTTTCAGTTCACTGCACACTTGTTTCTATCTGTAGCCCATCTTTTCCTATTTATCTATTAATATGGCAGAAAGTAAGCCTTCCCCCATTTTTGTTCTTCTTCCTTTAGCCCATGTCATTGTTTCTTATACATGGGCAAGTGGTCCTTCCATTTTCAGACATAGATTATGACTAAGTAAAATTCCTTATCTTCAAAGATAATCTATGTAATCCCATAGCTGTTAAGTGTCCTTATTGGTCCCATCAATTTTGCATAGACATGGAATATAAAGAGGGCTGCTGAGGTGCCCCCTGTGGAGTGACAGGTTGTGGCTGATAAGGGGACCCTGAACAGTCAAAGCTCTCAAAGAAAGGGAAACACATCATTTATCAAAGAAGGTTTTTCTCTAACACATACAAGCAGGAATAGGAAAATGGGCTCCTATTCCTATTAACAATTAAATTAATAACTTTTTACTCTCTCTTCCTAATTTTGCCAGCGTTGCATGGTGAGATCTTTTTCCAACATGCTTTCCAAAGAAAAAAAGTACTTTGAGCTCACATGCTATGCCAGCATTTCTCTAACACAGTGTTGCTGCATTTGAATTCTTTGTTTTCACATTGAGGTTGAATTAAAACACAAAGAATAATGATTCTTCAAGGATAAATCACATGCTTTTCTGTTATTATAGGGGATTACTAAATATGTCTCAAAAGGAGCTTTGAATGATGTTTTTAACCTTTTGTAATATTATGATTACCTTATCTATGAAAAGAAGAACTCAAATGAAAGCTTTTTGGAAAGGTTGCATCTGTATGTGGCTTGAAGGTTCAAGGTGAAACTTGAAAAGAATCCTTCAGTAGGCAATTATTGGATGAAAAAAATCACAGTATTTCATACTGACAAGATTTTATAAAAGTAAATTCATATGAGAGGAGAGGAATAATGAATTTTCAGAATACTGTGTAAACATTACTAAAAGATTTGTTTTTACTTAGATGGATGATTGGTAGTGTATAGTTTATAATTAATAGAGATTTTAGTAAATTATCAGTAAAGACTATATAAAATATTGTTAACTTGAATCATACTTTTCAATAAACTGTAGTATAAAATAAGACTAATAAAATACTAAAATAAACTACAAAAAGTAACAAATGTGGAAATATTAAATCCATTTGTGTGATAGATATCCTAAATATATCATATAGATCCCACAATTTTCTGAAAATTCATCACAAAGTAGAAATAAACTTCAAAGTAATAGTAATAGAATTAAATAAAACTTTCAGGTTCTATTTAAAATGCTATTTGATTAGGCAAGCCCAAGGCAGATAGCAAGAAAACAGCTTTATGATAGTCTTTGGACTTTTGTTTGTCTTATATTCTGCTGGGGTCTCACTCAAAATTGATTATTTGAGAATAGATTGATATGCAGTTATCTAAAAAGTTTGAGTTGTGACATGACAAGTATTCAACAATGTTGTCTACTTTAAGAATTTTATTTTCCATGCATGTACTTGGTTAGAGTATCAGTCTCAATAAATCTTTGATCAGATTTATTGGTTCTGTTGCTCTCCTTCTGGAGATCCTGTCCTCTCCAGATCTTACTATTTCCCACTTCTTTCATAAGATTCTCTGCACTCTGCCCAACGGTTGGCCATAAGTCTCAGTATCTGCCTTGACAGTGTGCAGGGCAGAGCCTTTCAGAGGCCCTCTGTGGCAGGCTCCTAATTTGTTCCATTTTCTCCTTCTTCTGATGTCCATCCTCTGGAGATAACCTAGAACCCCTGGACAGATGTAGCCCATGACAGTTCAGTGTCCAAGTAGGTTTCATAATAATGTGAATAGGAACTGCCTCTGACATGAACTGATTGGCCTGCTTTTTGATCACCTCGCCCTGAGCGGGGAGCAGCCTTACCAGGCCACAGAGGAAGACAATGTACCCACTCCTGATGAGAGCTGATAGACCAGGATCAGAAGGAAGGAAAGACCTCCACTATCAGTGGACTTGGGGAGGGGCATGCATGGAGAAGGGGAAGGGGGGGAGAGATTGGGAGGGGAAGAGAGAGGGCACTACAGGAGGTATACAAAGTGAATAAAATGCAATTAATAAAAAATTTTTAAAAATTGGTACAAAAAAGGAATTTTATTTTTATAAGGAATGATAGTGGTGCATTCCAATGTCAAAGCGTCTATTATTATACTAATCGTATTTTTTTTTCCAGAGCTGAGGACCTGAACCCAGGGTCTTGTGCTTGCTAGGCAAGCACTCTACCACTGAGCTAAATCCCCAACCCTACTAATCATTTTTTTGTCACTTTTTTGTCACTTTAACAAACTTCTTGAGATTGACAGCTCCCAAACATAAGAGATGTGTTTGGTCTCAGGTTTGGAGTTAGAATTAGTTGACATTATCACTTTTTCCTGTGCTGAGGCAGCAGATAGTGGGGGAGTGCATTGGACAGTTGCTTCTCTCACCACAGCAATGGAGTATAGGAAGGACAGAGCAGGAGCTTGGCTCAGGAAGGTCCTACGATGTTTCTGTGCGTCTCTCAAATCATGTGCCCTGAAGCTTACAGACATCCTACTAAGACACATCTAAGAATGGCTTTTCAACTAACCAAAACTGCTATGGACTTAGGAACAATCTTCTAATAACTGATAGTTTGATAAATAGATATCTAAACTATAGCAATTACCGAGCACAAGGAAGAAATTTTTGTCAAGAGGCTGTTAAAAATTATAAAATCTTACTGTTTTCAATTCTTTTTAAACATTTTATAATTTATTCACTTTACATTCCTATTGTAGCCCCTCCCTCATCTCCTCCCAGTCCCGCCTCTTCCCAGTTACCCACCTCCAGTATTTCTCAGAAAGAGGGAGACCTCCCCTACCATCAGACACCAGCCTATCAAGTCTCATTAGAAATGCCTGCATCTTCTTCCTCTGTGGCCTGGCAATGACCCCCAACCCCACCCCCCACACACTAGGGGGAAGTGATCAGAGTGTAGGCAACAGCTAGATGTGAAAGCTAAAAGTGTCAGTATAAGTGACAAGGGTACTATTTGGGACATTTTTTTTCATCCTGTTCTTATTTGAAGCACTTGAATCTTGTTTCATTTTAACACCTAACACTTTTACTAATTTTTCTACGTGTTTTCCGTATAACAACAGAAAATAATTTTGCATATTATTCAATGATGATTTGCTAATATCTTTTCTTCCCTGAGTGATGACTTATGTACCATTAATGCAATAGACCTGGGATAGTGTACAGGAAGGTGTCATAAAAGAAGGCATATTTAGTATGGAATCTAATGTTGAAGAAATTAAATAATATGTACCCTATTATATATAGCATATTATATACATATATTCCTATAAGGCTTTTATGTTAATATTTTAATGCCCCTCCAATAAAAAGAAATAAGATTTTTAGAAGATGATAAGGTCCTGTTGGATTGTTTATGAATAAGATCAGTGTTAGCCTGCCAAGACAGATGTCCCCATCTGCAAAATAGTGCCCCAGTTGCCATGAGGTTACTACTAAGTCTCTGCTTGGATTTTAGACAAATTTCACAGGAGGAAATCCATGTTTGGTACTATAAACCTAGTCAAAAACCCAACCCATGACTGGGATGATCATAAGCCTGAACAGAGAAATGAATACTACTGTTTAGCTCTACTAGCACAAATAAATAACATATTACTAAGAACTGCAGAATAGGTGCTTCATCTTGTTATAAAAAGGCTAAGAAACATGTCAAGAGATGACAATATATCACTCTTGTAAGAGGCCATATTTGAGTAAGGTCAAACAAAGTATGTGGGAAGAATATATTCAACAGTTTTGAAGTTGTAGCTCTGATTCTTTGAATGCTGATAGTAAAACATGGACTTTCAGCAAAACCTAAAGTTTTGTGAAATTCTGAATGTTTGCTGTAATATATTATGGCAAATGGCAGAGCCTCTTTCGGGGAGAATACCAAGTGCAGTCAAATGATCTTCTAGGAGCATGTGTTGCTCTGGCAGCTGCTATTGCAAAGAGCCCACAGACACTTCAGAAATTAAGAGTTCCAATTCTGTTTTCATTTTTTTCCAGTAACACAGACTTGAGACCAGAATTATTCCAGATGAAGGACTCTGGGGAGCTTTTCAGTCTTAGTGTTATTCACTCCCTATGACTGCCAGTGCTTTTTTGTATTTCTGTACATTTATCCTCAGTCACACCAACTACAGTTCCTGTGAATATGGGCCCAGATCCTGCAGAGGGGACTGTGCCAGCTCTCTCTCTAGAAAGAACAGGTAGTAAAATACGGACTGGCAGGGCCTTTCTCCGACATTGCTGTTTTGTTCCCACACAGAGTTGAAAACAAAAAACATGGAACATGTCTGCTTCCTGCTACTTAGATTAAGAAAGATAGAGTTGACAAAGTGTTAGATTTGTGAGCTAGACAGAGGACTATGCAGACCATGCCCCAGATGAATGAAACAACTATCATCCATTTATATTCTATGGGAAAAGCAGAAAATGATTGTGGCCTGAAGTATGAGTAATGCCCAGAAATGCCTTGGTATTGGTAAAGCAAGAGGTTCATGAAATAAATTTGGAAAGCCTCTTTTCCTTTCTACTTCATCAGTTAGGTTAAACAGGCTTTAGTGCCAGCTCTTCTTTAAAGAAATGGTAATGACCCATCTGGTCTGGGCTTTTGATTAGTGGGTTGCTCTATCACTGTTTTCAAACTCATTGTTGATTGTCAATTGAAGTGGAAACTTCTGATTTCCTTGAAGACTTAGTTTTGTCATGTGATATTTTGCTGCAAGCTGGGCACCTGGTGTTTTCCCAGGTTGACTGGTGAGAGGGCAAGGCTTGCGATGCTTTGTCATGAATGTTCGAATGTGAGGGATGTGACTTTGGCCTGCTGAGACATTCATGGATGGACTCATGAGAGGACATATATAGAGGTCCACAAACAGTAAGGCATTGCTTTTTGATTGGCATAGTTGTGCTGTTCTTCAAGCTTTGACACTTGACTTCAGAGATAGAAATTATCCAGAGAGTTTCTCCAGAAAATCCAACTGAGTCTTGCGGCTTTTCCTGACTTGGTGTTGCTGCTTGGTGTTGGCATTTGGACTGGAATGCTGGTATCCTGAAGACTGATTCTGGTAATCCCCCAAAGATCTATACCCTAATCAGCAGGAGTAGATAAAAGAGGACTATTGTCCCTTTCTCTAGGAATCTCCTACCTAAGGTTGGTGGGTGGGAAAGCAGGTAGAAATGAGGTAAAGGGGCTTAAGAAACTTAAGTAGGTTTGGTAAAAATTCTAAGCCTACAGTCATTCTTTGTCACCAATATGACCAAATATCTGTTGAGAAGAAACTTGTGGACTTTATTTTGGCTCATGGTTTGAGATTATACAGTCTTACATGGTGTAGAAAGCATAGTGGAAAAGAGGTTTGTAGCTGAGGAAACAGGTAAAGCAGATATCTTCTTTCCCTATGTTGAGACTCAGGAAGCAGTGGGATTGAGCCAAAACTGCCAAGGACAGGGTACAATTCATAAATCTTGCTCCTATGAGCCCTGAGATATTCTGTAGTCCTATCTCCAACCCCTGAAGTTTCTTTCTTGAATCAGATGACATGTCTGTGGATGAAAGGACAATTTTGAAGTAACCCACTACTTTTCTTAATCAGAAACTAATGGTCTTTTCCATTAGTATTTGCTTTGTTTAATTGGGAGCCTCAATACTAGTACATAGACACAGTCATTATATCTTGTCTTCACTGGGGTTTCCATTGCTGTGAAGAGACACCATGACCACAGCAACTCTTGGTCAGGCCACATATTTAATTTGGGTTGCCTTACAGTGTCAGAGGTTTAATACATGCTTCATGGTGTGAAGCATGGAGATGTGCAAGCAGACATGGTGCTGGAGAAGAAGCCAACAGTTTTACATCTTTTTCAGCAGGAAAAGGGAGTGACACTGCCTGGCTTCAAAGCCTGCCACCAGAGATATAATTCTCCCAATGAGGCCACACCTCCTAACACTTCTACTCCCTATGAGCCTATGAGAGCCATTTTTATTCAAGCCACCAAATAACTTCTTCATAAATTGTTCCCTTTGTTAGTATTTAAAGGCCTGCTTTTTATCTTCTAACTTTGGTCTGAAACCTACTTTATCAAACAAAAGGATAGCTATGACTACTTGTTTTGTGCTTCCAAATGCTTGTCAAATTTACTTCCATGCATTATTTACGCTCTGTTTCACTGACAATGAGCTCTGTTTCTTAAGATACATAAGTTAAATCATTTTCTTTTTTTTTTTTACCATCTATTTAAATTGGTCTCATATTTTAATTGGACAGTGAAGATCATTTAATATATAGGTGTGACTGAAAGAAATGTGTTGTAACTTTATTGATTGTTTTCTGGTTGACTCGATTATTATACAGTCTTTTCTTTCTCCTCTCCTCACATCAGGTGCTTACTAGTTTTCAGAATAGAATGTTTGATTTCTTTTCCTTTCACAAAATTTAATCATTTCTATACAGTAGAGATTTCCTCTATTCTTCCTTTGTGTGGCATATCTTAATTATCTCCTGTGGTGCTAGCTTGATGGTCGTGAATTGCTTTACTTTAGGCACATCATCTGAAAATGCCTATATCTCTTTACCCATCTAAAAGATGTCTTGATTTGGAACAGCAGGCTTGGTTAGCAGTGACCAAATGTTAGACTTTCAGCTACATTGTCCCACACTATCCTGGGTTTTAAGGTCTCAATTGAAAACTTTGATGTTATTCTTGTATGCTTGTCTTTGTGAGTTGGCTTTTTCTTCTTAGAGCAATTAAATGGCTTCTTTGTGCTGTAGTGTTTGCATTATCATTATAATGTGTTATATCAAGGACATCCTTTGAACATATATGTTTGGGTTTAAAATATCTCTTAAATGTTCTTTGCTTTCCCTATAATTTTCTGTGACACTTTCATTGAATGTATTTTCTGGGCTTTTAGTTTTTAATCTTAGATCTTTGTGCTACTCCTTGAATTTCTGGATATGGTCTTTTTTATCATTTCCCAGACTTCTTAAGAAATGTGCCTATCTCTTTTAGTTTATTTTTTAACGTTTTAATGCAGTGTTCCCTTTAGATTGATCCAGGCCATTGGTCAAAATTTCCATTGTGCTTTTTATTTGAACCATTGAGTCATTTATTTTTAATATTTCTACTATATATTCAATTATCAATTTTTCTTGAGGAATTTCTCAACATGTTACTTACTCTCTTCTCAAAGGCCTGAACTAATTTTCTCTCTACATTTTCATATCCTATTTTTCACCTTTTACCTAAATCATCTCACTTTAATTCAGTAATAGAGGAGGTGTGATCTTGTAGGAGTCTTGAACTACCTTGTTTGCACATATTTTTTCTGTTTCTATTTTGTGATCTGGGTATCTGTTAGGAAGACTATCTCTTCAGATTTTGTTTGTAAGTACTGTTGGTGAGATCAGCATTCATTGAAAGCTCAATCTACAGTAGCACTCAGAGAAGAAAAAGGAAAACGCTGCTTTAAGAACAATTTTAAAAAAGAGAGAAAGGAAAAAATACACTTTAAATTAACTATTGGCAACTACTATGACATAAAACATGCAAAATGTAATGAGAGGTAATCCGTGATGTAAAACACCTCTAAGGGTAACAGTTAAAAAAAAAAACTGAATGAAATAAGACAACCATAGAAATGATTTTAAAAGCATCTGGATTAATAATATATTTTATAAAAAATATATTATTTTAAAAATTTATTATTAAAATTATTTAAAATATCAAATTACTAAAATATAAATATTATTAAAATATTTAAAATATATTATTAAAAAAGATAAGAAAAGAATGTTGAAAAGAGAAAGAGAAAGAACAAGCAACAAAGAGTGTCATGTTAAACAAAAAATGAGTAAGCAAAATTAGATAGGTATGAAAGCAAAGTAAAGTCCTATCTGTTGCTTTAAAAAATTAATGGTAGGAATATGGTGAAAGAAAACTCTTTAAGAAATAAGCAAACCAAAAGAAAACAGAGATTATGTTTTTTGTGGAGAGCTGCGTGTGCCGCGCCTTAAAGATGGCGCCGGTTTCTGCCTTCCACCCTGATGGCGAATGCTCTTGTGATAAACAACTCCTTATTTGGCTGTGCTGTGTCTGATGATCTGCCTTCTCTTGCGTGTACCTATCCTCACTTCCCACGTGGCTACCCGGGGTTGGCTGGCTCAGGGGTACTTATTCCTGGGAGGGGCTCTCCTCGGCAGCAGAAGATTGTTCAAGGCTCCTGAATAAACTGCTTGTAGAAGAGCTCGTGTGTCGTGTCTTTCCTTCTGGTCGAGGCGGATGCGACAGTTTTTGAGCTATTTCTTTCTCAGTTATCTAATGGAGGAGCCTGCCAGGAAGGGTAAATGTCCATTGAAAGTTCCAAAGCTTCTTGTTTCCAGTCCTCTGGTCTCCCACACCCATTCTTCCCACATCTGATCCCCACCCTTACTTCCCTCCCACCCTTACTTCTATCTCCTGGTCAGTTCTCTCTCTTCATCCACTTCTGTTTTTTATTCTATTCCCCCTTCTGAGTAACATTCCAGCACCCTCCCTTGGGCTCCCTTGTTACTTAGCTTCTTTAGGTCCGTGGATTGTAGTATGATTATCCTGTGCTATAGGTCTAATATCCACTTTAGTACGTATTGTATAAGTACATACCATGTGAATCTTTTGGGGTTTGGTTTACCTCACTCAGGATGATCTTTTCTAGTTTCATACATTTGGCTGTAAATTTCATGATTTTCTTGTTTTTTTTTTTAATTGCTGAGTAATATTCCATTCTGTAAATGTGCCACAATTTCTGTATCGATTCTTCAGTTGAGAGACATCTAGGTTTTCCAAATTCTGACCACTATGAATAAGCCACTATGAACATAGCTGAACAAATTTCCTTGGTGTATGCTTGAGCATCTTTCAGATATATGCCTAGGAGTGGGTTTAGCTGGATCTTGAGGCAACACTACTCCTAGTTTTCTGAGAAAGCCCAAGTTTGATTTTCAAAGAGGTTGTATAGTTTGCATTCCCACCATCATTGAAGGAGTGTTCCTATTTCTCCACATCCTCCTCAGCATGTGTTGCCACTTGAGATTTTGATCTTAGCCATTCTGACCTGTATAAGATGGAATCTTAGAGTCCTTTTGATTTGTATTTTCCCTAATGGCTAAGGACATTGAGGATTTCTTTAGGTAATTCTCAGCCATTTGATATTCTTCTGCTGTGAATTCTTTAATTAGCCCTGTACTCTATTTTTTAAATTGGATTATTTGATTTGTTGGTGCTTACTTTCTTAAGTTCTTGGTATATTTTAGATATCAGCCCTCTGGGAAGGGGCCATTTCTTTATCAAGCTGGAGGCCTGGAACAGGATAAGCTCCTGGGAAGATATGGGTGTGACTCTAGCTGAGACTCCTAAAAGGGGGTGTGGGGATATGCAGAGTCAAGTGACCAACTCCAAGCCAGGCAGGACTAGTGGAGGGAGGGGAGAAACAACCCACCAACAAAACCTGTGATCCAAAAATTACCCTGCCTAGAAAACGTGCAGGGATGATGAGGGAATAAAGTTTGAGGGAAAGTCCAAACAATAATTGCTCAAATTGGCCCAATCTGAGATCCACCACATAGTAGAAAACCATCACCTGACACTAATAATGATACTTGGTTATGATTTTAGATGGGAGCCTAACTTGACTGTTGTTGGGGAGGCTCCAGCCAGCATCTTATGGAAACAGATTAGGACTTGCAGCCAAGCATAGGGCAGAACTCTGGGGGGTCCTGTGGAAGTGTTAGGGGAATGATAGAAGAACCTGGAGGGAACAGGAACCCAACAAGAAGACATCAGAGACAACTAACCCAGTCACATGGAGGCTTTCGAGACTGAGACATCAACTAAGGAGCATGCATGATCTGGACCGAGGCCCCCTGCACACATGTAGCAGACAGGTGGCATGGTCTTCATATGGGGTACCTGACAACTTCTGGGGGGATTTCTAAGATGGACTCTGTTTCCTGCTTTTGGATCACTTCCCCCTGGCAGCACTGCCTTGCCTGGCCTTAGGGGATGAAGATATATGCTCAGTCCTGATGTGACTTGATGTGTTGGGGAACGTTAATATGGGAAAAGGGGTGCTCCCTTTTCCTGGAGTAAAAGGGAAAGGGGAAGGAGATAAAGTACAGGGGAAGTTGGAGGAAGGGAGGGTGGGAATCATGATGTAAAATAAATAAACTAATATTTTTTTTTAAAAGAGAAGGAAAAAAAAGAAAAACAAAGAAAGTTACAATGTGCTACTTCGGAAATCAGGACTGAGCCTGGAGTATCTGGGTGCTCAGCTATGCTGCAGTCATTTCCAGAAATTTTCCATTATTTCTGCATCACTAAGTGTCTGGCCTTGGTACTTTGGCCTCTTTTTGAGCTGTTTCTCACCCACTTCAAACACTGACCTGTGTGTCCACTTTTGGTGACCTCTGTCTAGGCTAAGGTGTTTCCCAAATATATTGTGAGGAGAGGAGCTACGTTGAACACAGATCTGTTACTGGACTTCCAATCATAGTACTCTGTGTTAAACACCGTACAGGATGGAGGAGAATATGGAGCAGAGCTTCAGCTACTGGCCGGACAACACACACACACACACACACACACACACACACACACACACACACACAGATATTCCACAAATGCAGAGAGCTTCTTCCTGACACTTGGATCAAGGTGTCAAGGATGAGAAGTTATTCTGTTTCTCTGCTGCTGCCTCAAAGCTTATAGCTGCCAAAGCCTTCTTCATTTGAGCTTTAGAAAGCAGCTACCTCCAGCACTCCCTTGGTCCATGGCTGCTTTGATGAACTGTTTCCTACTCAGGGTCTATGGCTGTATACCTCCAGGCTGTTTAAGTTGTAATCATTCATTGTTTCCAAGCCTCCACAATAGCTCA
The DNA here is from genome assembly GCA_028658305.1 of Pachyuromys duprasi. Classification (NCBI taxonomy): domain Eukaryota; kingdom Metazoa; phylum Chordata; class Mammalia; order Rodentia; family Muridae; genus Pachyuromys; species Pachyuromys duprasi. The sequence continues at coordinate 80,596,861 of CM053753.1, read as the reverse complement.
GTATGAAGAAGATATTGCTCTCCAATCTGTCAAAATCCTGATATAGACCTTAGACATCTCCATTGCTGACATGATATGCAGGACTATGGTCATAAGAAATGCTGCATGCATGTAAGATTGTGGGAACTATTGACTTTTCCAGTGCTAGGACTAATTGCTTATCCCCCTTTAAACCATGGACACTGGCTTACCCATGGAAGTGTTCTGAATTTCATTATTGTGTTTTTCTAAGTTTTTTTTAAGTGTCCTGTAAATACTTCCATCCTTTCTTATATTCTTTCTTTCTCCAGTAGGTATTCTCCTAATGTTTCTTATTCCTGATGTCATAGTTACTTCTAAATGTTGCCTTATGTTTTTCTCATGTAAATGATTAAATTGGGAGAAGTAATGACAGCAGGAGCTTCAAGTTGCTGACCCCTTTGTGTCCAGAGTCAGGAAGCAGAGGAATGAGGACTTATACTCAGCTTGCTTTCTGCTTCTTAACTAATCCGTAAGCATAGTCTATGAAACTTTGCCAAACACAGGTTAGATAGATCATCCTACCTCAAATAACCTAACTACAAATCTTTCTTCATGGGTGTTCTTGCTCAGAGGGTAGTCCTCCTATATTGTAACAAGAGATTGACCATCTAGACTAGTTCCCTAATAAAAGAAGCCCAACATAGTTGACTTTCTTCTGCAGTTTGAGGGAACAGAAAAAAGTTTCCTTGTACAATCAGAGAAAAACACCCAACAGAGCTTCAGATCTTCCAGTGTCTTCTTCATATTGGAATTCTCAACTTCAAGGGCCATGAGAAATAATTCCATCATTTTAGACTATCCCCTTTGAGCTCTGTTGCTCTAATATCCTGAGTGTTGTGAATGAGAATTCCTGAAAAGAAGCTCAGCATACAAAAGTTCCAAAGGCTGTAGAGAATTTGGAATGTTCCTTGTCCAGCAGCCTAGTTTCAATTTCTCTTAGGATATCCTAAAAGAAACACCCCTTGCCTACCTCAGTGTAAGATTTAGCACCTTGATAAATAAATAAGAACCCTTGGAATATGTTAAAAATCTTATTATCCACCAATGAAAGGGCTAAGAGTGCTATCAAATAACATCTGACACTTACAAATACATAAACACACATACACACCAAATCTTGGTGTACCTGACTCACATTTCTACAATACATATTTTAAAACATTTTGATTTAGAACTCTCTTTTTTCCTGTTAACATAAAAACACCATTAAACTTCTTGCAAGCTGGAACACCCTATTTGTGGAGAACTAAATTTAAGTTTCTTGACTACATTCTTAATTATATCACTACCAAGAAGAGTTACAGCAAATTTACAGATAGTAACTAAAATATAATTAGATACAATACATACACTAGAATCATACGTTGTGGTATGTGATTTGATAGGTATTCTGTTTTTACATGAGTGCACTAATAAAATTAAAATCAGAGAGCTTTCATTGTAGAATTTAATCCTGTCATGATGAAATCAGGCAACACTATAGAACAATGGCTGGCGTTGTCTGTATTTCCTGTAAACAATTGCCATGGGAACAAAAGAGAACTCATATCATTATTGGGGAAACATTGTACAAAATCATATGGCTACTCAGGAGCTGGGATTAGAACTCATGCCTGAGCCTGTGATCCTATTTACTAGACAGAATGGATAACAAATAAAGCATCTTCTGTGGATTAAAGTGGTTGTTAAGAGAAAGAGTTACCATAAACAGTGAAGAAGAAATCATCGCACTGAGCCCTGTTAACACCCCCTTTACTTTTCTTAACCAATTAGTGAAAATCTATTATCTAGGATTCATGCATTGCAAAGGTTCAGACTCATAAGAGCATGGTGCATACATTTAAGAAGCAAGTGACAGCAGATGATCATGGGGCAAGTTTTAAGAGACCAGCTGCTTAAGCTGAAAGTGAATAGTTGCTTCACAGGTAATTAGGAAAACATTTAGCAGAGTTTAGGGACTGCAGTGAAGCCATCACTATAATTCTGAAAATGGAAATTTCTTTATATATTATACATGGGTCAGATGAGTAGGAGTAATCAAGAATTCTCAATCCACATACTTAATGTTACAGTTTTTTCTTTGTTTAATTAACCTTCTCAACAACATGTAACTAGCTAATCTATTTCAGGAATGTCTAAGGTTACTTGGAGAGAAGAACATAACATATTATGATCTCACCCAACTAATTACTGGGAAGAATCCATTAAAAAATGAAGGAATTGCTGTAATGTGTAATGAAACCATTACTATGTATTCAATGTCAACTTGGCAAAAGATTCTTTACTAAGGGTTCTGCAAAACAACATACAAATCTTAACTGAAATGACAATTAAGTATACTAGGAGATGAAGTTACCTATAAAAATAACTATATTGCCAAGCATTTAAATTGGTAAAGTTGATTACCATTGTAGCCAGAATAAATATTTTCAGTAATAAAGAGGATAGAGAGTTAATTAAGAATTCTGTGGTTCAAGGGTAGGGAGGCAAAACAAATTATTAAGGTATTTTGGCAAGATGATGATTAGTAAAATGATACAGTTTTGTAGCAAAACCAATTTGACCTTATAGAACTTGGCACTGCACTTTCCTAATAGGACAGAAAATATCAGATGAAAAATAAATTATTACTCCATGTCTAGTGCCAACAACTCTAGTGTGTACATTAAAAGTACACTCCCTAATACAGTGCAAGGACTCTTATCAGATCAGAGCTTGGAAGCATTAAAGAGCACTTACTGCTTTAAAATATTATGTATTGACAGACATGTGTCAAACTCTAACTTATAGATACAAATACTCTGTCTTTAAAACCCATTCACTACTATACAGAAAAATAAACAAGGTTGTTTTGTGATGTGCTGCCTTTTGGTGTATAATAAGTATTTCATATCTGTTTCTCAAAAAATTTGTTTAATACCACCTTGTGTGCTAATTTAAATAGGTAGGCGTTTGAATGGATATATAACAGCTTACTCTATGGTCCTTATTTGTTTTTAAAAAATGAAGCCATTTTTATCACAAAAACATTTTCATCTTTTTCTAGTTTTTAAACAACTACAAGATTTGGAGAAATGCCACCGTGGTTAAGATAATTTGCTGTCACTATTGCAGAAGACCGGGATTCATTTCCTAGTACCCATGTGGTGGATAGCAACTATCTGTAACTCCAGTTTAAGGGCTCCATTGACCTCTTTTACCCTCTCTGGGCACTGGACACCTCTGGTGCATCTACAGACTCGTATACATAAAATAATCTGCTAAAGATATTCAAAAAGAGATTTTAACATACTATAATTTAGACATAGGGTATAGGTTGGCACTGGTCTAGCGTAAGTGCCTGAATTGTTAGATCCCAACTTAAACGCCTGCAAAGCAACAACCACCACAACAAACAGTTAATCATCTATAACCTAAACATGATTGTAAGCTTCAGAAATGACGGAGTGCCCCTCTTCCTTTGTTCATAAGGCTTTCGGTATCTCAGACAAGCACTCCTCCCAACCTCTATGCCCAGCTGGTAAATCTGATTACTTTTTTAAAGTGTATTTAAACCTTCATTTAAGTATCACTTCTTATTTCGTTATAATGATGTATTTTAAAGCTAAAATATTTAAGATAAGGTGATTATGTATATTTTTCTCTCAATACAGAATTAATTGTTCCTAAAGTGTATCTTGTCAGGATTTGAAAATCATAGCTTTGATAAGCAATAAAATCCAACTGAAGCCAATGTACTTATAAAAAAAACAATAACATATTTTCTGAACAGTATGAAGCTGGTATTTAAGAAAATAAGTGTTAAGAATCTTTTCTTTGTTCTATCTGCTGTCTTCACTAACAGCAGCTTAGCTTTAAAATTTATCTTGTGTTGAGTGTGTAAGAGAATTTCAGTATCTAAATCCCATAGTTCTTATTAATTTCATCAATGAATTTGTTAAAACTCAAAACGTTGAATGAATGATTGTTTAAGACAAAATGTTTGTTACATGCAAACAGACCTGAGGAGGCCTGATAGGCTAGGGTCAAATAGAAGGCAAAAAGAACTTCCCCTATCAGGTGGCTAGGGTAGGGGCATAGGAGAAAAGAGGGTGGGATTGGGAGAGATGAGGGAGGGAGTCACAGCCGGGATGCAAATTGAATAAATTGTAATAAATGATGATAATAAAACATATATTAACAAAATTGTTTGATACTTGGGACTTTGGGCTTATGTTCATTTAAATGACACAATGTTGTTGGTACGAATTACTTATTTTACTACACAGTTTAATTTTAAATTATCCTATTATTATTAATGAGATATGACAAATATTAATAATTGTTTACTAATTTTAGTATCTTTTTCTAAAACATTTTAAGATTGATAACATAATATATTCTTGGGATCCCTTCTTTCTTTGCTGCTGAGAGTGATCAGCGTTATTGAATACATTTTATTCAGCTGTCAGGATCACTGAGCATGACTAAATCAGACAACGATCATTGGTAACACTAAGATTGACCTTGTCACTAATGATGTAACTTATTAAAATGAAAAGATTTACTGTTTTGCTGGAGCTACTTACAAGAACAACAAGAAGTCCTAGTGAGTGTGTCTGATTAGTGTAAAAATTTTGGTACAGAAATAAGATTGAGGATTAAACCAGGAAGTCAGATGTATATATCCCCAAACATAGAAATACAGCCTGCTCAGTCTTTGTCTATATAATTTAACATGTATGTATATGTTTTCAGGGCTGACTATTTAGCATGGATAATCAAGGGGTGTGCTGCTTTCTGGGGGAGTTTATTTGTTTTCTTTGTTTTCTGGGGAAATCTCCTTCCCTTCCTCTCAGCATTTCTTAGTTGTCTACATTTTTTTTTTTTTGCATAGAATTGAGACATTCTATACTTTCCTCTTTCTACAGTCACATGATTATAGTTGTCATCCTTGTTCAGGCATTGTTTAGAAAGGCATGTTGGTAAGATTTAATGGGGGTATGTTCTCCTACATTCCTGGAAGGCACAATCTCATCACAGAAAAATCTCTCTTCCTCTGACTCTTGCAGTTCTTCTGCCCCCTCTTCCACAATAATTTCTGAACATCAGTGATAAGAGTTGTTCTGTAGATTTATCCACTGTAACGGGGACCCACATTCTCCATTTTAAGAAGTTGTAGTTTCTCCATGCTTGCACATTAGTTCAAGAGAACTCCCTAGGGTATTGAGAGAATGAAGAAATGGCAGATGCAATCTAACAGAAGAGCTGGGACCATGTAGAATTGGCTTTCTTATGGAGAAGCCACAGTACTTCAGAACATCAGCATTTCTCTTTTATGTAGTTGAATGGAAGCCTGGGTTAATACATGCAGATAAGCAAGTAGGTGATCTACTACATATAAATAAAAAAAAAGGCAAGGTATTATATACAGGTGACTAGGGCGGTGTATTTAGATAATTTCAACAGGTAGAGTCTCTGTAGGTAGCAGCAATCAGGTCTTAAGTATACAAGGGTTAAAGAGTTATGGTGGACATTTTCTGTATCTACTAACATTTGTACTAGAACCTCAGGAAAAGTTTGGTTTCTACAGAGGTTTGCTGTAATGTTTTCTGTCTGTTGAAAAGAGAAATTTCCACCATGAAGGGTAAGAATGACACATATTTATATATGTAAGGGTAAATATTTAGAATGTAGTTAAAGATTAAGCTGTTTTAATATAGTGGTAGTTGTAGGTTCTCTTCCAAGATCCATGACTTTACTACCATTGAGTAGCTGTCTAGATTCCCCTAGCAGGCATGGTTTCCATCTTGCTGAGAAAACACTAAGTCCAAGTAGAAAGCTGTTATAGCTGATGTATAGGTGACACTATTGAACACAAAGGGTTATTTTACCATTCTGGTAGTTGTTCGGACCTGAGTGGGACCCAAAGGAGGGAAATATTTATATTATATAAATTACCTTTATTTCCTTCAATATAATTTTCTACTATTTCTTCAGTGACCCCACAGACTATTGTCAGGTCTTAATGTGTTCCTAACTGTTTATATTTAGAAACTTTCAACTTTTCTCCCTATGTTTTTTTTCTCTCCATCACAAATGGTTATGCCTGTCTCCATTTTATTTATTGCTCATTCTTTTACATAAATCTGGACATCTCAAATATGTCATAGTCTTTAAGAAATCTCTCTTTCTACATGGTCTTTTGTTGATGCATCAGTCTCTGCATGCACCCGTGGGCCCAGGTTTTTGGGCTTTGTTGGTTTTCTTCAGGAGCTCCTGTCTCCTCCTGGCCCTGTGCTCTGCCCAAAGTTTGGCTGTGAGTCTCTTCATTGGCTTTGATCTCCTGCTGTCCTACCCCCCCTGCTCAGATGTAGCCCATAAGCAGCTCAGTCTCCATGTGGGTTCTCTAGTAAGAGGAGCAAGGCTGTCTCTGACATGAATTCCATTGCCTGCTCTTTGATCACTTCTCCCTGGCAGCAGGGGAGCTTGCCAGCCCACAAAGCAAGAGGATACAGGGATTACTGATGAGACTTGACAGACGAGGTCAGGTAGGAGGGGAGGAGGATCCATTTCAGTGCACTAAGGGAGGGGAATGTGGGGAAAGAGAAGGAGGGTGCACCTGGGGGGAGATGAAGAAGGGGGTTACAATCTGGATATAAAGTGAATAGATTGTAAAAAATAAAATATTAAAAGAAATAAATGCCTCTTGATTTTAGTGTTCTGCTTTGACTCTATTATTTTATTAGCTTATGTCTTTGTGTTCTGTGTATTTTCTCCATAACATTTGTCACATTACCTAAATTACTCATTTTCTACTTTCCATAACAGGCTTGGCTGGCAAAAGGAAGAATTATTATGTATTTCATTAAATATCAAATCCTGATGTCATAAAACTGGTATTTAATGTTTTTTGGTTTGTTTGTTTTTTTTTTTTGAGTGAATTTAGTACTCTTGGTAGGAGATATTTTGGAAGTAAAAGAGGATTTTTGAGGGTGAATAAATATTAATTGTAATAGAAGTAAACAAATGAAATCAGTTTGATAAGATTGGTTGATTCCTATAAAAATAAGAAAAATAAATGAAGTATTTACTCCTTTATTCTTTACTAAACTAATTAATAACATTACTTAAACTTTTCTGACAAATTATGTAATGCTATTGAGTAATTTTAAGCTTTTTAAAGAAATTCATAGATTCAAAATCTAAAAAATATTACAAATAATTACCAGCCACAGAGGAGTACATATAACTCTCTGTATCTTTCTATACTATATCACATTATGTAACAAATATTATATAATATATAGATATGATATATATATATATATGATATATAGTATATAAAGAGATATAATGATGGAATTTTAAAAGTACAAAACATCACTGTTATATATAAATCTATATAAACATAAAAGAACAAAACAATAAAATATCTAAGGTCAGGAAAATCCATAAAAACAAAGAGTTATCATGTTTCATACATGCACATTTGCAAATGCAACTACAATGAATGTACATTAGTCATAATTATTAAAGCAATAGAAATCAGAGTTGTCTGCCCATAGAGCATTGTAGGCATGGTTTCTGTGTCACATGTACATTAGTAGGTGGCAGAGAAGACAGAGGCTATGTCTATGCTAAATGTTCTGAACTATGAACATCTGAATTATTAGTAGCCTAATGTCTCCTAAAAGAAGCAAGCCTGAGACAACCACCAGTCTGATTCCTGAGAGCCTGAACCAGGGAGCTACCCAGAGACTACAACAAGTCCAGTGCCAGGAAAGCCCAGATGGGCTCCCAAGACTAGGAACAAGCCAGAGGAGACTACAATAACCCTCCCTGGGATCCCAGTCCCTCAGCTGGAGTGAGCCTGAGTCAGACAGCCCTCTCAAAGGGCCACTCGGCAGCCAGTGGAGTTATTCCAAGAGGACTACCAGTTCCACACTGGGCAGGTTTGGGGGGACCAGACTATGCTTGTGAGGACCCCTGCCAGCTACTGTAGTTCACAAGTGGGGCATAGTGTTCCCAAGACCACCCGAAACACTCAGAGACTCTAGGCTCCACTAAGAGGAGCAAATAGGTGTTGGAGAAATGGACAAAAAAGAGAAACAGAAGGGTATGGGCACAATGGAGAGAGTCAGAACTAGAGCCCTGAGGCTAGTGAGAAACAGCCTAAAGTGATTGGCTGGTGATGCCACCTGGGACTATGGTTGGGTCATGGCCCGTGCTACCACCAGGGGCCACATCTGAGTCCATGAAACTATGGCAGCAGGGGTCTCTTACCACCAGAAACCAGGCAGAGTCCCTGTTCTTGGCTGCATCCTCGGGCCATGTTGATGTCTGAGGGCTGTGCAGAACTGGCCCTACTCGACACATGGGCATCATGGGAGCACTGACCGTTGGGGCATGAGAGCAGATGTGACCCCATCCCTAGCCAGCTGCAGCACTCTAGAGAGTGGACCTCACACTCTCTAGAGATGCTGGTGAACTGCCCCCCCATACAAGTGAGGATGGGAGAGCTGGACCTAACACTCATCTCTGGTAGCATGAACAAGAGAGAGATCTCCTCCTCCCATCTTGCCCCTGACCACCTGCAGCAGGCAGGAGACCTGGCTTTGGGGTTATGAGAGCAGGAGAATCAACCCTACACATCACCAGCTGCAGCACTTGAGAGAGCAGGCTCCACATCTCTTCTGGGCAGCACAGTAGAGCTGACCATGCTGGCAAGTGTGTGGGTGAGCTACCCAGAGATCATAAGTGTGGGAGAGCTGGCTCCGCCACTTGCCAGCCCCATGGCATGGGCGAGAGTGAGATGTAACTCTCCAGGCAGAAGAGCTGGCCACAAAATCATCAGAGTGGGAAAGCTGTCCCTGCCTCTTACCTGGGCAGCACAGTACACCTAGCCCTAGATGAGGGGTTACAGGTTGAGCCAACCCTGAGGTCATAAGTGTGGGTAAAGCTGGCCTTACCACCTGTTTGCCTTGCAGCAGAGTGGTCAAGAGAGAGGGATACTTCCTCCACCCCCACCCCTTGCCACCTACAGCAGGCAGAGGACATGGCCCTGGGGTCATAAAAGCAGGAGAGATAACCCTCCTTCTCATCTGCTGCAGCACTTGGGAGAGCAGGTCCTGTACCTTGCTTGGGTAGCACAGTAATTCTGGCTCTGAGAGTGAGTTACAGGTGAGCTGGCTCCAAGGGCCTGAGTGCAAGAGAGCAGACCCTGCCTCTTGTTTGCTGAGCATTGGCATGGCCAAGTGAGAAACACACTCTTCTCTCTCATCCCTAGAGCTGACCAGCTCAATGCCTCTCAGGCCTAGATCAAGCAAGAGCTTTGAATTGGCCAATCCCAGTATCTACCATATTGATGAACTGTATGAAAATACCAAGCCTAAAAATCATAAATTACAGAATCTACATGCCACGGGGCATCAACAAGATATCCAAGAGAAGTCTCAGTGACCTTCCAATATTGACAGAGTAGCAGAAGCCAGAGGCCTTGTACCAGACAAATGAGTCATTGCAATGAGGATTTGCAAGCAAAGAAATGTGGACAAAGGGTATATTGGGGACTAAACTGTGACACACTACAGCTTCCACAATGAGATTTTATTTTTCTCTATTGTGACAAGGTTGCAAGGATGAAGGGTGGGTACTAAGGTTAGGGTGGTATGAGTGGAATTGGAGTGCATGATGTGAAATTTACAAGGACCCAATAAAAAGTAAAAAAGACAAAGAAAAGAAAGGAAGGAAAGAAGCAAGCAAAGAAGGGAGGGAGAAAGAAAGAAAAGATACTTCTGGGGTTTTGGATAAATAGCATAAGTGATTTGGAATTAAAGAACCAAATAGGCATGTGATGTCCATAATCCATGTTGCTTCTAGGGAACAGGTTGAAGTCTAGTTTTCCCAGCTGCCAATGGAAATCATGTTGCACTCTACAATCTGTACTGCTGCCAGAAACCATGTGCAAGTGAATGATCTGTGCTCTGCCTGCCTGTCATTGGCAAGGAAGCTTTTTGACAAGTGTGTCAATGACCGCAGACTCATAACTGAGGAGAGACATGAAAGGCTTTTGTGACAACCCCTGCCCCTCAAAAAAGAAATAGTTCACACAAGAAGCAATTGAAGAAAATCTTTGAAAACTGAAATAAAGATGTTAGAGTATAGGTCTTCACTGTTGATGTTGGCTGGCAGGGTGGTAGGGAAGGTCTCAGTTTCTTTGAGATGTTGACCACTGGGAGTTTGACCAGCCTCCAGTATGAAGGCAACATAAATTGAACTTGGTGGGTTTTTTGTTTATTTGTTTGTTTGTTTTTGTGTTTTGGGCGGGGAATAGAGCATAGAAGTGGCTACAGAATGGGAAGATGGACCTGGGAAGAATGGAAAGTAAGTATATGACTGGGGTGCATTGTACAAAATTTCCAAACAACAATGTTTTATTAGGAAAAAAACAAAAACCAGAACAACCAAGTAAGCCTAAAATATTAAAAACATTTGAGGTAATTTACAGATAAAGCAGCTACTAAATGCTTTACTTACTCTGTAAGTACGTGCTTAGGTTCCAGATCTGTTGGTTCTGCTTGGTTTTGTGTACTTTGCAAATTTTGCTCTCTGGGGATAGATACTTTTTGATAAAATTTACTGTTTCTCTTCTAACAGTTTAGGCAAAGGAGTTCTTAGCTCTGACTACTCAAAAACACTTCTCCACAAAATTAGAAGCAATCAAGAATACTGGTCATTCTCAAGTAATAAGCCGACACTGCTAATATTATGGTATCACTTCCATAATTCTGACCAGCAAAATTGTAATGACTTTTATTAGCTTCTTGGCACGGATTAACTTCAGGTAGGTACAAAAATTTATAGTCATTACTTATCAGGCATATACCTTCATCATTAAGTTTCCAAAACATCAGCTGTCAGGACACTACATTCTCAAGCTTTCATTGAGTTCTCCCACCAATAACACTTATTTTAAATCATGCAGTTGAGGTTACTCAACAAATATTCAGAGCAGCTACCGCTTGCCAAATTCTAAATTAGTAATTGGCCAAGGCTACTGGCTGATGAACCAGACTCTTAAAATATTAATTGATCAATGTAATACATGAATAAAGTGTTATAGAAATAATAGCCAACTTTGGACACATGGTATCCAAATGGATAGGAAAGGTTACAATGATATCTAGCCATCTGTTTACACTATCAATGATCTATGAACTGATCTCAGCTTTGGTGATAGACTACTCTTTCTTCAGAGACAGTTATGGTCTATAAGGTTAAACATTTGCTCTTATAAAAGGGGGTATATACTGCAAAATTATAAGTAACCTATGGCATTTTGCAATGCAGTCAGTTAGAATCATACCCTACCCTTATATAAGTTAAAAGAACGAATCTGATTCAAAACTTATTTAATTTAGTACATTTTAGAGTCTTAAAGATGTTGCCATTTTCTTATGCTTTGCAGTTTGCAAATATTACTTCTTAATAAAGCACAACAATTATTTCTTTTGAGACTGAATGAACTGCCTAATAGGCATAAATCAGATAAATGCTCTTTTATCCCAGAGCTGTCTTCAGGGGATACCTATCGATGAAGATCTGAGACAATGGACACACTCCAGTAGCTCATGAATCTTATCTGCTAAATATAGTAGGCAACAAAGTCAAAGATCAATAAAAAGATTAATGGTTTTAATTACCCCTCTGTAACCAGTTGCAGATAAAATTTTACTTGCTGCTTTCACTGAGGGTAAAACACCACAGTTGTCTGCCCAGGTAAGCTAATTTGACTTTCTTTCTGGTAAAGTGCTCATCGACAATCATGTAATGAGTCTTCTCTGTGTGTGACTGAGTACTGAGCATGCTTCTCTCCAAATCTCTAGAAAAAAAGGCTATAAAACTGATGAATGACACATAAACGTTTCCTTTATGAAAAAATCCTAGGAAATAAGACAATTTCCAAGCAAAAGTTTCTCAGCTTGAGCCATATGGAGCAAGTTAAAAAGTACCAAATGGATGTTGTATTTATGGAGTTGCATGAACAATGGTAATAAATACTGACAAGTGCCTTTTGAAGATATATGGAATGACTGAAGAAATTATTTTCTCTATGGCAAAAGAAAGATAAAAACAAGAAGTTTAGTCTACATGAATAGCTCATGATTATTAATCTTTCAGAAGAAAACTAGTTAATAGCATGCACATATATTTTAATTTATATTAAAGAATAATTGGAACTTGGAACATTTTGTAATGTTTCTTTCAAAATTATGCCCTGGTATGTGACCACATTAATCAGGATTTGTTGCAATTAGCACTTCCATAGAATGAATCAAGACACTACATAATAACTAGAATTTATCAAAGAAGAATGATTGACACATAGGCATATCATTTTATTACTTAAGTTTTAATTTAATTTTGGTGGTGAAAAGGACAATGTTTCTTGCATTTTTAAGTAACCTTAAAATTATTCATTTTATTACTTTTGTCTGACTATAATTTGTGTTATTTGTCCTCTCCTCTATTAGCATGACTAGAAGGTCATCAACATAACACTAAATTGGTTTGTTACTGTCAAATGTTAATATGCTCTGAATACTAATATCTATCAAGGTCTTTGTTAAGGGGATAAGTTCAGAGGGCCACTCAGACCAACAAAGGTGAAATTCCAATGAATTATGTGAACCAAATGCATATATAATCATTTTTATACTGCCTTAAGGGGAAACAAGACATTCCACAGAGCAGCTTAATGATTTTCCAAACTGTTGCTTTATTTGCTTGATGAACTGTCTCTGATGTCTCTGAAACTCTCTTTTGTTGTCTTAAAACAGGAAACAACTATCTTGAGTGTCATTCTTTCTAAAAGCAAATTTTTAATTAGGTCTCAGGTACAAAATATTTACCAAGGCTTAATTCTCATATGAATAACAAAAAATGTCATAACCTGATAAGAAGAAAACACACAATTGCAAAGCCAAGCCTTCAAAACTAACTATAGCTGTAGGAAGATCTGTGACAATCATTTTATTCCATTATTTTTGTCTATCTTATAGCGTGGTTTCCTTCATTCATCAATGTGTGCTTGCCAAGGAAGTGCTTACCCTTGGGTTGTAGACCATGAAGGGTCTAAAGAGTGGTAATAGTCTCTTGATAGTACTTCTACCAGCTGGGTAAATGATCTTTACTTGAGAATCTGAATGGCACATCTTTCACAGTCCACTACCTGTAATTCCCAAATGTATTTTCATTGGCATTCCAGTGGATTGGCAATGTTGAAGGGAAACAGAAAGAAAGAAAAGCTCAAGATGGATGACAGCCATAATTGCTAAAATTGGTTTTGTCACTACGGTGGGTTCTTATCACTGTATGAGTTCTAGATTCTCTTACTGTCAGCTATCAGGCTCATTTATTAAATAGAGAAGGAATCAGAGACAGATGAACAGGCAGAGATAGATAGAATGTGACAGACATGCATGATTGTTATGGCTTATAATTCTTATTTTATGCGATCTATAAACTGAAAAATAAGAAGTACTCATGGTCCACAAATCTGAAAGTTCAATAACCAGAAATTCTAATAAGTCAAGGGAAGAAGATAAATGTCCTAGCTTAGAAAAAGAGAATCTTTCACTCTCACCTCCTGTTCTAACTTAACCTTCTGTGGATTAAATGGTGCACATTTCATGCTGTTCAAGACAGAATATTTTGCATATTCAGTCTATTAATCAAAATGCTAATGCCTTTTGGAAGCTTTTCACAGACATCCATAGAATTGATGTGTTTCTCCTTTCATTTGTTTAAGCATCCCATAGTCCCATAGCTGCTGGGTGGACCCCAGGCCAGGTCTTACCTGCACAGATTATGCCTTTGATGCTCCATGGAGGTATCCCAATCACAGGCAGAATATGGACTCCAGGAAAGAGGCTACCACTGTGTGTTGAAATTTTCTTATGAAAACAGTGGGTAATTACAATGTCAATGTAAATCTAAAAATTTAGACAACTATATATAAAGGTACCGATGGATATATTGGTGTGGCTTTAGAACAGTAAGTGGCTAATTTAAGGGTAAATCCTCAATCAGTTATTCCCAGCAGTTTTGTTCAAGAGTTACAAAAAGCTGTACTGGTGAGAGTTAATTTTTAGCCACAAAATATTTGAAGGATAGCAAGAAAGATAGACTTATAATTCAAAATGCAAATTAAAATATTGTGTTGGATTTTCTCTGAATGTTAAGAAAATTTGAATACATATAAAAAGTTGGAAAGAACTCCCTGATGACATGGAAAATTGACCATCACAAATAAAGAAATTGAAATCTTCCTTCCCATGTGATCTGAGCCTTCGTGTCCTAGGGAATTTCATTCTCAAACTGTCGCTCATAGCATGGCAAGAGAATACCAAATTTGCTAATCATATTATACCTACTTGTCAATATCTTATTTTAAAAGTTTAAACAGTCAATGGTATTAGCACTGAAAATTAATATAAATTCATATGTAAGTTAAGTGAATATATATAGTAATATATAGTAGCCTAGATAAATTTCATATTTTTTTATCCACTTGTCTCTGCCTCTGAGAGTGCTAGGATTACAGCCATGTACCACTGCACCTGACTAAACCAACAGTCTTAAGAAAATAAAAATAAAAAATTTAAAAGGAAAAGACACATATACGCATGGTCAGATTTTAAATAAGAGCACCTGTTGAAGATATGATCACCACTTCTCCCTGGGCTTATCTGAGTTGGTTTCACTTAGGGAATGACAGAGGGAGCTGAATGCTTGATTATCCATTCACTGGCATTAGGCAATTGACTTTTTCATTTTGGTGTCTGACAGTAGGCTTTCTACAATCATGGTTGATAGAAGTAACTGTCCATATCATTGTCACTTAGGTTGACTACATAAATATGAGGATATCATTCCTCTTAGACTTTCAAATGACTGGATATGGACAACTTACATTATGAACTATTATTCATCCTCCCTAGTCACAGGTTAATTGTATTCAATAATAACTTCTTGGGAAGATCTAAGTGAATATTTGATCACATGTCTTCAAACTATGGCCCCAAAAAAGTTGGAAATAAAAATACATGTACAGATTTCCTATCTACCAAAAACAAAGAAACCTCTTTAGTCTGACCCAGATGCCACCCATCCATAAGAGAAGGTAAAGGTCATGTTGCAAGAATGTAAGAGTAGGAAAATGTGTACTCATTCTTTTGTTGCAGCAAAGAATGCTAAGGAATTCAACATTATATTAATGTTCTGAAGTAGGACAAGAGGATAAATGTAAGGACAGACAAAGAAGATACTGTGAGACTATATATTTTCCTACGTCTGAATGATATACATGATGTTTCATTTTCTCTAGATGTATACATTACTATTAATATAATCATACATATACATAACATATATGTGCATTATCTTTTCCTTATACAATAGAAACATTTGCATTTGTACCTGTGTAAAATATACATGGCTACTATACTAAAGCTTTCTAAGGCTTTAATGCAATTACATTTCATCCGACTTCATGTATCAGATGCAAGTTTTGTATTTTTTTCAAATAATTCATATCATATTCAGAGACCTTTGTTTTCAAGGCAAATCCAACAGTCAGAACTGAGAAAAGCTACCTAAACCCAGACAGTCTCTAAACCAGCATGAGCACTCAAACACATGTGTTGTTGACATTCAGCATTACTATATTTCACATGAAACATTTAAAATATTTTCCCAGAGATATCATCCTTACCAATTTGATGACAGGTGTACAGTCACATTTCATAGCAAGAAATATGGCCTTACTAATTAATTCTTGTTCGAATCAAGCATACCATCCAATTTCCTCTCTAATAAAATATACTTCTGCTGTGTATAGCAAGATATTTACTTACAATCCTGTATCATTTAAGACCTAAATAATACATGTATATTTACATAATTGTAGATAATTATTCATTTGAATCTGCCCTTGATTCATCTATCACACACAGTCTCAAAAGGAGTGGATCTAGAAAGGAGGAGAACTGAAAACTATAATGAGGAGAAAAGAATCTATGTTCAAGAAAAAATTTTTTAAATTAACAAAGAAATAATCTTTCAAACACTTTGTTTTTCTTCAAACTATTTAAATGCAACAGAGACCAAAACAAAACATGTAAATGTTTGCATTCTATAGTATATTCATAGTTTCATGGTGGGTTTTGTTTTAGTAGATGAATCATTGTACGCTCTTTGCTTGCCTTCTATTTGCAACCTATAAGCCCTATTCTGGTAAAGTAAGTTATTTTGTGCCTTCACCTCTGTACAAGAAAATAAATATTTTAAAACAATTTGAACTAATCTTTGAAAAAAATACAGTTTATCGTTGAGGCAGTAGTATGGCTCAGCAAGTAAAAGCATTTGCAGCCAAGCTTAATAATCCAAGTTCAATGCCAAGTACTCATACAACAGAACAAATCTGACTGCAGTGAATGGCCCTTTGATCTGTCAACAAGCCTATCCACATGCACACACACATACGCACACAAAATGGAATAACCTATTCATATGAACTGAAATACTACTGTGCATAAGTGCTATTCATAAGCTACTAATACCAAAATTAATATATAATCTCAACAAAATATCGAGACATAAACACTTCCGGCTGCTTTGGAACTAAATAGAGCACAATCCTAGGCAGTGGGTAAGAATTTGGATACCATAATAAAATTATCATTCTAACACGTGATACAGTGACTTAAATGTAGCACACAGAATGAACATTATGGTGGCGTCTTGCTAATAAGTGAACCAAAAGTATTTAAATGTAAAGTTATTTTGTTAGAATATATTAAATATTTGTTCTTATTTATTCTGTTTTAATGCCTGCAGATGCAAACATCTGTGCAATGTGTAGATACGTTGTTTTAGAAATGTTGCTCATAATGGCAGGCATTATCTAAAATGAGGATTCTTTGTTAATATGTGAGTTAACTCCAAGCAGGAAGTTTGCTTGCTCCCTTTCATTATTTCATATCACCTGGAGAAAATGTGATTTATAGGCTAGTCGGTCAAATAAAGCATTTTGTTCACAGACCCAGTCACAGAGATTTGCATCTGCTTGAGACACATTTAAAGAGTAATCTCAAGGGTCAGTGACGAAGGTCAAACAGGGAAAAAGATAGTGGGTGACCTCTGTACACTGCCACTTGCATGATATTAAACACTGTGAGTAACAAATCACTAAGCTCTTTAATATTTATTGAAAATGTGGTAGATATTCTCTAACATTTCAGATTTCTTGAAGGAGAGGAAGCTGCAGCTCAGAGTTTAAAGGGAGGTATAAGAGGAAAAATGAGAAAGGCACTATTAGATACTTCAGATCATTGTAAGGCACAAGAAAGTCAGCAGATTTCTGGACATATATTTGGATTGATAATGGGAGTATTGCAATCAATGATTATTAGAATACTAAGTGCTTCAGTGGGCAGGACTCGGTGGGAGCCACTGGGTATTGAGTGTGTATTGCGTTTGAGGTGCTGGCAAGGTGCAGGTGTTATGACAGATCCAGATTAAGAATTAGGTAAGAAAATGCTGAAACACTTAGGGTAAGAATTTAACCTCACTGCTTATCCAAAGCTACGGCTGGAGTCAACACCCAGCTACTTTGTGATGAGTGATGAGTGTTTAAGATGGTATGAGGGTCAATAGCTGCCAAAACAGTACAATGTACCATGAGAGCTAACATCTAGACTATGAATACAGCAATTCGTACTAAGAATTTTAAAATTTCTACAAAATTAGGCAAAATCGTCCAGTTTTTGTTTTGTCTTGCTTTGTTTGTGAGATAACATATATAAATCTACATCTATACTCTTTCTGAGATGATTTTATATCTTCCAAAATTATAGACAAATACATAACTTTATATATAAGCAAATTTTTAGAACAATGGAAGTAATGCAAGTAATTATTATCTCAAATAATATCTATACAATATACACAGATTTTCATCACAGACAGGAGAAATAGACTTCTGGCAGCAAAATCACAACATGGATTTTGGCCCACCACTACTGATCTTCAGAAGCCTCTTTTCCAAATTCAATACCCTAGGTGATTTCAAGGTGAAAATTTGAATATATGTTAATTTACTTATAATTTGAATACAGAAGTGTTCACAGAAGAAAGCAGTAGAGAATAGAAGTTTTTCTTAAGTTAGGCCCTGAGTGTGGATGCAGGAGATTTACTGAACAGGAGAATGTGCTCAGAAAGAGGGAAAAATAAAAGCAAGAAAGGACAGAGAAATAAAAGCCTGGCAAAGGTAAAATATTTTCTAGGTAGATCTTGCTTCTGCCTTATCCTCTAAGTGAACTTTATGAGTAAATTGTATCACGTATTCCGTCACAAACTGATTCATTCATGTCATAATCTGTATCAATCAGCCATGGACTTCTCAGAGCCTCCTTCTGTAAGCAAACTACTTCAGAAATGAGGGCAGAAGGGAGATTAGTAACCCCACCTGGGGCGATAATGGTGAGACATCAAAATTATTCACTATGAGGCAATAACTTTGGGAAACCATAATGTTTTGCTTTGTTGAAAGAAAAACAACTAGGGGAAAATACCACGTTTTGTTATAGAGGAAAGAATGCATCCTGTTGAATAGATTTCAATGGGAAGATAACAAACAAACAAAAAAAAAACATTCTACTCCTTGCAAAAAACATTCTGCTCACTAACCTTTAATAATCTCCAATTGTAAGAAAGATGTAATGATGTCATTTAATGAGTAGGAAATGCTATTTACATGAATTTCTAGAATATCTTGGTAGTAGCTTTAATACCCTAGGAGCTCAGTAAGTTACCATCTTTCTTTCAAACTTAATACTTTCATTAAAGCTGTTATATCTTATATTGGTAGATTTTGTTTACTTACTTCTTCTGTAAACATCCTTTGACTTGAATATTACAAAAAATAGTTGTTGAAACTAGGTGTGGTGGTAA
>CM053753.1:80557437-80577344 GCA_028658305.1 Pachyuromys duprasi | reverse complement strand
CATGATCTTGATGGCTGACTCTTTGACCCTCCCCCATACAAGCTGGGGAGTGACAGACTGGCTAGATCCCAGGGGAGGACATTGCAGCCAGCCCTGAGGAGACAGGATAAGCTGGGGTTGGATGGAAGGGAAGGAGGTCCTCCCCTGTTGGTGGACTTGGAGGGGGCGGGGAGGAGGGAGATGAGGGAGGGAGTGGGAGAGTAGGAGGGAATGGGGGAGGGGGCTACGTCTGGGATTCAAAGTTCCTAACCTGTGATTGAGATAAAAATAAATAAATTAAAAAAATAAAAAAAATAAAAAAAGAAATTAAACCAAGAAAAAAATTCAAAAGAAAAAAAATTCTGCCCTCTATGTGCATAGGTACATTATACATGCATATATATTCATAAGACCACATGAGCACATACTCATACACAGAGTGCAAGCACACACACAATTTGTCTGAAAGCATGTATATCCTGGTATATATATATATTTGTAACTACTGAATCTAGAAAAGAAAGCTTAATATTCCACCTCTTTCTTGTTTTTTGTTTGTTTTGTTTCAAGGCAAGATTTCTTTGTGTAGCCTTCGCTGTCCTGGTCTCACTTTGTAGTGCAGTCTGGACTCAAAACTCACAGCCACCCACTTGCCTCTGGCTTCCTGAATGCTGGGATTAAATGCACATGCCACTACCGCTGGCTCATTTGGTTTGATATTTAAAAATCATGTTTTGAAGTGAGAACCTCAACTGAGTTGTTTAGTATTATTGAGGGTGAAAAAGAGATGATACCAAGTTGATTTTTTTTCCAAGTCCAAGTGTAATACACTCCTGCTGTCACTGACATGAAGAGGGAAATTCTAAAATTACCTTTTCCACGGGAAAAGATGGGATCTAGCTTTATACTGAGTTAAGCTTAAAGTAAAATAATTATATGGGTTTCACCTTTACATGTGCCAGTTCTGAGTCTTGCTGTATAATTTTCTGATTTTGACCATCTTGGAGGGGTGTAAAGACAAAAGTAATTACTGCTGTTGACTTAAGAAGGTTATACTTTTTGTTTTGAAATAATTATCATATAAGGGGTTTTGTAAATAAGGCCTCCGTATTCAAAGAGGCTTTGTTGATCCTTATGACTACATAAAGCATCTCTGCATTAGCCAAATGCTTAGGAGCACACATGCATTTATGGGCTTTCAAGCTCTTCCTGTCTCCAGACATCTGTTATAATTGTTTTATCAGTAGATACCAGTATAGTTCCAACAAGTATAAAACTTCACAAAAAAATTCAGGTGCTGTACCTGTCATTTGAGAAAGCGGGTTGGATCTCTGTTTTGTTCTTTTTATTTATTTATTTTTTGTTAGTGTTATTTGGTGTGGATAAGCACAGTCGTTGTCATAAATCAGGCACCCTGGCATATGAAAAGGCATCTACCTTTTTTCTTTCTTCATTTGAAAGATGACTTTATAGGTTGAGATGTTGAATATATTTTGGTAGATATTTAAGTGAAATATGTTTTCTTTCCCTCTATACCAGAATCATAAAGTTGAATATCACATTAAGGTCTGCATTAGTTATTCAGGTGATATGATTTTTTTTTTACACCGAAATGCCTGGGAGCATTAAATCTTTTCTATATTCATCTTAGTAACGGAAACAGGAACTTTGTAGTGGTTACTTGAAAATGAAAACTGCTGAGAACTGAGGGAGAGTAGATCCGTGCAAATCTTTGTCCTTAGTCTCAGCTTGTGGGGCACACAATTCTACCATGAAGAATGAGTTCTGTGGGATTTTTGTTCCTTTATTATAGGAAATAGAAGTTTGAACTTGGGGATATTTTCCCCTTTTTATGACATTGTAATGTTCTGGACAGATAAATTCTGAACTCTAAGGAACAATCTGAAACCTTTGAAACATGAAGACTGAAAGTGACAATAAGTTACAAACAAAAGGAGCTTTTCATGCTCTACAGTGGGAAGGTAGTTCATCACATTGCCTTTCAAATTTATCTTCAAAGCAGGAAAATCTTCCCAGTCAGAGTGTACTGTTAATAAATTATAGCTCCAATTCTCCTGACAATTTATTGAACTATACTTGCCTTCTGTTATTACCAAAAGACTTCAAGAACCTTCAAGCCCAGATGTCACATGCTCTTGCAGGTGGGGTGGAGGGAGGACGTGCAAAGGATAGACTGCAATATAGAGATACAGGTAGGAATTACATACACATTCTAACTAAGGATGTACAAGCTGACATTCACAAGCGAATATTGACCAAATGGGCACATTAGAAATAGGAAGTTGAGCTAACTGCTCAGCCTAACCTGTTAAAATATTCCTGTCTTTTGATGCATTACTGATTGGTGTTTAAGTATGTTTCTTCATTTATCCTGGAGACATAAAAGACTAATCAGTGGGAGAATAAACATCTACTTTTCTGTTGGGTGAGATAAAATGCTTTCAAAGCATTTAGAAAGAGTTCGTTTTTGATTGTAAGTTATTAATGTTAGGAAATCTAGAAAGCATCTTTGGTGGCACACTTGCCCTCATACAATGCTGTCAGTGAACAGTAGAAACTCACGGAAAATTTGGCTGGAAATAAATGCTAACCATGCAGCCAGGCAGCAAAGGAAATCAAAGCCAATGCCTCTGGAGATGGTTTTTCCACATGGTTTGTTAAAAATAGAAAGCACCATTTTGGAATGCTCAGATTTAACATAATCAGACTTATGTTTAAGGAATCACAATGGCCTTGGGCTTTAAAGGTCCAGGAATAGAAGATGAGTTAAAATTCCAATCCAATGTCCTTCTGCCACAATTAGCAGCATAGGACATAATGGTATAGAAGGAGAAAGGCACTAATGCATAGTTTTAGCACGAATCTGAACATATATTTATTCTGATTGCCTATGGGTTCAGTATGGGGTATCAAAGAAAAGACCAATAATAACTAACATTTTAGATCTCAGCAGCTGGTCACATGGAGGCACCCAAAATGCAATGGGGGTATTCTGTATGGATGGACTTGAGAAAAAAAACAAAACCTAAAATATATAGATTTAGACACACATAATACAAGATTCCAATCAGAGGGCCCAGAGAAGATGTAAAATAATGGTAATATAAATGTCCCAATAATCTCTGAAGATCGAAAGGAATTGAAACTCGCCCATAAGAAGATGTTTTAATCTATTACACTAAATTAAAACCAATGAAGTAGACACAGAAAACATTAAAGATAGTTTTCATTTTTATTGTTGTGCTTATTTCCAAAATGAAATCCTCAGCCAGAGAACACCGATGGTAGGAGTAAGCACTGCAGTGAGAACTTCCACCATAATCTGAAACATTGCTAAATGTTTGTTTGTTTACTTTTACATTATTTAGCAGGTGGGGTGCAAGGGAGTAGGTGATTTGGGCATGCCATGGCACTCATGTGGTGGTCAGAGGCAACTTATGGTGTTTTGTCCTCTGTCTCTCTTCTTATATATGGATTGTACAGATGACATGGATCATCAGTCTTTGCAGGGAGCACTCTTTTCTGTTTAGCCACCTCACTGGCCTTGTTTTAATTATTTCTACTACTTCTATCTTCTAATTTTCAAAAGCACATTTTTGTTTTTCTTTATCAAATGAATTTTTTATTTTGTTCTCTTCTTTACACAAAACATTTACAAGGAAAACAAAAAGACAGCCCGTTCTTTCTTAGGTAAGATTACACCTGCAAGAGTCAGTTATTTGATTTACAATCTTTGAAAAATAGACATGTGGCCGTTCTGAGACACAAACATGTTGAAAATTCACATAATTTTTATGCAGTGGCATCTAATATTTCTCTCAAACAAGGTTTACTTACAGGTCTGTATCATTTATTCACAGACAGTCAGTTGCTAGACAATAGTTGCTTAGTTCTCCATGCTATAACTGTAAAGGTTAAGGCAGAATGAGAAGCTAAGAAATTTAAGCGTTAATGTCAATGACCACTTCCTAAAGAGTGCAGACATAATGTCTTTTATCATGAGTAATTACTTGAGTTTTTGGTCCCACATAAAGAAACATATTTTGCGCAAGATTTGTTTTTGTTTCTTCCCACTGAGCTTTCTTATGTCAACTTGGCTCATATATCTACTATGTCGAGAGAAATTTCTCTGGAAATCTTACCTGGACTCCTGAGAAAGCTTAACCTCTGGATTGTGGCATACTTATCATGAAGTATATTTTGTGATATTGAACTTCAATATTCTAACAACTAGAGCTCATGATAAACATTTTCCTGGTTTTCTACTGTTGTGTGGTTAATGTCACAAAGTCTACCTACTAAGGAAGTACATTTTCATAGAATCTAAGTTTCCTGATAATTCAGGGTTTCAGAAGTTTGAAAAGCTTCTTCTTGTTATTTGAATCTGAAAACCACCCCAGAGAGTCACATTTGAATACATGGTAGACAGTTGCTAGTGTTGTTTTGGAAGATAGTTGGGCAGTCAGAGCCTTCCTGAAAGAGTGGACCAGTCAAGACAACCTTTGAGATTTTAGTCTAGGTTCTCTTACTGTTAACCCCCTGCTTCCTGGTTTTTCAAGATAAAAGGGATGAGGTGTTACAGAATCACACTCTTGTGCCAACATGGAGACACAAGTTATCAGCCCTTACCTCCATGAGGACAAAAAAAGTAATAAATATACTTGTCCAGGTCATTCTTTTAGTCAGAGAACTAAATGGAATAGTCACAATTCACAGGTTGATAAATACTTAACCAGAATCTAGAATTGATTCTAATTCTTTGAGCTGAAATTACAATGGAGCAAGCATTTGAGGACTTGATAAAGACATGTTTTACATGTCCATGTCATACGCCGTACGGTACGTTGTAGTAGGGACTTACTTAAATTCATTACAAATGATGCAAACAAATAGGTACTCTAGTTTTCTAAATATTTCTTTGAGTACCAGATGGAATTAGTGACTTTTATTAAGAAACTAGGTAGATCAAGTTTATGGTATGCCACTTCAAAGATTAAGTTTATAAAGTTTGCAAATTGTGTCTCACTGTTATCTTCTTTATTGTCTTCCTAGAGATAATATTTTGATGAAGGAAGCTGCCTTACTAGAGCCAATGTGCTAGGAAATTTGGGTAGTAGGTGGTCAAAAGATAGCATATCATAGAGATATTCATTTTATTAAGCTGTGGATCATACTGTGAAATGTTGCAAATAACTGTGGTCTGGAACTCTTTTCTTCATGGAAATGTGTGATGGTTTATGCTCAGTCAACATCTTTTATGTCATGTATGAGGAAATCTGAGAGGTCCAAGAGAGGTTGTGCTGGATTGCTGTCATACCTGAACATTTAAAGTGAGTCATTATACATTAATACAAAGTGAGTATAGAAACTATACTGTTTCATAGTTCTTACTCTCTGATTGCTGGGATTATATTATGTAGTGGTTTGATATCTACACACTCTGGTGTCATGGCTTACAACTACTTCTGATCATACTTCTTAGATTTTGCTACCATAAAAAACTGGCACTCTACTCTTGACTAGTCTAAATATGAATTTCTAAGGACTGACTTTAATATGGCCACCCTCAGTTTCTTCTATTACACTCAGTGTAGAATATGAACTTCCCATAGATAAGAATCTTTCATGAGCATGTGAAGTTGTTTTTTACAGGTACGTACACACACACAGAGGTACACTTTAATTTTGTTTGTCTTCCTTTTGTAAATTGTACAACAACAATTTCCTGCCTCTCTGATTTACTTTTCCACATGTAGGTACACTAGGTCTTGCCTTGTTCTGCTAGGCTATTTGGAACTTTGTATCCTTGCCCCATTTGCTCTGTCTGAGCTTTTATCTCTTGTATCATTCCATCATTTTGTTCTCATCAGAAATATTGACTGATTTTAGTATGTTTGTCTTATAGGTCTAGTATCTACTTATAAATGAGTATATACCATGTGTATCTTTCTGTTTCTGGGATATCTCATTCAGTATGATCTTTTCTAGATCCCACTATTTACCTGCAAATTTCATGATTTTCTTTTTTTTAATTGCCGAGTAGTATTCCATTGTGTAAATGTACCACAGTTTTTGTATCCATTTCTCCACTAAAGAACATTTGGGTTGTTTCCAGCTTCTGGCTATTACGAATAAAGTTGCTACAAACATGGTTAAACAGATGTCCTTGTGGTGTACTTGAACATATTTTGGATATGTATGGTAGGCTCCTGTCCTGTTACTTTTTTTCTCCTACTTCTGAATGGGATGGACAGGAGCCTACCATACAGGATCTCTGAAAGACTCTACCTAGCAGTGTATCAAAGCAGATACTGAGACTCATAACCAAATCTTGGAAAGAGTGCAGGGAATCATATGAAAGAAAGGGGAGTTAGTATGACCTGGAAAGGACAGGAGCTCCACAAGGACCAAATATATCTGGGCACAGGGGTCTTTTCTGAGGCTGATTCTCTAATCAAGGACCATGTATAGATGTAACTTAGAACCCCTGCTCAGATGTAGTCCATGGCAGCTCAGCATCCAAGTGGGTTCCCTAGTAAGGGGAATAGGGACTGTCTCTGACATGAACTCAGTGGCAGGCTTTTGACCCCCCTCCCCAGAGGGAGGAACAGTCCTGTTAGGCCACAGAGGAGGACATTGCAGCCAGTCCTGAGGCTACATGATAAACTAGGGTCAAATGGAAGGGGAGGAGGTCCTCCCCTATCAGTGGACTTAGAGAGGGGCAGGGAGGAGATGAGGCAGGGAGGGTGATATTGGGAGGGAATGAAGCAGGGGCTATGGCTGGGATACAAAGTAAATAACCTGTAATTAATGTAAAAAATTATAAAAAAGGAAGACTGACTAATTAAAGAGTTGTTTCTACATGCAGTCTATGTCAACATTCAATTCCTTTAATACCTTCCCAAAATTTCTACATTACATTTGATGGTATTCTGAAATCACTGCATTGTGTACAGAACTATTCCATGTTATCTTCCTATTAGATTAAGCTGTATTTGATCAAGAGCCTCGTCTTTTACAATGTATTCTATAAATTAAAAGTTTATTAAAACAGACAAATAACTATTTGTTAATTTGGAGTAATATTGGATAGCCTATAGAAATTTGACAAAGACAAAGTATTTATAAAATAAGTTTTCTATGAACCCATATAAATACTCTTTTCAGCAGGAGAGATCATTTAGAATAACACAAACCCATAACAATTGGATATAATTTTTCAATTCATGTAAAAGGAGGAAAATGACGCATTTACTTTTAGGTAGAGTCTTAATTACTTTTCTATTGCTCTAGTAAGACACCATGACTGAGGTAACTTATAAAAGAAATAATTTCCATGGGGTTTACTTTCCAGGGAGTTGAGAGTCCATGACTATCATGGTCGGTAGCACAGAAACTTTAGGTAGGTAGACAGGCATGATACAGTAGAAATAGTTGAAAGCTCACATCTTGATCCAGAAGCATGAAACAGAGAGAGATAAATAGGAACGACACAACTCTTTTGAAACTCCAAACCCTGCCCACAGTGGCATGCCTCCTCCAACAATGCTACATTTCTTACTATTTTCCAAATGGTTCCACTCACTGAGAACTAAGTACTCAAATAGATGAGCTTATGAGGGCCATTCTCATTCAAAACATCCCAGGTAGTAAGTTCCAAAAGAATTTTAGAGGTATCTGCACACAATAAAAAAGGATGAATGGACATTAAGTTTCTTATACACTGAAGATTTGGGATAATGACGTAAATTGTATTGTGTAGATAACAAATTGACACTATGAAGTGAATAAAATCTTTTAGATAGAGAATGCAGAGAAAGTAAAATATATTAAGAAAAAAAAACTTTGTTGGAGTCTATTTTAAATGCCAGGACAAGTACAGCTTTTTACCAAATGAGACTTAAGAGTGGCCAGAGATATTAGAAGAAAGCCATTAGCATAAGTGAGTGGCAACAGTATTTTGAGAAGGAAGTACCAAGCAAGAATATTCAAGAAACAAATACTGAAAAAGGTAAACAAATAAATCAAACATTCATTTCAAAAATCATTTATACTATTGAACTCTTCATTTATGAGTGTGGGGGGGAGTGTGCGCGTGTGCACATGTGGAGTTCAAAGGACAACGTTTGGGATTCAGTTTTCTTCCCATGGGCATTGGAGTTCAAACTCTCACTGTCAGGATTTGGCAGCAAATATATTTATCCACTGTACCATCTCTTTGGCCCTGAAATTGTAATGAAAAAAAATCTGTGAAATAAGAAGAAAGTAAAGGCAAGGACCCATGGGATTTGAGGAGTGAATGGGAAAAAAGAGAGAAGCAAAATCAAGTATCTGAGTTAAGTACAGATCAACTTGTCCATGGCAACAATGCTTTTTTTGTGTGATTTATGGAAGCCTTTTACAGAGAAAGGAAGTGTGAACATTTTGTTTAATCTCCATATGCTTGAAGCAAATTCAAGCTTTGATGTATATTTTCATCTGAATTCTTTTCTTTCTTTGAATTTAATGTTCTTTGTTTCATAACATCTGTTTTCTTTTCATGGTGCTTCAGTAACAGGGTGAGAGTAATAGAAGTCATCCAGGGACTGATACTGCATTGAACTCAAGCTGGATAGAGAGCCAAATTTACCTTTAATTTGAACTAGTTGTGTCCTTCTGAAGAAGTTGCTTACCTGTACCATAAGCAGATATTACAGACTCTAAGCATCCACCAATGCTTCCAAATTCCTTGTGAGTATTTTGCCTGCCTTATGTACAGCTGCCCCGCGTGTTCTGCGTTCTTTATTTTTTGATTCGAAAACATGACATAGATAAACAATTAACCAACCTTTTAGGGAGCTTTATAATTTAATTATTAGAAATTTACTTATTTAGGATTTACCATCACAGCAAATAACTAGCAGACTCTAAATTTCTTAGGTGGATTTAATGTCCTTCAAAGAAGCTGAGTTTTTATTCAGAGAAGCACCATAGTCAGATGAAAGTAGATTGATTCAAGCAAAACCAGCTAAGAGCATATTGCCTTCTTAAACAAATCTATCATTTTCTATGTTCACAATACTACAAAAGGCTGCCATTGTACTTTCCATATAAGAAAAACTACAGTTATACTGACATGCAGCTGAGACTGTATCCTTAATTATAAGTTTCATAACAAGAATGATTTTCTTCTGTGATGAATAGAGACAAAGAAAGACTTCTGTGGAAACCTCAGTTTGATTCTTTTTTTCAAGCTGTAATTTGAATTCTCCAACATATCAAAAATAAATATATGGGTATGAGATAAGAAGAACAATACAGCCCACTACTTTTTCTGAGGTCAATAGGGTTCTTCAAATGACGATTCTTTTCCTCATTGCTCCTTGCTTTATCAAAGAAATAACAGTTGAGTTCAGGAAGGTCCCATTCGGTCATATCATCTGTAGTTTCCATGAGACCAAACTAAAGCCAGGAATATCTACGTTAGAGATTTGTTACATGACTGAAAGGTTTTTTTTTTTTTTCATGGACTCAATGATACTGCTTAAAGGCTACATCATAGAAGCAAGCATATTCATTACAATAACAAACATATATAGATTTCCCCATGTGAAATTAGTTAAAGATAATGACAAACAAAATCTAAGAAATTTTGCCACCAGAGTCAGATGGAATCTTCGTCTTGACAGCTTTGTGTACACTTGCTATAGCATTTTTATTATAATTCAAGAAGTTACATTGAGAAAAGTGAAATATACTTCTGGTGAATATTTAGCCATCCATCTTCATTTTATCTACACAGAAGGAAATAAAGGCATATATTTTAATACCTTGCTTAGGAGCACCCCGTTTTAAAGATCCAAGCAGGACTAGTATCTGACCTAACTCTTCACTTAGTCATATCATACCAGTAAGCATCTGCAGCAATGAGTCAAATAAGTCATGTTCTGCTTCACAATACAAATGTGAACAGACTTCCCTGGGCTCTATTTCAGTAGACCTGGGAAGTATTATAACTGCCTACAATGAAATGGATGGCTTGAAGCATAATCTTTCACTGGTCACTCACTTTTTACTACCAGACATTTGTCTTACTTATAGTGGGTTTTATTTAGCTCTTCCCAGATTGGTATATACAGCATTCTGTACAGGGCATGGGATTTTCATATTATCTTTAAGAGTTGATACTGTTTGTTTGTTTGTTTGTTATAGCTTTTACTACACATAGCTATAGCTACTAAAGAGTGAATACCTAGATAGAAAATTTTAGTGTGCTGTGAGATGTAATTTATATATCTATGAGTATTTATATATATTTTTCAGTACCAGTGTTTACACCAAGAAAAGCTTTAACACATCAGGATAATCTTCTCTTGAAAATACAAATTGCAAATATTTGAGCCCCTTTCCACAGCAAGTAGAAAGCAGAATTCCTAAGCATTTTCTGCTTTAAATAACCCAATCCAAACTCTGAAAAAATATTTTATGTTCTCTTGAAATTGATATTGTGAGAGAAAATAATAAACATAAGGATACAGTATAGCATATGTTCTGTGAAACACCTTAATATATGTATATATACACATTAGAATTATGAACGCATATGTGTACGTATTAGAGTGATATCAATGTTTTTTATTTCAGCATAAATCATAGGATGAAAGACACTCACCAAAATAATAATGATGGAATTGAAAGGTAGACCACTGAGAGTTGTTCTCACTGCTCTCATTGATGCAATAGGAATCTTTTAAAGGAGGCGGTTCCACTAAGCAAGCACATGGCTCAAAGGTATCATCTACAAACCAGGACATGGATAAAGCTAACAGTTTGTGGCACTCTCATGTTAAACTTCTCAGTATCTAGATATATGATAAATAAATATAAGTGGTTTATAATTTACCTAGTCTGTGCTATTTTGTTAGAAATAAAAATGTTACGCATGAGAATGTACAAAATAAATACATATCTAAAATACACATAATTTTTTGTTTAAAGCTTTACTTCAGAAGCATAGCTTTCCCGCTTTTGTTTTTTACTGAAGACTTTATTCAATTTTCTCATGTCTTCATTTTTTAATGTATGAAACTGCAATGTTACTTTATAGATATTGTAAGTATTAAATGAAAACGAGAGGAAAAATGGTGGTATCATTTTTAGGACAAATCTATAATTATTATTAATTGGTAAATGATATTTCATTTTTATCTGAATTAAGGCAATAATTGAGGAGAATCATTACATTAGAAATCTACTACATTACAGAAACAAGTACTAGTGAGAATAGCCTGAGCCATGAGATCATGAAAACTTCCTTCTCTTCTCAAAAAGTTAGTAACAACCTTTGGGGTTTTATTGTTGAGGTTTTGTTTTGTTTTTGGTATTTTATCTGAATAACTTTAATACATTAATGGAGAAAAGAAAAATGATATAAATCCTTCAAGAGTAGAGAAGAGGAACATACAGAGTAGATTCATATCCATGGGGCACACAATACAGTGAGGACTGCTCCAACAAGGGAAACTTTTATACTGTTGTAATCAGGGGAATGACAGTATGGTTATAAAAAGATCAACAGTATCAGTCTCTAGTTTGTGGCAGTTAAAACACATACAGACATCTGGGTTGTTTCCATATTCTGGCTACTACAAATAAAGCTGCTATAAACATGATTGAACAAATGTTCTTGTTGTGTACTTGAGCATATTTTGGATATATGCATAGGAGAGGTATAGCTGGATCTTGAGGTAGCACTATTCCTAATTGTCTGAGAAAGTGCATGACTGATTTCCAGAGTGGTTATACAAGTTTACATTCCCACCAGCAATGGAGGAGGGTTCCCCTTTCTCCACATCCTCTCCAGCATGCGTTGTCACTTGAGTTTTTTATCTTAGCCATTCTGATGGGTATAAGGTAAAATCTCAGGGTTGTTTTGATTTGCACTTCCCTGATGACTAAGGATGTTGAGCAGATGTCCCTCAACTGAGGAATGGATAAAGAAATTGTGGTACATTTACACAATGGAATACTACTCAGCAATTAAAAACAAGGAAATCATGAAATTTGCAGGCAAATGGTAGGAACTAGAAAACATCTGAGTGAGGTAACCCAGAAGCAGAAAGACACACATGATATATACTCACTTGTAATTGATGTTAGACATATAATATAAGATATAATATAGGATAAACATGTTAAAATCTGTTTACCTAAACAAGCTAAGCAAGAAGGAGGACCCAGGGTAAGATGATCAATCCTCACTCAGAAAGGCAAACGAGACAGACATCAGACGAGGGAGAAAACAGGAAACAGGGCAGGAGACTACCACACAGGGCCTCTGAAAGACTCTACCCAGCAAAGTATCTAAGCAGATGCAGAGACTCTTGGCCAAATTTTGGGTAGAGTGAGGGAAACTTATGAAAGAAGGGGGAGATAGAAAGACCTGGAGGGGACAGGAACACTACAAGGAGAACAACAGATCCCAAATATCTGGTCACAGGAGTCTTTTCTGAGACTGGTACTCCAACCAAGGACCATGCATGGAGATAACCTATAATCCCTGCACAAATGAAGCCCATGGCAGCTCAGTCTTCAAGTGGGTACCCTAGTAATATGAACAGGGACTGTCTCTGACATGAATGAACTCAGTGGCTAGCTCTTTGATCACCTCCCCCTGAAAGGGGAACAGCCTTAACAGGCCACAGAGGAAGACAATGCAGCCTAGTCCTGATGAGACCTGATAGGCTAGGATCAGATGGAAGGTGAAGAGACTATCAGTGGACTTGGGGAGTGGCATGGGAAGAGATGAGGGAGGGAGGGTAAGATTGGGAGAGATGAGGGAGGAGGTTACAGCGGGGATACAAAGTGAATAAACTGTAATTTATAAAAAATACATTAATTAAAAAAACATTCTGACAAGCAAACTCTTCTCTAGGTAAAATTTAAAGAATGTTCATTGTTGCCAACTTGTATACCTATTATTGTATGTGTGACCAGGTACTTGAAGTCTCTCTCTCTCTCTCTCTCTCTCTCTCTCTCTCTCTCATTCTTTCTCTCTCTTTCTTTATCACACACACATAGATACACAAACAAGTGTCCCAAGAGCAGCCATCTCAAATATTTTCTGAATCTTGACCTTAGTAATTGTAGCAATGAAACATTTATGGATATATTTATATGTCAAGCCTGTAGTGTTATTTCAGTTTTTTTATGGATGGTGTGATACTAACTTCCTTTTTAAAGGATGGTCTGCATAATATACCTAAGACAGAAAGCTAACATAGTATGGACAAGAAACAAGAAAACAACCAAATCATGATCTTTGAATTGTATTTTTCTAGGTCCTTCTATACTTATTGCATTGTCCTTTATTATTCTTTTATTGCTATAAAACAATTTAGCAAACACCTGCTAAATAATTTGCTCAATGTTGTAAAATATCCTTAATAACCAATTCTCGAACCAGGACAGTACTATTATTTAATTTCCTAATAGAAAATGTTTATCCTTCAGTGTATTAGAATTCCATCAATGTGTCAAAATGCTTGAAATTAAAAAGAAAAAAGAAAAGAGGTTACCCTTCCAATTTCAAACTTTCTAGTCCGTGATTGCTTCGCTCTGTTATTTTGGTTCTGCGACAGCACAGTAAATAATGGTAGCTTTTTATTGCTGAGTAATATTCTATTGTGTAAATGTATGTACCACAATTTCTGTATCCATTCTTCAACTGAGGGGCATCTGGATTGTTTCCAGCTTCTGGCTATTACAAATAAAGCTGTTACAAACATGGTTGAGCAAATGTTCTTGTTGTGTACTTGAGCATCATTTGGATATATGCCTAGGAGTGGTATAGCTGGATCTTGAGGAAGCGCTGTACCTAATTTTTGGAGAAAGCACCAGATTGATTTCCAAAGTGGTTGTTCAAGTTTACATTGCCATCAACAGTGGAGTAAGTTTCCCCTTTCTCCCCATCCTCTCTAGCAAAAACTGTCATGAACTTTTGAGACAGCACAGGATAAACATTCCCAATTCAAAACGAAAGACTAGGACAATAATCAGTATAAATGAGCACAGCAAAACCACAGAGTTAGATCACTCTGTGAGTAGAAAAATGGTTTATTGGGGGACAATTTGCTGAGGTGTCCAATGAGTCTAGAAAACAGCAGTTCTATAGGAAAGGAAGTAGATTTTATATGATAGTCAGCAGGGTGTGTATGGTGGGGGGTGGTTGTCTTTGAACTAGTGCAGTCTAGCTGAACTGGGAACCACATATGCTTTGCCTTCATCAGTTGACTGTCAGGGACACAAAACAGAAGTAGTGGATTTACTGACAGATAGAAACCCACATTACAAGGTTTCTGAGGAATGCTGAATTTTGGTGTCTGCTTCCCTACAATGATCCTTTGTTTTACCCTGTAAGAATCCAGCTTGAGTTGGTGTTCTCCTCCCTCCACTAGGAATCCCGTCTAGTTAGAGGATTTCCTCTTCAGTCTCCATGTCCCCCACTGCTAAGGGTCTCAGGTAGAATTACCTCCATATCTTTCCAGGAGTCTACCCTTTGTAAGTCTCCTGCTTATCTCAGAGATGCCCTGCCTATGGTTTCAGTTCTCCCTGCAAGCCTTCATTCCTCCATGATCCACTTCCCACCCTCATTTCCCTCAGCACTCCCTTTCCTATCCTGTTCTCTCTCTTCAAGCACTTCCTTTGTCTATTCTATTTCCTCTTCTAAGTAAGGTTCAAACATTCATCCCAGTCAGGGCCTTGGACGCTTGGGCACTCCTTGTTGCTTAGCTTTTTTGGATTTCTGGTTTGTAGTATGTTTATCTTATATTA
This sequence comes from Pachyuromys duprasi, assembly GCA_028658305.1. Lineage (NCBI taxonomy): Eukaryota > Metazoa > Chordata > Mammalia > Rodentia > Muridae > Pachyuromys > Pachyuromys duprasi. The sequence goes on along the minus strand of CM053753.1, from coordinate 80,562,533 downwards.
TAAGGCTAATATCCACTTATAAGCGAGTACATACCATTTGTGTCTTTCTGCTTCTGGGTTACCTCACTCAGGATGATTTTTTTCTCTTGTTCCACCCATTTGCCTTCAAATTTCATGATTTCCTTGTTTTTAATAGCTGAGTCATAGTCTGTTGTGAAAATGTACCACAATTTTTTTAATCCAATTTTTGGTTGAGTGACATTTGGGTTGTTTCCAGTTTCTGGCTACCACAAAAACTTTGACCCGAAGTTTACCCTGCTTACAAGATATACAGAGATAAAGATAGAGCAGAGATTGAGGGAATGTCCAAACAATGCCTGGCCACACCATGGAAGAGAGGCAACCTCTGACACTATTAATGACATTTTACTGCTCTGCTTGCAGAAGAGTACCTAGAATAGCTGTCCTCTGAGAGGCCTCACCAAGCAAGGGGCCTGAAAAAGATGCTAAGACTCACAGTCAAACATTGGGCTGAACTCAGGTAGCCTTCCAGAAGAATGTGTGTGTGTGTGTGTGTTGGGGTATGGATAGAAGGACCTGGAGGGGACAGGAACTCCACAAGAAGACTAACAAATTCAACTAACCTGGTTCCCAGAGCAATAGGGGGAAGAGGGATGGAGGAAAGATGTTCCTTGAAACCAGGCCTGGGACCCTTGGGGGGGGGAGGTGAGGTTGTGGCAGAGTCAATGACACAGGCTCTGGGAGTCAGGCAAGTGGTATTCTTTCCCCACCCACTAGAGATACAGTTGCTAGGAAACCAGCCCAGATGGTCAGGTCACAACTGTTTATGGTCTTAGTGCCTAAAGTAAACCAATCATTTCAAAAGTCAATTTCCCTTACCCAACCATATACTGCCAAAGCATATAAGTCCCTGCTTGCAGTTTTGCCCTTTAAAAACCTTGTTCCCCTAGACCACGGGACCACATTCCTCTCCTGCTTCCACAGGAAGTTTGAGGCCTGTATTGGAACATGTATACAATAAACCCTCATGTATTTGCAGGTACTCTATTCCTGGTGGTCTTTGGAGGTCTTCCGAACTGACCATAATACCCCTTTACAGCCTCCACCCAGCGCTCCATTGGTTCCCAGACTGAAGGCCTGTGCTGTGGTTATTCCTCATTATCTCGTTATCTAGTAGGCCATGTCAGGGCATGTCCGGGCATGTCTCAGGTTGGCTGCATGTGGAAGCCCAGCCGTGCATGCCTGCTCTGTAGCAGGAGGCCTTATTTCTGCTCACCAGCAGTCCTCCTTACTGCTTGGGGTATATGACTGGGATGTAAAGTGAATAAATTAAAAAATGTATAAAAAAGAAAAAAAATCCAACCTGGATTTGTCTTGGATTATCATATTAGGACAATATCAGCAGTACTACCATTTAGGAACTGCTCAGTGACCTAACAATCAGGAGAAAAGTACCAAAGCAGAACTGAAACGAAACATCCAACAATAAATCTAGGATCCAGGGAACATGAAAGTGTATTGACCTAAAGGGCTTGGGAAGCACTCCTCCGGTGGCTTTGGAGGTTACAGCACACATACTAACTGTGTTAGACTGGTTTTATTCACTGCCTACAGCTTTTAGCTGCTGTGTCCCCAAATATGTCATCTATAATTTCCTGGGGTCTTTTTCACAAGTTTAGCTTCATTTTAACGGCTTCATATAACACCCTGTCAGAAGCTGATTGTTGGGTCCCTAAAATACATTGCCTGAGGACTGGAGAGACGGCTCAGCAGTTAAGAGCACTGACTGCTCTTCCAGAGAACCTCTGTTCAATTCCCAGCACCCACATGGCAGCTCACAACTGTCTGTAACTCCTATTCCAAAGGACCTGATACCCTCACATAGACTTTACATACAGTTAAACACCAATGTACATAAAATATAAAAATAAATGTTTAAAAAAAACACATTTCCTGGTTTTCAGAGCTTAACTTTGAAAGCTCTGTGTAAACCCTCAGGAACCCCAAAGTTTAGCCTTTTTGCATACCTGAAAAACCAGTATCATGCCAAAGACCAGCATGCCAGTTGTGTGAGCTGCAAAGGGCCTGCTGGAAACATGCTTATACCTGCTTCTGAGTGCCTTTACAGCTGAATGTGGATAACAAATTCTAGAAAAACAAATCTCAAGGATGTTTCTATGGAGTAGCATGCCCTGGGGCTATCTTATCAAATGAAAATACTTGAAATGAGTTTAAAGCTTTGTACCTGTGAGCCTGCAATGGAAAACAACCTACTGAGCCCATAGATGACCTCCAGCTATCTTTCTTCTTGTCCCGGTATAAAGTCTGCTTCCTTCAATGGAGCTAATCTATAGCAACTGCTAATGTGCTTTTCTTCTCACCAAACAGCATGCTTTGCTATCCAGTATTTTCTGCTCTGCACTTTTTCGCTCCTTGCTATCCATTGGATATGAAACATCATCCCATAAAAGACTCAAGTGTTGACAGCTTGTTTACCCAGCCAATGGATCCAATTCTTGAAACATCATGAGGGCTCTGACTATAGCAATGGCTTAATATAATGATGGATCCATAGTATAATCTCATTATAGGAAGATAGGACTAGTGAGAAAAAGGCAGCCCAGAGGACTTTCACTTGACTTACACCTTGCCCATGACCCCTTTCTGTCTCAGATTCTCTGCTTCTCAACTGCCGTGAGCAATGATACTCTGCTTCAGCTTAAGTCCAAAGGAAGGGGACAACCCTACTCCTTATCATAAAAGTAAATTTGATTCAAAGAAGCCGAGAGTTCTACAATTTTTTTTTTTCTGCGTGCTGTTCTACTTAGAAATTCCTGCTGGCAGATTATTAGGTCATAACTTTTAAAAGTATCTTCCCAGAAAGTATTAAGGCAGAGACATAATGTAACTAAGTCTTTGTCAGAGTAGCATGCATACCCTTTATTTCAATTTCCAATGCATTCCTAATTTCCACGTGTGGTGGTTTGAATTAAAATGACCCCCTACTCATAAGGACTAGCACTATTTGAAAGAATTAGGATTCTGTGGCATTTTTTAAAGGAAGTATGTCACTGAAGGTGGGCTTTGAGGTTTCAAATGCCCAATCTATTCCTCGTGTCTCTCCCTTCCTGCTGCTTGCCAATCTGGATTTAGAAGTCTCAACTACCACTCTAGCACCATGCCTGCCTCTGTGTAGCCATGCTTTACATCATGGTGATAGTGGACTAGACATCTGAATGTAAGGAAGCCCCATTTAAATGTTATGGTCATAGTACCTCTTCATAGCAGTACAAGATTAACTAAGAAGACACCATTGAAAACACAACAAACATACGGTTTTCCACGTGTCTGCCACAAACTGCATATGAGGTTCCTTGCAAAAACTCTGTTTAGAAAATTCTAGGTTTTCTGGACCCTCTGTCTATAAATTTCTCAAAAAAAAAAATCTTCCTTTAAATCTAACTCAGAACATTTCCTTATCACCTCGGTTACAATCAGAGCAGACAGCACATTGATCTGTACTAATTTCCTGCATTTTAAGCTTTATTTTATTGTGGTAAAACATGTAAGTTTATCAATTTTAAAAAGAAAAAAAAGATTTATCTTGGTTCATGGTTTCAGAAGTTTTAAACCGTAGTCATTTGGCACTGTTGGTTTAGATTTCCAAACATACAGTATTTCATTCTAGGTGTACATCACCAAGGGGCAAATTTACTTTCTGTTGACTAGGAAGGAGGCAAGAGGGGATGAAGCACCAGAATCTTAATATCTCATAGAAAGGCAAAAATCTAAGGCCCAGGTGTGGCCTCTTAAAAATACATAATTTCCCAATGATACCGTAGGCTTACAATCAACTGAAAACCAAAGAGACTTTGGCTGGCACTTCCTATATATGCCACTTTTCTCATTTTTGTGACCAAGTATCTAATATGAGACAAATGATGGGGTAAGGATTTACTTTTATTCATTGTTTGAGGGGACATAGTTGATCATGACAAGGAAGAATACCATGAATGGTAGAACCAGCTTCTGTCTTTAGCAGCTGAATTATGAAACTGCTTGTTTACGTCTTATCCGATTAGGAAGCAGAGAGTTTTGTTAAAAAATCAGGGCTGTACTAAAACTCATGAAGCCGGCCCCTTCGGATCTCGCTTCCTCAACTCAGTCCAGTATACTAAAGGTTCCACTACACAAGTTGGTGACACAAGGTGGTCATCAATGTTCAAAAGCATATCTGTCAGGGACCCTTGACATTTAAACTTTAACATTCTTCTCCTGACAGAATTTTGAATTGTTACTTTCTTATAATTCAAAACATATTAGTCTAAATTCAAATATCTTTACATTACTGAAACACAAATACTGTTTAAAGGAGAAAATCTCAAGTCTTTTCTGTGAATCTTGGCAATTTCTTTATATGTATATATATATAATTTCTTTATATGTATATATATATACATATATATTACAGTTTATTGACTTTGTACCAAGGATGTAGCCCCCTCCCTTATTCCCTCCCAATCCCACCCTCCCTTGCTCATCTCCTCCCATGCTCCTCTCTAAGTCCATTGATAGGGAGGTCCTTCTCCCCTTCCATCTGACCCTAGTTTATCAGGTCTCATCAGGATTGGCTGCAATGTCCTCCTCTGTGGCCTAGCAAGGTTGCTCCTCCCCCCGGGGGGGGGTGTCAAAGAGCCATCCACTGAGTTCATGTCAGAGACAGTCCTTGTTCCCCTTACTAGAGGACCCACTTGGATGCTAAGCTGGCATGGACTACGTCTGAGCAGGAGTTCTACGTTATGTTCTTGGCAATTTCTTTCTTTTTTTTTTAATTTATTTATTTTTATCTCAATCACAGGTTAGGTACTTTGAATCCCAGGCGTAGCCCCCTCCCCCATTCCCTCCTACCCTCCCACTCCCTCCCTCATCTCCCTCTTCCCGCCCCCTCCAAGTCCACCAACAGGGGAGGACCTCCTTCCCTTCCATCCAACCCCAGCTTATCCTGTCTCCTCAGGGCTGGCTGCAATGTCCTCCCCTGGGATCTAGCCAGTCTGTCACTCCCCAGCTTGTATGGGGGAGGGTCAAAGAGTCAGCCATCAAGATCATGACTGAAACAGTCCCTGTTTCCCTGAATA
>CM053753.1:80545661-80556937 GCA_028658305.1 Pachyuromys duprasi | reverse complement strand
GGTTCTGGCTATTACAAATAAGGCAGCTACTAACATAGTTGAGCAAATGTCCTTGTTGTCTACTTGAACATCCTTTGGATATATGCCTAAGAGTGGTATAGCTGGGTCTTGAGGAATCACTATTCCTAATTGTCTAAGAAAGCGCCAAATTGATTTCCAGCAATTTCTTAACTGTGAGTCACTATAGAATAGCAAGAAGAAAACAAGTTTTATGCTTTTTCAGTATGCTCAAAAATGCTCAATATGCTCTTTTCAAAGTGCAGTAATAAAGACATAGTAAGAAAATAATGAATAATAGTAATAGTAGTAATAATTGTGCAGTGTGGAAACAAATTATTTCCTGGATTTTATTCTCTGAATTCCATTCATCTGAGGCTACAGTGAGCCTAGGCGGCCTTACACCAACAGGTTTGCAATGGGCCTGGGTGGCTTCACCCCTACAGTTCTATTGGCCTGCATGCTTGAATAGGCTTTGCTCAGCACCTGAAGCTTTCTTCAGAAAAATCCCTTGTGTATTTTATTTCTAGTACCTTGGGATCATCATTGCAATTTTTCTTGCAATGTGTCCTCAGGAGCTACCTGCAAGAAATCTGCCCCTGATCCCCTGTCGTCAGCAGCTGCCAGCAGTCTTGATGCAAGCCTCCCTGAATCCAGAGCTCTAGTTGATCACAGAACTGTCAAAGCATCTCTAGATGGACATTTCTGCCACGTTTTCCTGCCAGCCCTGTACTTAGCTTAGTTTCCTTTGACAAGAGCCATCATGACTTCTGATTTATGTTTCTCCCTGCCCTTGGAAAGTGTTAATCTAGATGGTATTATTTGTTCAAGGTATAATGGAGGGCTTGGGGAGGGGAGGAGATATGATTATTTTCAGTTTTCTTTTTTTCCTTAAAAGGGTATATTTTTACATATCAGAGCCTTTTATGAGTGGGGTTGTGTTCTCAAGGCCCCTCATCTATTGTGCTAGTATGGAGTATGAGGTTTCATTAATCATGCTAGACTCTTACACAATCACATCTTTGTCTGTAACCACTTTGGCCACATATTTAAATTTACTCATGTTCCTTTCTTTACAAAATGGAATATTTTCATATCATGCTGCATATTCTGTTCTCTCTCACTATAAATATTGGTGAAGGCAGTAAGCAGCAACCATACCAAGGGCCAAATTCTATGCTGTCTCTCTTAAATTATTCTTTGGTAAAAAACTAGTCTATGAATTTTTAAATCCACACGCACTCAACTGTTAAATACACAAGAAAAATAGATCCAGTTTACTTGCCAGAATGTAATAAAATTTTCTTTAATCACTACCCCCTCCCACAAGTCATCATGCCCTACTGAAACCTGAGGAGGGTTTATTGTCCACATTTTTACTTGTATTTGAGTCATCGACACTCCCCCTAGAATCCTGTCCTAAGGGCTGCCCAAAGCACTAGAGGCCTCTCTGACTCTTAGTTCCAAACTTTTCTTTCTTCTTGCAAACCAGTTCTAAAAGCCTGCAAATCACGTGGTCTACTTCATAATAGCAACAACTTCAAAACTGAGCAGTAATTCACTATGTTTGTTATTCTTCTCACAGCTTTGATCAAATACCTTACAAAAAGCCATCAAAAGTAAAAGGAATTTATTTTGGCTCATAGTTTGAGATGAACCCTGTAGCATAAGGTGCGATGGCAAGACTAACTCCTAGCAATAATAACGGGAGCATGAGGCTGTTTGCTCATACCTCAGTGATCAGAAAATAGTGTGTAGACCAGGACCGTGGATGGCCACACCCATGATGGGTACCCACCAGGAATCCACATCCTCCCACAATGAAAGAAGTCCAAACCTAAAACACAGCCATCAGCTTAGGAACAAATATTCAAAATGTGAGCCTGAGAGAGATATTTCTAATTCAACCTGATTCAATCACATGCTAAAGAATTTAATGCCTCATGTGCCATAACATAAGACTAAGTCTTCTTAGATGACCTAGTAGATGACTGTAGAGCATTCAAAGGGCTTAAGCTATTTGTTCCATTTTGGCTGCTGATATATTCAATACAAATGGTGTTCATTTTAGGGTAATATTAACTCCCCTTTCTTCATTTTAGGGTCAATTTCATATTGACCTTTTTCTGCAAAATGAACTGAGATCAATTAAGTATTCTTTAATTGTATATACCTAGTCCTTGTTTATCTAGTTGGATAAGCTTATTTCCTAAAAATTTAGTTGGCTGAAATTCTGTAATCTAGAGATTATATGACAATTTCAAAGTATAAGTTAGCTCCGCTGGGTTCCTCAGATTCTACATGATATGAAATTTAAGTTTATATACACTGAAAATAAAGTAGTTAAGTTCAACTTCAGCCATATCAACTGTGTATATCTCATTTTCTTTAATATAAATAAGCATGAGATCAATTCCTTTATATAACTTATCCATGTGTGCAACTTCTTAATGAGAGTTTCCATTTCAAGTGAGACACTGATTCTGGGGAGGGAAGTTATGCTGCTCAGTTCTGCTCACAGGTGTCCACAACAAAACAAGTTATGCATATTTAAAAATGATTCAGAGATAAACCCATATAAGTACACTTTTACTGAGATATGGACACACCATGATTTGATTGTTTCAAGGCTTTGCAAAGTTTAATTTTAAAAATTTAATGAAACATCAGTGAATTGATACTGTGGTTTGACAGATTTTCTTAGAATATGTAAAGAATGTAGAGAGTGAAGCGCTGTCTCAGTGGTCAAGAACTGGCACTGTTCTTGTAGAACAAGGGTTCCTTTCCTAGAATCTAAGTTGAGTGACTCATAACTACCTGTAACTCTAAGTGTCTCTATCCAACTGCACTTATATACTTACATGAGCAGAACCACACACACACACATGCACATACACACACAGAATTAAAAATAAAAATTAATTTTATCAAAAAGAAATTATAAAGAATCAATACTATACAATTTGTTAAAACTACCAATAACTGTCCATTTGCATTTGATAAGAAATTTTTGAGGGTTTGAGTTTTTACTGCTGAAATATAAATTCTGTTTATACTTTTTAGTGAAGAGGTTAGCTTATCAAGTAGTCAGTGAAAAATAGTCTACTGATAAGAAAGCATTTGTTTCTAGAAATCAAATGAATGGCTAATGGTTGGAATGCTTTCTTTTCTTTAAACATGACTTCAATTTTATGTGTATTTTAAAGATTATTCACGGTTTTAAGACTGAGAATTAGCATACAGAACAAGTCTCAAATTCTTCTTGTCTTTAATCCCAAGATATGGAAGGTCAAAACAGGTGGATCTCTGTGAATCTGAGGCCAGCTGTTCTACATATCAAGTTTCAGGTCTGCCAGGGCTACCCTATTTCATGTAATGAATCGAACTAAGTCCTTACCACTTAAGTTTAAATTCACACTCTTCTTTTTTTTTTTTTTAATAAATCAGGTTAACAAAAACAATGATTTTCACTTATGAGAAACAAAGATCCATACTGGGTCTTAGTTTAGCGGATCTTCAAATACAACTAATGTATCTCATCCATAGTTATCATTGGCATTGGGGACCAGACAATAACTAAACAGTTCTCATTTTAAACATTAAGGAATAGGAGTCTTTTTAAGAACATAGGAATAAAATAAACTTATAGTTGTGGGAGATGATGAAGACATTTTCCTACATCATTTTGACATGTGTTGAGACAGGGAATTATATTTATTGTCTAAATAACATTTACAATATCCCTCATGACTTCTTTATTCTCATGACCAGCATTTTAAATATTAAGACCATAGACTAATTGAATTAATGCCTCCTAAGGTAACCTCTGTTTTCACCAGTTTCCAACTGAATGCAATTATCTTTATATTATAAACATTCCTTTTCTTATAGTTGTACAGTTTATTATTTACTCTCCAGGACAGTTTCACACTGTAATTATATTATGTATGTCATTTAAATACACTTTGCTCCCTTTTGCCCTGAAGAAAGAGTGCTCTGTTCATCCATTCTTTGTTCGAATATTTCAGTTAATGTCCAACAGCAGAGTGAATTAAAAGTCGAAGGCACTGAAATTAAAATATTCTTCGACACTCTGAATTTAGTGTGGGAAGAAAAGCCAAAGGTACCATGATGAAAAAGAATTTTGATACAGTTAATATGACCAAACTATTTTAAGTTAAGCTAAAGAAAATATATGAGTGCATATTTTTAAGTTTCCTCTCATGAAGGATCCATTTAAATTATATTAATTTACTTATTTAGTTGCTCAGAAACACAAACTTTAAAATGCATGTATTCTAATATTAACAAGAAATATATTGAGTAATAAAATCTGAAAAACATTTAACACTGCAATTTTTACATTTAGAATGTGTGTTTATACATCAGATATACAGATATTATAACTATAAACTTCCCTAATTTTACATTTTATTATTTTGGAACATATATAATAATAGCATGCTTGTATAAATGTAGAGAAAATATTTTTGTTAAATATATGTCATTTCTATAAATCTGCACTACACCCAGTTTTTTTATTTTTTATTTTTTTAATCTAAGGTCTCATGATGTAGCCCTCACTTTTATAGAACTCTCTGTGTAGTTCAAGCTGGCCTTGAATTCATAGAAGTATGTCTTTCTTTGTTCTGAGAGAGCCAATTGTTTAAAGGTATGCACCACCACACTTAGATTCCAAATAATACTGGTTCAATGATGAAGGGAAAAATAATCACTATACATTTATAGCTATATAATAAAGTTATAGTCTGCTGATAAATATTTAACAAATGTAAAAAAGCAGGTGGTCTTAGATTGTGTAAGAAAATTAGTTATGTCTGAGTATGTGAGGGGATGATCCAGAGAATGGCCTGCAAGAAGCATGTTCTTCATGGTTTCTGCCTCAGCTTCCTGAGTTCCTGCCTTGACATCCCTCATTGATGGTATGTGATTCTCCCCTGCTCCAACCCCCAAGACAGGTTTTCTCTTGTAATTCTGTTTATTCTGGAACTTGTTCTGTATATCAGGCTGCCCTCAAACTTAGAGATTCTCCTGCCTCTGCTTTCCAGGTGCTGGGCTTAAAGGCATACACACACACACACACACACACACACACACACACACACACACACACATATATATATATATATATATATATATATATATATATATATAGTCATTGACATTGGGAACTGCTGTTAAGGAACTGGAGTTCCTCTTGAAAGTAAACAAAAATAACTTCTATCCAAGTTTCCTAAGTGCTGCATCCTTTTTCAAGACTTTTATTTTCCATATGTATGATTAAAAATAACATTATTATTAATAAGATTAAATGTATATAGACATATATATGGAATGTGACTTTGAATGTAAACATGATAAAATGTTTTCTTGCCAAGTTGTCTTTTTGTTAGTGCTTTATCCTAGCAACACAATGAAACTAGGACCCATTGTAAATCATTTTTAGCAAAGCAATTTAAGATTAGTACCCTGTTTTCTTAGAAGGTCATGTCAACATAAGGTGCAATTGAAAAGAGGAATATTCTTTAACATGACATTTTAAGAGTTTTGTTTTGTTTTAGGAAATGGAATTTTCTAACTCTTTAGATACTTTGATTTTCAAATGTGTTTATCACACAACATGTCTTTGACATTGGGAAGTAGTGTTAAAGAGCCGGAGTTCCTCTTGAAAGTAGAGAAAAAAACAATTTCTATCTAAAGTTCCCAAGTGCTGCATTCTTTTATAGAACTATTATTTTTTTACAAGCATACATAAAAATAACTGAATATGTATTTTACGCAACACCCTGGAAGATGTAATTTTTTAAATAAACATCGCTTGAATATTAATCGATTTTATTCACCAAAACTAAATTTTGTTTCTCCTTTTATGTGGAAATGCTACTGCAATTCTTAATTACCTCATATTGATGAGGACTGTCTTCCTCACTCAAATCATAAATTTTCTTAAGAGCTTACAGTTTAGAAACCACTGCCTTTCATAAGACACTCAATTAACAGAGGACCTGAATGCATATTAGAAATAGATGAATAAAGAGAGTAGTATAATTTTGATTTGCATACAAATACTAATTCTAACAGGAAAGATGACAAAAATATGTTAAACAGCATTGCAAATTCTGTCCTATTAAGTGAAGAGTTCCTCTTGAGGAAATATTAATATTACAAAGCTCATAAATAAACTAAGAAAAGTAATTTTTGTATCTTTAGTAGGTAGGAGTTTGTAGTCTTTGTTGTGCATTGTTAGGAAACCAGCTTCTTGAACATCCCAGACAAGTGGTCTACCCTGAGTTACATCAGCAATCCTATCAATTTTCTTTTTGTAAGCTTATAGCATTATTTTGATTATTGAAATATTGTACCCAAGTAAAGTAGGATCTTCATTTTTTGTTTGAAAATTACATAAAAAAGAAAAACTAAATGAATATGACAAAGGGTTATAAAGCAGTATAAAAATGATAAAAGAATCAAGGAAGGCAATAGAAACATCACAGCGGTAAATAAAGTACCTTGTTAATGGCTACAGCGAGGTCACCAGAAATGAAAATGAATGAGTTACGTGGCCGAATATGTAGCATAAAAACACAATAAAGAGCCATTCCTAATTATGCTTGCATTATGTATTTGCCACCTTTACTTATTATTTATTTAATTTCGGTACACCGTACATGGAACAAAAGCTAAGCACACTCCTTTTCACAGAGCTGTATGTCCCGCTGTACCTCCTCTATAAGCTGCTGATGTGTATACAGTAATGAATAAACAAACATGATGAGTGCCTTATAGTGGTAATAATATTTAAAGTGTCAGATTCTAAGTGCCCTTTAACACAGTATGTGATTCTACTGTTTTTGTATATATTAACTAGCTATCTCAGTTGGGTCATAAATTTTCTTTTTATAAATGTAACAATGAATGTAAGAGCTGTTGCTATCAGGGAAACTACAAATATCAAAGGAATGAACTCTTTTTCTCTGTAGTAGATGGTTTCCAGATTACTGCATAAAGGATTTTTTTGGTTTTTACAATTAAAGCTGCACATTTGTGTGCTGATATGTACATCAATTCATTAAGGCTTCAGTTGACCATTAATATTTTTCTTTTATTATCTTAATTTACACTGTGAGAATAAGGTTAAGCAGAAGTACCTGGGGGTTATTCTTCCCTTTTAGACAGTAACCAGTTTGATTTTAGTCATGCATTTTGAAACAAAGGGAACTAATGTGTTCAAGATGTCACGATTTAGAGTTTGATCCTATGGGATGGTGTTTTTCTTTCCTATTCCCACAAGGTAAGCACTTGGAAGGTGTGAAATGTCATTCCAGCACTTAGTGATGTCTGTGCATCCCTTGTCATCCTTGGTCAGAGGTAAACGATAGGACACGAGGAAATTGCTGTAATCATTCCTGAGGTTGTGGTGTGGCACATTTACAGGTCTGCATGAACAGCTGGGTGCTTTCTCAGTTCATCATTCATGAGTTGTTTCACAAGCCTTGTCAACAGTTATTCCTCTAAGGGCAATCATCCACATCCTGCAATCCTCAAGGACTACAAAGTGATCTTGAACCAGCACTTACACTGACGCTGCTTGCTTAAGCCTCAAAATGGCACCTGTGTTATGAGACAGCACAACAGCAGCCAGGCAGAAATTAGGTCCAGGAGTGACTGGGTAGCCCCAGGTGTTTGGCAGTATATTATTCTCTGGTTTAAGCACGCACCTTATGACATTTCCCTGCGTTGTTTGCATATTAATGTTTATCACACGACATAAAAGATACACATCTTAATAAATTGAGAAATTCTAATGTTCTTGAGATTGCAAACTAGAGAGTGAAGGCAGGGCTCTAAGCAGGTGCATTTATATATACATATAAATTTAAGTGCCTCGGCAGATACTGATCAGGGTAGATAGATGTTTCTTCAGGTCTACTTAGACACTAGAGATTTATTGTATAAATTTATCAGAACATATCTTTCCTATTTGGTATAAATCTGAAATGTCTTTGATTTGAAGAAGAAAGTTTCAAATTTACGTCATTAATAAATAGGTAATGCTTATCATTTGTTGTCACCCAGGAAATATTTACTTGAAAAGATTCTCCTTGCTTCTGACTTGCTAGCTAGAATCGATTAGCATGTTTGATTTAGAGAAATGAAATATGAAGTTAAAGATTTAAAGGTGATTTTTAATTGTAAGATATGGTTTGCACTGCTAATTCTTAATTAGTTTTAGTAACGTTTGTTTCTATAATGTTATCTACAATCTTTTGTTAAATAAAACGTATACAAACTATTGTGAGTAGTGTCTTAGTTTCTTTTCCATGGCTGTGAAAAGACACCATTACAAAGGCCATTTATAAAAGAAGGCATTCTGTTGGAGGCTTGTTTGCAATTTCAGAGGGTGAGTTCATGAACATCATGGCAGGAAGCATGATGTCAGAGAGATAGGCATGGAGCAGTAACTGAGAGTTTATATTTAATCCAGAAGCACATAACAGACCTGGCCTAGGCTTTTGAAACCACAAAGCCCACTGCCTAAAGACACACCTCCAATCTTTCCTAAGCAGTCGATCAACTGAATCAAACATTTGAATATGTGAACCTATGGGACTCACTCTCATTCAAACCACCATAATGACTGATATTTGTTAACTCCCCAGAAGACACAATTGACAAGTAAACAAGCCTCTGGACACATCTGTGAGGGACCACATGGATCTTAAATAGATCCATTTTAGTCTCACACTATCGGTAGGCAGCACCATCTCAGCCTGCATGGAAAGGAGAAAGCTAGGCAGGACCATTCATAGTTTTTGCTTAAATTTATTTTGTGCATCCACAGATGCTTAGTTAGATTTTCATGTTTTCTCTCTCTCTCCCCCTCCATTTTTATTTTACCTGAACGATTACTGTTGCTGTGATATTCTGTGAGCAGTGAGCATGTCTTAGTATTTTTTTCTATTCATATCTTTTGAAAAAAGAAATCAAGCTGTTTTCAATTAACAGTATAATTGACAAATATTTTATCTGTATAGCAGTGGTAATGATTTATTTATTATGACTTTGTATATTAATCGTTTCTTTTCATCTGTTATGAGATAACTGTGAACCTTTTTCTTTATTGAGGATTGCCTGTGCTAGCCAAGAGGATCATGGGATTTTTACTCCTATGTACAATGCCATCTTTGGCCTCTGTATATTACAGGATCCCCTATTTTGCCATTGCTGAATCTTGATGCTCTCTGGTTAGCTCCTCAAATTACAGATATTTAGTTGCTGGGTAGGCTCTTTCTTCGGAGAAAAGAAAAGGCCTGAGAATTTTTTATTAGTCATCCTGAACTAAATTCTGCCATAGTACCTGTCATAAATGTCAAAACACTTGGTTTTGTCAATTATAGAACAACTATACATGAATATATTTTTCAAATTTTATGTTATAAGCATAATATATTTATATATTTAGGCAACAGAGCTAAATGACAAAGGGGAATGTTTACAGTGACCATGGAAGGGAACTCATCAATCAGTGTACGGATGTAGCGGATATAGCAATTGGGTAGCCTTAAAGATGGCCTGTGGGAGGATGCAGGACAGGACTCAGGAAATCCATGCTCACTCCACGATGGGGAGCAGGGATGCCAGAAGAGCCTATCCCCGGTTTGGGCACCAAATGTTAGGATTTAGGTGAGGGAGATTAAAGATGTAATCCAAGAAGTCACACCACAAGGCAGGTTTATTAAGGGAGGGAAACACAGAAGCAATTTCTGGGGGAAGTGGCAGGGAGGAGAGCACAGGAGGGAGATGTATGCTTTGCCAAAGGTGTCTTAACTCAGTGCATATTAGGGCACTCACCCTAACATGCACTGAGTTAAGTGCCTAAAGGCCAGAAAAGGTGTTTCGCTAGTGATGATGTGTTTTTTTATTGCCAAGGTTCCTGGTGCTGATGGCAGAACTGCCTGACTACTAGTAAGTGCAAGCACTCACCTCTCTCTGCTTCTTGACTGTGGATGAAATGTGCCCAATTGCCTCAATCCCCTGCCTCCCTAATTTCCTTGCCATAGTGGTTGTACTCTAGAACTATGAACCACAAAAACTCTGTTTTCATTAAGTTGCATATGTAAGGGCATTTTACCACAGCACTAAGAAAACTAAGATAACGTGAATACAGATAAAATGAATTCCAGTAAAATGGTTCTGTGGGCATTAATAGGTGAGCAGGGAACCCTGGGGCTCTTTCTTCTGAACTGATTCTTCCCTGCAGTCTTGAAAGAATTTTGCATTTCTGCAACTCCCCGAGTGATAGCTGTGGCTTTGCAAATTACTGAGACACCCTCAAGGCATGTTTCCTTTTGTCCATGTGAAAAGCTATTGGCTTCTTTTTGTTGCTGCTAATAACTGTCCTTGGGTACACCTCTATACACTTCTTCTGGCCAAACCCTAATTGCACACAAAACAAAGAAAAAAAGAAAAAAAAAGCACAATTTTTTGATTTATTATTCCTTTGCTTCTAAGGCTCCTAGTAGCCAGTTGTTGTTCTGTGACTGTTACTTATTGAACACTCACCAGAGAACAAGTCCATTTTCTTTCAGTTTTGCCCCACACAATATCACAGTCTGGACAAGATGGATCCTTCTTCTTTATCCCAAGAAAAACAAAAATTGCTAATAATCTAATTCCTAATCAAGTTCTTATTCCACATGAAACCTCATCTGTACGACCGTTTTTTTTTTTTTTTTTTTTTTTTTTTTTAGTAAGCATGGTTGTCTTCTGACTTCTTGCCGGAATTAAATTTTTATTATGACATTCTAGCCTTTTTTCAGAATATTTCTTACAGACATTCGACCAGCAGCAACAGCAGCAGTAGCAGCATCTCCAAAGTAACACCAAAGGATTCCCATAGTGTTTATTTTTACCAATTAATGTACAGGCTAACATTATAGTCTCTCATGTAACTGGTTTTTCAGACATGTAATGAAAACAATTAAAAAATTGGTGGATAATGAGCTTAAATTGAGAAAAACAGACTATTTCATCACATGACTGAATTATATAATATTCTTTAATTACAATAATGTAAAAGAGAAAATGATTAGGTCACATATAATGACATTTTATTTTTAAATGCATATGTAGGTCTTCTTTACAAGTTCTTGTGGGACCCTGCTGTTTCAGTCAAAGTCTGGAATTAACCAGAGAGCCTCTGAGCTCAGTGCACAAATGGACAGACTCCATTTGTCAGCAGGGCTTCTGTCTTCTCT
>CM053753.1:80512076-80539267 GCA_028658305.1 Pachyuromys duprasi | reverse complement strand
GATTCAGTTTGCAAGTATTTTATTGAGCATTTTTGCATCAATGTTCATAAGAGAGATAGGTCTGAAGTTTTCTTTTTTTGTTGGGTCTTTGTGTGGGTTAGGTATCAAGGTGACTGTGGCTTCATAGAATGAGTTTGGTAAAGTTCCTTGTATCTCTATTTTGTGGAATAGTTTGAAGAGAATTGGAGTTAGTATTTCTCTGAAGTTCTGGTAGAATTCTTCACTGAAATCATCTGGGCCTGGGCTTTTTTTTGGAAGGGAGACTGTTGATGACTGTTTCTATTTCCTTGGGGGATATGTCCTATTAAATCTTTCTATCTGATCTTTACTTAATTTAGGTAGATGGAATCTATCAAGAAAATTGTCCTTTTCATTTAGATTTTCAAATTTTGTGGCCTATAGGCTTTTGTAGTAAGACTGAATGATTGTTTGGATTTCCTCAGTGTCTATAGTTATGTCCCCCTTTTCATTTCTGATTTTGCTGATTTGGATAGTTTCTCTCTGCCTTTTTGTTATTTTGGCTAAGGGCTTGTCTATCTTGTTGATTTTTTTCAAAGAGCCAGCTCTTAGTTTCATTGATTCTTTGAATAGTTTTATTTGATTCTAATTGAATGATTTCAGCCTGAGTTTAATTATTTCCAGCTGTCAGTTCCTTTTGGGTATATATGCTTCTAGGACTTTCAGTTGGTCCATTAAGTTATTTGTATGAGATGTTACAAATTTCTTCTTGAAGACACTTAGTACTATGCATTTTCTTCTGAGCAATGCTTTCATTGTGTCCCAGAAGTTTGGGTATGTTGTACCTTCATTATCATTGAATTCTAGGAAGTCTTTAATTTCTTTCCTTATTATCTTCCTTAACCCAGCTGTCATTGAGTAGCAAGTTGTTCAGTTTCCATGGATGTTTAGGTTTTATGTTATTTCTATTGTTGTTGAGGTCCAGCCTAGTCCATGGTGGTCAGATAGAATACAGAGGATTATTTCAATTTTATTGTACCTGTTGAGGCTTGTTTTGTGACCAACTACATGGTCTATTTTGGAGGTTCCAGGAGGTGTGAAAAGAAGGTATACTCTTTTGAGTTTGGGTGAAAAGTTCTGCAGACATCTATTAAGTACATTTGAATTA
Source organism: Pachyuromys duprasi (assembly GCA_028658305.1). NCBI lineage: Eukaryota > Metazoa > Chordata > Mammalia > Rodentia > Muridae > Pachyuromys > Pachyuromys duprasi. The sequence goes on along the minus strand of CM053753.1, from coordinate 80,538,141 downwards.
GGGACTCTGTAAATGCCTTTATTTCCCTATTTGGCTTCTGTCTAGATGATCTGTCCTTTGGTGAGAGTGGGGTGAAAGTCTCCCACTATTAAGGTGCTGAGATTGATGTGTGATTTAAGCTTTAATAATGTTTCTTTTACAAATGTAGGTGCTCTTGTATTTGCGGCATAGATGTTTAGAATTGTGATGTTCTTTTCGTGGATTTTTCCTATGATGAGAATGTAGTTTCCTTCCTCATCTTTTTTGATTAATTTTGGTTGAAAGCCTATTTTATTAGATATTAGGATAGCTAACCCAGCTTGTTTTCTGGGTCCATTTGCTTGGAAAGCATTTTTCTAGGCCTTTATTCTGAGGTAGTGTTTATCTTTGTTGCACAGGTGTGTTTTTTGGATGCAACAGAATGTTTGATTTTGTTTCTATACCCGTTCTATTAGTCTGTGTCTTTTTATTGAAGAGTTGAGTCATTGGTGTTGATAGATAATAGTGACAAATGAACGTTATTTCCTTTTATTGTGGATTTGGTGGTCTTACTGTGATTCATTGCTTATTTTCCTTTACTTTTTGTAGGAACATTATCTGTATCCTATGTTTTCTTGGGTATAGTTTTTTTCGTTGGATTTGAGTTTTCCTGCTAGTATCTTCTGTAGGGTTGGGTTGCTGTGTAGATATTGCTTAAATTTTGTTTTGCCATGGAATATTTTGTTTTCTCCATCTATGTTCATTGAAAGCTTTGCTGGGTATAGTAGCCTGGATTGGCATCTGTGTTCCCTTAAAGACTACATGACTTCTTCCCAGTCCCTTCTGGCTTTCATAGTTTCTGATAAGAAGTCTGGTGTGATTCTGATAGGTCTACCTTCATATGTTACTTGACCTTTTTTCCTTGCTGCCTTTTATATTTTTTCTTTGTTCTGTAGATTTGGTGTTTTGACAATGATGTGACATGAGGAATTTCATTTTTGGTCTAGCCTGATGTTCTGTAGGTCTCTTGTATGTTTATGGACATCTTATTCTTTAAGTTGGGGAAATTTTCTTCCATGATTTTCTTGAAGATATTTTCTTGACCTTGGAGACTGGAATCTCCTTTTTCATCAATTCCTATTATTGTTAGATTTTGTCTTTTCATGGTGTCTTTGATTTCTTGGTTGTTTTTGTTTGCGATTTTTCTGATTACTTTTTCTTTGAGAGAAGTATCAATTTTTGCAAGTGTATCTTCAGCACCAGAGATTCTCTCTTCCATCTCTTGTATTCTGTTGGTGATGCTTACTTTTGTGGTTCCTGATCTTTTCACTGAGTTCTCCAGCTCCAGGGTTTTCTCTGTTTCTGTTTTCCTTATTGATTCTAATTCAATTTTTATGTCTTGCACCATTTCCTTTTTCTGTTTGAATGTGGTTTCCTGTCTCTGTATGATGGCCTCTATTTTTTTGTTTGTTTCTTCTGTATATGCCACTAATTTTGCCTCTACTTGCTCCTCTATTTGTTTGGCTATCTTAGCCTGTGCTTTTTGAGAGCTTTGTTCATTTGTTCTTTCTTTGCCTACACCTGGGAGGCCAATTCTTTGAGATATTTGTTGGTTTCTTCTTTAACTGTCTGTATTTGCATTGCTATTTCCCTGAGAGATTTGTTTGTTTCCTCTTCATAGAACTCTAATAACTGGATAAGCATATCTTTAAGGCTGTTTTCCTGTGTTTCAGATGAATTAGAGTATCCATTTATTTTGGGGGTTCCTGGCGAAGCCATGATTTCCTGATTTTTGTTGGGTGTGTTCTTTAGCTGTCCTTGGCCATTTGCTTATCTGTAACCTTCATTGTTTGTTCTTGGATTCTGCAGTTCAGATTGGTAAGGTCTTTCTCTGGTGTCTGGAAAATTCTTCAGGGAGATAAGAGAGGTCCAATGGTTTCAGCGTGTGAGTTGGTGCTTCAGCTGTACCAATTTCGGAGTTTCTAATCCTCTGCCTCTCAGAAATGGTGCATGCTGGGCGTAGCCATCTTGGATCACCCTCTTTTTCAGTATTTATTTGAAGTATTTAATTTTTTTTTAATGTTACAGCAGTTGTATGTGAGGGTGCAGTGAAACTACCAAACTAGATTACTCTCTGGGTAGAAAGAAAGCTTTATTGGGCATCAAACTGATAAAACTATCTCTTGGATGCACAGGGGCCAGGGTGTGCAGGTAGAAGAGCAAAATGGAGGAAAAGCAAAATAGTTTTATATGAGTCAGCATTGTAGAGTCTTTTAAATGACACAGGCTGTTTGGTTTGACTGGAAACTAGATGCTTTTACCCAGGACACTTGACTTTTGTGGGTAGGATTAAAGGAGGTTGTGATTTAAAGGAAGTTTCATATAAATGGAGACTTTTTATAAGCCCCTTTTTATCCATTAACAGTTTTGTTGTTGTTATTTACCTTAGCAAAATCCTGTTTAGGCCAATGCCTCCAGCACTGACGTTTTGGGGTGCTGCTTTGGATCTAATAAGATTATACTTTAAGAGACTATTTTGAGGCAGATCAGACTTGAATGTAGGTTTTTTAAAATTAATGTTGGAAACTTTAAATTTAGGAGACTCTGAGAGATAACCTAAATGCATCTTACCTTAGGTGGTGACCTGATGCCTTTGAGGAATTGGTGTGGTATGTTAAGGATTTAGAGTGATGTGTTTGGATGTTCACTTGACAAGGAGTAGAATTGTTATAATCTCCATTGTCAAGTAGCGAGGAAGTAGAATCACCTACAAAATGTGTCTAGGAGAATGTTTCAAGAAAGATTAAACTGAATCAGGAAGACTTACTCTCTATATGAACGAACTGTCACACCTGATAGTGAGCACAGACTGAATAAATTAAAAAATTGTAACAAAGTGAATTTTTCTTCTATTTTGATGTTTCTTGTCAGTATTTGGTTGCATCAATGAGAGAAATAATATACATATTTTATATTGGCACATTTGCTTACCCCTCATTGAAAAGTAGACTCCTATGAAATATTTATATTCACGTTTCATAGAAAAATACATAAAATCAGAACCGATTTTGAAGAGTTGATTTTCTTTTTCATTGTAACTTATCTTTTGAAAAATAAATTATTAATTTATTTTTAAATAAGTGAAAACAGTTATTTTTATCACATTACTAATATTATTGGTCATTCCTTTCCTTACACAATTTGTTGCTTCATTATCTATGTTTGAATACAAGTTAATATTTTATAATTTGTAGCAAACTGGGATCTACAGAATAATAAAGACTAATGATACTGAACTTAACTGTTCAATAGCTTTTTCTGCAGCATCATTTAATATAGATTATTTACCTATGTTTATAGGACGAAAGGGTAAAAAAGTCACAGAAAAGAAAACATCCAGAGCTTAATTAAATTTTTTATGGCTAAGAGCTAGAAGATAAATGGATACACAAAATATAGGTAGTCTGACTTCACTGATTTAAAATTATACACTTTCTAATTTACTAAAAATATGACAGATAAAAGAAAATTATTATCCCTCTGTTGGAAACTTTCAACATTTAATACTGGATTTCCTATTACTTATCTTGATGAATTATTATCCAGACATTATCTTTGACTTCGCTTTGTATAGCCTTTTGAAAGGTTCAAAAATTTAGAGTTAATTCTTGGGACTGGGGCAAGCACACCATATCACCATAGCACAGTTCTTTCAGAGCAAGGGTCCTGCAGTCCCCCACCCAGATCAACCTTGGGATGTGACTAGGGTCATATAGCCCCTGAGGAAGCCTATGGAATGTGTTAACTCCCTCCCCCTTGCTACAACCTAACCTGCACGTAATAGGGCAGGTACCCCAATGGCCAGATCTGATCATTTGCAGTTTTGGCGCCTGAAAACAAACCAATCATTTTAAGGTCAACTCCCCTAGGGACCCTTTCACCCAATACTATAGTGCCAAGACTTGCACTTCCCTACTTTCGTTTTTGCCCCCTTAAAAACCCTGTTCCCCCAGAGCTGGGGGTTGCTTGCCTCTTTGTTCTTGCAAAAGGCAGCCACCCAGCTCGAGTTTGTAATAAAGGCCCTCCTGTGTTTTACATCGGACTCAAAGCCTGTTGGTCATTTGGGGACTTGCGATCTGGGTATTTCACTTTTTTTTTAGAATTTACTGTTTATTTTATGTGCACGGTGTTTTGCCTGCATATATATCTGTGTGAGAGAATCAGATCTCGAAGTTACAGACAGTTTTGAGCTGCCATGTGGGTGTTGGGAATTGAACCTGGGCCCTCTGGAAGAGCATTCGGTGCTCTTAACTGCTCAGCCATCTCTCCAGCTTTTAAATGATATTTTTAAAATTTAATGACTTAGTCTAAGAATAATTATTTATTTATTTAATTTTGTTTCCTTGAGACACGGCTTCTCTGTGCAACTGCTCTGGCTATCATGGACTCACTTCCTAGACCAGGCTGTTCTTGAACTCATAAAGATCTGCCTGTCTCTGCCTCCTGAGTGCTGGGATTAGAGGCATATGCCACCACACCTGGCTTTTAGTTTTATTTTTAATCAGTATCATTATTTATGTTGTGCATATGGGGGTAAGTAAATAAATACATGGAGGCCAGAAGACCAAGTGTAGGGTCAGATCTCTTTTTTCATTATGTCAGTTCTTGAAATTAAAGAAATGCAGATCAGGATTAGATACAGTGTTCTTTACCAGCTAAGCCATATTTTGGGGATTTAAAAATTATTTTTATGTTGTTCCACATTAAAAAAAATTAGGTATATTAACTTCACTTCATTTTAAATACAATTTTAAGGTGTATATGAATGGTAAATGTAATACATGCTGCAAAATAGAAGTATAATTCATAGTGAAAGTGCATTGCCAATTTTGATTTTAACAGATCATGTTACCAATCAGAAGAATAAAAATTTAAACTTTAGAAAAAAATTTCAGTTCACATTTTGTAAGCATAATTCAGATTTATGATAATTTCATTTTTTATGCTTTGATTAACTTTTTGCAAAGGGTTTTGGAAACTTGTATACTGCTGATAGTCAATTGCAATTTTTGGGAATTCTTTAAAGTGATGATCAAGAAAGGATTATTGTTGTTAAAGAGAATACATTTACATTTGAGTCACTTCTTTCATAAAGCTATATTTTTTATGGTTTTCAACACTGGTTGTATAATTTATAGTGGGAAGTTTTCTTTTGGGAATTAGGCCTATTTCCTACATATTAAAGATTCTCCTGATTACTGAAGGGCTAACACTTGGCTACAGAAAAAATATGCCTCACTTTTGCAGAGGTCCCCCAACCCTTTCCAGTGACTCAGTTCATTTAACACTTAATACTGGACCTGTTTGAAGTGAACACATGATCTGAGAGAGCTCTATCCTCTCTGTGGACTTGAGTAATTTTCTCTTGCTTTCCTGCAAGTTATCACTTTGTTTCAGTAGAATAAGACACAGAGACATAAGAGCTTTAATCACACTTACTGTGAAAATATGAGCTGCAGGAAATGGGCCTCAATGTGCAAATGAATAATAATAACAAAGTCAGGGATCCAACAAGGGAAAATAAAACCAAAAACCAACCCAAAAACTGCTTGGTAGATGAGGAATTTCATGAGAAGTCCAGCCATTTGAACTCACTGGTTCAAAGCCGCTAGCGATTAAGGGTGACATTTCCCTTTGCTGCCAGAATAAAAGTTTTGAATATTTAGAAATTACGGAGTAAAAACCAGAATTTGGTTTACTCCTCTTCACCCAGATAACATAAATGTGCATGCCCAGAAATGCCGCATTCACTCAGAAGCCAGATGTCCAGGAATGCAGAGCATTTGTGATGAAAACTGTCAACATTGCCTCCGTAGAACTCTTATCTGCACTTCCCCATAAATGCATATGTATTTAATTCAAAGTTCTAAGAAAAATTAGGCAGAAGTAACTCTTTGTTTCCTCCTGGAATGCTAAGATGCAAAATTTTAGAGAGCTAAAATTCTTGTCCTGTTAGCTTATGTACATTTTGACCTCTAAAAGGTATACAGCTATCCATACCTCAAGAGACCCAAGAACATCAGTTTTTTGAGTGGAAGTTGAGATATCAATATTTAAATACAGATGTTGCTAAATATCTCACAGTGCTTAGGGAATAACCCCATATATGATAATCATACTGCCTTCATGGATTCAGTGCTGAGACTTATAAATACTGCAGTTGACTACGTAACAAGCTTGAAATTTAATTTTACAACTTAAAGTGTTTGAAAGTTTTTGTGGGTGGGTTGATGTTTCACTTCTTCTATTAGGGGACTGGTCTGTTTAGAATATGTCCTCTTCAGTCACTTTAGCCTCTGCTACTAGGAGTCTTTGCTTGAATCCTCTTCATATTCTCCCAGGAGCCTACCTTACTTAGGTCTCCTGCTTGTCACAGAGATGCCCCCACGCTCAGGTTATTTTTTCTCTGCAGGCCTTTTTGTCCTCACTCCCTCCCTGCACTGGTCTGATATCCACCCTAATATTTCTCTGCAGAAAAGTGTTGAAAATGGGACGAAAGAGAAAAGGACCTGGAGCTCCAGAAGGAGACGAACAGAACCAACTAACCAGGCCCAGAGGGGACGGCTGAGACTGAAGCATCAACCAGGGACCATGCATGGACTGGACCTAGAGCCTGCTACAAAGGTGTAGGCCATTGGCAGTTTAGGATTCATATGGCTCCTCAATAAAGGAAGCAGGGTTTGCATCTGACGTGGACTCTGGCCAGCTTTTGATTGCTTTCCCTGATGGGACTGCCTTGTCAGGCCACAGTGAAAGAGGACATGTTCAGTCTTGGTATGACTTGATGAGCTGCGGTGGGTGGGAAGAAAGGCTCTCCTTTTCTCCGGAATAGAGGAGGGGGAGTAAAAGCTGGGGATGGAAGTCAAGGAGGGATGGGGCTACAATCAGGATGTAAAGTGAATAAAAACAAAAAAAAAACAAATAAAGTAAACTGAATGCAAATATATTAAAAATAAAAGTGATAATTTGAAGTTTGCTATTTTGAAATTTGATTAGTCTAAATAATAAAAATTTTTGCTATATGTTCATACAGGAAGTAATAACAGATACTCCATATGCAGTGAACACTAGTCATTCTCACTGATTTACATTTAAAAGTTCCCAGACATCAAGAAACACTTCAGCAGGTGAGGACTTCATTCAGTCCTCTGGTTAACTGATGTACCTGCCTCACCTGTACCTAGAATTCTTTAGTTTTTATTGAAAATACAACAAAATTATAATGAATAGAAACATGCTAATAGTCAAGAGCAGCATTCCTTTAATATTCTGTCCATTTAGGAAACAAAGATAGATAATAGTCATTCTCCAGGGGACTTCAGAACTCATCTATTCTAATCCTGGTATTTGAGAGGTGGAGAGGAGTGTACTTAATCAAAAAGCCAGTCCACTTTTGCACAACTTGTTGATAATGATATCATATCTGCAGCTACTTTGGGTACCACTATCAAAATGAGGTCACAATTTGATGACTCTTTGAAATTGGTTTTATGTATATTGAGATGTTATATTGGGATGTCGTATAATAGAGTTCTGCTCAGCTGAAATATTGAGGAATTATCCATGACTGACATAACCTCCTAGCCATCTAGATTAGATGCAACTTACCACATAATAATTTTATTCCTTCTCTGGAATGCAGTCTCTCTGTGCTAATATTCATTGCTATTCAAACTTTTTCAAGATGCCATGTGCCAAATATAATCTAGTTAAATGCTTTTACAGATGGAACTTCACAAAATTGCATGCCTCATGTCATAGAGAATATAAGGTAGGTTTCTAAAAATTTATACATATCCACAAACACATAAATCTTTTAGATCCGTAAGATAAATAGACCTTCTATTCTTTAAGTGGAATCTTCAGGAAAACTCATAGTCTTTTTGTTTGTTTGTTTCCTCTGAGTAGATTACCTTGGACACTGTGCATATATATAGTGAGAGGGGGTTCTCTGTGTAGCTTTGGCTGCCCTGGATTCACTTTGTAGAGCAGACTGGACTTAATCTCACAGAGATCCACCTGCCTCTGCCTCCCTATGTGCTGGGATTACAAGTGTGTGACACTGCACTCAGCTATGTGCATTTATAGGACCATATAATGAAAAAAATTCTCCTGTTATACTTCAAGAATATTGACATTGATTTTAAATATAGATTAGAAAATTAGTCAGAATAAATACCTCTTGTCTAAAATCAATTACATAATATGTCATAGCAGTGTGAAGTAAAAAACCTTAGGGAAATTTAACTTAGTTATTTTTAAAAGTACTCTTAATTATATTGAAAATAACATCCTGAACTACCAAAACATTGTATAATATAAATAATGCTAGTCCTCTCAATAGTTTCTTTGAAGGTGCTTGACTAAATTGAAGCTTCATGTTCAAAATGTTTCAAAAAATGTATGACAAAATGAGCTCTTTATTTGATATAACTTCATTGAGTGCATTATGATAAGATTCATTTCAAGAGTCAGCAAGTAAAATTTACATGAAAAAAATCTAACATGTTAATGTTTCCTTGATTCAGTATAGAGGTCCTGATATTTCAGCAGCGGATTCATCAAGAAATAAACTCTCATTTATTGAAAGCACATTTTATTGTTATTAATAATCTTTCTGGTTTAAAAATAATTTGGAAAAGACTAGTAATTACACAAAACAAATGAATAAAATATAGAGTCAATATATCAATAATTTATCTGATATGTTAACCTCTTTTACGGTTACTTATATATGAAATTTTGAAAATTGTTGCAGTATATAACATAGCATTATGTTAGAAAGAGAGTTTATAACATCATATCTGATGGATGCACTAACACTATGCATTGCTTATTTCTTTTCTAAAATTAGAAAGTAATTTTAAAAGAAGACACAAGAACTTGTTAGATTCATATAAAGCTTGTGTCTTTTGATTTCTGTCTAAAATGGGTCAACTGTTAATCCTGATTCCCACACTCTTCTTTTCTTTTAAATGCATTGGGATCACATAACCAACAGGGAAAGGCTGTGTCTGAAAAGCAACTTGAATTTAGAGAAGTCTTCCTTTCAAGGTTTGATTCCTAAAAAAACATTGTCATTGAGTACATGGTTTAAATCGGAAATGACCAATGTTTAACTTGAACATGGCTGAGAAATATAAACCAGACAGTGAATGTTGGTCATATGTTATCTACTAATCAAATCATCCATCTAAAGAAAACTAAAAACCAGTAAGAATAGGAAGAAGTAGCATTCTGAAACTGCCACCCATTTCCATATTAAATAAGAAAAGGAAGGTGTTCCTATGACACAGTGTATCCAATAAAATTCCTTTCACCTCCTAAATGGTTATCTATTGCCTGATGAGAATCTTTTATCATCCTATTAGTAATCCACATATTTTTATTTTTTTATAATTTTTATTTTTTAATATTAATCACAGGTTATTTACTTTGTGTGCCAGCTGTAGCCCCCTCCCTCATTCCCTCCCAATCCCACCCTCCCTCCTTCATCTCCTCCCTGCCCCATTCCAAGTCCACTGATAGGGGAGGACCCTAGCTTATCAGGTTGCTTCAGGAATGGCTACAATGTCCTCTCCTGAGGCCTAGCAAGGCTGCTCCTCCCTTGGGGTGGGTGTTGAAGAGCCAGCCATTAAGTTCATGTCAAAAATAGTCCCTGTTCCCCTTACTTGGGTATCCACTTGGATACTGAGCTATCATTTGCTACATTCAAGCAGGGGTTCTAGGTTATATCCTTACATGGACCTTGGTTGGAGAAACGGTCTTATAAAAGACCCCTGTTCCCTGATATATTTGGTCCTTGTGGAGCTCCTGTCCTCTCCAAGTCTTACTACCTGCCCCTTCTTTCATATGATTACCTGCACTCTGCCGAAGATTTGGTTATGAGTCTTAATATCCGCTTTGATACACTGCTGGTAGAGTTTTTCAGAGGCCCTCTGTGGTAGACTCCTGTCCTGTTACTTGTTTTCTCCTGCATCCAGTGTCCATCCCATTTGTCTTTCTAAGTGAGGATTGACCATTTTACCTGGGGGCCTCTTCCTTGTTTATCTTTTATAGGTGTATAGATTTCAGGATGTTTATCTTGTCTTATAGGTGAGTATATACCATGTGTGTCTTTCTCCTTCTGGAAACCTCATTCAGAATGATATTTTCTAGTTCCCACCATTTGCCTGCAAATTTCATGATTTCCTCATTTTTAATTGCTAAGTAGTATTCCATTGTTTAAAAATACCACAATTTCTGTATCCATTCCTCAACTGAGGGACATCTGGGTTGTTTCCAGGTTCTGGCTATTACGAATAAAGCTGCTATGAACATGGTTGAGCAAATGTCCTTGTTGTGTACTTAAGCATCTTTTGGATATATGCGTAGGAGTGGTATAGTTGGATCTTGAGGTGCTACCAGATTCTAATTGTCTGAGAAAGCACCAGATTGATTTCGAAAATCGTTGAACAAGTTTGCATTCCCACCAGCAATGGAGGGTTCCCAGTTCTCCACAACCTCTACAGCATGTGTTGTCACTTGAGTTTTTAACCTTTGCCATTCTGGTGGATGTAGGGTACAATCTCAGGGTCATTTTGATTTACATACATATGATGGCTAAGGAAGTTGAGCATCTTTTTAGGTGTTTCTTTCATTCTATATTCCTTTACAGAGAGTTCTCTGTTTAGCTCCATACCCCATGTTTTAATTGGATTGCTTGATTTATTGCTTCTTAATTTCTTTAGTTCTTTATATATTCTGGATATCAGCCCTCTGTCAGATAGAGAGTTGGTCAAGATCCTTTCCCAGTTTGTAGGCTGTCATTTTGTTCTGATGACTATGTCTTTTGCTTTACAGAATCTTTTCAGTTTCATGAGGTCCCATTTATCAGTTGTTGCTCTTAGAGCCTGTAATGTTGGTTTTCTCTTTAGGATGTTGTCTCTTGTGCCAATGAATTGTAGGGTCTTCCCCACTTTTTCTTCTAACCAATTTAGTGTGTCTGGTTTTATGTTGAGGTCTTTGATGCACTTGGACTTTAGTTTTGTGCAGAGTGATAAATATAGATCTATTTTCATTTCTCTGCATATAGATATCCAGTTGGACCAGCACCTTTTGTTGAAGATGCTGTCTTTTTTCTATTCAATGGTTTTGGATTTTTTATCAAAAATCAAGTATTCATAGGTCTGTGGGTTTATTTCTGGATCTTCTATTCAGTTCCATTAAACCACTATTCTGTTTCTATACAAATACCGTGCTGTTTTGATTAATATTTCTCTGTAGTACAGCTTGAGATCAGGGATGGAGATACCTCCAGATGATCTGTTGTTGTACAGGATCATTTCGGAAATTCTAGGATTTTTGTTTTACCATATGAAATTGAGAATCTTTCTTTCAAGGTCTGTGTTAAAGAATTGTGTTGGTATTTTGATGGGAATTGCATTAAATCTGTAAATTGCTTTTGGCAGAATGGCCATTTTTACTTTTAATCCTACCAATCCATGAGCATGGGATATCTTTCCATCTTCTGATATCTTCTTCAATTTCTTTCTTCAGAGATTTGAAGTTTTTCCCAAACAGGTTTTTCATTTGTTTGGTTAGAGTCACCCCAAGTTACTTTATGTTATTAAAGTGGCTATTGTGAAGGGTGTTGTTTCCCTAATTTCTTTCTTGGCCCTTTTGTCTTTGGTATACAGGAGGGCTTCTGATTTTTTTGCGTTGATTTTGTATCCAGCCACTTTGCTGAAGGTGTTTATCAGTTGAAGGAGTTCTCTGGTTGAATTTTGGGGGTCATGCATGTATTAATATATCATCTCAAAATAGTGATACTTTGACTTCTTCCTTTCCAATTTGTATCCCATTGATCTCCTTTAGCTGTCTTATTGCTCTAGCTAGGACTTCAAGTACTATGTTGAAGAGATATGGAGACAATGGACAGCTCTGCCTTGTCCCTGAGTTCAGTGGGATTGATTTAAGTTTCTCTCCATTGAGTTTGATATTGGCTATAGGCTTGCTGTATATTGCCTTGACTATGTTTAGGTATGTGCCTTGTATTCCTGATCTCTCCAAGACTTTAAACATGAATGGGTGTTGCAGTTTGTCAAATGCTTTTTTTTTTTTTTTTTGGTATCTAAGGAGATGATCATGTGGATTTTCTCCTTCAGTTTTTTTTTGTTTTTTTTTTTTTAATATGGTGGATCGCATTGATGGATTTCTGTATATTGAACCTTCCGTGCATGCCTGGGATGAAGCCTATTTGGTCATGGTGGATGATATCTTTCATCTGTTCTTGGATTCAGTTTGTGAGTATTTTATTGAGCAGTTTTGCATCAATGTTCATAAGAGAGATAGGTCTGAAGTTTTCTTTATTTGTTGAGTCTTTGTGTGGGTTAGGTATCAAGGTGAATGTGGCTTCATAGAATGAGTTTGCTAAATGTTCCTTCTGTTTCTATTTTGTGGAATAGTTTGAAGAGAATTGGAGTTAGCTTTTCTCTGAAGGTCTGGTAGAATTCTGCACTGAATTGATCTGGGCCTGGGCTTTTTTTGGGAAAGGAGACTGTTGATGACTGCTTCTATTTCCTTGGAGGATATGTCCTATTCAATCTTTCTATCTGATCTTTACTTAATTTAGGTAGATGGAATCTATCAAGAAGATTGTCCTTTTCATTTAGATTTTCAAATTTTGTGGCATATAGGCTTTTGTAGTAAGACCGACTGGATTTCCTCAGTGTCTGTAGTTATGTCCCCCTTTTCATTTCTGATTTTGCTGATTTGGATAGTTTCTCTCTGCGTTTTAGTTATTTTGGCTTAGGGCTTGTCTATCTTGTTGATTTAAAAAAAAACCCAGCTCTTGGTTTCATTGATTCTTTGAATAGTTTTATTTGTTTCTAATTGATTGATTTCAGCCCTGAGTTTGATTATTTCCAGTCTTCTGCTCCTCTTGGGTGTACTTACTTCTTCTTCTTCTTTTTTTTTCCCTGGGGCTTTCAGTTGGGCCATTAAGTTGCTTGTATGAGATGTTCCGAATTTCTTTTTGAAGGTGCTTAATGATATGAGCTTTCTTTTTAGCACTGCCTTCATTGTGTCCTATAAGTTTGGGTATGTTATGCTTTCATTTTCATTGAATTCTAGGAAGTCTTTAATTTCTTTCTCTATTTTTTCCCTAACCAAGCTGTCCTTGTATGTGCAGGCTTCTTGCTGTTTCTGTTGCTGTTGAGGTCCAGCTTTAGTCCATGGTGGTCAGATAGGATACAAGAGATTATTTCAATCTTCTTGTATGTGCTGAGGCTTGCTTTGTGACCAACTATATGGTCTATTTTGGAGAAGGTTCCTTGAGGTGCTAAAAAGAAGGTGTACTCTTTTGATTTTGGCTGAAAAGTTCTGTAGACATCTATTAGGTCCATTTGATTTAGGGCCACTGTAAGTGCCCTTGTTTCCCTGTTTTGCTTCTGACCAGATGATCTGTCCCTTGGTGAGAGTGGAATGTTGAAGTCTCCCACTATTAAGATGTTGAGATCAATGTGAGTCTTCAGCTTTAATAATGTTTCTTTTACAAATGTAGGTGGTCTTGTGTTTGGGGCATAGATGTTCAAAATTGTAATGTCCTCCTATTGGAATTTTCCTTTGAAGAGAAGGAAGGCCCCTTTCTCATATTTTTTGATTAATTTTGTTTGAAAGTCTATTTTTTTAGATAGTAGGATCTCTACCCCATCTTGTTTTCTGGGACCATTTCCTTGAAAAACATTTTTCCAGCCCTGTATTCTGAGGTAGTGTTTATCTTTGTTGTGTAAGTGTGTTTCTTGGATGCAGCAGAATGTTGAATCCTGTTTCCTCAACCATTCTGTTATTCTGTGTCTTTTTCTTGGAGAGTTGAGTCTATTGACATTTATAAATAATAATGACCAATGACTGTTAGTTTCTTTTTTTGTGGAGTTGGTGGTCTTATTATTATTCATTGCTTTTTTTCTTTTAATTTTTGTTGGGACATTATCTGTATCCTATATTTTCTTTGGTGTAGTTGTTTTCGTTGGATTGGAGTTTTCCTTCTAGTATCTTCTGTAGGGTTGGGTTGCTGTGTAGATATTGCTTAAATTTTGTTTTGCCATGGAATATTTTGTTTTCTCCATCTATGTTCATTGAAAGCTTTGCTGGGTATAGTAGTCTGGGTTGGCATCTGTGTTCCCTTAAAGACTGCATGACCTCTTCCCAGTCCCTTCTGGCTTTCATAGTTTCTGATAAAATTCTGGTGTGATTCTGATAGGTCTACCTTCATATGTTACTTGACCTTTTTTCCTTGCTGTCTTTTATATTTTTTCTTTGTTTTGTAGATTTGGTGTTTGACTACTACGGTGTGACGTGAAGTATTTCTTTTCTGGGCTAGTCTATTTGGTGTTCTGTAGGTTTCTTGTATGTTTATGGGCATCTCTTTCTTTAATTTGGGAAATTTTTCTTCTACGATTTTCTTAAAAATATTTTCTTGTCCTTGGAGCCTGGAATCTTCTTTTTTATCTAGTCCTATTATTCAATTTTTGTCTTTTCATGGCATCCTTGATTTCTTGGATGTTTTGTGTTTGGAACTTTTCCCATTTTACTTTTTCTTTGAGGGAGGTATCAATTTCAGTGAGTGTATCTTCAGCTCCCGAGATTCTCTCTTCCATTTCTTGTATTCTATTGGTGATGCTTACCTTTGTTGTTCCTGATCTTTTCTCTAAGTTCTCCAGCTCCAGGTTTTTCTCTGTTTGTGTTTTCTTTATAGATTCTAATTCTGTTTTCATGCTTTGCACCATTTCCTTCATCTGATTGAATGTGGCTCCTATTTTTTGTTGTTGTTTATTTCCTCTCTCTATGTCTCTAGTTGTTCCTCTATGTGGGCAGTTATATTCTGTCTTTCTTTGAGAGTTCTGTTCATTTCCTCTTTTTGTTCCTCTAGTAACTGGATAAGCATATCTTTAAAGTCATTTTCCTGTGTTTCTGCTGAGTTAAAATATTCATTGATTTTGGGTGTTGCTGGTGGGGCCATGGTGTCCTGATTTTTGGGGGCTAAGTTCTTATGCCGACCTTTGGCCATTTGCTTATGTGTAACCTCCACTGTTTGTTCCTTGAGTCTGGATATCATACTGGAACCGTCTTTCTCTGGTTTCTGGAGTATTCTTCAGGAAGATCAGGGAGGCCCAGTAGTTTGAGAGTGTGTGTTGCTGCTTCAGTTGTACTCAGGGAGGAAAAGCTGCTGGCACAGAATCATTGTTGCGGGGGAGTAAGAGTGTGTGTGTGTGTGTGTGTGTGTACGTGTGGAAGTGTGTCTTGAAGGGGAGTGCTAGAGAGTGTCGGTACTTGGGATATGCGGGTTGGGAACAAGCATAGGAGGGGATGTGGATGCTAGGGTGGTTAGCTAGCTTGGTTAGCAAGCACAGATTGCAGGCACAAAGTGCTTGTGCAGGTTTCCTGAATACCAAGTGATTCACAGTCTCTGGCGGGATCTGCAGAGTCTGTGACTCTGAGGTCTGTGGGTGATGCTGCAGGTGGGACATGCACTCTGTTGTGGGCTCTGTGTGCCTGGCCCTGTGATCTGTGCTAGAAGCTGTGAGCACAGCAAGCTGGGCTCTGTCTGCTCTCTGAGTTGGGAAGCACTATGTTTTTCCTTTGCTGCCTCCCCCTCAGGCAAGGCTGGAGATCAGAGGTCCTGGGGGAAATGCCAGGAATTAGAGTGTTCTCAGTCTTTTTGTTTTTTTGTCATCAATCCTTTTTATTTTTTATGTTTCTCTGTCTTGTTGTTTGTCATTTTTCTTTCTTTCACCCCACCTTTGATGGGGCAGAGATGTGGGTTTTTAAAAAATATTATTTATTTATTTTTATATTAATCACAGGTTATGTACTTTGTATCCCAGCCTAGCCCCCTCCCTCATTCCCTGCCAATCTCACCACCCCTTCCTCAGCTCCTCCCTGCCCCTTTCCAAGTCCACTGATAGGGGAGGAACTCCTCCCTTTCCATCTGACCCTAGCTTATCAGGTCTCTTCAGGACTGTATAGCCCATTGTAGCTCAGTATACAAGTGGGTATCCTAGTAAGGGGAACAGGAACTATTTCTGACATGAACTCAATGGCTGGCTCTTTGACCCTCCCAACACCCCTGTTCCCGAGGGAGGAGCAGCCTTACTTGGCCACAGAAGAGGACATTGCAGCAAGTCCTGAAGTTTTCTAAGTCTTAAATCTCCAGAAGGGAGAGATCTGTGCTTGGAGCAGGCAGCACTGTGCTCTTTGCAAGTTACTGTGTGCACTGCAGGCTGTCTCCTCTGCTTCAACTGCTGGTTGCGGTACCTCTGCTGCTGCCTCCCTGCTAGCTGCAGTATCTCCACTGCTTCCTCTCCTGCAGGCTTGGGTACCTCTGCTGCTGCTTCCACCCATCACGGGAAGTGCCCGGGAATCGTTTCCCCAGGAGAAGTCCACAGAGATGTCTGTGGTTGACCTGTGTCCTGTAGGACTCAGATCAAGGTTTGTCCCCCTTCTCCCTGGACTCCTCGTACTGTTGTTTTGGGTTCCACAGCCCCTTGACTTACCAATTCAGAGTTTCACTCCTCTGAATATGGTGCGCACTGGCCTCTGCCATCTTGGATCCCCTATTTTTATTTTTTTAAAGAAATAACTGTCTATGTATTCTCAGGAATTCTGTAATTTTCCTGTTACTTAGAAAGGGAAAAGAGAAAAGAGAGTATCTGTGAGGAAAGTGGAATTTTATAGATGAGAAATTAGTAAAAATTGAGATGATTATGAGGTACAAAATATTTACACAAAAGCACTGATTTTACTCTGTGTTTAAACATTTCTAATGAGAATCAAGAGTAGTCTTGATTAAAGAATCACTTTTGTTTACATCTTAAAACATTTTTTGTTAACTTCTGAGCTATTCAATTATGCTAATGTAAACGTCCATTGTGAGGTGTTTTTGGATTAAGGAATCTGAAGCTCGATTATCCACTGATTGTCACTGAAGTAAACTCAGATGGAATATAGAAGAGTGCAAATCTCATCCTATATTCCTGCCCAAGTCATTTAAAACATACACAAAAATTAAAAGGAATAAATGTGAGAAAATGAATTTAAGTGTCTTTGTTTAATTTTATGTAATTTTGATAGTACTAGTGGAATATTTTTATTTAATTGTGTATCCTATGCCTATTGTTCTTATTAATACACAACAGGTAGAAGCACACAGCAGAAGCATCTACAATTTGCTTTCAGGCAATCTCTGATATTTGGGGGCTGTCACTAGGCACATTTTTATTTATGCAGAGGTATGTTTTGTAAGGCTTTGTAGCAGAGATTGAAAATGAAAACAGTAGATCTTTCATTATAATGTTCTAATACAACACTAACATTCAGTTTTAAAGATACTGGATGAATTATCTATCATCTATCCATACATCACCTATATCTTCTATCTATCTATCTATCTATCTATCTATCTATCTATCTATCTATCATCTATCTATTTGTCATCTATCTATCATCTGTATCTATCTATTTATCTATCACCTATCTATCTATCATCCATCTATCTATCATCTGTTATTTGTTATCTATCTATATATCATCTGTATCTATCTACTTATTTATCTATCTATTCAGCTCTCTATCATCTATTTATAATCTATATATCTATTTTTAGCTGCCTGTACAGACACATAGTAAACAAAAGAGTAGAAAATGTTGATTTCATTCCCCCAGAAGAAACAGAGTTAGTAGTATAAAGTACAACCATCCCTATCACTTTTTTTCTCACTTCTTGGCAAGAATCTCTCTGTTATGCTTCTACACAGGACAGTAACAGTTCTGACCAGACTGAAACAAGTGTTAGTTGGTCAGGCCACCACCTTATTATTTAAAGCTCTTTCTTGAAATCTTGAACTTAACAGAACTTTCTTTGGGAATTTTCTGTCAGATTTGCTCTGCTGATAATGAGTTTCTTGCTCATGTTTTTGTATTAAATGCAAGATCTCCTGAAAATATTTCAAAGTACAGTGAAAAATACATAGAAAACTGAATTCTGCAGAATGTAAGACTTTAGTTATTTCTGTTGTTAAGCAATGTATTTGCTCTATAAGTAATACTTTCCCTATACTTATTTTTAACTTCCATCTTATATTAACCCCATGTGATTAATGCTAATTTTTACCCAAGATGACAATAGAAACAAAAAGTTAGGATCACGCAGAGTATCTGCTTTACGATTACTCCACCTACTGGAATTGCCCTTCTCTGACCACAGATTTCTAGGACAGAGATGCTGGAGAATGACAAAAAAAGAGGAGCTGGAATGAATACTCATACTGTATTATTTAGTAGACATCAAATTTGGGATGAAAGAAGTAAATGTGTGGAGCTTACACTGAGATTGTTCCCTAGAGGGGGCCATGCTCTGTTTTTTTAATCAGCTTCTGAGTTATAATCACATCATGTAAAATGTTACACTGATACTAAGGTGCTATACTATAGATATACCTTATAGTATGTACCATTTGCTTTCAAAACAGACAAGAATGGTTTGTTATTATAAAAATAAAATGGAAATATGGTCTATGTTCTCTGACATTGCAGAAATGTATTCATGTAAAATGATTTAAAGCTGACATAGATAAACTTTGTTTCATAGTCCTACAAATCATAATTAAAATAACTTTGTTACAAACACTGTACATTTGAAACACTACAAATCAAGCATAATAACTTGATAGATTTTTAAGATCGAATAGTCTGCCATGGATTATTCTACCCACACATACATTTTCATTTATTTTAATAAACAGTCTACCTAATTACAGTCTTAGAGTAAAATATAATTTTGTTACATTTAGGTGCAGTTGGATCAAGAATGGAATTTGTCTGGAGTACCTAATTGAGCAAGTAATTTATAAACAGCACCACACATTCAACAATTGTTTCTTAATATGCTAAGGCAGCATATTCTAAAATATGATAAATTATTAGGCTCAAAATATTGTCTAGATGAGTGAATCAAAGTCAGTTGAATTTGCTTTTACAAAGAGTTGAAAGTGGCATCTTTATATAATGGATATAAAATGAAAGCAAATTGATATTAAATTTTATGTATCTAATAAAATAATGCATGCATGTTTGTAAATGCTAATATATATTTACAGGCACTCTTTACTACATTTTTATTACCTTTCCTTTTACATAAATATAAAATATCAGATGACAGTGTATCAGCATCTAATGTGACTTGGAATCCTTCATCATATTCCAATAATTGGTGACAATATAAAAGCAATTAATATGATAAATGATTGCATAATAAACGTTAGATGAAATACATCTGTTTCATTGCTAAGTAAGGTAAAATGTGTATTTCAGTCAGTTGTAGACTAATTATACATACATGCACTATATATGTAATGTCATCATTCATAACTATCACATTTAGTGACAAAACTCAGAATGATTTTATGTTGTTTGTGATAAAAAATGTCTTTGTCTGAGCACAAAATGAAATCAAGCTCTTTCCCTCTGCAGCACAATAAAACATGCATTAAATACAAGGGCATCAACACAGCTGCTTGCTTGCATTGTGGCTAAGGATGAAGTAGTTTGGACAAAATAAGAACTGGCTTGGATCTTTGCCCAAAGCTTTAACTGAAGCGACCCTAAATTTTTTTACACACTTTGTTAAACATCTTTTGCTTTCCTTCTCATTTCACATGCTCTGTTTTCACAGTGAAGAGCTATTGCTTTTTATTTTATTATTTTATTTGATTAAAATAAATAGAAAAACTATAAAAAAGTAATAACTAAATATACAACCTTAGAACAAAACATGCACTTAATATGAACAGCCCAAATTTCAAATTCAAAGCTGATTAAAAATGTTTTTTATTCTAAGTAACTCATTTTGGGATCCTTGCCTTTTCATTTCAAGAAAACATAAAAGTCTTTGATTAATAAATAGATAAAATATATATTTACTTTCTGCATAGTTTTTGAGAATGAATTTTGATTGGGTTAATTCAATCCAAAGCATGCCAGTGTACAGGTGAATTGTTTCCAGATTCAGTGGTCATAATAGCACTATTCGGAAGGATTGTATGTTGAGCAACTTGAGTAACTATGTAGTTTTTTATTTCACAGTGTTATAAATATGAATATTAATGAAATAGAATGTATTTCAAAGATTCACATTACTGACAGAGAGTGAATTGTCAAAGGCAGGATTATCATAGGTATAAAATCTTAAGACACCCTAATCCTGAAATATCTTTACATTCATATTAAATTAAGGCTCCTATACTGTCTCAGTGTCATTTGCATTGCAGTTGTCTTAATTTCTCTGAAACAAAACAAGCTGAAAGCATGGACTATCATTCCTCATACTTGTATAAGGAGGATAAGGTCTCTAGAAGAGACTGAAGACTAAAATAAGAAATAGATTAATGAAAGATAAACTAATAAAGGATGGGGTTACAGAGAAAGAAAGCAAAGTACCAAGCAAGAAATAAATTTTAAAAGATGATGTAGAGGACAGAAAAAGACGAAAGAAACAGGAAGGAAAAGGGTATTGAAAGACAATATGGCATCTGAAGGTGAAGTAAAAAATAAGAAAGAAAGAAGCTAAAGAGTGGGTGTGGTAGCCTATATTTGTAAACTCAGCAAGGCCGGGGCTCTGTTATGAAACAAACAAACAAACAAACAAAACAGCTAAAAGAGGGCTGTGTCTTTCTTAGCTACCTTTATTCTGTTAGGGGCTTGAGACAGTCAATGACTGTCTAATTCTCTGCATCTGAGGCCTCTAAATCCAACCTTACCACAAAGCTCCTCAATTGCAGCAGGCAGAGTCACTGCCTATAAATGTTTTGTGCAGAATTCCCGAACTACATGTCTAGTACATTGCATACATGGGGTGAATCTTCCTGGTTTCTTCATTCTTATCTTTCCAGATTCAGTTGGCATTTACCTTTGGCTTAAACAATCTAATCCATAAACTGTGTGCTTTCCATATAAGACCATATTATTCTTGAAATGCCAGGAAACAAAGACTCAACGATCTGTTTCTGCTGATTTCTGCACCATTTACAGACTCTGAAAAGTGTTGCCGGTGTCTTGGCTAAAGAATCTTTGAATACAGAATTAATACTACAATTAGAAAAGGGATCTTCCTGTAAAAAGAGCTGGTCATGGTTAAGATATGTTTCTAATCCTGGTACTTGGGAAGCTAAGGCAGAAAGATTGAATCAAGTCCAAGACTACTTTGGATTACATACATGAGAATCTATTTTCAAACAACCAAACAGAAATTTAAAGGCAATTTTTATTTTAACATTTATTTACATTTCTAAAGAAAGCACACCTGCAGCCTTTAATGTCATTTCGCTTCAGATATGAGGAGAGATTTCACATTATATCCCGTAACAAAAATCATTCATAGTCTCTTTCTCTCTCTTTCCAGAGAAGAAAGTAGGCAATGTGCCAGCTATTCTATATTAATTTCTAAGATTAATAATTTTAAGGATGTTTCAATACAGCATGGGTCAGGTGTGTATAATCTGCTTTTAAGTATGTTACTAGCAAGGAAATGTAGGATCAGTGTAAGACTCTGTGAGTAAATAAGCTATAATCTCTGAAGTGTGAGTAAATTATCTATAACCTGATTTGGAAAATTACATAAAAATCTAGATACAGATAATAAACATCTTGAAAGCTATTCTGTTGATTGATTAATTGATTATATTTCAGGCTAACCTTGAGCTTAGAATTCTCTTTCTTCTTCCATGAAGCTAGGATTGTTACTGTGTATTACAATACTAGGTTACATGGTTTATAAAGAAATATTTCACATCTTTTTTATAAAATTTGTTATTTTTGGAGTCTACTAGATACATATGCTCACATTTTACTCTTCAAATCCTCTTCTACTTCTCACTCACTTGCTTTTTACACCTGTGTCATATTAATCCTGTACACCCCTCAAACAAACCTAAGCATATTTATCCTATGAGAAATGATGGCAGAAACCTTAAGAATTTTAATTATTGTTGCTGAGAAATCAGTCCCCTATTTCAATGGCTTACTTTCCGAGGCCCCATGATTCATATAATTGTTCATAAGCTCGTTTTTTTTTTTACTCAGTTACTAACAATTGCTGTTTTAAATTGCTGTTCACCTTCCTTGCCAACTGTTCATTCTTAGTAGCCCACCTCTAGTCATGTTTGAAATTGAAACCTATGTTTGATGATGACAGAGGTGGTGCCTTTGGGAAGTGTTTAGAGCTAGGTCACATCATGAAAACACATTAGATTTAATTCCTTTTTTTCTTTTTCTTTTTAAAAAGCAACCCCCAAAATTGAACCAGAGAACTCCTTCAACTGATAAACACCTTCAGAAAAGTGGCTGGATACAAAATCAACTCAAAAAAATCAGAAACCCTCCTTTACACCAAAGACCAAAGGGCCGAAAAGGAAATTAGGGAAACAACACCCTTCACAATAGCCACTAATAACATAAAGTACCTTGGGGTGACTCTAACCAAGCAAGTGAAAGACCTGTTTGTGCAAAACTTCAAATCTCTGAAGAAAGAAATTGAAGAAGATATCAGAAGATGGAAAGATCTCCCATGTTCATGGATTGGTAGGATTAACATAGTGAAAATGGACATCCTACCAAAAGCAATCTATAGATTCAATGCAATTCGCATAAAAATATCAAAACAATTCTTTACAGACCTCGAAAGAAAAATTCTCAACTTCATATGGAGAAGCAAAAACCCAGAATTGCTAAAACAGTTCTATACAATAATATATCTTCTGGAGGTATCTCCATCCCTGATCTTAAGCTGTACTGTAGAGCAAGAGTAATAAAAACTGTGTGGTACTGGCATAGAAACAGAATGGTGGATCAATAGAATTAAATAGAAGATGCAGAAATAAACCCACACACTACAGATACTTGATTTTTGACAAAGAAGCCGAAACAATACAATGGAAAAAAGACAGCATCTTCAACAAATGGTGTTGGTCTAATTGGATTTCTACATGTAGAAAAATGCAAATAGACCCATATTTATCACCCTGCACAAAATTAATTGCTTTTAAAATAGAAACAAAAATAACAAAACCAAACCAGATTGGTCCTCCTCCTGAAGCCAGTAGATGATAGCTATCAGTTGTCAAGGAGAGAGAGGTTTCATACCATAAAACAAGCCATCTAGCACCTGAAAAGCGAACTTTGTCCTCTAGAATATGTTAAGGGAAACAGTCTGGGTCATTTGACAGTAACCAAGAATGACTCCTATTATAACACAATCTCCACTCATTAAAAGCAAACAAAAATCATCAGGAGAATTTCTGAGTACTATGACTTTCATTACCAGAAATATGTCTTAGATTTGTACTCATCTAGAAAAAAGATTCTTACACTGCTCCTTTGGTTTTCACATCTAAATCTATTATGGCACTTTGTTTTGTCATGTCTTCCAATTTGGTCACTTCTCCTAACTTACTTCAGTCTCACACTGCTTCAGTGTTACACACGATTAGTGAGACACACACAATAGAAAACAAAACTGAGTTACCGGGGATGCTCTCCAAAATGTTTGGAGTGAAAGGCCAAACTGTCCTTTCAGATCTCATAAAGCCTATTTACTTCTATAATAACATGTTCAATTTACTTTGGATAAGTATGCTATATTTATCTGTTCTAAATATATGGTTCAAGCTGACTGAATTTCATCAAAATATTTATTTGTGTTTCTAAACTCTTGATTATTTTATGTTGAACCTAAAGACTTGTTTGTATGTTGTTGTCTTGATGCTAATTATGATTTGAAAACAGTTGCTAGTTTACTGTGTTCCTGATTAACTTACTGTAAGTTGTAATATTAAGTAGTAATATGACAGTTAATAAATCTTCAAAAACCTTATGGGATACTACAAAATATAATTTTGGATAACCTATTTCACAGCCATAAAGAACATGAACATGAATATATAAATTACATTTGGGATACTAAAATTTGTAGCCCATGGCAGCTCTCAGTATCCAAGTGGGTTTTCTAGTAAGGGGAACAGGGACTGTCTCTGACATGAGCTCAGTGGAGGGCTCTTTGACACCCCCCCCCCACACACACATGAGCAGGGAGCAGCCTTACCAGGTCACAGAAGAGGACAATGCAGCCAGTCTTGATGAGACCTGATAAGCTAGGGTCAGATGGAAGGAGAGGACCTCCCCTATCAGCTGACTTGGAGAGGGGCATGGGAGGAGATGAGGGAGGGAGCTACAGCTGAGATACAATGTTAATAAACTGTAATTAATATAAAAATAAAAATTTAATTAGAAAAAATTCAGCAGTATTTATTATAGGCTACTGCTCTAAAACGGCTAAATATAGTAATGGTTTTAAATTCAAGAACAAACAGGTAATGATATCAAGTACCCCAAGGTCTGTGAACTGACAGGGTCACAACTTGTCTTTTACCAGGCACATATCAACCGGGTGCATGAAGTGGTGATTACAGGTTTTCCTAGTCAGGGTTTCTACCGCTGTGATGAGACACCATGACCAAAAGCAAATTGTGGAGGAAAGGGTTCACTTGGCTTATATTGCTGCATTTTAGTCCATCACTGAAATAAGCCAGAAGAGAAACACAAGCAAGGCAGGAACTGGGAGGCAGGAGCTGATTCAGAGGTTATGGGGGTAAGTTGCTTATTGGCTTGATCCCCATGGCTTGCTCACCCTGCCGACTTATAGAACCAAGGATAACCTGTCCAGGAAAGGCACCATTCAGTGGGATTGACTCCACCCCTATTATAACTAATTAGGAAAATACCTTTATCTGAGTTTGTTTGGAGGTTCCAGCAAGGGAACACACTTTTTATATACCTTTCACCAAAGTCTGCTCTTCCTCTCTTTAGGGAAGGTCATTGTCTTTGACTGAGAGCACAGCTTTGGGAAGAACACACATGAAGCAGCGAGGGAAGAAGGGGACACCCGCCTAACCAGATCAGCCAAATAAACCTTGATGATCAATGGGATGACACGTGTTGCAGCCATATGTCCCTCACCTGAGGAACAGATACAGAAATTGTGGTATATTTACACAATGGAATAATACTCAGCAATTAAAAACAAGGAAATCATGATATTTTTAGGCAAATGAATGGAATTAGAAAAGATCATCCTGAGTGAGGTAACCCAGCAACAGAAAGACACATATAGTATATACTCACACATAAGTGGTTATTAGCCATATAATATAGGATAAACATACTAAAATCTATAGTCCTAAATAAACTGAACAAGGAAGACCCTAGGGAAGATGCTTAATCCTAATTCAGAAGGGCAAACAGGATAGACATTGGATGGAGGAGAAGATAGGGAACAGGAAAGGAACCTTCTTCAGGGGACCTCTGAGAGAATCTACCCAGCATGGTATCGAAGCAGATGCTGAGACACAGATGTAAGAAGGAGGGAATAGAAAGATCTGGAGGAACTCATTGGCACAGGAGACTTCTTCCTGAATAGAACACCAACAGCACAGGCTCTAAGATCAACAATAAATAAATGGGACCTCATGAAGCTGAAAAGCTTCTGTAAAGCAAAAGACACTGTCACCAAAATAAAACGACAGCCTACAGAGAGGGAAAGGATCTTTACCAATCCTACTTCTGACAGAGGGCTAATATCCAGTATATATAAAGAACTCAAGAAGTTGAAAAGCAACAAATCAAGTAATCCAATTAAAAAATGGGGTATGGAGCTAAAAAGAGAACTCACTGTAGAGGATTATAGAATGGCAGAAAAACACTTAAAGAAATGCTCAACGTCCTTAGCCATCAGGGAGATGCAAATCAAAACAACCCTGAGATTTCACCTTACACCGACCAGAATGGCTAAGATCAAAAACTCTAGTGACAACACATGCTGGAGAGGTTGTGGAGAACTGGGAACCCTCCTCCATTGCTGGTGGGAATGCAAACTTGTACAACCACTCTGGAAATCAATTTGGCGCTTTCTTAGACAATTAGGAATAGTGATTCCTCAAGATCCAGCTATACCACTCCT
>CM053753.1:80484913-80511576 GCA_028658305.1 Pachyuromys duprasi | reverse complement strand
GCAAGGCCACGAATATATTTTCAGCTCCAAATGCATTATTCTTGGGTATAATTAGGAAACAGATAACTGTTAGGAATGCCATCTAGGTGAATGTCCCCATATGAGTTTGCTGTGAGCAACTTCATTCCACTCCATAACACTGAATTGTCTGCTTAGTCTTATGGTTTCTTTGCTATACAACGAGA
Organism: Pachyuromys duprasi; assembly: GCA_028658305.1. Lineage (NCBI taxonomy): Eukaryota > Metazoa > Chordata > Mammalia > Rodentia > Muridae > Pachyuromys > Pachyuromys duprasi. The sequence goes on along the minus strand of CM053753.1, from coordinate 80,511,391 downwards.
GTTACCCTTCACAGAAAGTAAGAAGGAGATGATTCCTGCTAGGTAACAAGCCACTGCAACAGCATTGTGTTTTCTTTTGGAGAGGGGAAAAAAACTGCAAAGAATGCTAGAATCTTGGCACCTCAGAGAAAGAAAATATCTATCTTGACATCAGTCAAAGCATGTTAATGTTCTCTTCAGAAACCCCCATCTCTCCTATTTCTAACACAATCAAAAGAGAAAGCCCACACAAAGGTTTCCATACATTAAGTCCTTCCCATTCCCACAAAGATCTGTCTTTTCTGTCACAGCCACACGTGCCCTTCAGTTATTTCTTGAATCTTGAATCTAGATTCTAGTTTCTGTGGCAGCAAAACATCATTTATAAATTACAGAGGAAAACAACTATGGCTTAGTCCACTTTTGCTATTATAACAAACTACCTGAAATTGGATAATGCATAAATAACACAAATTTTATTTCCATGGTTATAATGGGTACAGCATCCAAGAGCAAAGTATGCACCCTTTTGATGACTGGAGAGATCCAGCTCTTTCTGATTCTAAAATGCAATCATGATGCTATATCATTATGTGAGGAACAGCAGGAAGCAGAATGGTAAGAACTCTTACTAAAGCTTCTTTTGTGAGGGTAGTCATCCAGTCATGAATGCAGAGCCCTTATGACTTGGTCATTTCCTAAAGCACGTCTTAAAAAAAATATTACATTGAGCTTAGTGTTTAACCTGCAAAGAATTGTATAAATACATTTTAATCATAACATACTGTTTTTATGCCCACAGATCCCAAGTCATGAATTTTGGAAAGTAAACACTGCAGGGATAGCCTGTCATTTTCTTGGAACCAATTTATAAATACTCTGTTAGAGAACATGATGCCTGTGGTTTGGAATCATCCAACGGCTTGTCACTTACAGATTCAGAAACTGATCATGACAGAGAGCTTGGGGCACTGTTTTTCTCTGTGTGGCCTTCCAAATGTGCACCTCGCATATCAAATAGATCTGCCTTCTCACAGCGTGTTGATTGAACTGCAAGATTCAATCAATATGCTAAGAAAAGTAATAAGAACCTACTGTGCTTTATCTGTGAACATCAAATAACAATGTTTCCTTCACAGTCTCTTCATTAGCACCATCATCATATCTGCACCAAGGAAAGGGGGTAGGAGATAAAAAAAAAATGCTCTTATCAAAGACACACACTACCTTGATAATACTCATTTTTCTTATTCAAAAACTTGGAAGCATTGAACATACTACATACTTCATCAGTCTTCAAACACCAATTTTTTCTTTTATCTTGACTCATGTCCTAATGTTCTAGGTGTTCACTCTCTGTTGGGTCAGCTATTCTTTTTTTTTAATTTTTATTAATTACACTTTATTCACTTTGTATCCCCCCATAAACTCCTCCCTTCTCCCCTCCCAATCCCATCTTTCCTCCCCCTTCTCCACACATGCTCCTCCCCAAGTCCGCTGAGAGGGGAGGTCTTCTTTTCCTTCCTTCTGATCCTAGTCTATCAGCTCTCATCAGGAGTGGTTGCATTGTCCTCCTCTGTGGCCTGGTAAGGCTGCTCCCCCATCAGGGTGAGGTGATCAAAGAGCAGGCCAATCATTTCATGTCAGAGGCAGTCCCTGTTCCCATTACTAAAGAACCCACTTGGACACTTAACTGCCATGGGCTACATCTGTGCAGGGGTTCTAGGTTTTCTCCATGCATGGTACTTGGTTGGAGTATCAGTCTCAGGGAAGACCCCTGTGCTCAGATATTTTTGGTTCTGTTGCTCTCCTTGTGGAGCTCCCGTCCTCTCCTTATCTTACTATTTCCCACATCTTTCGTAAGATTCCATGCGCTCTGCCCAACAGTTGGCCATAAGTCTCAGCATCAGCTTTTCTTGTTTAGCTTCTCACTTCTCTTTTGTGTTTAAAATTATCTCCAAGTCACTGTTGTTTTCATTCCAATCTGATTTTTTTTATTGCTTTTCATTTTAAACATTATTTCTCTGCCAGGGGTTTCTAAAACTATTTGAGCTCACTGTAAACTAGCTCTATACTACATTGTAGATTGTAGTCTCACTTGGATCTTTGATGAGTATCTAAAAATTGCTAAGCCTAAATTTAAGTTTCTTTTTTCCTCAATTGTTCTTGTTTTATTGCTCTGTCCAGTATTTTAGTAAGTATTATTGCCTTCTTCAGTATAACTCAAATCTATAGATTTTTATCTTCAGAATATGTTGTGAATTTGTCCATTCTTTACATCTTTCATTATGGTAATATTCTCAGTCAGTATAGTCTCTATCTTGAATTAAGTAGTTTTCCCACAAGTCTAATGTGGCAGAAAGGACTTACAGTTCACTACATATTTAAACGCACATTCCATCTTATGGAAGTGTTTTGTCTACTCATTCACTCATAGTCTTTTAAAGTTTTTTTTGCATCAGTGAAGTAGAGAGATGAGATGTTTTCTTATGAGCACGTTATCCATCCCAATAGACAAGTAGACAATGTTACTTTGGAAAGAAAGAAGTTTAAAAGCCAGTATCTTCCTTTAGCCCATCACTTACTACTCACTGTCTAAAAGCAACTGATTATGAAGTTCTAGAGAGGGAGGAGACAAAGGATGAAATATGAAGTCCTAAGTCACTGTACTTAAAAGTGCCATGTAAGTAAATATTCACTCCGGGGAAACAAAACAAAAAACAACCCAGCTATATCAGACCATTTCTTTTAAATCATTCTCTTGCAAATATTTTAGGGTTGGATTTTCTAAGTAAGCCTCAGTGAAAGCCAAAGAAAGTATCTAAAAAGCATGGATTAAAAGTAGAAAGAAACAATCACAGAGGTAACGTGCTATACTATAAATATATCTTCTTAATGGCAAATTAATAAAGGGCAAACATTATGACAGGAGGCATAAATGAATCCTTATTGAGGATAACATTAAATTTAACACATCAAGCCATCTAAACCAAATATAAGTGCAGTGTGTTTATGTGCTCGTGCATTTAAAAAGGAGCCTTGGAAGGTAGGTGCCTCCATACAGTGAGTGCTAGCTGCACAAGCTGTGGGAACCAGAGTTTCATCAGTAATACCATGTGAAAGATTAGGCAAAGAAACATTCTGTGATCCAAGCACAAAGGAGCCAGAGATTGAGGATAGATGTACAGAGCTTGTTTGTCAGCCAGTCCATCCAAATCTGGAAGCTGCAAGTACAATGAGAGATGCAAAGGCTCTAAAAATAAGGTGGAGAGCAACTGAGGCAGGTGTCTGACCTCTGGTCTCCATACACATGTGTATATGGAATCTCACTCAAATGTGTGTGGATGAACATGTTTTGCACAACACATAGGAACATACATGAATAGACAAATATTTTTAAAAGAAAAACATTAAAACTAAACTGAAGTCTCGGCATGCTTTCAGGAAACAGTAGTCAAAAGTGTGCAGTATATTTCATTTTGTTACCTACTTCCCTTCACAAACTTATTATTTGCTCAGAACCTACTATATAAACTGGCTCTGTACTTCTCATATAAATATACTAAAATCTGTACACCTAAAGAAAATAAACAAGAAAGAGGACCCGAGGTAAGATGATCAACCCTCACTTAGAAAGACAAACTGGATGGACATGGGAAGTAGGAGAAAACAAGTAACAGGACAGGAGCCTATCGCAGAGGGCCTCTGAAAGACTCTACTTAGCAGTGTATCAAAGCAGATGCTGAGAATCATAAACAAACCTTCTGCAAAGTGCAGGGAATCATATGAAAGAAGGGGGAGTTAGTAAGACCTGGAGAGAACAGGAGCTCAAAAAGGTCCAAATATATCCGGGCACAGGGTCTTTTATGAGACTGTATCTCCAACCAAGGACATAAACTAGAACCCTTGCTCGGATGTAGCCCATGCTAGCTCAGTATCCAACTGGGTTCCCTAGTAAGGGGAACAGGGACTAGTTTTTGACATGAACTCAATGGCTGGTTCTTTGCCCTCCTCACCCCCACACCCCACCGAAGGAGGAGCAGCCTTGCTAGGCCACAGAGGAGGACATTGCAAGCCAGCCCTGAACATATCTGATAGGCTAGGGTCAGATGGAAGGGGAGGAGGACCTCCCCTATGAATGGACTATTCAGTAGATCAGACTACCCCCACGCCTTCTCTGCCTTCTGAGACTGTGACTGTTTTCCTCTGGACCTGGGCATACTTTCCCTTTTTGTTTTGGAAAAATAACAGGTTCATTCTAGCTTCCTGATTTTCCTCTGCCATAGGCAATTCTTTCTCATTCTTTGTGTTGTTTTCACCTATCCAAAGCCCCTCTTTTGGAAAGACATTTTCTCATCATCCAATGCCGTTTCATTGTCTATGTCTTTTTTTTTTCCATACTTTGTCCCAATTTGGCCTTCACAGCGAATTATACATACATACATACATACATACATACATACACACACACACACACACACACACACACACACACACATTTGTACTTGTATTACCTTGAGAGCTCACTGGCTTGTCCTTTTTTTTTTTTCCAGTCTTCTTCCTCCAACAGGTTCCTTCCCACGAGCAGTCCCTATACAGTGGCGTGCACAAATGAGAGTGTATATACGCTCAGTAATTGCAATTGTACTTTAAAATTTTGGCTTTGACTGGGTCCTGAGGCTCAGTTAAATGCTTTAGATTCTAATTCAGCCTTTGTGTGGGTAGGTCAGAAGGATCCATGACCTTGAGGTTAGACTGGACTACAGGATAAACTCTCAATTGTAGAAGCAATGGAGTAACACTTGTTCATTTTAATTTTTTTAAATGTACTTTCTATTAAATGTGTTATGAGCATATTAAATATTGTAAATCTTCACAAATCACTTCCCAATCTCATATTTGAAAACCTAGATGGTCATTCTTGAATTATAACTTTTATCATTCTTACTCTGATTTCCATGCTAAAGACATAAATATAGAAAATATTTCAGGAATATTTATTGTTATTAAAAAATAGTAATGAACTGGAAAAAAGTCACATACCAGTTAACTGGAAATAAGTAACTTTTTTGAAGAGTTTATCTAAGCTTATATGGGTAATTAATATCTAATATACTTTAAATGTACCTCATAAGAGAATAAGTAACACGGCTGAGCTGAATATCCTGTGCACATATGTATAGTTACATGAGTTTATATAATCTATTTTCATGTGTACAAAATTTTTAATAAAATATATAGTAAATCTACATATGCCAGGATTTTTCAAAATTGTATTTCTGTATAACTGTGATGTTTATATTCTTGTATATCTGAAAAATATACTCAATCAGAAATCAAATGCTTTACAATTTTTGAAAATATTCACACAGATATTTAAAATGGAATTTATGTGCAGGAGTTTGTCACGTCTTAGCAACAAATTAAAAATAAAAGATTATAATGTGGATAAAAAAGGATTATGTAGTGCTGTGCATCAACTTTAATGACTATGACCTAATTTAGAATTGCTGTTTTCCAGTTTTGCTAAAATGTCTTCTGTTGAATACCAATTATTCACTGTTTTCATGAGAAAAAAAGCAACACATTCATTAATAACTTGAAGTATAAAGTATTATAGTTTGTATGCACGAGTTCAATTTGTTGCTAAAGTGTTATATAACATTCTTGGCTAGTTTGCTATAATCATTTTAGCTGAGCATTTCCCATTTACTCTATTCATTTTCCAATGGCAATTTTGCAAATGTCCTTGAAAATATATTAAAACATGAAGCAAGATTGTGTTAACAAAATACATTTCACATTTTGTATGCCTTACTTGAATGTCTGTCATATACATGTTGACAGAAGTTTCAAGTTGAAAATGAGACCACTATTTTTCGTTTGTAAAATTTGAAGCTATAACAATAAAGAAGAAGGATTACAAGTAATAATTTGGAATAGAAAGAAAGTATACCAAACCAAGGTCACTATAAACTATTTTAAGGAGGTTTAATAAATAGCACTTGTTCATGAATAATACACACTGAGAGATTGATAATGGAATTATTTTGTATATACATGCACTTAAATGTGCAAAGCAGAAACAAGAAAATTAAAACTTGAAACTGGTATTTGAATGAAAGAAAACATAATGATGAATACCGTCTTATGCTCTTAGAAATGATATTTAAAGTCTTTCAATCTTCTGGAGGGTACTGGATGAAGCAAAAGTAATTAATTAGAGAGAATTTACCATCGCTTTGAAATTCAGTAAAAAGCAAACAAAAGCACCTTTTGAGTTTTCACTTCATGAATCTGTATAGCTTAGGGAAAGTACCTCCAGTTCTTGAATATTCACTGTGAATATTAGAAAAGAAGGTTGATAATGTGTTTCCTCCCATTCTGACTTACTCATTGAAGATTATAACTACTGCTCTACATAGCCAGTAGACAGCATTTACCGAATAGTAGGTTACACATTTTTGTTCTCCTATGTTGCCTTTCTTTGTACCTGTGAATACTGATCTCTCAGTAGGTGGCATCAGTACTTATTTATTTCTAATTTCTAATCAAGTCTTTCAGCGTTAAATGTATTTCTTACAAAATCTGGATTTATTGTAACTGCCCTAAGCAAAGGAGTTGGGAGTCTGAACTTAGCTACTAAATTAATAGTAAATGCACATACACACTAAATATTAAAAAATATTTTAGTATTCTCTTATTTTCATACCCTGACATTATAAATATACTATTTTTTCCTAATTCATAAACTTTGGGTACTAGTAAATATGGTAATTCTTTTCTTTGTATTGTGTCATTGGTGGTATTTTAATTCATGTTGTTTTGACCACTACATTTTCTATCTCAGCTTGGTGACTCATCATCATAAAACAAACAAAAAAATAAACAAAAGTTAATTTTCCTCTACTCTGATTTACTAGTAATAGCATCTGTAATACTTAGAGCAAATATGTTCATTGCATCACACACTGAAAGGATCAGTGTATAGTGTGTTCCAGGCTTAGTTGTGTTGGCTTATAAAGCTATTCAAAATATCTATTAACAGTAAATACCATAGGTAAAGATAAATCCTGCTAGAGCACAACTAAGGATAAGTAGGAAATTAAATCATGCTGTTAATTTAAAAGGACTTGCCTTGAGTAGAAGCTATTAAGGTAAAGCCAAGAACAACCAATGTTATACATCAGATTAATTTCCAGAAGGAACAAAAATGCCTAATGCACATTTATGATTGCAATTGGGCTATGATGTAAACTAAACTAAGATAATTCTATCATTTTGCAAAATAATGAAAAATGGACAAAGCATATTAAGAATTTAATTCCTATTCATATAAGATTGCAAAAATGATATGTACATTTTAGAGTCAACTTTACCTATTAATGAGTTAATTATTATAGTTGGGTTATGTTTATTGGAAAAAGAATGAGTAGGTATGATTCAACAGTCAGACAATCTCTGTTACAATTACTCTATTCTATGATCCATGGTGTCTGTGGATTCATATGAACATCTGAATTTAGATGTTTATACTAGTTTTTTTTGTTTTGTTTTGTTTTTGCTGATAATCTTGGTCAACACAAGTTTCTCGTGTTGTAGAGCAAACATTATTGTCTACCACTTCTCAAGATATGTTAAAGGTCCTAAAACCCTTTAATTTCTTTATGTGTGGGGTCCCTGGATACTTAGTAATAATCAGTAGTTGCTTGAAATGTTCCTATAACTGTATTAAGAAGGGTATCATAATGATGTGCATGTTTCTATCATCAATCTACTACTTGGAAATAATTGTTTCTTTATTTTAATGGGTAAAACCTTGGGAATCCACCAGTTTTCCTAAAGTAATAAGTTACTGTTGATCAAAGGACAAAATAGTCTAGCTCATCTTGATCATAACAGCAGGTCTTTCAGCTGTATTTAGTTACCATATACCTCCTAATGACGTTATGCTCTGTGAAAGAATGGTTTCTACAGCAACCTTTGTGGAAAAAAGATAAGAATGATAGATGCAAAGTTTCAGCACCCTCTAAAAGGTAGTAAAGGGCAGAATGGCATAAGTAGTTTATATCTTTGCTACTTGTCACAGTTTAGGAACAATGGCCATGGATCAGTCAACACATAGTATGTTTACAGTATCATTTCTGTGTTGTTTCTGTCTGCCTTAGCAACACTAAGCTTTGATTAGTGTGGAAAGGGGGAACAAAGAGTAAAGGACCTAGGGGTGACTCCAGCTCCAAAAGAAAACCAACAGAGCCAACTAACCAGGGCCCAGAGGGGCTTGCTGAGACTGAAGCTCCAACCAAGGACCATGCATGAACTAGACCTAGGCCATCTACAAATATATGGCAGTCGGACAGCTTAGGCTTCATGTAGGTCCTCTGGTAAGGAAGTGGGGACTGCACCAGAAAAGAGCTCTTGTGCTACCTCTTTGATCACTTCCTCCTGGCTGGACATCCTCTAGGTCACAGAGAATGAGGACATGCCCAGTCCTTATGCAACTTGATGAACTGGGGTGGATAGGAAAGATAGAAAAGGGAGCTCCCGTTTTTGAGGAATAGGTGAGGAGACAGGAGGGGAGGGAGGGAAGGAGGAAAGGAAGAGTTATGGGACTATAACCAGGATATAGAGTGAATAAAAAATAAATTTTAAGAAAAGATTTATTTCAGTGTAAACACGCTTCATAATTCTCCCTTTTTATCCTCTCTTGCCTCTTTTATTCTTAGAATCATTTTGCAATGATATGACTCAAAAGAGAATATTCTTCTCCTCACCAGACTTGAGTATGTTTAAATTATACAGGATTCCTAAATGTGCAGAGTCATTCTAAGTTTTCTTTGTCGTCCATAGTAGTCTTCTAACAAAGTCAGTGTTCCCCAAGGTCCCCTAAAGAAGGGGAAAAATCAAAAGTGCAACAGCAAAAATTCAGTTAGCAATGCTACTGCTATGTATATAACTGCTTGCCTCTTCACTCCAGTTCTGTGCTAAAAGTGTTGGAGTCTTGTGATCTAAGCACCACTTCCAAATTCACTCACAAGTCAGCAGCAGAAGCAGGCTACACTAAACTAAATAACTGAAATCAATTATTGGTGCTTTTATAGCCTAATTTTGTTGCCACCTAAATGCAGATAAATAGAAAATCTAATTTTTATTATACCTCGCCTACAACTTTTAATAAATATTAATGCGCATGACTGTGGCTGACCTCCCACTAGACTTAAAATCAATAGTTGTTGATTAAGGTCTTTTGGGCAGCGTTTCAAAGCTGAAGACTCACTATTTATTCCCATTGCCTATTCTCTGAACCTTAATCAGGTTAACAGTGAGGCTATTAAGAAGAATAAAGCATTGGAATAAAACTGATCACCTAACAACAGCTAAGCAGAGAGGAAGTCTTTATATTTACATGGATTGTATGCTATTTTAATTAATTTTTATCACTTTTTAATTCAATTCTCACTATCGTTTTTTAATGACTATAAAAGACACTGTTGAGAGTCTGTTTACCACACGTAAGTTTAGTAATTAAATATACATATATTGCACATAACATGTACAGTTAAATATGTATTTAATTATATATACATATATTTGTTCTACAAATTCTTACTATTCTTGTTGGTTACAACCAAATTTCCAAACCATTGGAAATGAAGCACAAATTTTAGTTAATAATAAGATGGAGGACAGTTGGGAGTCCTTGATGGTGATGAAGGCTTTCTTATCTCAGGTGTAAAAGCACATATCAATGGCGTGAGTCATATCAAGAGAGTAGAGTCTGGGTCTTTTGCATCAAAAAATTCTAAGAATAAATTTAACAAATGGAAAGGCAAGTTTAGGGACTTTTATTTTAGAATTACACACAAAACCTCCGGACAAAGCTCCTATATGGGAGACTGGGTCTCTAGGGGTGCCATGGAGATGCTAGGTTAGGACTTTTTATAGAGCTTATGCTGAAAACTGGGAAAGGCTGTAGGGCATGGGCTGATCAGGAGACCAGTTAGCTTATCTACACTATGTCCAGATGTCTTTCATTTTCGGTCACATTCTCACACATGGCATCAAGACATTAGTGCTCATTAATATTGCATGAAAGAAGAAGGAAGTAAACAAGAAAGCAGACTAGAAAGCAGAACCCCTTTTGTTATTTCCAGCCACCTAACAGGACAAAACCAAGGACATTTCTGGCTTCTGGACAAGAATAAAGGTCCATAATACCCTTCAACTGCCTGACCAATTTCAATCACCTGTTGCTATCATGAACAAGTTTATGGAGTTTGCTCTATTAATCATATGACATTTTTTTCTGAAGACATCTCTTTAGACATATTTATTTTTTAAACTATTGCTTGGTGTTAAATATTCTGTTACACACTACAGACGCAATTCCTATAACAGTGGCTAAGGAAACCTCACAGAAGAGAGGGGATGAAATATTGTATAGGCTAGAGGAACAATGCTGTGGATGTAAACATGTTTTTGATCCCAGGTGTAAGATATAGGAATGATTCAGATTATCCACAGCAGTAAACTATTTGCCTGGGGAAGCATCTGGGAGGGGCTGTTTGCCAGCTGGAGATAGTTTAAAATTGAGGACTCTGGGGAGGGAATAAATGTTAGGGCCCAGGGAAAGAAAGGGGCCTCTGAGAAAGAAGAATGTTACTAGTCTCCCTCTCCCCAGCATAAAACACACACACACACACACACACACACACTGCTTCTGATTGCTGTTGATGTAATGTGACAAGAAGTTGGAGATATTCAGAAAAAAAGGTTGGGCTTTCCACAAAGAACCTGAGGACCATAACAAGCAAGAAGTAACAAAGAGAACTCTGCCTCTTCCCCCACTATTGTTCTCTCCTACCTGGTGTTGGGGTGTTGGAAGGGATTGGGTTTGAGAAGTGAGGAAGAAGACATGAGAAATGTAAATATAGTTTTTAAAAAGGAGTTAGTATGACCTGGAGAGGATGGGAGCACCATAAGGACCAAATACATCTGGGCACAGGGGTCCTGTATGAGACTATTTCTCCAACCAAGGACCATGCATGGATATAACCTAGAACCCCTGCTCAGATGTAGCCCACGGCAGCTCAGCATCCAAGTGGGTTTTCCTAGTTAGGGGAACAGGGACTGTCTCTGACATGAACTCAGTGGCGGGCTCTTTGACCACATCCCCCCAAGGGAGGAACAGTCTTGCTAGGCCACAGAAGAGGACATTGCAACCAGTCTTGATGAGACATGATAAACTAGGGTCAGATGGAAGGGGAGGAGAACCTACCCTATCAGTGGACTTAGAGGCAGGGAGGAGATGAGGGAGAGAGGGTGGGGTTGGGAGGGAATGAGGGAGGGGGCTACATCTGGGATACAAAGTAAATAACCTGTAATTAATATAAAAAATAAAAATTATATAAAAGGGCAAAACAGAACAGTGTTGGTAAATAAAGACTTCTAGTAATGACAGGTTTGTTGTACTCATGAACTCACAGCAAATATAGTTACCTGTAGAAAACCAATACAAGGGAAAGGCACTAAAAGTTCTAACATGGACCGGAGAGGGGCTCTCTAGGTCCGTCCATAGCTGAGAGGTATTTGAAGCTGACAGGTTTTAGGGTAAAGAGAACCAGTCCTTCTACCCATCCCAGGATGTGTCCTCTCACGGTTTCCATGATCCAAAGAAGGTCTCTTACCTACCTGCATACAGGTAGAGCTAACTATATTCAACAGACTAGAAAGATAAGGGGGCTATGACATTGGGAGAGAATTTTAGGAGAGTATGGGAGAAGTTGAGGTGGGAAATAAGGTGGAATAATCAAAGTATATTCCATACATGTATGGAGTTATCAAAAAATAGATAAATAAAATAAAAATTTAAGTGCATAGCACAATATTACTTCTACCATAGAGGTTATAACATCAAAGAATTTGAGGACAACTAGGTAATAGTGTGGAAGTAATGAAGACTGAAAGTATATGCCTAACTAGAGCAGAGGGAATGCATTTGGGAAGTGCCATCAGTATGTAAAAATTAGAGGATAAAAGTTAGAAATTTCATAAAATTGACATCCATTGTGATGATAAAATAGCCTTCCTATCTGTCAGTGGAACCAAATAGAACTACTTTAAGTTAGTGAGATTTTCCTCAGCCCCATGTAAGGAAACAAATTAGAGCTCAATGCTGATGTTCAGATACTGAACAAGCATCTGAGGATAAAGCAGGATTTATAAGATGCCTCCTTTATAAGATGCCAAAGGAGAAGGAGAAAAATTAAAGCAACCAAGAAAAAAAGCAGTCCTCAGAAATTCAGAAATTTGCAGAAATATCCTTTTACCCCTTCATGAGGAAAGAACAGTAGAAACTTTTGAATATTAAAACCACCTGTGGGCTATGCTTGCATTCACATCATTAACCATTTCCTTACTCCACTTGCAATGTTTCTTCTATTCTTTATGCTCATGACATTCTAAACATACGAACACAATTTAACTGTATAACTAGGTTATAAATACCCAACTTATGTGTGTATTGGGCCCATAGAACCTGGTGCTTTTCACAGTCCCTACCTGCTCCCCTTACAAAAGGAATGGGTACCCATAAAATTTTGGGAAACTTGGCAATCTTAGGTGTTTAACCTTTAAATGTAATTGAGCAAGTATGAACCCTTAGGTAATAATCAGGATAGAGGCTGAAAGGAATTCTTAGTTGTCTTGCCATGCAAGCAGGAAGACCCTACACAGCAAGGAAAGTATCAGAATTTCAATGTAGTGGCATGCATTTGTAAACCTAGTGATGGTTAAAAAGAAACAGGAAGGTCTTTGACCAGTCAGCTTAGGCTAAACAGTGAGCCTCCTGTCCCAGTAAGAGACTCTTTCTTGAGAACCACAATGAACAGCTCCCAAGTAGATTGAATTCCAGATTCAAAGCACATACATATAGTTGTACACATACCCAAGGACTCATATACATTGATACCTACACAAACACATATTTTTATTAAATTTTTATTTTTTATATTGATTACAGTTTATTCACTTTGAATCCCAACTGTAGTCCCCTCCCTCATTCCCTTTCAATCCCACTCTCCCTCATCTCTTCCCTTCCCCTCTCTAAGTCCACTGACAGAGGAGGTCCTCTTCACCATCCATCTGACCTTAGCTTATCAGGTCTCATCAGAAATGACTGCATTGTCCTCCTCTGTGGCCTGACAAGGCTGTTCCCCATTAGGGGGAGGGGGTAGAAGAGCCAGCCACTAAGTTCATGTCAGAGACAGTCCCTATTCCTTACTAGGGTACCCACTTGGGTACTGAGCTACCATGGGCTACATCTGAGCAGGGGTACTAGGTTGTATCCAGGGAAGGTCCTTGGTTGGAATATCAGTCTCAGAAAAGACCCCTGTGCCTAGATATTTTGGTTCTCTTGTTCTCCTTGTGGAACTCCTGTCCTCTCTAGGTCTTACTATCTCCCCCTTCTTTTATAAGTTTCCCTGTACTCTGCCCAAAGTTTGGATATGAATCTTGGTGTCTGCTTTGGTACACTGCTGGGTAGAGTCTTTCAAAGTCCCTCTGTGGTAGGCTCCTGAACTGCTTCCTGTTTTTTTCTTCTTCCAATGTCCATCCTGTTTGCCTTTCTGAGTGAGGACTGATAATCTTACCAATTTTAATACTATATTTTGATTCTATCAATATTAGAGATTTTAATGATGTGTATATGTGAATGTATTCATGTATTCAAGTGCTTTGATTAGTTTCATAGGCTCAAAGGTGAGAAAAATAAATACAAGGCCAGAGAGTTGGCTCAGTAACTAAGCCAACTTATCTTTCAGGACCCAGGTTCAATTCCTGACACCACGTGGTGGTCCACTACTGTCTTTACTTCCAGTTTTATGGTATCCAGAGCCCTTATGGTGTGGCACCAGATACACAGTTGGTATATAGACATACATGCAGGAAAAAATAAAATTTTTAAAAGAAACATAAATAATTTACATGTATCTTTATTAAATGGAATAAATGTTCATGTCACAGTCCGATGGCCAATGTCTAAACCTAAACTGAGTTCTATTTGTGTTAATTTGTTGAATTTTGAAACCCAGTACTGACCTTAGTAGCCAGGTATTCCTCTTGAATGTCTTCTGCAATTATAAATACTTTTATTCTTCCCTATAGTTTCAGTTTCTTGGGTCTCTGACAAGGTGACACACACCACAAAAGTTTTAAAGTTCAGTAGAATCTGTAATATTCTAAAATGGTAAACAACAAATGCAGCTAAGCATTTTTTTCAGCTAAGCATGTATTTCATTCAAAGCATAAATTTAAAACTCCACAAAAATATAAAGCCATAATCCATCCTTCAGGTAACAAACTGATTATATAATAGCTTTGTGCTTAATACAGAATTAGAAACATTTCTGATAACCATGCTAACGTTTGGAATAAAACAGGCACCTATGAATTACAAAGCTTTGTTGCCATCAAGAGGTTCCTGTTGACATGAAAATGCCTGTGTAGTTTACAGGGGGAGGGGGAAGGTCTTTTATTTCGTAATTGGTAGTTAGAAAATAAGTTGATGTATTTAAAGTATTTGCCGAAATTATGAAATAGGAGTTGAATATCACATCTTGTATGTGTGGTTGCTGTTTTCAATATATACATATTTTAGTACTTAGGAGGCTGATCTCAGTCAACTGCATATTCTAAAGAGAAATAATAGAACCTAATAAAAGCCTGGTTCACTTTGTAATTTTTGCCTTTTACTCATGGTATTTCCTTTATGATCATCATACTTTATTTTTGACTCAACACTAAAGTTTAAAGCTAAAAACTGTCTTCTCATTGCCCACCCTCATGTTACTTTTTCATGTTCTTTTATTCTCATGGAGATACTCTTTCATTTTTTACATTTTCATCTCCCTATCATAATACAATCAAATCGGATACAGAGAAGTAAAGACTGTTTTATAATATTATATAAATTTCATTTATTATAAAATAATAATCCCTGGGAATAATTTCCAATGAGGAGTTCATATCTGGTGTAATAAAAAGTGGTGTATTGGCATTTTAAAAATATTGAAGATAATTTTTAAATGACAATATTAGTAAATTTAATGACTCTAAAAACATTAAATGGACCTTCTGTGGAGTCATAGTTTAGATAGAGTGATAAAAAATGACCATTGGCTGATGAGAGATCAGGTTTCGATAACTTATACGCTCCACAAATTTTTTATTTCATAGCAATATTGCAAAATTCCTGATTCCTGTGATGTTTGTCCTCATATACAAAACCCGAAGCTCAAATTCTTGAATTGTTTATCCATGATGAAACAGTTAAACTTGATCTTTTGGCAGAACAGAATATAGTATCCCTGCCCCTCTATCATTCATTCCTGTACACAAGTGAGAACTAGAAAATGAACATATTGATGTATCAGTGTGCCTAGGGTGTAGAATTTGATTGACAGGCATGATGAACATAAAGATAGTAATGTAAACGACAGGAACAAATTGTGGATTTTCTTGTTTTCTTTATTCTTTGATATTCTTGGAGAAGGGAGATGATTCATCCATGTATTTTCTAAAACTGTCCATCTTTTCTCCATATTCTTTCATTCCATCCTTTCATCTGCGTCCACTCCTGTAGCCTTCCTATATAGGGAGAGCTTCCAAATCTGTATCTTTATGCTATATGCATTTCTGAGTGCCTGATTTCTAGGCAGTATTGCATGCTAAACTTCACCTTTAAATCTCTTTAGTATATCAAGGTCAAAATGTTCAGGACTAAACACCCTGTGTTCCTTAGCCCTCCTTCATTGCTTTCTGCTGCAGGAACAGCTCCATGTCTGCTCTCAGTGATCCAGACAACACCAACATCCATATTCAAATTAGGTAGGTTGGCATTTGCCTCCTCACACAAATTTGTATTTGCAGAATATGCAGAATATTTAATGAACTGATATTAGCTTAGACATTCAGAAAGTAAAATAATACAAAAAGCTTTTTTGAACAGATGTAAAAATGTAGCAATATTTTTTTCAAAACTTCTCTGCCCTGTCTCACACCTTTCTTCATTCACTACTTTCAGAGGTCAACATTATCCTGAATATTCTTTGAATACCTTACAGATTCCACTTTAAGAATATATTTCTATACTTATACCTCAAATATTGATTATAGGGAATTTTGGCTGAATACCTGGAATTTTGTTCCTCTTCTTTAACTTTGATGAACAGGGTATCATTTCTTAATAACCAGTTCCAATCAGGGCATTAAAAATGTGTGGGTCTGAATCTGTTATTTACAAAAGCCTCTTAACCAACCTGAGAATAATATTACATTATTTCATTTTTCCATTTTTGCCTTTGACTTTTACTTAGATCTACAAGTAAAACCTATACAGATATACTATTGCTTTCTTTTGCAGGCACTCTTTACATAACTTCTGTGTTAGATTTAAACTTATGTTAATGCACCGAATTTTTTTGATTTCAGATAATCATAGCGGGAGATTTATTTCTTCCAGGAGTAATACATCTCCTGGCTCAGCATTCATCCTTAAGACTTCAGTTAGAAGATTTCTACAAAGTTTCTTATAACATTTTGGTTTTGGTTATTGCAATCCAATCTGCCCTATTTAAAAAATGTTCACAGCCCTCATAAGAATAATTGTAAATATTAGTTCTTTATTATAGTTTAGTTTAAAAATATTTAATGTAAGGTGGTCACATGTATTAACTATCCAGATAGCACTTGCATTGTGTTTAATGCCACACACTTGTATCTAGTGCTAAACTACATGGCAGAAAACACATAAAAATTAGGGAATATTTTCACAAGCAGAGGAGCAATATTCAAAGTGCTTGTTATCAGTTTCATTTATCAATTAATTCCTGGCAGACAGGTGTTTGGTTTCATACCATGCAGGCAGAGGTCAGATGACAACTTGTGTAGAACAGGGAGGGCTCTTCCTGCACCTTGTGAAATACAAGAATCAAATCCAAGCCACCAGGCTTGAACACTATGCGCTCTTTTAGTGTACATACATACATGTACATATGTATATAGTATATATATGAAATGTATGGGAGGACATCACTTAGTAATTGAAATTGTTTGATCATAATTAGCATATTATCCGTGTCTTATTTATTAGGATTTATTTTTTTACTCCTTACCTGCAGACTCAAATGTAGCTTTATAAAAGGATATATCAGGAAGGTAACTGATGAGTAAAAGTATATTGTTTTCTTGATTTATCCCAGAATTAGGCTGTTTTCCATAAAGATTTTGTTTGGATAGAGACTAAATAGTCTTAACTCACCCGAGTGCTAGAGGATGGAAAAAGTGCATCAAAAAGTCATTAAAATAATTTCATTATACCATTTAAAATTGAGATTGAGGCATTTTCTGCATGAAAATCATGAATAATTGTGGCCTGAAGCAGTATGAGTAGTTGGTTAAAGACTGTTGCAATGAAGCCAAGGTCATTGGTCCAGATATGGGCCAGTTAGTTTTGAATTAAGGAGTAATTCTGGCTCATGATAATGGATGCTATTCTTAATCTAAGCCCTTTGTAAAATTGTCCTGTAGATCTGCATTAAGCACAGAAAGCATTTCAGAGTATGCACACGTGGATCTGGAAAAAGTAATTTAAAGCACACATCCTATGAACAATAGACCTATTAATAGATCTATATTAACATCGCTCATGAGAAGGTGGGTTCATTTCCATAGCTACAAGAAACAACCGTAATGTGTACAATGATTTTTAACCTTGCAGTGCGTAGTTCTGATTTGCTTAAAAGGCATAAAATGAATATTATAAATCTCTCTGTTATGGTTACATGTACTGTTTACTGAAATTCATTGTATAAGAGATGACAATCTTGGGATGTCTGTCAATGTCTTGAAATAGAAGTCAAAGAATCACAAGTCATAAGACTTAAACCAGAAAGTGCTCTCTCTTTCTGTGTAAGTCCAAATCTTTGTACAGCAATTTGCTTCAGTTTTGTTACAACTGTCAGATGAACCTGATTCAAAGTTATCACAAAGCTGAACAGCTTAGATTCATTTATTTTAGTCATGGATTCAAAATATGAACTCTGCCTTAATTGATCCAAGAGTTGATCCTTAAACATTTAAATACAGACTATTATTTGATGTGAGTAATATTACTTTTCTATATTGATAAATCACCTTAAGGCACATACCATACCTTTGGGCCAAAGTTCTTTTGTTGCTAAATTGGGAGAGCTATTATTACTTTAACAATAATAAGATATATAGTCAAGGGAATGTTGCTGATTGTTCATGGATACTCGTGAAAATTGTGTGATTTATTAACAATAGGAAGAATGTCAGCACAGAAGAGCAATTTGTTTAACATGGTGTGGGATAATTTGTTTTTTGTTTATTCTCATGAGATCTTTCATAGTTTACTTTATTCATCTCTCTCACAAATCTATACCTACTTCCTTATAATAAAATTTTATTCTTTACACGATACAGAAATTAAAAGCCATTCAATATAAAGTTACTCAAGTCTCAAAACACTCCAACTTTCTTAATTTGTGGGGATGCAAGAAAAACTGTCATTTTTAAGTATAAACCTCTCAATGTCCTCTGTCCTTTTAATCCCAAATTACCTTCATTTTGTCATGAATATGAGGCACATTATCTTATTTTCTTTTTTTCTTTTTATTATAAGTTACATTTTATTAACTCTGTACCCCAGGTGAATCCCGCTCCCTCATTCCCTCCCAATCCCACCATCCCTCCCTCATCTACTCCCTGCCCCTTTCCAAGTCCACTGAAAGGGAAGGACCTCCTCCCCTTTCATCTGACCCTGTTTTATCAGGTCTCTTCAGGACTGGCTGCAAAGTCTTCCTCTGTGGCCTAGCAAGGCTGCTCCTCCTTTGCAGGGTGGGGAGGTCAAAGAGTTGAGTTCATGTCAGAAATAGTCCCTATTCCCCTTACTAGGGTACCCACTTGGATATTGAGCTACCATGGGCTACATCCAAGCAGAGGTTCTAGGTTATACCCATACATGGTCCTTGGCTGAATAAATAGTCTCATATAAGACCCCTGTGCTCAGATATATTTGGTCCTTGTGGAGCTCCTACCCTCTCTAGGCCATATTAACTTCCCCTTCTTTCATATGATTTCCTGCCATCTGCCAAAGGCTTGGTTATGAGTCTCAGTTTCTGCTTTGATACACTGCTAGGTAGAGTCTTTCAGAGGCCCTCTGTGGTAGGACCCTGTCCTGTTACTTATTTTCTCCTACATCCCATGCCCATTCCATTTATCTTTCTAAGTGAGGATCTTACCTTGGATCCTCTTTTTTGTTCATCTTCTTTAGATTTCAGTATGTTTATCATATCTTATAGGTCTGAATAAGTGAGTAATTCCACTGTGTAAAATTACCATAATTTCTCTATCCATTCCTCAGTTGAGGGACATCTGGGTTATTTCAAGGTTCTGGTTATTACAAATAAAGCTGCTACAAACACGGTTAAACAAATGTCCTTGTTGTGTACTTGAGCAACTTTTGGATAGATGCCTAGGAGTGGTATAGCTGGGTCTTGAGGAATCACTATTCCTAGTTGTCTGAGAAAGTGCTAGATTGATTTCCAAAGTGGTTGTACACGTTTTCATTCCCACCAGCAATGGAGGAAGGTTCCCTTTTCTCCACAACCTCTCTGGCATGTGTTGTCATTTGAGTTTTTGATCTTAGCCATTTTGATGGGTGTAAGGTGAAATCTCAGAGTCGTTTGATTTGCATTTCTCTGATGGCTAAGGACGTTGAACATCTCCTTGTTTCTCTGCCCTTCTATATTCCTCTACAGAGAATTCTGTTTAGCTCCATACCCCATTTTTAATTGGATTGCTTGATTTATTGCTTTTTAACTTCTTTAGTTCTTTATATATTCTGGATATCAGCCTTCCGTCAGATATAGGGTTGGTAAAGATCCTTTCCCAGTCTGAAGGCTGTGTTTTTGTCCTTTACTTTACAGAAGCTTTTCAGTTTCATGAGGTCCCATCTATTGATTGTTGCTTTTAGAGCTTGTGCTGTTGGTGTTCTGTTCAGGAATTTGTCTCCTGTGCCAATGAGTTCTACGCTCTTCCCCACTTTTCCTACATTATCTTATTTTCTTTTCCCCTTTTCATTCCTTTTATTTCTTTCTTATCACTTCTTTCTCTTTCCCTCACCCCCTATCACTCCCCTCCTCTGCCCTTCTTTTTCCTCTTTCCCTCTGTTATCTTCCCTTCCCTCTCTCTCCTCACCATCCCTCCTCTTTATTCTCCCCTCCCCTCCTTGCCTTTTCTGCACCTTACCTTTCCCATAAATATCATTCATAAATCTATTCATTAACAATTCCTTTTCTTACCTCACACTATATCCAGGTGTGGTATAGCTGGGTCTTGAGGTAGAGCTGTTCTCAGTTTTCTGAGAAAATGCCAGATTAATTTCCAGAGAAGCTGTAGCAGTTTGCACTCCCACCAGCAATAGATGAGTGTTCCCTTTTATCCACACCCTTGGCAGCATGTGTTGTCACTTTTATTTTTAACCTTAGGCATTCTGACTGTTATAAGATGTAATCTTAGAGTCAATTGGATTTACATTTCTCTGATGGGTAAGGACATCGAGTATCTTTTTAAGTGCTGCTCAACCATTTGAGATTCCTCTGTTATGAATTCTTGGTTAAGCTCTCCACCCCATTTTTTAATTGTATTATTTGATTTGTTGATGTTTAATTTCTTAAGTTCTTTGTGCATTTTGGATATTAGTCCAAGGAAGGTGCTGGATTGTCACTCAGAGGGGAAGTAGAATTGACAGCAGAAGTGGAAGAAGAGAGGCAACTGGGTAGGAGTTGGAATGGGGAAGGACACAAGGACACAAGGACGGAGATTAGATGTGGTTAGGTGGGGGTAGGAGGTGAGATGGCTGGGAACAAGAAATGAAAGTCAAGAGGATCATCTCTTTGTCAAGCTGGAGACCTGCAACAGAGTAGGCTCCTGGGAAGATATGGATGTGACTCTAGCTGAGATTCCTAACCAAGATGGGGACTGGGTGATGAAGCCTGAAGTGACCACCTCCTAGCCAGGAAGGACTAGTAGAGGGAGGGGAACAACAAGCCACCAACAAAACCTTTGATCCAAAAATTACCCTGCCTACAAGAAGTGTAGAGATAAAGAGGGAACAAAGATTGAGGGAAAGTCTAAACAATGATTGGCCCAACCTTAGACAACCCCATGGTAGAGAGCTAGCCCCTGACATTATTAATGATACTCTGCTGTGCTTGCAGACAGGAGCCTAACTTGACTGTCCTCTGGGAGGCTCCACCCAGCAGCATATTAAGATAGATGCTGAGACTTGAAGAAAGCATGGGGCAGAGCTCCAGGGGTCCTGTGGAAGTGTTTGGAAAAAGATGGAAGGACCTGGAGAGTTCAGGAACCTCACAAGAAGACCAACAGAGACTATTTTATATCTATGGGGCCTTACAGAGACTGAGACATCAACTAAGGAGCATGCATGGTCTGGACCGAGGCCCCTTGCACATATATGGCTGATTGGCAGCTTGGCTTCCATGTGGGTTGCCTGTCGAGTGTGAGAAGAGAGCTGTTTCTAACATGAACTCAATTGTCTGATTTGTATCACTTCCCTCTGGCAGGGTTGCCTTGTCTTGCCTCAGGGATGATGATATGCTCAGTCCTCATGTGACTTGATGTGCTGGGAGGGTTGGTACAGGGGGAGGAATTACTGTGAGGAGGGGAGCACTCTTGGAGGTTCATCTGATGAGTGTTACTGGCCCTCAAGATCTGGTTACACCTATCCTTGTTTTGTAAACCTGCCTAAAACACAGCAGATTGGTTGATTAAAGGGACTATAGCTGGGCAGGGCAGAATGGGGTGGGCATAGCTATGGTACCTGGGCTGTTGGGTTCAAAAGAGAATCACAGGTATCAGAAGGATGGGAAGAGAGGAGGAAGGAGGCTATCACAGTGGGTTAGCATGGAGAAGGAACAACATGGGACTGGAGGAAAGACTCCAATAATGGTGTGAAAAGGTCCAGATGAAGAATATAAGCAAATACCATGGGATTATGGATGGAAAGTAGACCAGGTGAGGAGAATTAAGGTGGATAGCATTGGATGGGGGCTGGGAAATGGATGGTGAGGTTATTGAGATACTGTAAGCAAAATATCTGCCTGGCTCAATGTACATAAGGCAATTATAAAATCTAACAGGTGTGTCTTATTATTTGTGATAGCAAGTGAAATAATAGCACTGTGATAATCTTAGGGCTAATAATAAATAATATTGTATAACTCCAAACTGTATTTTTTATTTACAACAAGGCATCGTTGGAATATAAAGTAAACTGAAGTTTAAAAAATCACCAAATATAAGATTCACACACACATACACACACACAACAAACACTTTGAGGTTTGCACTAAATTTCAGACCAGTCACCTTCCATTTAAACCCCTCTTGTGCTGGCTCCTAGTTTTCCTTATTACCTAGACGTCCACTTCAAGCTTCTCTTTACCCCTTTTTAGTTCTTTGTTATGGAATCCTAACCAGCATTTGGAACTTCATTCTTGACTTTTCTGATCTCCCTGTGCTTTCCAGGTTATACATACTTCAAAATCACAGTAATTATGATTTTATTCTGTATAGAGTATCATTTATAACAGGTCTTGTGAATTAAAACAGGACAGAAATTATGCCATCCTTTTCCTTATTTAAGCTGTTTTGTTAGTTCTAATGTACCTGCTTAAATCTCTTTCCTCCTCCTTAAAATCTACTAGACAAACTACATGACATTAACATCATTAACTGAAATCTGGCTTCTCCATGCTTTTTTGGCTTTAGCATTTGACTGGTAGATGTTCTGAGAGTTCATTGTTCTTTTCTCAATTTTACTCTTTCAGAGCCACAAGTCTGAGCAAACAGGATTAGAGATAAACACAATGGTGCATGGTCTACAAACATGAGAATCATCTAAGTTTTCTGGTAACTGTGATGACCTTAGCTGACTGAACACATATGTGCAGGTAAGATCACTGAGCCCAGCCTCCATGTGAGAATTCTTCCAGTACTGGGCTTCTGTGCCTCTGTCATGGTATTTTGATCATGACTAATAATAAGACACTACACAGGTTTCAGAAATTGAGATAAATTAAGGAAAAAATCAAAAGGAAAAATCCTTTTATACTTCATAATTGGTTCATCTAATCTTGATTAAGGAAAGATGCAAAGATATAAACAATGATCATCAATAGATGTTTTTATTCTTCATATATACCTGAGAACTTTAATGCTCAACTTTAAACTATGTATCATCAATACCTTTTCTAAAAGTACCTACTATTTTCCTAAAGAAAATACAACAGATTCAGGTTTTTCGCTGAGTGATACCAGGATTGGCCTGAGTCATAAAAATAGCCTTGGATTTTGAAAATAAATTTTGTTCATTTGAAGTAAATTAATACTCTCAATGATACAAGAAGAGTGGCTGCAATTTAACACTATTAAAGGCCCAGCCAGAGTTAATTTACCAAAATGAGAGGTTAATTTCTAAGAAAGAATACTTTCCTAGCATTCTCCTATCATAGAATTAGATGCAACATTTAATTTTTTCATGTTGTGATCAGTCCACTAAGTGAGGTATTTATTGAACACAGTATGTGATGTTCCCTGTAGGAGGCATAGACCTCTTTGTGCTCACAGATCACCACTAGGTGAACCTAGAATGTTAAACAGAGTTGTGCCTTCAAAGCAAGGAATGCATAGCCTGTTATTCACCCAGAAGGCTGGGAAGGTAAGTGGTTAATAGCCTGGTGATCTTTGTGCTGTATACTGGGAGACCATACCATATACACCCCCAGACCTCTATTACAATCCTGCTTTCCTCAGTAAATCTATAGAAATTACCTTTTTAATGTTTTTAATTTTAATTATTATTATTTATTACAATTTATTCACTTTGTACCCTGGGTGTGGACCCCTTGCTCCTCTCTTCCCAACTCAAACTTCCCTCCCACTTCTCTTCCTATGCCCCTCCTCTAGTCCACTGATAGGGGAGGACCTCCTCCCCTTCTATCTGACCCTAGCTTATCAGGTCTCATGAGGACTGGCTGCATTGTCTTCATCCGTGGCCTGGTAAGGCTCCCCCCCAAACCCTGGGAATTGATCAAAGATCCAGCCACTGAGTTCATGCCAGAGACAGCCCCTGCTCCCCTTACTAGGGAACCCATTTGGAGACTGAGTTTGTATCGTTATGGAAGGTGTCATGTATAGTAATCTATAGAAACCATTTTTATGGAAGGTGTCACATTTACTTTACAAGCTTTGTGTTAATTTTGTGTGCGTGTGTGTGTTTGTGCACGCACAGGATTGTGTTAATTATCAACCAAAGTTTTAACCAGATGGTGCTGTTCTTAAACATTCCTAAACTAATCGGGGGTCAGACTCCTGAAGTTTAAACCTGTGTTGGCAACTTAGTCATGCTGTACTAAATTGGCTTCTTGCCTCCTATGGATCATTAGGTTGCTGGCCTTCGGGGTTGTACAGATCCCTGAAATTCCCCTTAAAATGTGACAGGGAATAGGACTGGCCCACAGAGGGCCTCTGAAAGACTCTACCCAACAGTGTATTAAAGCAGATGCTGAGACTCATAGCCAAACTTTGGGCAAAATGCAGGGAATCTTATGAAAGAAGGGGGAGAGAGAAAGTCCTGGAGGGGACAGGAGCTCCACAAGGAGAGTGACAGAACCAAAAATTTGGGCTCAAGGGTCTTTTCTGAGACTGATACTCCAACCAGGGACCATTCATGGAGAAAACCTAGAACCCCTGCACAGATGTAGTCCATGGCAACTCAGTGTCCAAATGGGTTCCTTAGTAATGGGAGCAGGGACTGACTATTTCTGAGAGGAACTCAGTGGCTGGCTCTTTGATCACTTCTGCCTGAGGAGGGGTGGGTGGTGCAGCATAACCAGGCCACAGAGGAAAACAATGCAGCCACTCCTGATGAGACTTGATGGAAGGAGCATGGAGAAGATGGACAGAGGGCGGGAGTGGGAGGGGCCCATGGAGCGGCTACAGCTGGGATACAAAGTGAATAAATTTGAATAGATTAAAAAAAGTGACATGAGAGAGTGGCGCGCAGGGCAAGATGTAGGACAAAGACAAAATAGAAAGCATCTAGGCCCTGTCTAACTACATTGATAAGACCATCCGAGTAAAGTTTCACAGTGGCCGGGAAGCCAACGGAATCCTGAAAGGGTTTGACCCACTGCTCAACCTGGTGCTGGATGGGTCCATGAGTACATGTGAGGCCCCGATGACCAGTACAAACTGATGCCTCCACGAAGTAGCAGGAGCTCATCATATGCTGCGGCACCTCTGTGGTACTCATCTGCCTGCAGGATGGCATGGAGATCATCCCCAACCCCTTTGTGCAGCAGCAGGATGCTTAGCCACCAGGGGAGGGTGGCTTGGCCCAGGGACCACCCTTGAGTGAGTGAACTTCTGTTTGGTATTTTGGTCTTTCTGGTTTTGTTCTGTTTTTTGTGTTTTGTTTTTTAATAAAATTGCCCACTTAGGCATCCAGAAAAAAAAAAGTGACATGAATTCTAAAATAATGTGTGACAGTTGTCATTTTTAAAGTTCATATGATGACAATAGTCAAGAATTCATTGACTACAAAACAAATTCTGTTAACTAGTTCTTATAACACCTTTTATCAGTAACATATCCAATGTTTATATTTTATTTGAAAAGTGAAAGAAATGTAGATATCAAAGATGACTGTGTGTTTTTACCTTCATGGGACCAGTCTCACAGGATACAAAAGGTCAAATG
Source organism: Pachyuromys duprasi (assembly GCA_028658305.1). Taxonomy (NCBI): domain Eukaryota; kingdom Metazoa; phylum Chordata; class Mammalia; order Rodentia; family Muridae; genus Pachyuromys; species Pachyuromys duprasi. Next base: position 80,485,546 of record CM053753.1, on the reverse strand, counting down.
AGGAGAGGTTCATCTTCCAAGTCTGAAGAAAGACTGCATTGAATTGGAGGTAAAGCAAATTAAATACACGTCTAAAACGAAACATTGACATTTTCCATATGAACAAAACTCCAGAATATTCACAGAAGATGTTAACAAAATAGAGCTAATGTTGAAGAACAACCATGTAAACAAACATCAAACATGATAGAGATGTTTTAAAAAACTGATACCACCCCAATCTCTTCTTACATACCTCCCATGTTGCCATCTTTCTTCACAAAATATTATTGACACTAGAAAGGTAAATACATCGCAGGGGTTATAGAAAAATACAGTTTTTTTCAATTGTTTTATCAGGCTCTTAAGCATATGATACAGAAATAATTTGTTAAACATTCATTCTGTTTGAATTAGGCTAGTCAAATGGGACCACTGTGACTCATTTTTGCTTTTTTTTTTAATTTATTTATTTTTATCTCAATCACAGGTTAGGTACTTTGAATCCCAGGCTTAGCCCCCTCCCTCAGTCCCTCCTACCCTCCCACTCCCTCCCTCATCTCCCTCCTCCCCACCCCCTCCAAGTCCACCAACAGGGGAGGACCTCCTTCCCTTCCATCCAACCCCAGCTTATCCTGACTCCTCAGGGCTGGC
>CM053753.1:80456551-80484413 GCA_028658305.1 Pachyuromys duprasi | reverse complement strand
TTTTTTAATTTATTTATTTTTATCTCAATCACAGGTTAGGTACTTTGAATCCCAGGCTTAGCCCCCTCCCTCAGTCCCTCCTACCCTCCCACTCCCTCCCTCATCTCCCTCCTCCCCACCCCCTCCAAGTCCACCAACAGGGGAGGACCTCCTTCCCTTCCATCCAACCCCAGCTTATCCTGACTCCTCAGGGCTGGCTACAATGTCCTCCCCTGGGATCTAGCCAGTCTGTCACTCCCCGGCTTGTATGGGGGAGGGTCATTTTTGCTTTTTAAAAATGGTTGGGAAATGTTGAAGAAGGAGCCAGCTCTCTGTTGGCAGTTAGCGAGGAAAGGCACATAGTCGTTTACACATGTTGCAATGAGAAAGAATGTTAATATAGTGGAAATGGCGTTGGAGCTGGGTTATAAATAGATATTTTAGACGTATGTCAAAAACACACACAAAAGATATGTTTTGGTGAGGCCTAAAGAAAAAGCAAAGGGGCAAAAAGAATGTCACAATTGTGTTATTGAGCATGTAATACACACACATGCACAAGCAGAATGCTGATAGAAAGAATACTGCTATCAAACATCCTGAAAAAATTTAAGAGAAGAATTAAGAAACAGATAATTGAAGACAGAAAAATAAGAAGGACAGTCTTTGTTATAAACGTGCAGTGAACTTCGCTGAAGTGATTTTTGTTTTGCTGTTTCCTGAAAGATGAAAATTTTCAGTGATGAAAGTGGTCTCATCTGTTAGGAGACTAACTCTGCAAAGTGTGGTAATAGGGGTGTGATTTCTCCTTCTGCTTTATAGAACAGTGGAAGAGGAAAGGGGTGAGCTGAAGATCTTATGGGTATAGAGATACAGCTTGGTGGTAGAATGTTTACCTAAATATACCCTGGATTCAGCTTCGAGATTTGAAAATAAGACAGAAAGGAGAAAAATAGAGACAAACAGAAGGGATTGTTAAGCACAAATGAAAAAGAACTTAGAGATCCAGGTAATTATTGTTCTCACTTTAATAAGATGGTCAAAATATATTGTATGAAAGGTTTATTCAAAAAGTTAGGGAAGCAAGTTCTGGGAATAAATGAGAGGATTATATAAACAACCACCCAACAAAAAAGATTAATTTATCTGTGAGTTAAAAAAAAATCAATTGTTATAGCTGCTACCTCAGCATACAAACAGCCAGGAACATAGAGTAGATGAGGTGAACAAGAACATTTCCATTTTGGAGTAAATAGGAGCAAAATGGGGAATGAATTAAAAAATGCTATTAGACATGAGAGATTCCACAAGAAGGGAAAATAGGATGGGAGCTATGTATATCTAGAAGCATTCTTTAACCTTCAAGAAAAGTGAAGACCCCAACGTTGACACAACTTCACAGTGCATGCTTACCATCCACTTAGGGACAAGCCACTTCCCTCAACAGTGTCAAAAGCAATATCCTCCCACAGAACAGCGGCATGACATTTTAAAGCAGAGTGGAGTAACGGCATAAACTCAGTGGACCTGGAGAGCAGAAAACCAAACCAAACAGATTTCTTTTTAGCTCAAAGATGGAACATAATTAGCTTAGCTCTCTTGGGTTCATGTTGGTCCTATTGCTCATTCCTTCTTTTACACTCTTCTGTTTCTGATTAGTCATATCTATTATATTTCTGCCCCAATATTATATTTTTAACAAATGAAGGCTTAGAGGATTTAAAATTTATTTAAATATAGCTGGACTTTTTAAACTCTAATGTAGAAACTGGAATTAATTCAGAGTTTGGTATATAGTGACTCTAAAATATGCTGGTAGAATAAATGTAACTTACATGAAATAAAGGTATTATATTCTATATTGAACATTTTTATTGCCTGGTATTATAGAATTAACTCATTTTTCATATTAATGTTTTAGAGTCAAATCTTCTGATCTATTAATCGGAAGTAATCACATGTTCAAGAATTGTAATAAGCTATCTCTTTTGGGTAATGCTGTTGTATGTTCTCTGGGTATTTTCCTTGACAATGAGAACTCCAAAATAATAAGAACTTGGTTTTTCTCATTCACTAATTCATTGTCAATGGGAAGAAAGAATTCCATGGTGTAAATGACCAATTAAGTTCAGCAGTAAATGACTATCCATGTATAATTCATCGACACTTAGAAAAATGGAACATTCAATTGAGCATGGTCAATCTACCAACTACTACAACAATAAAGCAAAACCGTGAAACCTGACTCTTCCTTCCCCAGAAGCCACCAACTGTCTGTAACTCCTTAGTTATGTGTGTGATGGGAGGGGTGTTCATGAACATCTTCTACTCCGTACATAGAATGTCAACTAACTTGGAATTAATGAAAAAAAAAATCTCTGCTAAGTTTATGGGAGCAGCAGGCTTGTCACACCCAATCCTTCCTCCACCTCTCTCTCATACAATCTATTCCCACTTCTACAGATGTGATAGAAGAGGATGTGGTATATCATATCATATTTCTAGGAGAACACTCTAATGAAACTTATTCTGTGTACTTTGACCACCTACAAAGTTCAAGGTTTTGAGTTAATCCCCATCAATACACAGAGACTTCTCTGATGAGGTCTAAGGGCTACACTAAATTATAAGTGGAGAGACACAAACTAGGGGACACTTTGTTACTTGGTATTTTGATCAGAATGATAGTAATAGGTTCAGTCTTAGTACCTAAGGACATCCAGTTCTGAGCTCATGGTAAGACTGACAGTGTAGGTCATATGCTTCCTAAGGTCTTTGTAGCATTCAGAGATTCTGGGGAAGGTTTCAGTAATTACCATATATATTCATGACACATTAACTCCAACAAAGTTCAACCTATGTCGACAAGGCCATACATCATAATAGTCCTACTCCCTATGAACTTATGGGTAACTTTTATTCAAACCACTCCACTGGAAATATAACAAAGAAATTTTAGATAATTTTAAGCGATCCAGTCTTTAGTATTTTATTATTGTAATATAAGAAGGTGAAGAGAAAATAAAATACTGCAATTTATATTTTCCTCTCTACTGAAAAGGTGGAAGAACATTGGTGAAGTCATTCAAACCAGAAAAGGTTTTCTGGGTGCCAATGTTTTCATTCCATATTTCAGAATCTACAGGCCCTTCAAACTCCCTTCTACCACTGAGTCATCATAGTCATCTTGTGACAAAAAGAGCTTGGTGAACACAAGATTGACAATACATTCTGTCAAAGAAAATTTTTGTTGCCAAAGGATATAAAGAATAGGCACATGGAACTTTCAACAACCATTAATCAGAAAAAAACCCTATACATTTATTAAATATTAATTAATGGGAAAATTTAATTTTGAAGCCACAGAAAAATTTCCTGCCCTCAGCTACAGAAAGAGACAGGCACTTGGCATTCCCCTTTCTATGCCAATTTTATTCACTCTGCAGAACACTTTTGGTTCAAAACTGTGAAGCAGAATCAAGAATGAAGCAAAGATGTAGAACAATATCTACAATTACCATTGAGAAAGACATTTTAACTATGGGAGTATAAAGCTTTCTGTCTGTGCTAACAGATACAGATGATTTAAATACACTCATAATGCCATTAGACTTCCTAGGTTTCCAGGAAGTCACTTTTATTGGCCACTCAGGTATAAAAACTATCAATTCATGCTGAAGCAGGATACCAGTATCTTCTCAACTGTAATTTTTTTGAACTACAATCTTGTATAAGCTAAATTGATACCATTGTTTCTAGTTAAACTGAACTGACTAGAAATTCTACTAAATTATCTATAGTAGCTTCTTACTACTAATAATAATTTAAATAACTTAAATAAGTTACTAATAAAATAATTTAAATAACTTCTTAAAATTACCTTTTGAAATACAATATAGCTCATAGTGTCAGGAATTGGCACTCTCCAGTAGGGTGGGTTTTTGGTTGGGCCAGATATTGGTTAGGCATTCCATCAGTCTCAGCTCTATCTGCTCTATCTGTATCCCTGCACATCTCATAGGCAAGGTAAATTTTGGGTCGAAGTTTTTGTGCATGGGTTGGTGTCCACCACCTCTACTAGACTCATCTAGTTAGAGTATGTCCTCTTCAGTTTCTATGGTCTCTCTTACTAAGCTTGCATACATGAGCCTGTTAGAGTTGTCTTCGTAGGCTGTACCCACCAGCACCTCAAAATAGATGCTGAGACTCATAGCCAAACACTGATCGATAATCAGGGAGTCTTAGGGAATAGTAGGAGGAGAGAGAAAAGGACCCAGAAGTGACAGAGGCTCCACAAGAAAAACAACAGAGCCAACTAACCAGGGCCCAGAGGGGTTTGCTGAGACTAATGCAAGGACCATGCAGGAACTGGACCTAGGTCCCTACACAAATGTAGCAGATGCACAGCTTAAGCTTCAAGTGTGTCCTCTAGTAAGTGGACCACTTACTAGAAGTGGAAACTGCATCTGACATGGACTCTCTTGCTAGCTTTTAAATCACATTCCCCTGGTGGGACTTTCTTGACAGGCCACAGGGAAAGAGGAAAGGTTGAATCCTGATGAAACTTGATAATCTGTGGTGGATGGGAAAGGGAGCTCCCCTCTTCTGAAGAAAGGGGGAGGTGGAGAAGAAGGAGGAAAGGGAGGGACTGGGAGGGGAGGAGCTACAAGGATGTAAAGTGAAAACAAATTAATGAGAGAAAAAAAAGGAATACAAGATATCACTGCTATATATTTTGAAATTATATCCAAGTTAGGACATGTTAAATTTTAAATAAAATATCTATGGTGATAAAATACAAGACAAAATTTGACACTAGTAAAACCCCTTTGAATGATTTCTTCAATAATATAAGATCTTTGAAAAGTGTTTGTGACGTCATAAGAAAAGTGGACATGGCTGGAGAGATTGCTAGAGGTTAACAGCACTGGCTGTTTTCCCAAAGGTCCTGAGTTCAATTCCCAGCAACCACATGGTAGCTCACAACCATCTATAATAATATCTGATGCCCTCTTCTGGTGTGTAGACACTCATGTAGGCAGAATACTGTATAAATTATATATATATATATATATATTAAAAAGAAACACCTGTTAAAAAAAAGAAACAAAGAAAAGTGAACAAATCACGTCACCAAATGATCATGAGTTAAATTATAGTTTAACTTACAAGTGCCAATTTAATGTATAAGATTTTCTAAACATTGAGTTGAATTCCCTTTGGTTAGCAGTGTGATAGTGTTGTATGAATACAAGTGACTGCTTCTTTTTCAGGACACATATAATTTCTTATTGCCTATGTCACAGTTGCTTAAGTATTCATGAGTCCTTGAAAAAGAAGAGACTGACTTTTCTCTTTACATCATTGGTTTCTCCACTATTATACTGTAGCATCACCCAATGATTTAATCCTTTGCCTCTGAAGAGAATATAAATTTATTTTTGTTTCATTAACTGACATTTAAAATTCCACTAGTAAAAATTACATGTAAATAATAAATTAAATCTGTTAAACTTTTGCTTAAAAACAAATACTTATTATTTTTAATCACATGTACATGTCTGGGAGTATGATATCTGCATGTGAATGCTGGTGCTTGTGGGGTCCACAGGCTCCACATTACCATGGTGGTGGAATTACAAGTGGTTGTGGACTTCCCCAGGAGCTAGGGTGCATTGCAAGAACATTGTGTGGTCTTAACCACTGAGCTATCACTTTCCCTACATTTGGCTTGTTATGATAATTTTTGCATAATTTCAAGAAAGGCAAACCAGAAGTGTGATTGTTCAGAACTTAGATTCAATATGTGCCAACAAATGTACTCCACAATACTTTTGTTGGGAAGAATGTATTTCCTCTTTTAGGGAACTATGAAAAGAGAAATACTAAGCAAATGAAAAAAAATGCAAAGGTTGACATAATAAAGTCACTTTCATTGGCCACTCAGCTATATAAATCACCAATTCATGCTGACACAGGATAGCAGAATCTCTCTCCACTATAGGAACTTTTGAGTTAAATTCCAGGCACCATGTTTAGCTCATTTACCTCTATCTCAGAGTGCACCACACAATTAGGGGTTACTACGACCATGATAACATTATAGTATCATTAAACCTATAACTGTACGTTACATGATAAAATAATGATGGTGTAGATGATGTAAATGTAGATCAAATAGTGATCAAATGAATCAGAACTGTTCAAATTCTCTAGTTATACAAAAGCATCAGGCTCTGGTTTGAATCACATTGGAGAGCAAGAAGACAAAATATGCTTGGTTTTTGTCTCTTCTTTATTTTTCAGTCTAGTTCTGCCTAATCTTTTTTTTTTCTTGAAAGTGTTTGTTAATGGTGAGTATATACCTTAATAATTTCTCTGGTGATTTTTTTTAAACATCAGTGAGGTTAAAATTGAGAGTCTGATCTCAGAGCACATATTGAGCTCTCTGTGCACATCTACACATGGGCTCAACTTCACTATTGTCTCCCCATAAGCCCAAATAAAGCAGTTGACCTTTCTATTATTTGTTGCTCCATGTGTAGAGCCCTGATAATACCTGTTGTCTTCTTCCCAAGGATTTTGTGAAGATTAATGAGGTAATATCGATAAAGGACTCTGAACTTGTAAGAGAAAAGACTCCTTTGAAAAGCCTGTAAGAACCTTAAAACACTTCTGTGAGAGACGGATCAGTCATCTTGGCAAACACACTCTATCTTGTGAAGGTGGTTTGTGGTGGATTAATGATAAGTACAAATCCACTTCTCTCAGTCAACATAACTATATATTACAAGATATTTATGTATTATATATTTTACTATTAGAGACACAGGAAATGTATTCTTGTACAGTTTGCTCTTTGTCTTTTTGATTATATTTTCTTGTTTGAAATACACAAATATATAGCAAAATATTAAAATTAAAATTGATAAGAAAATGTAAGTTTTAATTGCATCTTATCTTACAATAACCAAATCAATACAATTTTATTGAAGATAAACCATATAATTATAAACTATTTCTATAGAATTTCTGTTTTATTTAAATGTTATGAACTGTGAGGTTTCTGTGTTACCATCCTGTGAAAGTCAGTTTTCAGTGTAAAAAATGTCTTAGTAAATATTGGAAATGCTTTGGGATGCAAAGCAAACTTTCATCTGTAGTCATTGTAAAGCAGTTAAAATACAAATGTCCTTGAACATTCTGTCTTACTCTTCTGGGCTACAATTCATTTATATAGTACAATAACTTAGTTGTTCTTTTTTGGTTTTAAATTTTTATGAAGTAGGGAAAACATGCTTCTGTTAAAATAATTTCTTTGCTTTCTTTTTATCTGTCTTTCCTTGTGCTTCTGTTAAACAAATGAAAACGAAGGCTTAAAAATAAAGAGAAATGTAGAATAATTTACATTAAAATCTTTTATCTAAGTATTTCAGTAGTTCCCCTTTGCTGTTGAATTGTTTGTTATATAGCACTTATAAATCACAGCTACTGGATCCATTGCATTAATATCCTCTTATTTCATAGAATTTACCAATAGCTTGAATAATACATTCTATGTTATTTAAAATTAACAGTAAAAACATCAAAAGCAGACTTTTCAATCTTATAAAACAATTCCTTCAGAGCTTCACTTCTACTAGGAACCAATTACAAACACTACAGAACAGAACAAAACCATTCATTCAGCTCCTCAGCAGTTTTACATAATCTTGTATTTTTGAAATTTCTGCCTTCTTTCACTTCACCTCATTATTACAAATTTATTGAAATGTTGGTTTATGATTTTTGTGTACCAACTTGTATATAGACAATAGTCAGAAGTATCATATTTAAATAGTAATAACTTCAAATATAATCAATAGTTTTCTGAATGGAGGAAAAGGTTATTATGACTATATTAAAATGACGTTTATGTTTTTAATTTTTAAAGGCTTTTAAACAACTTAAATTTGTGTTATTTGTATGAGTATTTTGCATGGTTGTATATATGTGTACTGTGTGCATAACCTGTGCCCAAGTAAGTTAAAAGAGAATAACAGATCCTTTAGGAAATGGAGTTGTAGATTGTCTTGAGTTTCCATGTAGGTACTGCCTTCTGGACCCATGTTACTCTCTTAATAAATGCTCTTAACTACTAAGCCATCTCTTCAGTCCTTCATGCTTTTATTTTGAAGTTTCACATTAAAGGAAAGCTAGAGAATCAAATTGGAATTAACATTTTGTTTGTTTTGGATTTTTTCTTTTCTTCTTGTGCTCCCATGAGCCTGTGAACACTAAGAAAGTACTTTCTTCCTGAGTTGCAATCTCCCTAGCTCAAAATCAGAAGTAGTTGGTTGATCTTGGAAAAGATCTTCACCAACCCTACATCTGACAGAGGGCTAATATCAAAACTATATAAAGAACTTAGAAGTTAACCACCAACAAACCAAGCGACCCAATTAAAAATGGGGTACAGAGCTAAAGAGAAGATTCTCAACAGAGAAATAACGAATGACTGAGAAACACTTAAAGAAATGCTCAACATCCTTAGTCATCAGAGAAATGCGAAGCAAAACAACCCTGAGATTCCACCTCATACCCATCAGAATGGCTAAGATAAAAAAAAAAAAAACTCAAGGGATGATGCATGCTAGAGAGGTTGTGGAGAAAGGGGAACCCTCCTACACTGATGGTGGGATTATTTGAACTTTTTACAAATGAAATGGTAACCATGATAGTAAAGAAATGTAAAGAAGAAAGGAACAGGAAGAAGAGGAGGAACAAGCACGAAAAGAAGATCGGGAGACAGTGATAGCCATGTTCATTAGTGAAGCAATTGGAAACTGTTCTAGTTAAGAAAGAAGTTTCCAAAAAGCTCACATTTGAAATTTTCACAGGGATAGCAGTGATTCTCAAAGAACATAGAACCCATTTCATGAGCTGTGATCTTAATTTCCTAACCATCTATCTCTATAAAATTTGACATCTTCTATGCTAGTAGCTCAGTGGGGATGTGCTTAGTCCTACTGTGACTTGAGGTGCCAGGGTGGGTTGGTTTCCCTTAGGACCCTCCCCTTCTCTGAGAAGTAGAGCTGGAAATGGGGAAAGAGGGCATGAGGGCAGGATTGGGAGAAGAGAGGGGAGGTGGCTGTAAAGTCATTAAATAAAAATAAAAAAATAAATTATATATTTTCATTGTGAAAAGCTTGATAGTGGACAAGCAGAAATTTACCTGGGTATCCTTTGGCTTCTAATCAACAAAACACAAGGAACAAAACTTTAAAAATTTAATTACCAATGTTGTTGTAGACATATCTCAAGGGACATTTATCTTTAGTTCCCAATTTCTCATATTTAAAGATAGTGAGCTAAAAGACTATTTTGTCTGCATGTGCTTTGTTCTTGTCTAACTAAGACACTTACTTTCAGTGATATTTCAATTGACATTTCACTGATTTTCATGGCGTCTGCATTGTTCCTCCGATGTTTCTTGGACAACACCCTTGTCATGTGAGTGTATTAAAGTGGGGCTCATGGGCTGTGCTTCCAGAGGAAGTGGCATGAAAGTAGCAAGATGGAGCATGTTCTAACCCCGGAGATTTAAAATCTCATTCTAAGAAAGGAAGTTGTGGGACAAAGCTCTCTGCTTGTTTCCATGCCTTCCTCAGGAACATATGACAGAACCTTAATGTGGTTCTAGGTGGTCAGTCTTGTGAGGTTGTTACCTGTTATCTTTCCCCATGTAAATAGAGCATCACCATCATCCTAGTCACAGCCAATGAAACACATTCCTTCTCAAAGCCCCTCCCCTCTGCCCAAGGTTTTACATGAGATAAAGTGCACCATCTATTTCACAGAAGCTCATTCAAGAGTGGATATTTCTTCTGAACTGTAGCACTACAGAAAGGAGGGCTGCCCAGTCTCTCGACAGAATTCATCACTATCACGGGATCACAGAAAAAAATTGCAGGCTAGGCAATCACCCCAGAACCTTCACGACTGCCATAGAAGCTTGCCTAGCATCTAAGAGCATCTATTGTTCTTAGTCAGTGAGTATCCGCAGCTCTCTTTTGTGCACTCTGCCAGCCTCAGTGCCAATCTGTGGTAGCAAGCTGTCGGTTGATCCCAAAGCAGCCATTTCATTTGTGCTGGCCAAGTCAGGTTGCCACAGCCACTTGGCTCAGATCCAGAACTTGCATTCCAGTTGTAACCCGAGCAGATAGGAGAGTTAAATTCACCTGCATCTGCTGCTAATGCGGCTGTTTAGCCAAAGAGCTGCTAACTCCAAAGAGCTGTTTCCCAAGCAGCAGTTCTATTTGCCTGAATCAGGTTGGGCAGTCCAACTAAAAGAGCCATAACTCTTTGTTGTGGAGAAATCTATTCCTCCCACGCTACCAGCTGAAGTGAAAATTCTGTGGCAAGGACCTCATTTTCGCTCTACCCTTCCCGACCTGGGTTCCAACATTTCTGAGAGAAGTGGAACTCAGGACCCTGTGCTTCATCCTTTTCTGCCCTGAGACCTGAACCTTCGGATGGAGAAGCCCATACTACCGGCTACATGCCCAGTGGCCTACTGGACTAATTTTTCTGTCTGGAAGCAAAGCTTCCATTATGAGATGTTCAATTGATGAGAAATATAATTAATTCATATTTCTCAGACTATGTGATAGTTGATACTTAGTCTTTGATAGTTTTTATTGTAAAACAGGGTAGGAACTTACAAAGCAGGCTAAGTTGTCAAATATGTTTGCCTTTCTAAGATGTAGAAGACATAATATAAATTTAATTCTGATCTTGAATTAAAATATTTTTATAATTGCATAGTTAAAAAAGCATTGAAAGAAACTGTTTTAAAATTTGGATTATTTAGATTATCTCTTATTTTTCAGTGTGCCTGCTTTATGAACTTGTTCCTATACACACCATAAAAGTATTTCGTTCGAATAGTAATATGGTCACTTAGGTTGAATACAAAGAAAATACAATCCCACCATTCCTTCAGTGGTCTCTTCTCTAAACAAAATCCAATACAAAGTTTTATGATATTTTCAATAATATCTTAAAACAAAAGTTCGTGTGCACGAAGTTCCAAAACATTTTCTTTTAAATCATATTTTAATTAATTAAATAATTTTGCATCCTGATCACAGTTTCTCCTTCCTCCTCTCCTCCCAGTCCCTCCCTCTTACCTCACCTCAGCACCATTCTCATTTATTCTCAGAAAAGCTTCAGAAAAAGGGAGGTCTCCCGTGATATCAGCCCACCTTGGTATATTAAGTTGTAGTAGGACTAGGTACAACTTGTCCTATTGTGGCTAGGCAAGGCAGTCCAGTCTCAGGAAAGGGATCCTAAGGCAGACAACAGAGTCAGATACAGCCCCTGTTTCTGTTCTTAGGAACCCCACATGATGAGCTGCACAACTACTACTTATGTGTCAAGGGCCTAGGTCTGTCCCATATATGCTCTCTGGTGGTTCAGTCTCTGTGGGCCCCTAATTACCCACGATATTTGGTTCTGTATGGTTTCTTATGGTGTCCTTGATTCTCTGGTTCCTTCAATCTTTGATCCCTGTGGTCCACAAAATTTCCTAAGCTCCACTTAATATTTGGCTGTGGGTCTTGGCATCTATTTCCATCCATTGCTGGGTGAAGCCTGTTACATTAGGAACCTGTCTGAAAGTATAGCAGCTTATCATTAATAGCGTCAGTAGTGGACTCTCTCTTATGGTATAGGTCGAAAGCTGGGCCAGTCATCAGTTGGCTGTTCCCTCAATTTCTGCTCCATCTTTACCCCTGCATATCTTGCTGACAAGAAAAGTTGTGGGTCTAAGGTACTGTGGCTGGGCCGGTGTCCCAATCCCTCTGCGAGTCCAGGCTCCATATCTCCATTGCCAGGAGTCATAGCTAAGGTCATCCTCATAGATTCCTGGGATTTTCATTGTAGTAGGTTTCTAGCTCTTCCTAGAGATTCACCCCCCCCCAATTCCAGTTCTCGCTTCCTTCACTCTCCCCCAATTGATCCCTGCTCCATGTCCCATTCCCTGTCCCACCCAGTTTCCTCCCAGCCTCCACCCCTGATGTTTGTTCTGTTTCCCCTTAGTGATATTCAGAAGTTCCCCCGTGATCTCTCGTTGTTACTTGGCTTCTTTTGTCAGTGTATTGTAGCATGGTTACTTTATGATTACTACCCACATATAAGTGAGTGTATATATTAGTACTCACTTAGTACGTACACCTAGTCCCAGCGTGACCTGGGGTAGCTGGTGCTGGCAGGCTTTCAGGAAAGCAAGCAGTGTCGTGGTCTAAAAAGTGGAGTTCAGGGGATGGTGTGAAGTTTAAGGCTGCTGGGTGTGTTAGGGGAACAAGTCAAGCAAGGGCTTGGGGCAAGATCTTACATGGTTGTCCCTGGTGACTGCAGGCCTCCAGGAGTAGAGGCAGACTTCTGAGGCAAGAAATGGAGCACAGGATATGTATGGGGTGCGAATTACTGTTGTTGGGTACACTTTCAGGCTAGTTGGAGGTCAGGAGTTGGGGGAGTGGAAAGCTTCCCTGGGGATCCTTATGCCCACAGGCCAATGGAAAGACAAGAACAGTTGAGGGAAGATATGGGGAACATTTACTGCTGTTGGAGGTGCTTTCGGGGAAGCTGTCCAAAATATTTTATGCCAAAGTTTTCACATCAATAAAGCTTGTAAGACTCGAATTCCAATAGTTCAACAACTGAACAAAGTAAACATAGTTCACATTTGTAGGCAAATCAATATGAAAACTTCCTTCAAGAAATGAAAATACAACTTCCATCAATGGGCATTGTATGAAGTATATAAAAAGCTGTATATTTGTCTCATAGATAGGTAACTGAATTGAAAATTGTTTTAATAGAAGATAATAGAATATGATTAAATATTTCAATATTAAACATATTAAATGATGTCAATAGCATAAAATTGAAGTAAAGACTTTAACCTTTAGTGATAATGGAAAAACCTGAAATTAACGGTATCACCAAAAAGCACTTGTGAAAACTGAATTTAAAAACTCTTCAAAATAAACATTTCGGTGTTGGATATCAAGACTATAACTCCTGAGCGACAAGAGTAACGGGAGTGAAATTTCACAATTATGTCTTGATTATTTTTTATTCTTTTCTTCACAATTTATTCATTATATATCCCGATTGAAGCCCCTCCCTCACCTCCCCCAGTCCCACCCTCTCTTCCTCTTCCCTCTTATTCCTTTCCCCTAGCCCACTGAAAGGGGGAGTTCTCCGCGATTGCCATCTGCCTGTAGTTTGTTAAATCTCCTCAGTACTGCCTGGATCCTCTTCCTAGGTGGCCTGGCAAGGCTGCATTATTAGGGGTGAGTGATCAGAGCACAATCAGCTGAGCTCATGATAGAGACAGTCCCTGATCCCCTCACTCAGAGATCCACATAGAGACTGAGTTGCCAATTGGCCACATCTGAGCAGGGGTCTAAATCCTCTTCATGGTCTTCCATTGGTATATCAGTCTTTGCGGGACTCCCTGGGCTCAGATCTTTTTTTTTTTTTTTAATCAAAGTAATGATGAGTAAATGAAAATGTAGATGGCTAAGCCACTGAGCTGACAATGTGAAGGTTGTAATTCAGGATTACTGAAAGGGTGAGAATAGACAAATTCTGACTACTGAAGTGTCTAGGCAAAAAAAGAGCTCCAGGAACCATCCTAGAAAGACTCTTGAAGTCCCCCTTCCCCCAACACACACATTACTACCAAACTGAGGTGAATATTTACAGGTTGAGATCTTGTGCTGGTTGTGGATGGCTATCAGACAAAAATAATCCCTAAGTTTCTGTGAATTACACTGACAGTAAATTTCTTACGATGCTGGTCAGCACTATAATTCTGACCTGTCAGATTTTGAACTCTTGTCACAATAGAATACTACTCAGCAATTAAGAACAAGGAAATCATGAAATTTGCAGGCAAATGGTGGGAACTAGAAAAGATCATCCTGTGTGAGTTAACTCAGAAAGACACATATGGTATATACTCACTTAAAATTGGTTGTTAGACATGTGATATAGAATAATCATACTAAATCTGTACACCTAAAGAAGCTAAGCAAGAAAGAAGACCCTGGGTAAGATACTCAATCCTCATTCAGAAACGCAAATGGGATGGACATTGGAAGAGGGAGAAAACAGGGAACAGGACAGGAGCCTACCACAGAGGGACTCTGAAATACTCTACCCAGCATGGTATCCAAGCAGATGCTGAGACTCATAGCCAAACTTTGGGCAGAGTGCAGGAAATCTTATGAAAGAAGGAGGAATTGAAAGACCTGGAGGGGACAGGAGCTCCACAAGGAGAGAGAAAGAGAAAAAAGGGGGGGGGGTACAAAGGCTCATACTCCAACCAAGGATTAGTCATGGAGATAAACTAGAACCCCTGCACAGATCTAGCCCATGGCAGCTCAGTGTCCAAGTGAGTTCTCTAGTAATGGGAGCAGGGACTGTCTCTGACATGAACTCAGTGGCTGGCTCTTTGATCGCCTCCCTCTGAAAGGGGTACAGCCTTATCAGACCACGGAGGAAGAGAATGCAGCCAGTCATGATGATACCTGATAGACTAGGATCAGATGGAAAGGAAGGAGGACATCCTCTATCAGTGGACTGGGGGAGGGACATGGGAGGAAAAGAAAGAGGGAGGGTGGGATTGGGAGGGAATGAGAGAGGAAGCTGCAGCTGGGATACAAAGTGAATAAACCTTAATTAATAAAAAATAAATTAATTTTAAAAAGAAAAACAATAAAAGCTACTTTAGGTTGGTCTACAACAATGACAAAAGGAAAGGCTCAAAAATATTTTCCTTAATAAAAGCAGATTCTGCCAACAAAAAAGTAAACACTATACTAATTAATTAAAGCAAACATTGAAATATTCATTCTTTCATCCAACACGCAGTAATTTTAAAGTAAAGCCTATTACTACTAATGGCACTATATTTTTCAATTTGTAATATAAATATTTTATTTAAAAAGTACTAAAACTGGGGCTGGAGAGATGGTTCAGCAGTTAAGAGCACTTGATTCTCTTGCAGAGGAGCAAGATTTGTTTTTCAGCCCTCACCTGGTGGTCCATAACCATCTTTAACTCCAGTTTCAGGAGATCTGATGCCTTCTTCAATCCTCTGAAGGCACCAGACAGGAATGAAGGCACAGATACACATACAGGGAAAACACTGACATATAAGACAAGACAAATATACTATTTCCAAAAGAATACACACACACACACATATATGTGTATGTAATAGAGATAGAAATATACAAATATAACTATTTACTCCTAGAATTCAAAATTGGATAAAAGAGTAAACTATAACAAAATCAACTGTACTTAGCTTAGTTAAAAAAAAATGGTGAAAATTCACAGTAAAATCCAGGTAGGAGTCCATACTTGTAACACCATTCAGGAGGCCGTCCCAAGAACACTGTGGGTCAGAGCAGATAAAGAAGGATAATGGAATGAGAAAGGGTTACGGTACGGGAGAAAGGAAGAAGAGGAGAAAAAGACTCCTTAGGGCATTAAGGGGGCACTGAGGGTGAAGTGATGGGCAGATCAGCACTAGACATATTGGAGAGCATTTAAGGAACTCGTCATCATCATCACCATCACCACCACCATCCTCATTACGTTTAAAAGAAAACTCAGAAAAATGAAGGGGAAGAATAAACTGAATGCAACTTCAGTGTTCAAGTTTAGAAGCAGTGTTTAGGGAACAAAGAATGATCTTAGTATATAATTCCATTGGTGATTATGTACCAACTAGAAAGGCTTGTCTTTCAAATAATCATAGCAAATATACCTCAGGATTTAAACTTTCTTCCATGTTGCTAAGGTACTGGTGACCTCAGTATTGTATTGTTATTGAGCCTGATCCACATTATCAACTGAAAAAAACCCTGCAACTACGGAAGTAGTCATTCTCTGTTCTTAGAGGAACAGCATGTTGTGTCCCTAACATTGTAAATAGTTCTACTTCCTTTGGAAGATATCATACAGTAGCATACTAGACATTTCAGACAGGAAACTTTCTGCGAAAGAAAATTTGGCTGTTTGGATTGTTTCGCAAAGGAATTTTAATCTTTGAACTAAATGTTTAAGCCCTATAATCCCAGTGCTTGACCCATTTTTTTTATAGTTGTAATGGAAAAAAATATTATATTTTACAATTGTGAAGCTACTGTTAATATTCTTCTCTTATCCTCCCCAACACCCTTTTTTTTTCTTGCTGTGTTTAGGACCATGTCCAAAGGAATCTTGGAGAGAAGCTTATTTTTCATTGTACACCCACATTAGGATCCATCACAAATGGAAACAGCTCAGGAACCCAGAGTCAGGAACTGATGCAGAAGCTATGGGCGAATTCTGCTTACTGGATTGTTCTTGTAGCCACCTGCTCGGGGATCATACCATCCACAATGGACCAGTTTGTTCAATCATTGATCTGAAGATTTACCTACAGACAATACGGTGAAGTGCTTTTCTCAACTGAAGTTTCTTTTCCAAATAACTCTAGGTTGTATTAAGCAGACAGGAAAAGAACAACAACAAAAACTAAACCCAATCAGGATATTATTCATCTCTTGTGCATTGTTTTATTTGCAGGTATAACACTAACAAAGGTAAAGTTTACTTAAACAATGCATTTGTTTGAAATATTAAAGAGGAACATTAAGAATGCTTTTTAAAGATCCATTTGAAGCAATTTGGGAAAGTACTCAGGAAGACCTCACAGCGGTGCAGCATAGAATTCATTTATTCACACCTAAAAGACATTCACACAAATTGACAAAAAGTAGAGAAGGAAGTGATTTGAATGACTGAGAAGAAGCTTCTAGTGTTTACAAGCTGCTCTATGTAAAACATCTACATTAAGGTGTGTTTTCCAGATGAAAGTCACCACTAGACACTAAAATCTATATGAAACCTAGAAAACACTAAAGCTTTTCACTAAGGGCTTGGCCTTTGGAGGCTCTTTCAGCCCGCCACCCCACCCATACACACATACAAACAGACACAAGTCTTCCAACTTTGCAACATGTTTTAACACAAATACTACTATTCTAATAAGGGCTGAAAACAAATTCAATACACGGCTTTCCTCTGCAAACTCTGACACTCTGTAGACAACAAAGTCTCTCTGGAACTCATTTGCAATTAGGAAGCAATGCATTTGTACCTGTGATGATGGGTTATTGTATTATCTGAGCTTTACTTCAAAATCAATATGTCATTATGAACACTCTACATGGATTAAAGAAATGGATGACTGTATTAGCTATTGAGTTTATATAAACAGTGTTGGAAATGTGACTTTTTAAAAACTTGAAGGTGGGTCACACAGAGCCTTGTATCCATGGTGGCAAGCATTGGAGAAATATCATTTGCATAAAGTATTTTGCTTGAAGTCATTACATATTCTGCAAGAAGAAGCAGGAAACACTGCATATTGTTGCCCTGAGATAAATGAAATGAGTAATAGAGCAGGATAAACACTGCAGTACCACACATGGCCTTAACAGGCATCTGAATAGGTATAATAAGAATGAATAGCATAATTTCATGGAAAATATGAAAAAGGGTAAGAAAAATAGTAATGTCTTTAAAATCATACTTGGCTTTTAACACAAAGATCTTTATATTATTTGGACATTCCTGTGACTATTTGCCACTGTGATCATCAGACATCACATATATGAATGTACGCATATGGATATGTGATTAAGTCTGGATATTATCCTAAATGAGATGTTTCTGCTTTTCACATTCCTTTCCAGTTGTGTAACAAGTTGTTGTAAACATGATTCTGGAATGGTTATTTATGTTCTTCCAAAATGTAGATACTGAATTCGTTTTTTGGTTTGTTTTTAATATTTTTATTTCTTCAATTTGTATTATCAGGAGTGACTGAAATGAGAAATATAATTGAGTCCCATCATCATTGTCAATATGAAAATGGCTTTAAGAGGAAATTGGTCAGATGAGTTGTATTACCTCCCACTTTTCAACTGGTCAATGGATACCACTGATAAAACAGACAGGCCCAGAGAATCTGTCCAGAATGCTCAGGATATGGTGTGTTATACAACATACCAGTTCTCGGGGAGAACACCTAGGATATAAGTACGTCTACTTCTTGGCCTCTTCACACAAGACAAACACAAAGGCACCACCCGTGCCTCTGAACATGTTGGACCATGCCCCCTGAAAGAGCCTTTTCTCCTTCATCATGCCACGGTGAACTGTGTCAAAAGGAGAGGAAGTCAGGCCAGCAACAGCAGTGACAGATCGAGCAGTCATCCAGCTGATGAACAGGTGAGTATTCTTGGCATTTGGAAGCATTTCCTTTGCAGTGTCATAGACACCAAAGTGGGCAACTTGGTAGATGATACTGCCCTGTACCAACACATTAAAGCCTTGGTACAGGCCCTTAATCCCATCAGATTTGTAGATCCTCTCAGCTCCAGCTTTTCCCACATTAACTGCTAGAAGGGCACACAAAGCACCAGGATGTGGTCCCAGCAGCACCACCTGCTGCCAGGTTCCCTGAAAAGTAGCACCCAAACTGGGTCCTCTTGTCCATACCTCTGAGAAATATGTTTATATTTATCTTTGAAGGCAAAGTTGAGAGCCTGTATGGGGCAGTATCTGATGACATTGGCCTGCCTGGTTATCATGCCAGAAGGACAGGACTCCTTGCTCCTTGGGGATAGTAACCACACAGTCTATAATCCCCTTGTATTGCTTATCTGCTGTGATTTGCTTGCTGACATGCTGCACCTGCAGTAGCAGCTTGACCCTCTAGATGGGCTTTACTGCCCTCCTGGAGATGGCCACTGCTACTCCACCAGTCAAGAAATCCTTGGCAAAGGACACAGCAGGATCTGTCATGTTGAAAGAAAAAAAAAAAAAGAAGAGGCAGGTGACTGCGGGACCGGACTGGGAAGACAACTGGCTTTGACTCCTGGACTCTGGACATATATTGAATTCTTGAAGAGTATAAATATGATTGTATTAGGAGGACAGTTTCATTGGAGGTTATTTGCTCTTTGGGAATGACCTGGATGGAAATAAGATCCTAGAGCATAAACCCCTCATCCTTTCTTCCTGGTGAAGATACACCAAAAAGGTGGTCATTTATGAGGAAGCAAGTTCTCAGCTGTCACTGAATGTGCTGGGACCTTAATCTTGGACATTCTAGACTTAGATGTGAGAAACAAGTTCCTGTTTGTTATCAGCTACCCAGAAGATGTTATTTTACTCAAGCAGCACAAAGATAGAATTACTTAAGAATGTTAGAAAACACCAGATTGATTATCTTATACTGTATTGAGTCAAGGGTCAGGAAATAGATTAGGTATGTATGTGTGTATTTTCAGATCTCAATGGGTGAAATAAAAATGCTAGACATGCTCTACTCTCATCTGGAATTGGGGATTCTTTTTGAAATCTTTTACATGGTTGAATAATTCTTAAAGGGTTCTATTTTTCTCGCTGCTTTTCTGTGAGGAGCCAATTCAGCTCCCAGAAGCCATGAAGTCACACAGTCACTTCTATAGCACTTTAGTTCTTCTAGGACAAGATGCTGATACTCATTACTTCAGATATTCCCAGGATCACCTTTCATTTTGAGCATCACCCTAGCATTGTAAATGCATGGCTGATATATTTTAGGAAAGACAAATAGATTTACAATTAGTTACTATGTAATGTATCATTTATTTCTACTGATTCTTTATGTTTACATAAACAGTGAGGGATATGCATCTATTTAAGATTGTGTGACATGGCATGCTTTTCTCCACAAAAATAAATAATGAAATATAAATATGTAATAACCAAGTAAATTATTGCAGTATCCTAAATAGAAACATATATTATGAACAGATAACTGTTACGGTACCCACTAGAGCAAGCTGCTCATCTGCTATATGTGTAGAGGGTCTAGGTCCAGGCCATACATATTCTTTGGTTGGCGGTTCAGCCTCTGTGTGGTCCTATGGGCTCAGGTTAGTTTACTCTGTAGCCTTCTTGAAGTGTCTTTGATTCCACTGGTTCCCTGAATCCTTCCCTGGACTCTTCCACAAAATTCCTTGAGCACTGCCTACGGTTTGGCTGTGAGTATCTGCATCTTTTTCTATCAGCTGCTGGATGAAGCCTTTTTTCTCATCATGTTATACTTTATTATATTCATATATACGTAATATACATATGCATATATATCAGTTTATTTACTTTACATCCTCCCTTCCATCCTCCCAGTCCCTACACCACTTCCACTCCATTCCTTTTTCCTTCTCCTTACCCCCCTCCACAGAAAAGGGGTGCCTCTCTTCCTCCATATTAACCTTCTCCAGCACATCAAATCACATCAGGACTGAGCATTTCTTCATCCCCTGAGGCCAGGCAAGGTAGTGCTGCCAGGGGAAAGTGATCCAAAAGCAGGCCACAGAGTCCATGTTAGAAACAACCCCTCTCCACTCGCCAGGAATCCCATATGAAGACCAGGTCTCCCATGGACTACATGTGTTCAGGGGCCCTAGGTCCAGCTCATGCATGTTCCTTAGTTTAAAACCTCTATGGGATTGGGTAAGTTGTCTCTGTTGGTCTTCTTGTAAGGTTTCTGTCCCCTCCATGTCCTTCAATCTTTCCCCCCACGCTTCCATAGGACACCCAGAGTTCAGCCAGATGCTTGGCTGGAAGTCGCAACATCTGTCTCCGTCAGCTGCTTGCTGGAGCCTCCCTGAGGACAGTCAAGTAGGCTCCTGTCCGAAAGCATAGCAGAGTATCATTATTAGTGTCAGGGGCTGCCTCTCTATCGTGGGGTGGGCCTCAGGTTAGGTCAATTATTGTTTGGACATTCCCTCAATCTTTGTTCCCTCTTTATCCCATCACTTCTTGTAGGCAGGGTAATATTTGGACCACAGGTTTTGTCAGTGGGTTGTTGTTATCCTTCTCTCACTAGTCCTGCCTGGCTACTTCAGTTTTCATGCCCCTCCCCCAGCTGAATCTCTCAACTACAGTCACACCCATATCTGCCCAGGAGCCCACCCTGCTGCAGGTCTCCAGCCTGACAAAGAGATACTCCCACCCCGCAGTTTCCCTTCTTGCTCCCAGCCCTCTAACATCCCACCCTAGTTCTCTCAACATCAGATCCCCACCTCTGTTTCCCTCCCCATGCAATCTACTGCCCAGTTTCCTCTCTTCACCAATTTCTGCTCTCTATTCTATTTCCCCTTCTGAGGAACATTATGGTAGCCTCTGTTTTGCCCTCCTAGTTACTTAGCTTTTTAGGTTTGTGGATGGTAGTATGATTATCCTGTACTATAGGTTTAATATGCACTTGAGTACCATATGAGTACATACATGTGAATCTTTCTGGATATGGTTTCCTTCACTCAAGATGATCTCTTCTAGTTACATCCATTTACCTGCAAATTTCATGATTTCCTTGTTTTCAATAGCTGAGTAGTATTCCATTGTATAAATGTACCACAATTTCTGTATCCATTCTTCAGTTGAGGAACATCTAGTTTGTTTCCAGATTCTGGGTATTACAAATAAAGCTGCTATGAACATCACTGAACAAATGTCTTTGTTCTAAACAAAAATGACTCTAAGATTCCATCTTACATTAGCCAGAATGCTTAAGATAAAAAACTCAAGTTATAACACATGCTGGAGAGGATGCGGAGAAAGGGGAACTCTTCTCCATTGCTGGTGGGAGTGTAAACTTGTACAACTTCTCTGGAAATCAAACTGGTGCTCTCTCAGAAAATTAGGACTAGTTTTACCTAAAGTCCCAGCTATACCATTCCTGGGCATATACCCAATGGAAGAAGCCTCTCAGAAGACAGTTATGCTAGGCTCCTGTCCACAAAAATAGCACAGTATCATCAATAATGTCAGGGGTTGGCTCTGTCCCATTAGCTAGGTCTCAAGTTGGACCAGTCATGGATTTGCTATTCCCTCAATCTCTGTTCCATTTTTATCTCTGTACTACTGGTAGGCAGGATAAAGTTGGGGTCCAAGGTTTTGTGGGTGGGTTGGTGTCCCTCTCCCTTCACCGGAAGTCCTGTGATACAGGAAGTAACCTTAAGCCTCTTTATCCCCTGCTGGTAGGTGTCTCAGGGTCACCTCAGACTCCCAGTGGGCTTGCCTCTGACTCTGTTGCCTGCCTTTGGATCCATTTCACATAGCTGAGCTACCTTGTCTAGCCTCAATGGGAAAGAATGCACCTAGTTCTCTATTCATACCCATGGGGAGTTCTCTTTTCTGAGGCTATGGGAAAAGGGAATGGGAGAGGGGGTGTGAGGGTAGGACTGGGAGGGGGAAGGGGCTGAAATCATACTGTAAAGTGAATAAAAATAAATAAAATAAAATATTTTCTTAAAAAGCAGTCTAATAGAAAAAGAAAACTATACAATTTAGAGCTTAAAATTTTCTTAATTTGATTTTACTTTAGAATCTGTTACATATACTGTACACATACTATACAATCTCTTTCTCTCTCCTTCCCCCTCCCCCATCTCTTTCCTCTATCTGTGTATGTACCTGCTTCTCCATAAAAAAAATTAACAATAAGACATAGATAGATAGATAGATAGATATAAAGACAGGCTCTTTTTATTTTATTTTATTAATTACAGTTTATTCACTTTGTATCCCCCTGTAGCTCCCTCCCTTCTCCCATCCCAATCCAACCCTCTCTCCTCCTTCTCTACCCATGTCCCTCCCCCAGTCCACTGATAGGGGAGGTCTTCCTCCCCTTCCTTCTGATCCTAGTCTATCAGGTCTCATCAGGAGTGTCTGCATTTTCTTCCTTCTGTGACCTGGCAAGTCTGCCCCCCCATGGGGAGGTGATCAAAGAGCAGGCCAATCAGTTCAAAGACAAGTTCTTTATATCATTTTGATATATCGTTTTGATATTTTGATGCAATTTTCAGAAGTATTTATGTTAAGGCTTGCATAATATAGCCACTCAATATATTAACATCCATATTCTCAAGCAAATTCAACATTGGGTTTCTTGAAGTAAAAATTTCACTTGAAAATATGAATGCAGATTTCTTTATCTACCTTAAGCATGCTATAATGTATATCAGAATATATGTCCTTATGATTGATTTGATTGCTTTATTTAATCTCTCCACTTTTGTCTACATTTAACTTTTTCTCTTTGTTGTCACTCCTGTTCTTTGCTGCAACAGAAAAGAAGAATTCAGTACATTTATGTGTTTATGTTCCTAGTTATTGCACACATTTTTTAACAGGTCTTGTAGCAATACAATTGGGAGAATACCACAGCACTACTGGTCTATTTTATGAGGCAATAATCCTATTGCTTATGAGCAAACTTGATTACAGTCTTACAAAACTACAGTGGAAATGCAATTACCTTACAAAGGTTCTTGGTTGATCTTTCATTTGTTTTAAAATTATGTCCAGTAGAGATATAGTTGGAAGTCAAAGTTCTTTAGGTGCCATCTAACTGCAAATCAAATTAACAAGTCACAAATGAAAACACCTGCTGATCTCGGTGTCTTCAAAGACCCTCAAATTACTAGTGCTGAAGTTTTTGTTATTTTATTAACCTAAAATACATGTGTACTTTTTACCTCTTAAGTAATATTTTATAAAATCTCAGGCTAAGAAAAATAGGCTCAAATTATTCAGTGAGATGTGAGATAGCTCATGTGTCAACAAACATGAGGATTAGAGTTCAGGTCTTCAGGCCGCATGCTGGACTGACGGCTTTCATGTAATAACAGCACACAGGTAGGAGACACAGGGAAACCCCATGGCAAGTTTTCAGCCACAGTTGCCAAAATGCAGGGGCCAGTGAAGAAGCTCTGAGTTCAGGCAGAGATACTGTCTCAATAAATAAGGGAAGTACGATAGAGGAATATAACTGGCACCAACCACAAAGTGCAACACATGTCCACTGCCCTCATAAGAACATGTGTACAGGCACAAAAACATACCATACAAACATAAAAATAGCTTGGTCATTGGGTGGCAAGACTGTCCTAGACTCACTTTCTAGACCAGGCTGGCCTTGAACTCAGAGCAATCCACCTGCCTCTGCCTTCCTGAGTGCTGGGATTAAAGGTGTGCACCATCATGTCCAGCTGTGATTAAATTTGTAAGACATCTGAGAAGCATATTTGTAACTATATGGTACTAAAGCTCAGATTTACTTTAATTTTTGTTATTATTTCATTGTATGACTTATGAGATAAATATTAATCTGTTGTTTTCTAGTCTTAAGCTACTCAGCAAGTTAATGATAACATAATCTGTATCATTACAGGAAATGCAAAGATAACATTGAATACTCTTATTGCATAGGGCAAAAGACAGACACTATAGAAATGATAGATCTTTGCTCTCATTTTGATTAATGCATCATGACTTGAGAAAATATGAATAAACTGTTGAGAAACCAGAGACCACTGCAGGTATAAATAGACCGCCTTCAGATGCTAAGTATCTAGTATAGCCATCTTGTGATCTACTGGGTTGCATAGTTATGTTTTGGGCTGTCCGGCAAAGCTAGATCCTTATCAGCAAACAAGCAAACAAACAAACAAAAACATATGGTGCTGGAGTAGTCTGGTCCATTAGTGTTTGTGGAGAGGACTAGGAATATGCAAGTAAAGAATATTAAGACACTAATCAAGATATCTGGAATATCAGCATTATTGGGCTCAAACCGCCATTATATGTAAACACAGAGATGAAGAACTAGAAGAAAGTAATTATGTAGGACCATCTTTGGTGGGCAGATGATATGAAGATAGAGTTCCAAATCATGAGAAAGCAAAGTGAATGGAAAAAGAAAATGTTAAGATAGAGGTTCTACCAATCAAGGATGACTCAGATTCCAGTCCTTCTGCCCATGTTTTATTATTGATACAAGTTGTGATATGATAAGGTTTAGTATATGTACAAAGAGTACATATAGAGTAATTTCTATTATGATTTTCTTCTACGTTAGTGTCCTAAAACAGGTTAGAGTTTGTGTAATTTAGGGAGTTTATATTATCTCTCATCTTATTCCCAATGACTCAACTGATTTTACTTCTTTGAGATGTAACAGCTGACCACAATAAAATATCAAAGAATTTTTAAACATCTAAGACAGGTCAAGAGCTCTTGAAGAGAATGGGAATTTCCAAAAACCAGTTTTATTGCTAAAATCAAGTGTAAAACTCATTTTAACCTTTATACGTAGAATTGACCTCCATTCTTTGTGATATATTGGTTGTTCCACAAATAAAATAACCTCTAATTTAAAAAAATAAATAAATAAAGGATGGTACATTCCATTTTGGAGACCCCACTAGGGATACACATTTTTTTTTCCCTGAAGGCTTTCAAATTTGGAACTGTATCAAAAATTTCATCCCTGTCCTTTCTGCCAAAAATACTTTTCTATGTTAAAAATCACCTTCAATCTTTCACTTAAAAAAAGGAAGTCTAGATCATGTTGTAAAGTATTGGGACTTGCCAGCACTCCATTTCTGTTGATCCTGTCACTCTCCTCTTTGATGACTCCTGGCAGAAGTTTCATTTTGCTCTTAGCTTCTTGAAATTGTGTGGTTCCTTTAAAGGTATAGATTTCTTATCATTTCACTAGAAGATATGTCTGAAAATAGTTTGTTTATCAATAAGAACTGTT
The DNA here is from genome assembly GCA_028658305.1 of Pachyuromys duprasi. Classification (NCBI taxonomy): domain Eukaryota; kingdom Metazoa; phylum Chordata; class Mammalia; order Rodentia; family Muridae; genus Pachyuromys; species Pachyuromys duprasi. The sequence continues at coordinate 80,458,723 of CM053753.1, read as the reverse complement.
TTTACTACTATGTTCTTATACTGTTTAATCCTTTCTATACTAAACAGCCAAGGAGTTACTACTTTTAAACAATAAATTTCCTAATTCACAATCTGAAAAGTAATACTATTTTTCCTTCTTGGTATCATTATCTTTCTCCCATTGAATTGCGAGTCATTTATTCATAACTGCTACAAAAATGTACAGTCTTCCTCACAAAATTCTCTTTGAGAGCAATTAACAAAGGCTTATTATGTAAATAATATGAATTTGTATATTAATTCTCTTCTTCCACAAATATATTAGTTGATTGAGATTAAGAATTCCCCATAGATATTATACTCGGTGCTCTGATAATAAACTTAGGCCACTTATCAGTCTCACAGGCTTATAGCTTTTTAGTGTTTTAACTTTATTTTCATTAACATATTAATATAGCATATTAATATATGAATAACAAAGCACATTAAAGACCAGACACGCACATAATTAAATAGCATAGGAATTCACATGAAATCTAATTTTGTCTACTTAATTTATAGTATATTATTGATTTTTATTATTGGTACATTCCAGGTTTAAAATTTTATGTGTATATTTTAAACTTTCCTTCTAATTTTTAGTTATAAAATAACTTAAATATTTTCAGAACAAAAATTTACCAGTGGTGACACATCTTTGAGTCTTGTTGACTTAATCATTTCATATTATAAACATAGGATATTACATTGTATTCCATTAATATATATGATTATTTTGTTTATTGAAACTAATATCTAAAAATCAGACACTTGAATATAATTAAGGTAGTAGAAAATGCAACTGAAGACAGGCAACTGTGATTGTTTTTGAGTGTGAGATGTGGAACATTTGCGTTGGTCATTTTCTTCCCCATCAGCAGAATAAAGCACAGCATGTTAGGTCCCAGAATTTCTATTCACCCTGACCTAAGGACCACCAATTTCACCTCATTGGAACCTGTCATTTCTCTGATTACTATTGATTTATCTGGAGTGAGTGCCTAAGCCAACTTAAACCAATACAGTATTTTCGCATGAAATATGATATTTGCCTGGGGATGGGCAGATACTAACCGCCTTAAATACTTCGTTACCACGTAGGAACACAATGCCTGCCATTTCCTTTAATCATTCCTATTTGGGCTACTTCCCATCCAATATTCCCATAAGTACTTGAATGTGGTTTTCATCTGGGCTGTTTCCCTCCATGCTAATCCGTAGTAAATTCCTCTGAGCAATGTGGTTCTCTTCATGCTAACTCAACGGTGGTCCCACTTCCTTCTTCCCCCCCTCTACTTCTCTCTCCTTTCCATGCTTCTTCTCTCCTCCAAGCCTGAGAATTCTGGCCACACCTACCTCACTTCTGCTTTGCCCAGGTGTGTAGGCATTTATTCAGCCGAACATTTATCCAGCCAATTTATTCAGGCAAAAATTAAAATTGTAATTTTGAGGTACATGAGTGTTTGCTCAGAAAAGAGAGAAAACAGATCTCAGGGGGCAAAATAATCAACAATCAAATGTAAAGCGCCAGAGGACATTCCTTTAAACCCCCAACCACCCAAACCCACATCAAGTCACATCAAAATTGAACTCATCCTCTTCCTCTGTAGCTGGAAAGCGCATTCCACCAGGGAAAAGTGATCGAAAAGTATGCAAGTGAGACCTTGTCAGAGACAGCCCCTGCCTCCCATTCTCGGCCAAGTGAGACCTTGTCAGAGACAGCCCCTGCTTCCCATTCTAGGCACCCACATGATGACCAAGCTGCCTATCAGGTATATACGTGTAGGCGGCCTAGGTCCAGTTCATGCTTGGTCCTTGGTTGGTGCTTCAGTCTTTACAGGCTTCGCTGGGACAAGGTTAGTTGTCTCTGTTGATCTTCATGTAGAGCTCCAGTCCTCTCCTGGTCCTCCTATCCTTCTCCCAACACTTCTATAAGGCCCCTTGGCTCTGTCCGGTGTTTGTGAGTCTTACCATGGGTTTCTATTCCTGGGTGGAGCCTCTCAGAACACCGCTCCCACCCAGAGGCGAGCATAGCAGAGTGTCATTAATAATGTCAGGGGTTGGCTCCCTTCCCTGGCCCTCCAACACTTTTTTTTACTTACAATTCCCTCTTTTTATTTCTTTCCCAAATTCATGGCCTTTAATTTCATTGTGTGACATGAAAGTTTTCCTT
>CM053753.1:80440538-80456451 GCA_028658305.1 Pachyuromys duprasi | reverse complement strand
TGACAATAAGCTTAATTTTTACGTACTTAAAGCAAAAGAAATGGAAAGGGATGTGGAAACACAGTGTGTGTATGTGTGTGTGTGTGTGTGTGTGTGTGTGTGTGTGTGGTGTGTGATTTGGTCCAGTGTTGTAAGGTGCAAACAACCAGTTTGGCTTTCTCTAGGTAACAGGTATCAAAAGAGTAAACTCTGCCCTCACCTGATTCAATGAGTTTTTTGGGGGAGGGAGTGCGGGGGGGGGGGGGAGACATCAGACAAGTTTCTGTTCTGGGTGCAACTCTTCTAACTTCATATAATAAGACTATGGTCCACAAGAGTAACGAAGACTAATATTGAAAGCAAAAGCAAATTCAGTTTCCTTCTTTAAAGCGCCACAATTACAGCTCAAATCTGGACTTCCTTTTCTGTATGAAGATTGAGAACACCGTATATTGATTTTCAGGGTCTAGCTTCTTTTTGTTGTGCATTAAATGTTGTCTCTGATAATTGTGAACCTTGCAAACCAAATCCGGTATTGTCTTCAGAGGGCTACGAAGAAAATTCCCACTAAAACAAGTTTGTTTTGTTTTAAGACCCAGGTGATCATTTAATTACCACCTTGGCTGTTTGCTAACACCCACCCACCCCAAAATACACTTTAGTGTAGTGGCTTTCCAGTTAACTGAGGAGGAAAGAAGCTTATTTTTAGCTAGCCCCATGAAAAATCTACTAAAAAAGAAAGAGAAAAAAAAGAAAGAAAAAAAGAAAAGAAAAATCAGAAGGGTGTGGATGAAGAGGAAACAAGGAGAAGTAGGAGGAAGGAAACGAGACAGAAGGGAACAGAGAAAGGTTGGAGGAACACTATAAAGAGGAGAATAAAGAGGCCAGAAAAGAGGGTAGAGAAGAACAGGGCCTGATGGTGGCCTTTGGTAGGTGAGCAGGATCAATTTCAGAAGGAAGCAGCATGTGCGGACAGGGCATGCTTAAACTATTCTTCTGACAGAGGAAGCATGAGAAAACTGCCCCTGAGTACTCCTAGGCACTGAGTTGCCCTTAATGGATACAGAACTAGAGGATCAACCAAGCTCACCTTTCCATGAATTTTCCTTAATGTAAAACTGGTATGGATCTTTCCTGTGAGACGTAACACGGGTTTCACACACAACAGGAATAAAATATTGGTATATATTTTCATTAAAAAAATCAATGTACCTGCCATAGACAAAACCTTTTTAAAAGCACATACTGATATTGATATTACAAGGAAGAATTTGAGTTGTAGTTAAGCACAAAATTGAATAGTTATATGATATTTTAAATATTCTGATTGAAGTTTGTTATTAATAACTTCACTTCTTGCTTACATTTATAATATAGATTGCATTTACGTTTATAACACAGGTTGACAAGATTTTGGCAAATTAGACTTCTTGGTTTCCTATGACATAGATAGCTAACAATTAATTAAAGCACTGAAGTTGGAGGATTTATGGTATTCTTTGCCTGTATGATGGTTTATCCGGTTCAGATGAGGCAAACGCTAATGACATGGCTTTGTGTAGTTCTATGTAGCATTTTGAAAATCTCATATATGAGCCATTGTTTGTGAACATTACCATCAAGAATTAAATGTATGTTGGATCTGCCAGGCTAGTTTGTAAGACAATTCATCTAAAATGATGTTGAAAACAGTTCATCTAAAAGGATGTAAATAATGTGATTTTAAGGGCCTGGGGTAATGTTTATTGAGGAAGCATGAGGATGGGAGTTCAATCCCTAGCATCCACATTAAACAATAGCAACTAAAAAAGCAGCTACAAAACCAACAAAGACCAAATCAGGAGACTCCCTGCCCTTGGCAGACATCATGCTCAACAAATCAACAGGCTCTAGGTTGCCTTATCTCAAAAAATATGGTTGAGGGTGATTGAATAAGACACTATCATCAAACTTTGGCCTCCATATGAGTGCTTTCAAGAAAACACATGCGTGCATGTTTACAGTCATCTGCACACACACGAATATACGTTAGTTCATATGTTTCTTTCAACCTTTACTTTTTACATTTAGTTAGAAATTATTTTCATTTTTAAAATATGTTTAGATACTTTTTTCTATGTACATACTCTGAACTAAACAGAATTTGATTTGATCTTAGACATTAATGATAAATGGAGAAAAATAGATATGATAATAACAATTTCTTTAAGCCTATGCAAACATTACCTCTATCCTTGGGACTGTAATTTCCCCAACTTGTGTAGACTAATAAACAGTATTGTGATCTCATTTGGACACATCAAACTTCCATTTTTATGTGGGCATGCCCTTGTCCAATAGTGATTTGATTTTAGATGAAGTCCGACAAAAAGCAGAGTGTGGACAGGGTGAAATATGGGGAGACTCACAATGACTTAGAGGCAGCACATTTCTTTATCTGTCAGCCTTGTAGTTGTGACCTGCTTGAAAAGTCAGAAAACTAAAGTGGAAGAAAGGTCTGTGAACGCAGAAGTCTTGGTGAGAAAATACCACTGCTGAAAGATAAATGACCTTTATGGATTTGGCTCTTCACGTTTCTGTGAACATTTTAGAAGCTAACTTTTCTCGTTTTTAAAAAATAGCAAGAGTGTGGTCATCTCAAGCTCTACAAAAGGGTATTATTTCATGTTAAATAATTTTAATGCTGAGGTTAATTAGAGAAGACATAGAATTACTTTTGTGCTATGAAGTATGAACTGCTGTACAGAAAGAGCAGGATGGGGTAAGAGAAAGTGCTTTGTCCTGTTTTTGTTTTATTTTGTTTTTGTCTGTCTGTCTGTCTGTCTGTCTGTCTCTGTGTGTGTGTGTGTGTATGTGTGTGTGTACATGTGTTGTTGTTATTGTTGCTCTTCCTCATTTGCTTTTTTGCCTTCATTGGTGGTTGGTAACTATAAAGACTGCCTCTTACTTAGAAATTATCCTTTCATAATCTTGTTTGAAATTGTCTAGGTCAGAAGCAAACACTGTTCTCTTGATGACAAGAAGGTACACCTTTTATCTATCAGATCCCTTAGGTCTTATGCTTGCTTGATTGCTTTTCCCTTAATCTGGTAACTTCTTTGGACTATATTCTACATGTAAATATGAGCAATGCTCCAGCTGCTAGGCATTTAAGAGCAAAGGATAGAACAAAAACGCAATTTCAGTAAAACAAACAGAAAACCAATACATTGTTATTGAGGTTCAGAAGAAAGTTGTACGTTTTTTAAAGCACTTGTACATTTCTTCGAAAATGAAAGAGCACAGAAGAGAGAAATTAGTCATCTTCTTACTCATCATAGCATTTTTTAAATTCAGAAAGGAAACAAAACTGCCTTTCTTACAAAATGACATGAATTTTTTAAATGAAACAAAATTTATCAGTTTCTGCAGGCCCCCTGACTCCATATAGTTTGTCTCTGTTGGTCTCCTTATGGAGCTTCTGTTCCCTCCAGATCTTTCTATCTCCCCTTTCTTCCATAAGACTCACTGCATTCTGCCCAAAGTTTGGCTATGAGTCTCAGCGTATGTTTCGGTACCCTGCTCTGTAGAGTCTCTCAGAGGCCCTCTGTGATAGGCTCCTGACCTGTGGAGAGGATCTAGACCTGCTCAGATGTAGGCCATGGGCAGCTCAATATAGTAAGGGGAGCAGGGGCAGTACCTGGTATGAACTCAGTTGCCTGCTCTTTGATCACCTACCCCTAACAAGGTGGCCTTAGTAAGCCACAAGAAAGAGGATCCAGAGTGTCCTGATGAGATCGGGAGGAGGTCCTCCCCTAAAAGGAGGGACATAGGGTGAGAAGAGGGAGGGAGAGACAGACTGGGAGGAGATGAGGAAAAGGGATACAGCCAGGATACAAAGTGAATAAATTGTAATAAATAATAATAATAACAATAACAATAATGATGATGATGAAATATTTAAAAAATGAAACAAAATGATGATATTAAAAATTATTCCTTGCAGAGGCATCCAGATGGCTCAGTCAAGTTAAGGCACTGGATCCTAGACCAGAAAACCTGATTTGGAGTCCCAGGACCTGTATGATAGAAGAGGAGGAGGAGCTTAAAAAAGTCATCTGATGATCTCCATGAAAACTATGGCAATGACCTCCCCCCCTCCACACCCAAAAATTAAACAATCATTTTCTTCACTCCCTTAGCTTAAAAGACCCTCAAGACAATTTTTTTAGCTTAAAAATTTTGTTTTTCTTTGAAATTTTTCTTTTCTGAAAGCTCTAGAGTGAACACAATTGAACTACCACAAATAATATTATTTTTATTTTATTTTAATGATTTCAATATTTGGTTTTTCTCTTCAGTGAACTTAAAATTTAAGTCATTCTGCAGAAGAGGTAATTATAAGTTAAGATGATTACATAAAAGGTGCTGTGTAAGCTCTCAGGATATCTTTGATTTTACAGGTGAATATAATTTCCTTTGTTTAAGATACTTTTTTCTGATGGAAGATTAATTGCATTAGATTTTATCTTCCCCCAAATATGGATGCATTTAAAGTAATTTAAATGCCTATTTTGCAATAGAAGTGAAGACATTGAAAGCCATGAGTGTTTTAGAATACAGCCTTAATTTAGGTTTGAATTGCATACAATTGCCAGTATTGATTTCAACAACAACTTATAATGAGTGAAAAGCTCTCAAATGTTGCAACTTTCTGCTTTGTCATATGCACCCTATTACCCCACATCCTTTAGTATTACTTATCCTTTTTATGTGTGGTTTTCTAATTTTTCTGTGTTCTCAGTATGCACTTTTCTTCTTTTATAGATCCTTGAGTGATCTATAAACTTCAGAGATTAGTTCCTTCCTTCCTCGGCGAAATAAACAGGTGGTAGTCAAATGGCACAGAACTCCTGGCTGCCTGAGGAAATGCCTCCATTACTTCCAGAGTTGCAGCCATGGAAGAATTGACAGAGTCCTTTGCTACCTAAATTTGGCTGCCTAAATATTGGAAATCTGTACTCAGAAGCTTACAAATATTACATAGTCACAATGGTGAAAGTACCTGATGTACAGATTGTTGGCATGATGCAGAAAACACAGCTCTCACCCTGAAAGGAATAAGATATATTTATTTGAGGATCCAATATGATTAACCATGATCTAGGAACACAGATTTATGTAACCTCAAATACCATGTTCCAACATAGTGATAGTTCCATGAAATTTTTGGAATAACAATAACAACAAGAAAAAAAATCACATACCAACACATTGTTCAAATCTACATTGTTGAATATGATAGGCAGATTACAGCTAAGTAAGAAATCTTTACTATAAACCTCAGGGGTTGGTTTGTAGAAGACACAGGCCTGTTGATAGAACATAAAGGGACTTATGCAACAGTGACAAGAATTATGCTCACACACAGAAGTGAGCAGCAAATGTAAGGAAGATCCTAAAATAGTTCAAGAGGGTTTGGTTCTTGGCCTGTATTAACTCAGTTTACTACAAATATAGAAGTGCTAAATAGTCAACCAGCTGCGTAGAATACTTATGTAATGCTTAAACCATCCTTCCCTCCCTGGGAACTTAACATTTGTAACACTTCTATATAAAAGTACTTGACAGAAGAAGAATGAAATTTGCCTTATCTATTCTTAAGATATTTAGAATATTTAAATTTTTGTGTTCCTTTAGAAAATATTGTACTTTTATGAAGGAAAGATTTGGATTAGCTAGAAAGTGGATTGTGTGAAAAATAAAAATGAGTCATTATCATTTTTGTGATTTCCTGGCTCCAAGAAATTCTCAGGAAATTTTTTGGTATCTTACCTACACATATATTTTTAATATATTTTTCTTTATTAAATTCTACATTTAACTTTTCTGCAAAACAAAACATGAATGTAGATCAAACACTCATTGTCTTACAAAAAAATTTTGCCTTCACAAAGACTGTTCATTAGTGTATGCCCAAATTAGAAGTGGTCAGGAGAATATCCCTCCCTTTTGGAAGGGGAGTGGCTATGCCACTGTTCCTTTGATGTCTTCTCAGTATAAGAGTGAGTTGTGAAAGTTTGAAAATTGGTGAGATTTCAGTTCTTTTGCTATTCACCATTTGGCTTACCGGTGTTGCTGGGATTTTGTTAATCAGCTTGATCTTAAGTAAAACGGAGAGAGCTTTGGGATATAGCACATAGATAGAGCAGGCATGGAGTACTCAGTTGACTCTGATTTAATTCCTAGAGCCACAACTAAAAAAATGGGCCACAGAGGAGGACATTGCAGCCAGTCCTGAAGAGACCTGATAAACTAGGGTCAGATGGAAGGGGAGGAGGACCTCCCCTATCAGTGGACTTAGAGTGGGGCAGGGAGGAGATGAGGGAGGGAGGGTGGGATTGGGAAGGAATGAGGGAGGGGGCTACAGCTGGGATACAAAGTAAATAGCATGCAATTAATATAAAAAATAAAATTATAAAAAGTGTCGGGGATTGCACAGAGTTAATAGTATATAGATTTTGTAATTGTAAATTTGATATGATTTATGTCTTGCAGTCTTCATACTGATTCTCCTGTCATCCTTCACCATCATTAAGAATGATGATAATATAATAACTGAAAATGAATTTAATGGGTAAATAAGAGAGGTTCTAAGCTTTGGGAGGAGGTGTTTCCATTGAAAACCACTATATACCTTCGGCAGTAAGACACACATTGACAGACTTGAGACCCTTTGACTATTCCCTCATAGATACATTTATGCTCCATATTTTGTTTGCCTGGTAACAATGGAAAGGTTCCTTAAATTAGAATACGAACAGATTTTGATATCTGAACTTTGTTAATACTTATTACTGTTTCAAAATAGGATAATTGGTATTCTCTTCTGGCTCTGGGTAAGAACATGTTGTCCAAACATTATATGATATTGTCCCCTCTCTAAGTCTTAATCCAAAAGGCTTTGTCAATCTGGAAGAAAACAAATCCCCCAACAGTCTATTCATCAAAACACATGCTAAGAAGATGGGAGGAACAGCTATCTTCTCTGACAATATCCTTAGATATCCCTGGATTGCACCCTTCTGTACAGACACTTGAAGATATTCACTGCAATGCCAGCTTGATTTTCTGAATTCTAAGTCAAAAGGGATAAAATTTCCCGTTTTCTTCTTTGAATCTTGTTTTTGGATACTGGACAAAATATTAAGCATGCTTTATCTAACACCTTGTATTTTTTCACTGCTTCTAAGAAAGCTCAATCATTTATGTTCCTAGAGCTACTCATTCCTCCGTTGGAGATTCTAATTTGAAAGACACGGTATTCTTTTCTTTCTTTTTCCTTTTTAAAAAATTTATTATTTATTACAATTTAATCACTTTGTATCCTGGCTGTGGACCCTGACCACACCTCATCCCAAAACTACTCTCCCTCCCTTTTCTCCCCCTCTTCCACTCCCTTGGTCCACTGATAGGGGAGGTCCTCCTCCCTTTCTATCTTACCTTAACCTATCAGGTCTCACCAAGGTTGACTGCATTATCTTCCTCTGTGGCCTGGTAAGGCTGCATCCCAAGAGAGAAGTGACCAGAGAGCCTGTCACTGAGTTCATGACAAAGAAAGCCCCTGCTCCCTTTACTAGGGAACCCACTTGGAGAATGTATCTATGGGCTACATCTGAGCAGGGGTTTTAGGTTCTTGGTTGGGGTATCAGTATCTGCAGTATTCCCAGGGTCCAGTTTTTTGTCACTGATGGTCTCCTTTTGGAGGTCCTGTCCCCTCCAGGTCTTTCTGTCTCCCTCTTCCTTCATAAAATTCCATGCCCTCTACCCAAACTTTGGCTGTAAGTCTCAGCCTCTGCTTTGATACCTCAATCAACAGAGTCTTGCAGAGGCCCTCTGTCATGGGCTCCTGTCTTTTTCCTGTCTTCTCCTGCTTCTGATATCTATCATGTTTGCCCTTCTGAATTAAGACTGAGCATCTTCTCTAGGGACTTCCTAGTTGTTTAGCTTCCTTGTTGTATAGATTTTATTGTGTTTTTCCTATATATGCCTAATAACCACGTATTAGTGAGTATATACCATGAGTTTCTTTCTGCTTCTGGGTTACCTCACTCAAGATGATTTTTCTCTAGTTCCAACCATTTGCCAGTAAATTTCATGATTTCCTTGTTTTAAATTGCTGAGTAGTAGTCCATTGTATAAATGTACCACAATTTCTGTATCCATTCCTCCATTGAGAGACATCTAGGTTGTTTCCAGGTTCTGGCTATTACAAAGATGGTCGAGCAAATGTCCTTGTTGTATAGTTGAGCATATTTCTGATATATGCCTAGGAGTGGTAGAGCTGGATCTTGAGGTAGCACTATTCCTAATTTTCTGAGAAAGTGCCAGATTGATTTCCAAACTGGTTCTACAAGTGTACATTCCCACCAGAAATGGAGTAGGGTTTCCCTTTCTACACATTTTCTCCAGCATATGTTGTCACTTGAGTTTCTGATCTCAGGTATTCTGATGGGTGTAAGGTGAAATCTCAAGATGGCTTTCTTTTCTTCATTGCTCTTCTCCTTGTAGATGCAAGGATTTACATTTTGCTTGCCATGTTGTTTTACTCTCAAACTCCAATAGAATTAACAGAAATGTGGATAGTGGAAAGCAAAATGATAGAAGTTTTCTACAAACAATTTATTCCCAAGAGAGGGATCAGGCTAGAAGAGGAAGAACATTTAGCAGTTTAAATGGCACATAAAGATGGCGCTTTCAGCTCATAATTTGTGGGTGTTTTTTTTTTTTTTTGAGGATCTTTGCACAACATAAGCTTTTGCACCTAAACTCTATCTGTTATGTGAAATTCTACTGCACCTTTCTGTATCTCATGTCTCATCAGCATCTTCACCTTCTACCCTGAGGCATACGCTTTAGTGTTATGAACCATCTTTAGACAATCTGGAGTGCCTTTTTGTTTGTACTAGTACCTCCAGTCATTTCTAGTAATCATTAGAGATGTGTATAGTGGGGCATGAATGGATGCCCAGTATAGCCTTCCTTTTTGTCAACAAGATTTTCTCACATGTTATGCTTATGGCTGTGCCAATATCACAGTGATTTTTAAATATCATTTTAGCACATTAATCAGTTTCCTACTCTTTTGACTCACTGAATACCACGCTCATATATGGGATACTCTAATTTACATATTTTCTTGGAAACAAAACAGCACATGTAACGCAGGTACCCAAATACAATCCAGTTCTGTTCCTCTTACTGTTTGACCCAAGCAAATGACATTAGTGACCACATGACTACTGAATACAAATATTCATGTCCCTACACATATGTAGCAGATGGGCAATTTGCTTTTAATGTGGGTCCCACAGTAAGTTCAGTGGGTGCTTTCTATGAGATGGTCTCTCTTGCCTGCTTTTGATCACTTTTCCCTAACAAGGGTACCTTGCCTGGCTTCAGTGGATGAGGATGAGCTCAGTCTGGATACTATGTGATGTGCTTGGGTGGGTTGGTGGAGGGGCACTCCTGTATTCTGAAAAGAGGAGGAGGGTTTAGGAAAAGAGGGTTCTAAGGAAAGACCTGGAGGAGAGGATGAAGGAGAACAAAACCAGGATGAAAAGTAAATACATTACATTTTAAAAATAAAAATGAAAAATAAATTAATTAAATTAACTAAATATTCAGGACTCATTCCCTTTTTCATTAAATTTTTGTTTTTTATATTAATTATATATTTTTTTTGCTTTGTATTCCAGCTGTAGCCCCCTCTTTCATTCCCTCCCAATCTTATCCTCCGTCATCCCCTTCCATATCCCTCTCCAAGTCCACTGATAGGGGAGGTCCTCCTCTCCTTCCATCTGACCCTAGCCTTTCAGGTCTCATCAGGACTGGCTACATTGTCCTCCTCTGTGGCCTGGCAAGGCTGCTCCCCCATCAGGGAGAGGTGAACAAAGAGCCAGCCACTAAGTTCATGTCAGAGACAGTTACTGTTCCCCTTAATAGGAAACCCAATTGGATACTGAGCCATAAGCTACATCTGAGGAGGGGCTCTAGGTTATCTATGTTATATCCATGAATGGTCCTTGGTTTGAGTATCAGTCTCAGAGAAGACCCCTATGCCCAGATGTTTTGGTTCTGTTGATCCCCTTGTAGACCTTCTGTCCTCTTCAGGTCTTCCTATCTCCCCTTTCTTTCATAAGATTCCCTGCACTCTGCCCAAAATTTAGTTATGAGTGTCAGCATCTGTTTTGATACACTGCTGGGTAGAGTCTTTCAGAGTCCCTCTATGGTAGGCTCCTGACCTGTTTCCTGTTTTCTCCTTCTTCCAATGTCCATCTAGTTTGTCTTTCTGAATGAGGATTTATCATCCTACAAAGGGGGCTCCTTCCAGCTTAGCTTCTTTAAGTATATAGATTTTAGTATGTTTATCCCATATTATATTTCTAATATCCACTGATAAGTGAGTATGTGGCATGTGTCTCTTTCTGTTTTGGGGATACCTCACTCAGGACAATCTTTTCTAGACCCCACCATTTGCCTGCTAATTTCATGATTTCCTTGTTTTTAATTGTTGAGTAGTGTTCCATTGTGTAAATGTACCACAATTTCTGTATCCATTCCTCCATTGAGGGACATCTGAGATGTTTCAAGGTTCTGGCTATTACGAATAAAGCTGCTAGGAACATGATTGAGCAAATGTCCTTGTTGTGTTCTTGAGCATCTTTTAGATATATACCTAGGAGTGGTATAGCTGGATCTTGAGGAAACAGTATTCCTTATTGTCTGAGAAAGCGCTAGATTGATTTCCAAAAGTAGTACAAGTTTACATTCCCACCAGCAATGGAGGAGGGTTGCCATTTCTCCACATCCTCTCCTGTATGCATTGTCACTAGAATGCTTGATCTTAGCCATTTTGATGGGTGTAAGGTGAAATCTCAGGGTCGTTTTGATTTGCATTTCCCTGATGATTAAGGATGTTGAATATTTCTTTAAGTGTTTCTCTGCCATTGTGTATTCCAATACAGAGAATTCTCTGTTTAGCTCTGTACTGTTTTTTAATTGCTTTACTCAATTTGTTGGTTTTTAACTTCTTGAGTTCTTTATATATTGTGGATATTAGCCCATTGTCATATATAGGGTTGGTGAAGATCCTTTCCCAGTCTGTAGGCTGTCATTTTGTACCTTGACAGTGTCTTTTGCTTTACAGAAGCTTTTCAGTTCTCTGAAATCCTATTTATTGATTGTTGATCTTAGAGCCTATGCTGTTGGTGTTCTGCTCAGGAAGTTGTCTCCTGTGCCAGTGAGTTGTAAGTTCTTCTCCACTCTTTCTTCTAACTGATTTAATGTGTCTGGTTTTATGTTGAGGTCTTTGATCTGGTTGGACTTTAGTTTTGTGCAGGGTGATAAAGATGTATCTATTTGCATTTTTTACATGTGGACATCTTGTTAGACCAGCACCATTTGTTGAAGATTCTGTGTTTTCCATGTTATGGTTTTGGCTTCTTTGTCAAAAATCAAGTGTCTGTATATGTGTGGGTTTATTTCTGGGTCTTGTGTTTGATTCTGTTGATCCACCATTCTGTTTCTATGCCAGTACCATGCATTTTTTCTTACTATTGCTTTTTAGTAGATCTTGAGATGAGGGATGGAGATACTTCCAGACAATCTGTTCTTATATAGGATTATTTTGGAAATTCTGGGTTTTTTGTTTTTCCGTATGAAGTTGAGAATTTTTCTTTCAAGTCTGTAAAGATTTGTGTTGATATTTTGATGGTAATGGCATTGAATCTGTAGATTGCTTTTGGTCGAGTGACCATTTTTCACTGTTAATCCTACAGATCCACGAGAACAGGAGATCTTTCCATCTTCTGATATCTTCTTCAATTTCTTTCTTCAGAGACTTGAAGTTTTTGTTTGTTTGTTTTTGAACAGGTGTTTCACTTGATTGGTTAGAGTCACACCAAGGTACTTTATGTTATTAGTGGCTATTGTGAAGGGTGTTGTTTCTCTAATTTCTCGGCTTCCCCCCCCCTTTGGTATACAGGAGGGCTTCTGATTTTTTTTTTTTTTTTTAGTTAATTTGGTATCCAGCCATTTTGCTAAAGGTGCTTATCAGCCCAAGGAGTTCTCTGGTTGGATTTTTGGGGTCACTCATGTATAATATCATATCATCTGTAAATAGTGATACTTTCACTTCTTCAGGACTCATTCTTAAAATTGTTTGTTTTTATGGAACAAAATGCATATCTTGGCAATACCCATAATACACATTTCAAAGTGTATTCTAAGTTCCATTATTTCTTTCCACACCCATAGCTTCTTCCCACGTCCAACACCTCAGATATTTTCATTAGATTACAAGTAGTAAAGTGATATGTTTTTGTGTAGCACCATAATGAAAATAATTGATATCATCTCACAATCTCCCTTTGCTTCTCATAGTCAATGTTTCACAAAACAGGTGGGTGAATTCTTATGACTTATCATTTGTTATCAAATGATATTAAGAGGTAACATTTGTTCATTTGATTTTTCACTGAAAAATGCTTCAATTCATTTTTTGTATCAATATGTACTCTCAAATTGAAGAGACAAGTATGAGCCTTACATGTCTCAAAATTCTCCTCTATGTTTGTACTTTTACTACCTCCTTTGTTTTTAATATAATAAATTTACTTTCCAACTGTGTCTGACCATTTTGCTTCTCCTAAAATCTGTAACAAACTGCTTTTTCATTTATAAACATTGTTGTTAATCTTTACCCTTTTCTGTTTGTCTTTTCCAAGTGATCATACTTGTTCTTACAATTCTAATGGCTCTGTCTTTCCTTTAGATGCATCTCTTCCTTTGATCATTGCAATGTAGCCCTCTTTTTCTTTCTTTTAATTCATTAACCTTTGCTGCTTTTAATATGTTGAGTTTTTCCTCTCTTTTCTCACTCCTGTTCCATGCTCTGTATGACTGTTTTCACTACCATCTAGTTGTTTAGGTAATAATTTACATGGAACCACATTCTGGAAAACCAGAATTATTTCTTACTATAACCATACTGTACTTCATATCACTTCCCACACTGACTACTTTCTACCATCACAGCTTTTACTAGCCCTGGGTGCCACAAACACTTTTCCAGTTATCAAAGGCTCCACAATAAAATCTCCAGTGTTACCCTCAATCCCTCTTGGCTATACCCTCTCCAGTTCCTGGAATTATTAGAATTTATCAGTTCTTGTATGAAATATTATCTGAGGATTTTTCCATCTTATTGTTAATTGTACAAGCTGAGATTTTAGCCTGAATTACATTAATAGCTTTTAATTTTCTTTTGGCCTGTTTATCCTCTTTCTCTTCACTTCTTGCTCATTTTCTGAACAACTGTGAGATTGATCTTGCAAACAAGATAACTACCATAATGGTTTCTCATTAATCAAATTCTACATTATTATAGTGTTCAGATGGCTCAACAGCAGTAAGAAATCATTTTTCTAGAGAGAACCACTTGGCCTTCCCTTTTACCATTATACATACTTAGTAATACATTGTGTTCTTTATCACCACAGAAATTTGCGTGTAGTCTTTCTTTTTCCTGAGAGCTCTATTGCTTTAAGTAAAACTTCCTTGCATAGGAGAAATAAATAATTCCTCATCTTCAGCAACTTCTCAGTTACTTTTTTCTGGTTGTTCATTGTCTATTGAGTCACTTCTCTGTTCTCAGCATCTGTTGTTATTACATCTCTTGTTTGTCTGGTTTTTTGTTTGTTTGTTTTTGAGACCTGGTCTCACTCTAAACCCCTGGGTGGCCTGCAGTTCCCTATGTAAAGAAGGCTAGTATTGAACTCACAGAAATCTGCGCGCCTTTATCTTGCTAGCTCTGGAATTAAAGGCATGTGATGCTATGTATAGCAGTTGACATATTCATATTACACTTACTATACATTATTTAAAATAGTAACTTTTCATTTTTCAAATTGAAATATGTACGTGCAAGATGTCATAAATATAAATGGCTAAATTCTCTATTGTAGTGACCTTTGGGGTACATTAGGCAGCAAAAAAAAAGTTTAAATTAAGCAGTAGTATATTAAATTCTCTAAAATCTCTTTATAAGTTACCCCAAATAAAAATGTCAATAACTTACCTAGCAGGGCTGGGAAGATATGAGAGCAAAGGCAGAGTAGTTTGGATGAAAGACATGAATCTTGAAAGTGGAAGAGTAGAGTGCAACTGGCGAGAACACAGCACTGAAGCGTAAGGTACAACAGAGAGGTTGCCGGAGAGGATCCAGAGGAACAGGACGCAATCACACAGGGAAGGTTGGAGGGGAGTTAATGACACGCTCGGTGTGCTTCTTCTACTTAACAACCTCTCAGGCCCGGTTGCCTGGCAGTCTTGACTAGAAGGATGAAAGTCACAGCCAGTGTCAGCGATTCACCTACTTTTCCAGTTCTTTCCCAACCACCACGTTACATCTTATCAAAAGTAAAATATAGATGCAGGCAAGGACATGTCTTCAAAAAATACACATGACTTAAGAAAGGAAGGAAAACTGACAGTCTTCTGATTGTCATCCAGTACTGAAGTTCCAGATACCAAGGTGACAAGTCACACTGAAGCTTGCAGTCACTCTTTCCAGGTCAGAGCAAGAACAAAGGGGTGAGGGCCCAGCAGTTGTAGATGTTCTGTACTGAACTGTGCTCCTTTTGTGCCATGAGCATGCTGTGCCTCATTGATTAGGAGTGTGCCTTACTTTAGGCGTATGTGACTCTTTCTCAATGTACCATAGAGAGACAGAATCAGAGAAACTGGGAGTTTTCACTCACACATTTGGTTTAAAAGTGAACACACAAATGAAATTAAAGGTGTTTTTGTTTTGTTTTGTTTTTGTTTTGTCAACACCTTTATGTCAAATCCAACAAATAAAGCAACTGGAGCATATTGCTCACTCACTGTCATAGTCTTCCCTTTGTTTCCCAACTGCCCATAAACCACACTGAAGCTCAGTTTTGTGTCTCACTCACCACGGGGACATTTATTTCAATCTATTGATCATAGTTATTATGTTCTGCTCCCTTAAGACTCTTTAGAAGCACTTCTGAAAGCAGTACCTTGATAATAAAAATGTAAAATTCTCATTTTGTTAAGGTGCTGCTAGCATATGCCCTCTGAGTCCTCAGTCTATCAATTTATAGAAGATTTTTATTTAAATATTAAGGAACTGTTAATACATTACAACTACCTTAAAAGAATATAATTAATTGTCTACATCATACACGAAAGAGGTTTTGATCACTGGCTGCGTGGAGAAGCAGTCTGTCTTTCAAGGAATCTATTTTGCAATCTATGATATATATTGAATGACCACTGATTCAATGGAGAAACAACACTTATTCTAAGAATAATAATTAAGAATGAAGTTTGAATATAAAGTTACTAAATAAAATATAATAGGAAGATGTGAGGAAGTGCTCCTCTAGGTGGTATAAGAAAGGGTGTGTGTAAATAGAAATAGAAGGATAATTACTGAACTCTTTCTATGAAGCCACAGTCACATTGATACCTAAACCACACAAAGATCCAACAAAAAAAGAGAATTTCAGACCTATCTCTCTTATGAATATTGACGCAAAAATACTCAATAAAATAGTTGCAAACCGAATCCAAGAACACATAAAAGATACCATCCACCATGACCAAGTAGGCTTTATCCCAGGCATGCAAGGGTGGTTCAATATACAAAATCCATCAATGTGATCCACCATATAAACAAACTGAAGGAGAAAAACCACATGATCTAGATACCAAAAAGCATTTGACAAAATCCAACACCCATTCATGTTAAAGTCTTGGAGAGATTAGGGATACAAGGCACATACCTAAACATAGTAAAGGCAATATACAGCAAGCCTATAGCTAACATCAAACTCAATGGAGAGAAACTTGAATCAATCCCACT
>CM053753.1:80383065-80440038 GCA_028658305.1 Pachyuromys duprasi | reverse complement strand
TTATAAATAAATTATGCAATACAAATTTAATTCTTACCACATTTCCTAGTTTTATATTTGTTTCTACTGAAAGCTGAATGAAAATGCAAGTAGCTACCATTTATGAAGGTCCTGTTACTTGCCAGGCCAGGTCTTATTAATCATTTATCTTTACAATGTCTCTGAGTGTTAGATATTATTAACTTGGCTTAAAGAAAAAAAAAACAGTTGCATGAAGGACGATTTTTTTTCCTTCAGATTTATTCAGGTAATAAGTGGCATATCTCCTGTTCAAATAAATGTCTGTCAGTTTCCAAAAGTATTGTTCTTCTTTCATAATCCAAGTCTCTCTCTGGTGGTAAAATACAAATAAAACCAAGAAGTAAGCAATCAAGAACTTCTCTCTCTCTGTCCTCAGCAGTCCCTGGGGTTCCACTGATCACACCTTGTGGTAACTTACAGGTTGAACACTTCCGATTGAGCGAAATTAAAAGACACCAGTGAGAGCACTATTTAGATTTTGTAATGAAGTGAGCTCATTGCCAAAGGCAAAGTGTGTCCTGATGCAGACATTACTGCTAAGAGCAAAGCTTGTCTCTGTGCAATTCTTTAATGATATAGGTGATCATTCTTGCTGCAGCTAGAGGCTATACAGTGTTCACTCTGTGCTAGCACCCTATCTATTGCTTTATGCAAATTATTTTGCTTAATCTTAAGGACAACCTTTCTTGGTACACATTAGTATTAATCTCTGCAAGCTGAAATGCAGTTTTACAAAGGTCTGGTAAGCTATGTGAAACTACAAATTTATCAATAGTATAGCAAGGCATCTATCCAAAACAGTGTCCCTGAATTCCCATCACTGAACAATGAATTCATGGCCGCCTGTTTGTCATTGGGTATGTATATGTATAGATACAAATTGAAAGCCTACACAAAGAGAGACATATGGATAAAATAAAAATAGCTATTCATGCTGTATTTCAAACCCAGTGAAGCTCCTAGACAGCGGCTTTTTTTGCAGACTGACAAAACTGCTTTATAGAAACAGAGTTTCAGTTTGCCAAAGCACCTAACGAATATGCACATGTTTTGTGAAAATAAGTTTAGGTGCTTGCATGCTACTGGAAACTGCTAAATTCTTAGGTTGCTAATCCCATATAGTTGCTGTAGCATCAAGGGAAGGTCTTAATCTATATTGCAGGCAGTAAAGGAGCTCCTGGCCATCCCCTGGCTTTAGCCTATGTATATCCATCTTCTTACTTTCTTCCTCTCTCCCTCCCCCCTCTCTGTCTCTGTCTCTGCTCCTCTCTCTTATAAACACACAAGCACATCATTTTCTTCTGCTTTCCCTCTCCTCCTCTTCTTTTTCACAGTTTCTATTTTGTTGATAAATTTTAGAGAGTAATGTGAAGATGTTATTAATATGAAGAGGTTATTCAAAGATTTGCACTTTTGAGATATTTACGGATTTACTGAAATTTCTTTCTACACTAAAGTGCAAATTTAACTAAAATCACATACCAAAAAGTGATTGCAGCTTTATGAGTTTAGCATTGATATGTTAAAATGTTTAGGTCATTTTTATGGGTATAATTAAAAATATATTAAAAAATGAAGAGGGTTGAACTGCAATTAACTGTGGCTCAGAGCATAAGGCAGTGAAGGATTTCTGAGTTCTTCTTGTGTAAATGTTGAATAAATGTTTAATTCTCTGGAGAAATAACTTGAATATCCATTGATTTTACTGGTACAGTAATTAAATATATTCCCTCAGGAAATATGCTTCAGTGTGCTGGGAAGTTGCCTATTGTCTGGGTATCTTGGGCCAGGTAAACTGCTTCCTGTATTTCAGCCCTGAAGTATCCAATGATGCATACAATTACTGTTTACAAATGAGAAAATGCATCTCATTTGGAATTTGCCATACGTATTTCTTATGCCACGTAAATATGCTATTATATTTGAACTAAATGAAGTAAAAATAGAAAATCTAAATTTTATTTACACTTTGTATTCAGATTTAACAAAAAGCCTTTTCTTATTATTGGTTATAATCATTAAAATTGTTTTAAAAATTCCACTTGTTACCCAGTCGCAAGGATGCACACCTTTAATCACAATGTTTGGGAAACAGAGGAGGGTGGCTCTCTGAGTTCAAGGACAGGGAAGCTAAGGTTACACAGAAAACCCCTGTCATGAAAAACCAAACAAGACAAAAATGTCCACTTATTCACAAGAGCATGTCCTGGATTAGCCGTCTATTCCTGTTCTCTGTTAGTTCTTATTACTGACACTTTCAGTGATTAATAAATCCTGCTGAGAATACTACCAATACAACTTGCACAGAGACTCCGGATTGCATGTATGTCTGTTCACCTTATGTGTTTATTGCCAACGGTGGTCAAAAGAGGGTATTGGATCCCCTACAACTAAAGATATGGATGGTTGTGAAAATGGAAATTCCTCCCCAATTGATCTGTTTACAAAAAGCAATCCTGATCAAAATTTCAACCAGCTATTTTTAGGTATTGACTAAAGTTTTTTAGGGAAGCCATGAGAGTTTTAAATAAAAAGAAATAAATAATCTGATAGCAGAGAGGGGATGGTTTTTGAGAATTCATACAACTATTGCAGATTCATGATTATCTAGACATGTGGTACTGAAGGAAGCGTAAAAATGTATAAAAGAAAACCAGGGATATTCTCATACAAGTAGAATTTACTAATTTTTGAAAGTGGTAGATAGAAATTAAGCACAGAATAAATGGTACTTTCTTTAAGTGACAATTGTTCTAGGGAGATAGCTCCACTAGGATGAGAATCTGACTTCAATCCTCAGAATCCAGATAAAAATGCCTGTGTTGTTCTGTGCACTTGCGATCCCAGTGCATATTTTTTGGCATCTTTATCAAAAATCAAACGACTGTAATTGGATGCATTTATATCTGGGTTGTCTCTCCCCTTGATGGCTGCATGTGCTTTGTGTCAGTACCATGCTGTTTTCCTTATGATGGCTAGGCAGTATAAGTTGAGGCTGGGTCTTGTCACACTTAGAGCAGTATTCATTTTACACAGGATTGCCTTGTCTGGTCAAGAATTTGTGTGCTTTCACATGAATTTAAGGCATTTTTTCATGTCTGAAAAATGGAACAAGAATTTTAGTTGTGATGGCATTGAGTTTGTACTTCGCTCATATGATTCTGAATGCACCGAAACCTAATCAGGGTACCTTTTTAAATACAACAGAACAACAACAGAAAGAATAACTGTGGATAAATCTTAAAATGTCTAATGTGTCTGTAGTGGCATTAGACTTGGTAACATTTGTTAGAAGAAAATAAAAAATATCCAGAAAAATAAATACTCACTTTTATGTGTAAGTATCTGTTTAAAGCTCAACTAATCAGAAGTTGTGCTTCTTCCCATGGCTTTATATTTTTTAATTTAAATAACTACCATTTCCCTGTTTGCATTTTCTATTTCTTATTTTAAAACACAATGATAATTAATATAGTTAACACCTCAGACTTAAGAGTTAATACATACCTTGCAATAAAAGAAGTCTACAGCTTATTTATTGACATCACAGTTGTTTTTTCATCATCAACATATTCTGTTTTATTTTTTTTCCTTTTAGAAAGGCGCAATAAGTTGGCTAAGTTTTCTTTTCACATAATGTAAATTAGTTTTCCTGGGGATATAGAATGGACAGCATTGCCATCTTCAATATTCATTTGATCTGCATCAATAACATTGCTGGGGATATCAGTATTATACATAGTAATTATTTTTCCAATAAGTTTTATTGTAGCTAAAATATTAAATAATAAATTCTAACAAGAACTCAAATAACACAGTCATGAAAACTTAAGTCTGTAAAAATCCAAATGTATTTCTTAAACTGAATGAAATTTACACTTATTGCTTGATAATGAGAGTCAAGATATTTACTTCTTAAAATGTTTTCTATATGTCAGGAATATGACCTTCTGGTCCAACAAGGGTGTTGCAGTTTGTATATTATATATCCTGACAGGTATGCTAAAGGCTTATTCCCAAAGTAGCCCACTGCCTCCAGCTATTATGTTTTTAAATTTTCTATTCACATCAGAGGCTAAATCAAAGGGATCTTTCATTAATTGTGGATGTGAAATTTCCAAAACTATATGTAAACTGTTTCAGTGTATAAATTGATTTTTCTCAGCTCTTTTGTTGCAGTAATACAAATTTTACTTATACAGATAGTCATAGTAGTAGACACACATTTGAAAACACTTATTACCAAGTGTTTTTTTTTTAAATTTTCACTGTATTAAGCCTGGATAACACCAGAATGCAAATATCTGAGAAAATTTTGAAAGTGCAATTCTAAAGTAGAGGCTTCGTTCCTTCCTTTCATTCTTTCTCTATGTCTATAATTACCCCTCTTCCTCCTTCTTCCCTGTCTCTCCATCTTCCTTCTTGTCCTTCTCCTTTTAGCTGTTTTTGCTTGTTTGTCTCATGTTACCTACTATTGTTGCATGATCAGAGCACATAAAACCCAAAAGGTATTGCTAAAAACATTCAAAAGATGAAGCTTCAAGAAGATCCAGAACATGAAAACTAAATTGAAGGGATGAGACCCTTCCCACAGGAAAAAAAAAAGATATATCAGAATATGATTCTGCAGAATTCTACAGTTGATAAGAAAATGTTTCTGAGCTTTGTCTAACATCAGCATTTACATGAGAGTTAAATGATAACCTTTCCAGCTTTAATAGAACCTTTTCTCTGATAGATTCCTTGGAGTATTTTTTCCCCACAGCTGAAAGAAAGCACACTCTGGAGAAGTACATAGCTTTTCCCTCCAGTGTCTAAAAGCAATGGCATTTTACAGAATGCCCTGGAAACCTCACTATGTTGTGCTAATGCTACAAGGTCATTCATTCCTGGAGTCTTTGAATAAAATCATTTGAGAACACTGATGGAAATGAGGATGAGATTCATTGCTTACTAATTTACAGCTCATGTCCTGAGCCAGAATTGCTTTCTGGTAATCTAGTCAAAGAATAGTTCCATGATCTGAGGAGTGAAATTTAATTATCCTACAAATTATCCCATCAATTTATTTTAGAAACTATAGAAACTATCCCCAATGATTTTATGAGGTGATATATGTTGCAGTGGTTAGAACTTTTTGATATTCTTTATCTGCACCCTATATAAGAAGTGTCAGAGTCAGAACTGTATCTGTAAATCTCTGCCGGCCCTGAGCGACCAGGGTTCAGGCAGCCTTGATGCTATCAAGTGCGCCAGCAGCAGAGGCTGCCGCAGATGCTGCTCTCAGATCCAGGCTGTGCACCAGTTTCATGCTGATATTTCTGAAAGGCAAATATGATCGTATCTCTGCCTGTTTTAAAATCTTGCAATTCTTTCCACAGCCTTCCAAATAAAGTCTAAACTCTTAACACCATTCACCTACAAGATATTTCACAACTTAGCTCTAGATCTCCCCATCTCTCATCTTGTCCGTCCCTTAAATGCTGTCCTACAGAAATGCATAAATACCTTTAGGTCACAGAGCATACTATGTTATCCTCTTTTTCAAGTTTGGGTCTTTGCGTTTGCTTTTTAGTCTGCCTGTATTATTCCAGATTTACCTCACATAGGAACATTCTATTTCAACATTTCTGTGCTTGTTACCTGATGTTAAAAGTGTCTGTTTACAAGTCAATACCCTAGGAAGAGGAGACAATGTTTTTCATCACAGCTGTCCTAGCAGTGTGGCTAGTGCCAAACATTTACAAAGTTCTTCACAAACACTTGTTAAATGAATAAACTACATAAACAAATGAATGAACTCTTTCATGTAGAACTTCTTTGGCTTCCCAGAAGGTCACTGGTTATATTTTATCTATCCAACTCCATAATAATTCTGGCTACATATTAACACAGCTCTACTATTATTGCAAAGCTAAGATAATTCATCACACTGGATCATATCACGTAGCAGAAGGAGACAAAAAAATCTTTTCCAAACCATCACATCATAGAAGACTTACACACACACACACACACACACACACACACACACACACTAACAGAAACACACAGGTAAGCAAGCAAAGACACACAAACAAAAGAACAGTGCAAATCCTGAAATCTAACATTGAAGTCTGCACTTTTGAGCTTTTAGTGATTTGAGG
The DNA here is from genome assembly GCA_028658305.1 of Pachyuromys duprasi. Lineage (NCBI taxonomy): Eukaryota > Metazoa > Chordata > Mammalia > Rodentia > Muridae > Pachyuromys > Pachyuromys duprasi. Next base: position 80,433,871 of record CM053753.1, on the reverse strand, counting down.
TCACATTTAATTTCGTCTTTGGTGATCACTTAAATTTAAGTTTCCACTTATTTTAACAGGCTGAGATAAATTAGTATATTGTCTTACAATGTTGTTTAAGAAGAGACATTTGAAAAACAGACTCTCAAATGGAGAGTTACATGCATCAAGCTTACTGGAGTATTTTGTAGACACATGTTAGTGGAGATTAAAAGCAAAACGCCTTTCTGAATAAGGATTGATTATCATATCCAATATCCTCCTTCTTGCTTAGCTTCTTTAGGTGTACAAATTTTAGTATGTTTATCCTATATTATATGTCTAATATCTACATATAAATAAGTTTATATCATGTGTGTCTTTCTGCTTCTGAGATACCTCATTTTCCTAGTTCCCACCATTTGCCTGCAAATTTCATGATTTCCTTGTTTTTAATTGCAGTAGTATTCCATTGTGTAAATGTACCACAATTTCTCTATCCATTCCTCAGTTGAGGGACATCTGGGTTGTTTCCAGGTACTGGCTCTTATGAATAAAGCTGCTATGAACATGGTTGAGCAAATGTCCTTGTTGTATACTTGAACAAATTTTGGATATACGATTAGGAGCTTAAATCAGAAAGTCATTTGGGATGGACATTGCAAGAGGGAGAAAACAGGAAATAGGACAGGAGCTTACCACAGAAGGCATTTGAAAGACTCTACCCAGCAGGGTATCAGAGCGGATACTGAGAATCATAGCCAAACTTTGGGCAGAGTGCAGGGAATCTTATGAAAGAAGGGGGAGATGAAAGAACTGGAGGGGACAGGAACTCCACAAGGAGAACAACAGAACCAAAAAATCTGGGCACAGGAGTCTTTTCTGAGACTGATCCACCAAGGACCATGCATGGAGGTAACTTAGAACCCATGCACAGATGTAGCCCATGACAGCTCATTATCCAAGTGTGTTCCCTAGTAAGGGAAACAGGGACTCTGACACAATTCAGTGGCTGGCTCTTTGCTCACCTCCCTTTGATGCAGGGAGCAGCCTTACCAGGCCACAGAGGAGGACAATGGAGCCAGTCCTGATGAGACCTGATAGGCTAGGGTCAGAGGGAAGGGGAGAAGGACCTCCCCTGTCAGTGACTGAGGAAGGGGAAAGAGAGGAGTGGAGGGAGGACAGGTGGGGTTGGAGGAAAGGAGGGAACGGGCTACATTTGGGATACAAAGTGAATAAATTATAACTAATAAAAATAAATATATTGTAATAAAAGCAAAAAACCTTAAATGCAATCATGTTTCTACAGCTGACCTAGATTATCACAATGACAGGTAATGTTTCTGTTATTTACCCCTTCATCAACTAACAAAGCTTTAATTCCTCATCTACCCCAGGTGGCTAGTAACTGTTCAGAGAACAGCACTATTCTGCTAAGAGGAAGTTTAGACAAAGAAATTAACACTGAAACAAGTCCTCTGGTACTCACTTATAGAATCCTTGAGATTGTTTTAGGGGTAGCAAAGAGATTACACTACATCCTTATATCTAAGAGATACATGGCCTGAAGTGCAGTCATTATAATGGAATGTGCTAGTTGGAATGTGCTAGTCTCTTTCCTTAAAACTGAGAAACTTACTCTTTTTTAACATTTTTATTTTATTTTATTTTAATCACAGGTTATGTACTTTGTATCCCAGCCGTAGTCCCCTTGCACAGTCACTCCCTATCCCCCCATCCCTCCCCCATCTCCTCCCTGCACCTCTCCAAGTCCACTGATAGGGGAGGTCCTCCTCCCCTTCCATCTAACTCTAGCTTATCAGGTCTCTTCAGGACTGGCTGCAATGTCCTCCTCTGGAGGGATTGCAAGCACAGCAAATCTCTCAAGAGCTTTTCATTGAGAGTGATCCATCTTTCATTCAAGACTCTAGTACTGTCTTAGCACCATCTCATGAAGTGAGGATATTCAAGATCAGTTCATGAAGGAGAGCTAGTTCTATCGTTTTTTATTACTGCCACAGGGGAAAAAAAATCTCACAATATCAAGTGACTTTGTGCATCGTAATTATCCTACAGATAAGAAGGATAGATGCCCCCAACAGGTCTTATTGGGTTCAAATAAATGTTTTATTCCATTAGTCTAAGTGCCACCCAAAGACAGCATATCAAGACTCATTTGTTTTAACTTTACCAGCCTTTAGAAGCCATCCAACTTCTCTGGCCTCTGTATTTTACTTCTGTCTCTAAGTGAGCAAAGGCAGATCAACTCTTTCTTGAGGCAACATCCTGATTCCACAATTTTATCTCCTTTGGTAGGCATGCTCTTCCAACTCTATTTTTCTACAGACTTCTGTTAAACATTAAATACCTCTGTAATTTCATTGTGGCAACCCAGGTAAACCAAAGCAAACTTCATGCTGTTATGGATTGCAAGTAGATAACTTACTTGTATTTACAACAGAAAATTTCATTTGTCAGGAAGAGAATATGCAGTGGTTAAATACATTAAGATGTTTATGTCTGGAAGAGTGGCTTCTGGGAGTGTGAAGGATGTTGTTATGCCAACCTCAACAACCAATGCATATTTCCTATAACAATAAAATGCCAAAAAAGTAAAGCTTCTCCTTAATTTGCCATCCTTTTCTTTAGACCACTAGGACCCATACATACGCTTTAATCTCTAACAATAACATCTGAATACCTCCTGTGCTTGTTATAAATACATGTGTCTTATCCTTTCTTTATAAGTCTAGTTTTCCCCAGAGGGTTGTAACTTGGCACGAGTTAATGCTACGAAGATCTAGACCATCAATGAAATGAGGGACAAATCAAAGTCTCTACAATTTTTCCTTTAAGAACAACACATTATTCTCGGGATATAAGATATCGATAAAGGCCCTTTGGGAAAGAAATGAACAAGTAAGTAAACATCAGTTACCAGTGATAAAAGAAAAAGAAGGAAATCAATGAGCTTAGTCTTCCCCCCCTCCAATAACAAAATGAATCCACTTTATTATATTATATTATGTTATATTATATTATATATGTTATTTTATTTGTTAACTATATGAACATCACAAATTTAACATGCAGAAATGATGGAGATTAAACAACAAATGTGTCTAAAAGCCAAAATTCATTGTCTTAATTCATGAGAAGAGTGTGACTATTTTGGATCATTTTGGTGCACATTGCCAGTCAATTAGTTTTATTTGACAAATTTAATATAAAGATCGCTGTTTTATAAAGCTGGGTTCTGTAGATTACAAAGTACATTATAATTTTTCCCAAATATGAAGCAAATTTGGAAATGTCCTTTTAAAAAATACATTACAGCACTGGGAACCAGAGGCCAAAGTGATCATTAAAGGATGTTAGTTGTTGTTTATGCATTGTCTGTAAAGTTAGGTGTACATATTCATAAATTCCTTTTCTCAGGGTCCTAATGTTTATTGTGCTGTCAACAACTGATATGTTTTATAAATGTTTTAGACTTTACAGTGATTATGATTTGAATAGAGTTTATCAACTTCTATTTTTCTATGCATACTATCTGGGGGAAATAAATTAAATATTTTGTCAGCAGTTACGTCACGTTAGAGTAATAACACACAGGTGGCCACATCGCTTGAACATGACGTTGGTTTTAGTCTATGAAGAAGACCTTGTGTTCTTTATTCTTTTGCCTCAATGGAGATTTTTTTCAATGAAAGGATGATCAGATCATCTCTGTATGGTAAGGTATTCTTGCTCAAGAACTAGACAAGGATGAGTCCGATCTGAGACTGATACTGGCATAAAGCCTGACAGTGTGGTTTCCAGCCTCTCAGATCTAAAGTCAGCTTATTAATCATAGCTTGCATGCATAATACCTTTTCAAGTGTGGCCACTTGGATTGGCTCTCTGTGTCTCACATCTAGAATGTCCCCCCCCCCTTTGAAACATTGCTAGAAATATTTTAGACCCCTCTTCTGTCTCTGTTTTTTTTTCTGTACAATAAAGCATGTAGTCCTTCCTTTTATTATCATTCATTCATAATTATTAGATAGCTATTATATGCGAGGCAGCTTATAAAACATTCCTATATCTTACTTATTACATTTTTTTCTTTTTAGATTCATTTAAGTTTCACAATGCGTACTCCATTTACATTATTTTCCTCTCCCCAACCTCTTCCATTTCCCCTCAACTCTCTCAAATTCATCACCTCTTTTTCTGTAATTATTATTATCACACATATACTTATTACATACATTATCTAAACAAAAATATATAAATATAACTTTCTGAGTCCATTTAGCAATGCTTGTGTATGTATGTTCTTAGGGTTGAGCATTTGATATTGGATAGTCACTGAGTGGACTCATCTCTGAGGAATATTGATTCTCACTCTTTTAGTAGTCATTGGCCCCTGCTTTGTTAGCATGCTTATTTGAGTCCCTGTCTTGTACGCTTACTTCCTGTGGTGGAAGACTTGTTCTATGCAGAGGTCAGACTTCGGCATGGAGCAGCTGGTTCCCTCTGACCATCAGGTGGGTTCAAGGACTCTAACCCTGAACTGCAAGACTGGGAGCGAGTACCTTGACCTAATGAGCCAACTAACTGGCTCACATTCATTTAATAACAACATTCCCGTATGTCTCAAAGTAATACTCTACAAAACGTTTTACTCAATATTCACACGTGTATTAAATGTTTCATCAACTCCACCCAGTATTCCTTACCCATCAGTTCCTCCCAACATTTCTCCCTTCACTATTTGTATTATATCTATATTAGAGTTATTTCTTAAGTTTCAAAGTGTACTACACACACATTATTTTCTTCTTTCATTTTCCCTCCATAATTTCCCATTTCCCTTCAAATCTCTAATTCATAAACTCTTTTTCTTTCATTATTGGCATACACATTTATAAGTGTATGTACAAAATCAATATAAATGTATAATATATTTAGATATGATGTATATATACATATATGTGAACATATATACATATGATTTTATACATACTTATATGTATATATATGTATATGATCAACTGAGTCCATTTACTACTCTCTGTACTTATTTGGATATGAGACAACCTACAAGAGCATGAATAGCTTCTTGGTGCCAGGATTCCTGAAGAAACAGTTGTTCCTACTGGGCATCCATCAAATACCAATAATTGCTCACACAGGTATGATATATCATGATATCCCTGTATGGTGGGATTTTGATTGGCTTTGTCTGTTGCAAATCTTATGGGTCCCAGATACTATTCAAAGTGCAACTTTTAACTATAGACCTAGCAAAATAATTTAACTATGCTGTTCTGAATTTGGGAATTATACTAGGGGAATCAGTTCACTTTTTTTTTCTAGAACAATATGCTTACATGGAAAATGAATCAAGAGGCCTCATTAGAAGCTTGCTTCAAAAAATATTGAAGATTTGGTTAGAAACAACCGCTCTTTTGTTTATGTGTCAACTACACAAGCTGAGCACAGAAAATAAATTATTCAGCATAATGGGGAATATTTTTGAATATTGCATACAGGAAGAGAAGCTTGTGAAAAAGATTAATACTAGGGACTTAAAATTATTCAGTAAAAAAATCTGCAGAGTTTTCCTGAATATTGTACAATGAGAATCCTTTCCCGCTTAACACAATACTGTCTCCATTTAGAGAAGAATCATTACTAGTGCATGATACAGGAATACAATCTCAATATACACATTTTTAAATAATTATGTTACATTACTTTTCTCACAAGCAAGAGCTCCTTTATTCATTTGTTCAAGTCCTGTGCCCTTTACACCAGGCTGAGCATGTTGCCTGAAGTCCCCTTGGGTTTTCAGGATCTATGTGTGTTCATCTGTAAAGAAGAAAGCAGAAATGGAGCTGGAGAAGTAAGGGGATATATGGAACAGCCATCTTTGCCTCTTGCTCTCTCTTTATCAAACTTTTGTTTAGGTCTCATTGGCTGCAAGTAGAATATCGTAGCCACTCCAGGTTACATAAGGTGAGTGAAATTAACAAAAGGACTTGAGTACTAATGCTTTTATCTAAACTGATTTATAGTAAATTATAGTAGAAGACTGAGAAAGTGAAACAAAAGGAGAAAGGCATCAAAAGATATTAAAATTAAAAGGCTATGAGTCTCAGCATCTGCTTTGATACCCTGGCCAGTAGAGTCCTTCAGAGGTCCCCTGTGGAAGGCTCCTGTCCTATTCCTTGTCTTTCCCTACTTCTGATCTCTATCCTGTTTGCCCTTCTGTATTAAGATTATGCCTCTTCCCTAGTGTCCTCCTTGTTGTTTAGTTTCTTTACGATTATAGATTTTAGTATGTTTATCCTATATTATATTGTTATTGAAGATGATGCTGAGACTCATAGCCAAACTTTGGGCAGAGTGCAGGGAATCCTAAGGAAGAAGAGGGAGACAGAAAGACATGGAGGGGACAGAAGCTCCACAAGGAGACCAACAGAGCCAAAAAAGGGTGGGGGGCTCAGGAGGTCCTTCAGAGACTGATGAATCAACCCAGGACCATTCATGAAGAAAACCTAGATCCCCTGCTCAGTAGCCCATGGAGAGCTCAGTCTCCAAGTGGATTCCCTAGTAAGAGGATAAGGGGCTGTCTCTGACGTGGACTCAGTGGCCTGCTATTTGATCACCTCCCTGTGATGGGATGGTTTAATTAAGCCACACAGAGAAAGGATCCAGACAGTCCTGATGAGACTTGGTAGGCTAGTGTCAGATAGTAGGTGAGGAGGACCTCCTCTATCTATCAGTGAACGAGGGGAGAGACATAGTGGGTAGAAGAGGGAGGGAGGGTGGGACTGGGAAGAGATGAAAGAGAGAGGGCTACAGCTGAGATACAAAGTGAATAAAATATAATAAATAATAATAAAGAAAAACTTTTTAAAAATTTTAAAAAGGGCCTGGTGGGGCTCATTGTTTCAGTGTTTCAGTCCATGAATAGCTGGCTCATTTGTTGTTGAGAAAGAAAAGAATCATGTCAGATAAGACAGTGGAAGCTCTACACATCTGGAAGGCCATGAAAGAGGGAGTGGCATGACCCAATAACAAGATATGTTTTTCAAAGCGATTTCTGGATGGATCAATTTCTCCATCTATCCTCCATCTCATAACTCATTATTCTCTGAATACATCAATGGATTCACATATAGATAAAATCTGCCTCCTTGTCATCATCTGATCATCTCAATAACTCACAGAGAATTAAGCCTTTCTTATTTGCACGTTCTGGTGGAGGTAGGGGTGGACATCTTACTAGAACGATAAACATCAAGCAATAAAGTACCTGCCATACACAAGTATAATAGCCCATGATTGGATCTCAACCACATATATAAAAACTAATCATAGTTGTGTGCATCTGCTCCCCTAGCCATAGAGGAGCAGGAAAAAGCGGATCTCTGGTGCTCTAACAATTCACTAGAGCTAACCAGAGAATTCTGGGTGTGGTAAGAACCATTTTAAAAATAATAAGGTGGGTAGAGATAAAGGAAGAAACTCAATTTTGACCTCTCTACTCACAAACACACACACACACACACACACACACGCACATACATGCACATACACGCGCACGCGTGCGCACACAGCTTACCTAACAAAATAACAAAGTAGCACATATATCACAGCTGTGTAAGTGGTGTTGAGTAGCGAGAGAATTTGGTGTTGTCCCTCTAATCCAAATGAATTTTCTAAACATTAGGAAGACGGTAGTAGAAACACTCTTGCCTGGAAGGTGAGAAGTTTAGCCAAAGCATGAAAATACTATCAGTGAATTGTACATTCAGGTGTTTGGGAAGTAAAGGTTTCAAACCAGTCTCCAAATTCTACAGACCCTGAGGAAGATGCCTTACCACAGTGTACTTCTATGTATTCCAGTTACTTGATTTGGAACATACTCTAGCTTTGTCTTCACATTAATATGTAAATAATGACATTTTGTTAGAGTTAAGACCATCATAAATATCTATATGTTTGAGCTTGTTTATTCACAATGGTAATTTCTTGAGATGAAATGATTCACTAAATAACATTTCAAGGATTATTGTAGCCTTATGTTATTTTTCCTTCTAATAGTGGTTATAATTTAGCAAGTGCACTTTGAAAGTTATATAAATGAACTATTCCATTAGAGACAACTAACTACCTGAGGAAATTCATAAAGGTCTGTACTCTTGTTAGATGTGAGGCTTGTTGTTTTCACCAGGATGGGAAATATCTCTGACAATGGCACTTCAAATGATAGGTATATCAAACAGGTTAGAGGAATCAGCCCCTCTTAAATGTTTATGCGGAAACTTGTAGGGTCATGGATTTTCACAGATGGTATTAACTTTGTCTTTCTAGGTGACACCAGCTGATTGAAATGGCAACATTTTTATGGAGTTCACACATAAATCTCCCTCAGTTACAACTTTGTTAGTTTATACCGTGTGCTATTAAATCTGCTTTGTGTCTGTTTCATTGTTCTTCAGTATACTGAGTGAGAAAGGTAATAAATAAAAGCTTTGAATAATTGACAGGAAGAAAATTACTGATGTTATTCTTTCAAGTTTCATATCACTAATGGAAGATCAGATCAAATGAATTAGCCTATGGAATATGATTTTGAATAGAGCTGAAGAACAAGTAGCCATTTATAAACCTCTGACATTTCGGGCAAGGACATTATCTAACTCTACTTAAAACACTTCAGCATTGAGCAATGAGAAGGCACAATGATAAATCCATGGATCTGAAATTCTGGGTATTGGAGATGTTTTTTCTGCGAATTCTGTACATTAAATACTATCAATGCATTAGCTGAGGAAATCGAGTTGACTTCACTTAAGATTGTTTCAAAAAAAGACAGCTCATAAAGGAGTATGACTCTACCGAAACAAAGGCCTAGCAAGTATATGCCACCTGCCACGTGCAGGGAGCAGAGCTTTGAGCCTTGAAATACTGCTTGGCAATCTGCCTAAGAGAATGGAAAGGGGAACCTTCACACCCATTTTATAGTTTTTACTGTTTCTCTGGCTTTAGTTTATAGTTTATACTGTTTCTCAGCACGTGCAGTGCCATTCTCTCTGGAGCTTCACAGTGATCTGTAAACTAGGTGAGGGTCTATTAGCAGGTGTCTTCAAATTTAATGCAATGGTGAATTTCTAAACTTCAAAATGTACATGCCACTATTTAGCTTTTTTGCATATCCTCTGCTCATATAATAATTATTTTCTTGTTCTTGCTGTAGTGAACCCTTCAAAATATGGAAAATAAATTTTAGTTCCTTACCCTTTTTACAGACAGTTTAATATTTTAAGTTACCAATTTTAAGTTTATTTGTAAAACTGCATATCCCTGCAGGCCTTCTGTCCTCCTGCCCCTACTTTCCCCAAGAGAAAAGAGAAATGTTGGGTGGTAGCATCTCTGAGACAAGATGCAGACCTAAATCAGAATAGGCCTCTGGCAGGATATGTGGAGGACTCTTGCTAATAGTCCTAATATCAGGGGCCATGGAGACTGAAGAAGACACCCTTATCTAGGCAAGACTCCTAGTGGATGAAAGAGATCATTAACTCATCCAAAAAAATTCATTCCAAAGCTTATCCTACCTATAAGACCTACAGGGCCAAAGAAAGAACAGATAGAGCAGAGACTGAGGGAATGTCCAACCCATGCCAGGCCCAACCCTAAGACCATTCTATGGAAGAAAGCCAGCCCCTATCACTATTAATGATTCTCTGATATGCTTGCAGACAGGAGCCTTCCAAAGTTGTCCTCTTACAGGCTTGAAACAGATACTGAGACTTACAGTCAAACATTGGGCAAAGCATAGGGAGTGTACTAGAAAGGAGGGGAGAAGAATGAATGGACCTAGAGGTGAATGAAGCTCCACAAAAAGACCATCAGAGATAATCAACTAGAACCCAGAGGGATCTGTAGAGTCTGAAGCACCAACCAAGACAATGCATGGTCTGGACCCAGGACCTCTATGTATAGGTAGCCAATGAACATCTTAGGCCTCACATGGGCCCACTAGTTAGAGAAGTGGGGGTATCTCTGACATGGACTATGTTGCCTGTTTTTGACCACTTCCCTGTGATGGGACTGAAGGGTCACAAGGGAGGAAGAAGAACTTAATCCTCATTTGAATAGATGAGCTAGGATATCTGGGTAGGGGGGCTCTCCCTTATTCCTCAGAATAGGGAAGGAAGAATTTAGGAGGGAGGATGGGACTGAGATGAGAGGAGGGAGGAGCCTATGACACAGATGAAAATTGAATTAATTAATTTAAAAAATGAAAAAACGCCCCCTTTTTACTGTTGTGCTCTAAGTTAGTTTGTCTGGTTGCATAGAAACTGAAAGAATCAAAGGCTTTCCCTCAGGAGCCCTGTATCACAATTTCATGCTCAAAGAGCTGTTTTGGAAGACAATTTTTTAAAGCACTCTGTTATTTTATATGTGGAAAATGTTGAATCTATGCTTTAATTCAACCTTAAACACTTTACTGGATGTCTAGCAATGCACACACTTCATTTATAACTATATTTTCAGTGTCAAAAAAATGATTCATTACCAAATGCACAAGAATAATTTTTAACTTCACTTATTAGTATTAGTATAGTGGTTGGGTTCTTGTTCTTCTTCAAGCCTCTCTCTCTCTGTGTACAGGCACAGACACACACACACACACAAACATACACAGGCATATTACTCTAGCCTGGGTTTCACTGTGTAGTGATGTCTGTTCTGGTACTTACTGCGTATACAAGGCTGGCCTCAAACTCACTGAAATCCTTTGTCTCTGCCTACCTGTACCAGGATTAGAGTCTTGCACCATCATGCCCAGTAATTCAGGCTGTGTAGTTAGCATTAAATTATTAGATCAGAGAATCAACTCAACTAGAGTTGGAAACAATGGGACAAAGCATAGAGAGCTAAGCATTAACCAAGTAAGTACATTTCCAGACATCGTTGATCCCTTAACATAGGCATTAAATTGCAATGCTAAAATAAACAAGTTTGAAACATTTTTCTTTCCCAGGTGTCTATATTGTACATGTATTAAAACTGGAGAAGCCAGTAAGGCCAGCATCTCACCAGCCACAGATCCACTCTGCCCTTAAGAAAGATCAGACTCAAGTTTATTGTCTATGGAGATCCTTCACTTCAAAAAATAGGACATCCCCAAAGATACAATGCTTCCTCAGTTACTATTTTCCCTGTTAAATGAAGGCCAGAAAGTCTTTTAGATGTTTGTCACAGGAAAGGACCAGACTACTGTTGCAGCTAAACAATATGAAAAGATGGATGTCAAGATTTTGAGAAATAAATGAGTGAATGGCTTGTATATTGTAAGGTTTGTCTCTACGTCGTACAACTGAAAGTGGCCTTAATCACAACAGCTGTCCCTTATTGTTTCATATCACATGTGTCTTCCTGTCCTCTTTTATTAGACTTTCACTTGGATTGCAAGATCATTGCTTCATTCTGAGTTATTCCACTCTCCTAGCATCAGGAAGAATTTTCCAAACAGAAACATCCCAAATTTACCTTTAAATTTTTTTTTCACATTTTATTCATCATATATCACAAAACTAGCAAAATAACCAGGTAAGGAAAAGATATCAGCCCCAACATGTGTTTTAATTCTCTCTGGACAGAACAGAATAAGATATTTTATGGTCGCTCTCAGTAATATGGTTTCTATTTAAATTCCTAAAATATTTAGGAAAAAAGTATGTATGTGTGTATATTTATGTATATATATATATATATATATTCTTAGAGAGAGAAAGTGGAGAAATAGAGCAAATTATATCCTAATGTTTTGATCCTTTATCTAATTTGCTATCATTAAGTTTCATTAAGGTTGTTTTGGTTCATTAGCTTGCTTTTTAAGGATTAGAACAAAGGTTAAAGAAAGAAAAAAGTTTGCAAAGTTTCTGAATCTTTGTCATCTTCCCATTCCTGGTTAGATTCTCCTAGAGATGAAGAACTGTTAACACCTGTTCATTGATTATTTTCTATTATTTTAGTGTTCTGTATTTGTAACATAAAATAGTAAGAATAAGTACACAGGTATGTATATATGTGTGTTGTGTGTATATATATTTTTTCATTATATTCTCAAACTTTTAATTAATACATACCTGAAAATATTTTTTAAAAACTAATCCATTCCAATCATTGATAAGAGAATACAAAACTCCTGGTAGAAGTATGCTATGAGCTATAATGTCTGACACGTGAGGCAGCACTGAGATAAGAAACTTTATAAGTCCAAGATGAGCTGCCAAACACTCTGGAGGAATATATAGGGTATTGCTGAATCTAGTTCTATGGACCATATTTTAAATTTACTTCCTGACTTTATGCTCTTAAATTTTTGATTCTGCTTCGTGAAATGAAGATGCTTGTCTAAGAGCTATCTTCTTGCTTTCAAATTCAACAATGGGCAAGTGGACTTACTGTTTTATGTGATCTTACTTTCTCAGGTTTCTCAATATTTATTTTTATATGCTTATTTAAGTTCTCTATGCTCTCCTATTGATATTAAAATGTTTCTGTGCATCATGATGGCAGCCTTTAACACCTCTGCCACATACTGCAGGAGGGACTACTTAAAATCTTTTGACTCTTTGAATGCAAGCTGATATTTGAGGCACACGTAGCCAGTATTTTACTTCATAGTTTGTGAAAAATTAAGCTAATGTCTGTGCATGCTACATGATGGATAAATTTTCTTATTTTGAGAAATCATTAACTTGAAGTGTCTGCATTTTATGTGGTCAACAAAGATTTCTGAAGGTGACTCGGGACATGTGTCTCAGGCAGAACTGATCTTGTTACAGGTGTGAGATTATCTTACTTTAGAACTCCAATCCTGCCATTAAATCACTGACAAGGCTTTCATTCCAAAGCTGGCCTTGAAATGCATAACACAACACAGGGACAATTAAAGATAGTCATAGTCTATTATCGCTGCCGTTGGTTCTGTTAATGAGTTCTGCGACTTGTTTCAGAGTCAAAACGCCACTCCAGAGAAAGCTTATCAACTTAAGCAAGTGAGTCCTTATCACTTTGCCCTTAAAGAGCTAGTGTTCTGCACCTTTGAGTTTGGGGAGCAGTACTGAAAGAAAGTCTTTATAAGAGAGCCATTAGTCTTGTGCAGTCTAGGATTTGACAGCTTGTGAGGTGACACAGGCCATTACTTTGCCAACATCATTTCCAATTCCTTAGGCATCTCCTTCAGCACCCGCAGAAATTTTTTAGCTTCTTTTTTTTCCTTCCTTCTTTTCTTCCTCTCTCTATTTTTCCTTCCCCCCTACCTTATTCCTTTACCTCCCTCTTTCTTTCTTTCTTTTGCTTATTACAAATTGTGAAAAAGTAACTATGACAGTCTTTTGGATTTTTATGTAGTCTGCCTATTTTCTTTTATTTACTTATTACAATTTATTCACCATGTATCCCAGCTGTAGCCCCCTCCCACATCCCTTCCCAATCTTGCCTTCCCTTTCTCCCTTTTCTCCTCCCTTGCCACTTTCCCAGTCCACTAATAGGCGAGGTCCTCCTCTTCCTCTCTCTGACCCTAGCCTATAAGGTCTCATCAGGACTGGCTGCATTGTCTTCTTCTGTGGCTTTGTAAGGCTGCCCCTGTTCAGGGGAGGTGATCAAAGAGCCAGCCACTGAGTTCATGTTAGAGACAGTCCGTGTTCCCTTAACTAGGAAACCCACTTGGACACTGAGCTGTCATGGGCTACATCCGGGCAGAGGTTCTAGGTTATCTCCGTGAATGATCCTTGGTTGGAGTATCAGTCTCAGAAAGGACCCCTGGGCCTGGATATAATTTAGTTCTGTTGCTCTCCTTGTGGAGCTCCTGTCCCCTCCAGGTCTTTCTATCTCCCCCTTCTTTAATAAGATTCCATGCACTCTGCCCACAGTTTGGCCATGAGTCTCAGCATCTGCTTTGATACCCTGCTGGGCAGAGTCTGGGTAGGCTCCTGTCCTGATCTCTGTGTTCTCCATCTTCTGAGGTCTGTCCCGTTTGCTTTTCTGAATAAGGATTGAGTATCTTACCCAGGGTCTTCTTTATTTCTTAGCTTCTTAGGTGTACAGATTTTAGTATGATTATCTTATATGTTTAGTATCCAACCTGTCTGTTTTTATAGCTTATTCTATAATACTTTCTTCATATTTTAGTAGAACATATAGGACACAAAACAATAGCAAAAAGAAAATCATTTCAATGCTTTATGAGCCAATTAATAGAGCACATTTAATGAAATGAGTTTGAAGGTTTAAAACCTTCCATTAAAATCAGTAATTGTTTGTTTTTGAAAATATACAGTACCCCGAAGCTTCTAGAGAGAAAAGAACTAAGCACTTAAGAAAGAAGACTTTTGAATGGTAGAAATAGCTCAGTGGTAGAGTGTCTGCTTTTCCTGAAGGTCCTGAATTCAATCCTCAATACTCCACAAAAAGGCTTTAAATATTGACATTTCTCAAAAGATTGCTTAGTATAGGAATGATTTTATGATAAAATTCCAGTGTTTCAATATTTCTTCTGTGTTGATATTTAGTTTTCATGTATATTTTAATCTAAATCTCATCAACATTTCAATCTTCACTCAATATTGCAACTAACATAAAATATTAATTTTAGTATTATACTTAAGTATTAATGATATTTCATTAATTTGTATCATTTTGGTTCATGTATCAATTAAACAAAATTTATAACACAATTTGCACAATATACATATGTTTTCTGCTCTATATTAGTGTTCTTTTTGAAAAATGGCTATTAGAACATGGAGGAACAAAATAAATTTGGTAAAATTTTCCTTACTGCATTAGAAAGTGTGTTTTTATTTAATTTTTCTGGATTTTCCTCTGGAATGATTTTCTTTTACTACAAAAATAAATTGAATATTTTTTCATTTCCTTGTGTCCTTTCCTATGCAGTAGTACATTTCTTAGGCATTGAATCAGACAGCAATCACATGTAGTCCATGTTGTATGTGTAAATGCATCATGAGAAGGTGAAAGTTAACTCACCCCAAGGAGCATGGTAGTCAATTGGTTAAACTTTTTTCTATTTTCATTATTTATTCTCTTTGTAATACCAATTATTCAATTCAAGTTATCTCAAAGACAATTATAAATACCCTTACAAGAGTCTTGTGGGTAAATGGAGAAGTGTTGTCTATTCCTAAGCAAGCTTCCTCTGAGCTGTACTACTAAACAGGGTTTGTATATAATGTGTATTAATATGCTCAAAAGTCTACCCTACCATTATTTCATTGTTAGAGATGCTAACTTTTCTGGGATATTCAGAAATTTGTTATAAAATCCATTTGGGTAATTGGTACATAAACTATTTGGGTATTTTCTCTTGGGAATTTTGTCGAATTTAGCATTCTTCCTTAAAAGGACCTCAATTGATTTTACAATTTAGATTCTTATTTTACGGCTCAAAAAATTAGTGTTATTTTTGTTTCTTGGCTCCTCTGCTGATAATAAGACATAGCTAAGTTCTAATATGAAAACGAAAAAAATGTCATATCATCATTGAATAGACAATGTCCCAACACTGTTCTCAAGTTTGAAAATTATTTCTTTGTTGAAAAGTGATGGTCCCATCCCTCGATGAAGAACTACAGGCAGTTAATGGTTGCTGAGATGGGGAGACTCAGTCCTTGTTATAGATGTGTCCCTTAACTAGTTTTTAATACCAAGTGGCCAGACCTAAAATATATATACATGATACATGGCCTTAGCAGGGTGAATTTATATGTATAGGTTTGCAACAACAATAATAAAGAAAAGATCTCCTTTTAATTGTTCCCATTACACAAAAAAAGAGATGTAGCTGAGCATAGGAATATTTGGATGTGATGGATGCATGCATTTCCTGTGTGCAAATTTATCAATTCCATTCACTAGCTGTATACTCTAATATAAAAAGAAATTATAATAAAATGTTAATATAATATTCATCATTTTATTATACATGAAATTAGACCTTCCTTAAGAAATGTCATTTTTTTGTTCTTATGCCCTAAAGAAAATATCTGGGAGATGAACAAGAATGTACACCCTTGTGTCATTTTGAAATTCTGCCCTGGAAAGTATGCTTAATGTTATTATTTCTTGTTCGTTTTTTAGTCAAATATCTGAAGACTAAGTGGAAGGAGATTAAATCTGAGAGTTTTCAGTTTGTTGCTTGTCTCAGAATTTTTGCCTTACAAATCTTAATTCTGACAATTCAGATGTAGTTGTCTGAGCAAGTGTGCACAAGTCATCAGGACTATCTGCAAGGCTGAAGGGGGAGGAACACAAATTCAAGAGAGTGAAAAGACAAACCCCAAACAGATCCATCCTCTACTTTCTTCCATTACATTCAAATGATGTTCACCAAAAATACTCTGTGCCCTAGTGCAAATATTGCAATTTGGTGTAAAATGTTTTGAAACATGATTCAGAAAGCTTCAAATTAAATTAACTGATCTCATATCAGTTACATCAACATGAACTGCATTGTTTTAGGAAAAAATAAAATTATCTCTTTTATCATGGTTGAACGTACTTAAAATCCATCAGATCTTATGAAGCATGTTTTGTTTTGTTTTGTTTTGTTTTTTCAGATTGAACTAATACTCCTCGTCTTCTCAGTGGCCAGTGCATTACTTTCTGAGGATTGCCTTGATTGTATCATTTTATGTTTGAACAATGAAATTGGTGAGCAATAATGACAACAGATGGAACTGCAATTTCTGTAAGTTTCCTCCCAAAGTGAACATGCTATAGTTCAACCAGCTCCTAAAATAATCCGAACTGTTCCTCGAGTACATTATGGAAAGTTTTACAGTCATTTGTGAAAACACACAAGGTTTCTTGAAGGTTGGAAACGACTGAAAGAACACTACCAAACTCTTCTTTCTAAGGATTTAGAACTTGGATGAACACCGCATCTGATTCACTTATGGAAACTGTTCAATTTAGTCTGTAAAAACTAATGATTCAGATTAGCCGTTATACTTTACTTCTATTCCAAAAAATGAAAAAAGTCTTCAATCAATCACTATATTAAATCATTTTAATCCTTATCTCCAAAAATCATAACTATTTTTTAAAACATTGATGTCTAGCAGCTGGTAGTGGTATAATTTATAACACTAGTCTTCTTGTGAAACTCATTCCTATTTTGTCTGCTTCTGACTGGGCTCTTCGGGTCTGTGCAATAAATTATCATTGATGTTCAGCACATCAATCAATTTGATGTTGTTACTGAAAAAATATAGTCAGGAAAAAATTGATAAGAGTCTAAGTTTTAATGTATTGATAATAAAAGCAATTATCACAGGTTTTTCTGGGACATGCTTTGGGGAAATAAATATTTTTTCTTGATAAGTACAATCAATTTTGTGAAAAAAAATGATGACCTAATTACTGAAGCATAACAAAAAACAGAAGTTATCTTTTGATACTATAATTCATATTGAATTTACATTTGAAGAAAATACAAAATCCCAAAAATACAAATATACATTGAATATATTATCTGAAGTTCATTTAATAGCAAATTTTCCAATGTTTTCTAACCTAGCTTTTCCATGAACACTATTTTCTTTAATATCTTTTTCAAAATGCAGTGCATTTGTATGTGTGTGGGTACTTGTGTAAATGTGTATGCATTTACTGGCTACTATATTTGTCTTTATATATGACACTATAGGCATGATATATTGGCAATATCTTGTATGATTTGGACTTTGTGGCCGAACACCTTGGCTGATGACATGTGGGAATGCACAGTGTATATTGTCTGCTGGTGCAAATTTTAAATGTGTAAACACTGTGACTTTTTTTTTCTAGTGGTGGAGATCTCATAAAAATGCATCTCAGCAAAGTCTCTAACCCAGAGACTTTGAAGAAAATAAAAAAGCTTCTTGATAATCAGTAGTATCAGTGAGCATATAATGTGTGTTGTAGTGTGAATACATGATTGCATTTTCATTATTATTAGGTGGACATACTAAGGCCAATATTATTGCCTTAGTCACTGTTTTATTGCTGTGAAGAGTCATCAGGACCAAGGCAAATCTTTTGAAAGAAAGATTGCTTACACTTTCAGAGCCTTCGTCCCTTATTCTCACGTCAGGAAGCAAGGCTCTGGAGCAGTAGCTGAGAGCCATATCCTTATCTGCAAGCAGAAAGCTGGGGCTGGGGGGAAGTTTGGACTTTTGAAGCCTCAAAGTCCAACCCCAGTGGGATACTTCTTCCCACAAAGCCACACTTTCTCAAACAAGGCCATAACTATGAGCTTATGGGATCCATTCTTATTCAGAAAACCACATTGTACTCCCTGGCATCCATAGTGTTGGTAGCCACATTATAATGTAAAAATGCATTGGTCCAATTTTAAGAGTTTCTGTAATCTACAACAGCCTCAATGCTGTTTAAAAGTCCAAAGTTCAAAATCGCTTCTGAATCTCATGTCAATGTCTTTACTTCCTCCTCCTATAAAATCAAAATAAAAAAGCAGATCACGTACAGTACCACAAAATATACATTACCATTCCAAAAAAAAAAAAAAAAAAGAACAGGAAAGGGAACATAGTGAGAAAATACTGGATCAAGCTATGTCGAAAACTAGCAGGACAAACTACAAATTCTGCATCTCCGTGTCTAATGTCAAAGCACTTTTCAGATCTTCAGCTCCTTTCAGCTCTGTGACTGCAACACACTCCTCTCTCTTGAGCTAGTTCCACACCTGCTCTGCAGTTCTCTTTGGCAGATATTCCACAGTTCTGGTAACTACGACATCTTGAGGACTACAACACAATCCTGGCTTCCCCTTCATAACTTTAGGTAGTGGCATATCTGGGTCTCCATGTTGTGATACCTATGACACTCATCTCGCCTCAGGGGCTTTCCTAAACCAGAGAGAGAGAGAGAGAGAGAGAGAGAGAGAGAGAGAGAGAGAGAGAGAGAGAGAGAGAGAGAGAGAGAGAGATTCCACAACTCCTTTCTTGTATTCTTGACTATAAAGCAATGATTTCCAACCTGTGTGTTGTGATCACTTTGGAAATTGCATATGAGATACTTTGTTTATCAGATGTTTACATTTTGATTCATAATAGTAGCCAAAGTACAGTTACAGCAACAAAATAATTTTATGAGGAACTGAATTAAAGAACCACAATTTAGAACAACTGAGGATCACTGAATATAGCTAGAACCATGTGGCTGCTTCTGCCAAGTTCTGCTGTTTGATGGGGCTGGAACTTGGCCTCCGTGTTTAAGTGTACTTGCATCAGTTTTCTGTTGTATTTTCTTCAATGCTTAAGCTTTCTTTAATTCGTTTTCCACAAGTTGGCAGTGTGGATGGATTGGACTTGCTCTGAGATCACTACTTCTTTTATTCCATTTACAGTCAAGATTTCATTTAAACTTTTTATCTTCTTGAGCACTGGACTTAGTTCCATTATAGTCCCTGGTGCTCTTTTTCTCCTGAAACTGTACATTCTGCTTTCTCCTGATCCAGGGTTCCCCCTTTGATTATTGACCTGCATAAGAATGATTAATAATAAACACATGGTGGCCAGTACTAGGCTGCCTTAAATCTCCTCTGCCAATGCCACTAATCCAATACTTTTCGATTTAGCTTCAAGCTGACTTTTAGAAAAAGGACAAAAGTAGCCATGTTCTTTGTCAAAATATTACAAGAATGGTCTCTAGGCCACTTTCTAATATTTTCCTCTCTGAAACCTCTTGAGCTGGGCTCTGCCAGTCCATAACGCCCCGAGAACCACCCCCTTCCATGCCGTTACTAATATAGCCCATTAAGCTAACTTAGAGCATCCAACTTCTTTCCTATTCCAACTTCTCAAAGTGGATATTTCACCAACAAGCACCATGATTGGACCTGTCACAGCAATACCCCTCTCCAGGTATCAACTTCTGTTTTAATCACTGTTGTATTGCTTTGAAGAGACACCAGACCAAGGCAACTCTTATAAAGAACTATTCAATTAGGGGCTTTCTTACAGTTTTAAAGGCTTAGTCAATTAACATTATGGCAGAAAACATGGTGCTGGAACAATATCTTAGAGTTACACCTGATGGGAGAGAGAGAGAGAGAGATCTGTATCTTTGCATGGACTTTTGAAACCTCAAATCCCAACTCTAGTGACACATCTTCCAACAAGGTCTCACCTATATGAGCTGAGCCTGTGTGGGTCATTCTTATTCAAGCCACTTTGTTTGAGATATATATTATCTTATTTTTTATTTCACTATCAGAGACAATGCAATAATACTGCTATTTAGACTTTTTATCAAATGAAAAATATATAGTACATGTAGCAATAATTTATACTTAAAACTTGTGTTGTTTTACTTCTATGGATCATCCTGTGAGGCATTCTTGTGAAGAAAAGTACATAGGCGCTTGGGTGGAATTGGGCTTCAGTTGCGCTGCAAAGCATTAACTAGCATGTGAAATGCCCTGCATTTGATCCCTAGTACTAAAAAAAAAAAAAAAAAAAAAAAAGGCATGTGGGAGTGTGATGTGTGTGTGTATGTGTGTCAGTGTATGTGATTGTTTACTGTTGTTGTTTATTTGTGTCATTCTTAAATCAAGTGTTATCTTATATACACTTCTAATTGGTTCCTAAAAAAGCTTATTGCTTTTCATTTACATCATTTCTCACTTCTCAGCCTTTGGTAGAAAACTTTTGAAAAAATTTTTTGCAATCTGAAACACAAAATACGGTGTCACTTTGCAACTTAACATTTTAAATTATTTCATATTATAATTTTTTAACAAAAATGCTATTCTCCAATGTCATTTATTTATTGAGTTTTAAGGTTCTTAAATATATCTTCCATAAAACAATGTTTTTTTATTTATATACACTTAGAATAAAGTGCATTTCAAGTCTATTTATGTCAAGAAGAGATGACTATAAGATATCAATATATAGACAATTGAAACACTGTAAAGATAAATGCTAAAAAAAACTCTCTTTTAAAAAAATCTTGATATGTGATGAAAAATAATGTATTTAAGACAAAGTATATGTTAAGTCCAAGGCAAAGCAAGTAATACATTATTAAATACTCCTTGAGTTTACTTGGTCTATGTTTTGCTATTCAGTTTTGTTTGATTGTTTTTCTTTCTTTCTTTTTCTTTCTTTCTTTCTTTCTTTCTTTCTTTCTTTCTTTCTTCTTTTTTTTTTGAGAAAAAGACTCATTTTGTAACTAAAGCTGGCTTTGAATTTAGTCTTTCTTCAGCTTCCAGTATGGTAGAATTTAGGTGTGTGTTTCCCCCAAGATTCTAATTGATTATATGTCATGTACTACATTGACATATAAATTTTTGTTATACAAGAATACACAACATACTCTTGTTTGAGCTCTTGTGTGGTACTGGGGATCAAAGCCAGGGACTGCTTGGTAAATCCTCTACTACTGAACTACATCCCATGCCATATTGACCTATATTATTTGAGTTTTACAAGCATCAATAGTTAATTAAATCCCTTATTATTGGAAGCTTTAGAATTGATGTAAAATACTTCAAAGATGCATGGTTTTGAATAATTATTGAATACGTCAACTTATAAACTCATAATTTATGACCATGGATAACAATATCCTTAGTCACAGTAAAACTGATTGGTTTTATATATAATAAAACATATATATATATATATAATGAATTTAATACTTATAACCAGGTATAGCTAATATAAACATACACATGCTCACACACATAAATTCACAGTAGGAGTACCAGATGAATAATATCAAAACACATTGTACAAATTTTTTTAAAAGAAATACAAATGGAGAAACAGGAAAAAACATTCTGAGTACTTTGAATTGGATCACAGTTTCACATGAAAGCATTTTGGACTATATGCAAATGACTGAATTTTTTTAAAAATAAATGAATAGATTGAAAATGTACTTTATTCTGAGCTAGAAGGTGAATATATATTCCAAAGCTATTGTCTTACAGAACAAACTTTCCAAACTTTAAAATTTAATAAATAAATGACATTGAAGAATAATATTTCTGTTTAAAATGTTATTAAATAATATGAATAACAAATTGCATCAGGTTTGTGGCTAGTCTTATAGCATCTTGTTATTCTGGATTCAGTTGATCTCCCTGGTAGGCCTGCTCTTTTCTGAAGGAAAATGGAGGAGCAGTGGATCTGAGGAGAGGGAAGTTGAGGGGGAACTGGCAGGAAGGGGAGGCTGCAGTCAGGAAGTATGGCATGTAACAATTAATTTAAAGTATGTGGAGTGACAGTGAGTCTTGAGTACACGACTACAAATTGAAAAAAATACTGCTAAAGGCTGATAAGTGAAATACTATGTCTATGACAATTAATAGGCTGTTTTGGGAACAAATTAGAGCTGTGTGTCAGATAATATTTGATTTGACAATGACATAATATTTGATTTAATAATGGCATAAATACAGGATAAAAGTAAAGAGAAAAGCATAACAGTTCACACATACACACTCACCTATATATTCACACACACACTTGTACAAATGCTCACAAAACACACTCAACACTCACACACATGCACTCTCTTTGTCTCTGTCTCTGTCTCTGTCTCTGTCTCTGTCTCTGTCTCTGTCTCTCTCTCTCTCTCTCTCTCTCTCTCTCTCTCTCTCACACACACACACACACACTTTTTGTTAGTACCTATTCCCAAATACAGAGTAAGTTATCACAATTCCTCAGGTAAATAAGCAGTAAATGTCTCCTGACAAAATATTATCTCTGTTATGGTACAGTTTTAACTTCTGTCTGTAATGGAACATACTTTCTTCTTGACTATGTTACATGGAAGTCCTACAAGATGCTTTACAAATTAGTGATTAATTTTCCTAACATTTCCAGCTGTGATTATTTGCAAAGTTAGTCAGAGTTCCCAAGTCACAACTCTTTGACATTGCTTGAGATTTTACATTCCGAATCTGAACTTACCTTGTGTTTTACTTTGGATATTAAATGACAGAGAAATGCATTTTCTAAACTGTGTCCCATGTAAACTTTACTGCTTGCCTTTTAACTAAGCAGTTTAACATTAAGGGACGTTTGATTACTGTGGTGGAATATCTGATCATAGAGATGTTGATACACTCCAGAGCCCCTTAAAACAGCTAAACTTCCATAAGACTCAGATGACTATGGGAAAAAGTAATTTACCCGAATACAGCCCAGACTGCTTCCATGTGAAATTGTGATCTAAAAAAAAAAAAAAACTGTCACATTTTTATGTTTCGTTTTTCTCTTTTTCATTAGTTCTTTGAGAATTCTATGTAATATACTTTTATCTTATTCATCTGTCCTCCCTCCCTCGCTGCGGATTTTTGTCTGTGTGCACATGTTTGTTAATAGACTAAAGAACAATAGCATCATCACCCCCTCCAATGGGCACTTCCCAAACACAGCTATTAAAGGCGAAAAGGAAATCAGTGCAGGTTACAACTACTGAGAAGGACAGTAGAGGGATGTGTCCACTGGTGTGAGTGAACGCAACCCAATCCCAATAAGTCAACCAGTTACATGGAAATATAAACATCATTTTCTAGATATTGAAAGAGTAAGGAATCATTTTGGACTTGTGAAATGTTATAGTCTTGGAACTTAGTGGATACACTGGAGACAAGGCTCAGGGGTTAAGAGCACATTGGACTCTTAAGGAGCTTCTGAGTGTTGCTGTCAACATCCAGGTTGGGCAGCTTATGCCCATCTGTAGCAGCAACTGCAGAAGACCAAGTCTCCATCAAGCTTCCACAGTATCTTCTCTCACACTCATATAACCCTATCTCCTTGACAACATATATATGTACCCATATATATGTCATGTAGACTAAAATCTTATAAAAAGGGAACTGCTGCAGAGTATTTCTTTATTTTAGACAGGCATGAGCATAAAATTCTGCATTTGAATATTTCAGCTTAAATAATGGAAACAAAAGTTTATTAGGCACTGCTAACTAATATTAACAAAATTTGCACTTTGGATGTGAAGTTCTATAAGTAATTGTGTAGTATTGTTACTAATTGAACTAATGTAGACTTAGAACTTTATGGAATTAAAAAAAATATAGCCCTGATAGAGACAACATTCCAAAGTGGACAAGGGAAAGACCAGTAGGACCCAATCATACAAAAGGTACTATAGGCAACTAAGGAAAACTAAGAACTGCAGAAATATTATTCAGGAAAAAGCATGCCAATAAGTTATACAACAAGCAAGTTATATGAAGAAATATATGAAAAGTATGTATACATATGCATAAACATATACACAAACATGCACATATATACTTAAGTATATATATTTAGGTCCATCCATTTGCCTGCACATTTCATGACTTCCTTGTTTTTAATTGCTTAGTACTATTCCCTTGTGTGAATGTACCACAATTTCTGTATTCATGTTTCAGTTGAAGGACATCTGGGATGTTTCCAGATTCTGGCTGCTATGAATAAAGCTGCTATGAACATGATTGAGCAAATGTCCTTGTTGTATACTTGAGCATATTTTGGATATATGCCTAGCAGTGGTATAACTAGATCTCGAGGTAGCACTATTCCTAATTGTCTGAGAAAGTGTCAGATTGATTTCCAGAGCGGAAATCAGTGACCTGCTCTTTGATCACCTCCCCTGGGGTGGAGGTGGCAGCCTCACCAGGCCACAGAGAAAGACACTGCAGCCAGTCCTGATGAGACCTGATAGGCTAGGCTCAGATAGACATCCCCTATGACCTATCAGTGGACTGGGAGAGGGGCATGGGAGGAGAAGAGGGAGAGAGGGTGGGGTTGGGAAGGAATGATGTAGGGGGCTACAGCTGGGATACAAAGTAAATAAATTTTAATAAATAAAAATAATAAAATGTATATATTTAAATATATAATACACTTAAGTATATATACACATATATACCTAAATGCAGCTAAAAAAAAATATTGGAGAAACAAAGAGGCCAAGAATTTGACAAGGAGCAGGTGTGGGTTTATGGGAGCATTGGAGGGAGGAATGAGAAGGTGGAAATGATGTTACTATGTTATGATACGTCAGGAAGTGGGAGGGAGGATGGAACTGGGAGGAGATAAGGTAGGGTTCTACAGCTGATATACAAACTGAATAAATAATAATAATAATAATAATAAAAGAGATAATCAGAAAAGGAAATAAGACACTGAAAATGTTTTTGCCTGTGTTAGAAACATAAAATCTCTTAAGCATTGATGCTATACTGCACTTTGAATTGACTCTGCAAAAATGTACAATATAGCCAAATTGACTGTGTATACCTAACTTCAGCTGAAAGTAAGAGCACAAAACTTACACCTCTTCCTCTAACTTTCTCCTTTCTTCTCCATGCAGCCTGGTTCTTCAGTACTGATCTTATCTTCACCAAACCCATTCCATCATGATTTCAATATGGTTTTATCAGCTTTTTCTGCTCTATTTATCGAGATACAGATGAATGAAGCAAGATCAAGGAATCCAATGGTATGTAAGAAAAGTTCTGATAAAAATACCAGCTGACTTGGCTCAGGGTTGTCTTGAGGTCTAAACTCAGCAATTGAATGGACCTTGAGAGTGAACTAAACATACATTCAAGGTGTGAGAGAGTCATAATGGAAGCAGATAGGAAGGACAGCAGTATTATTGAGAACAATATGTACTGACAGGATCAGATCAGGAAAACCCCATTTGTGGGGAGGTAATGAAAACCCTACGATGGCCGAAAGAAAACTCATCCTAAGTCCAAGCTCAAGGAAATGGTAGAAATAATAGCCTTTCACCCTGTAAGAAACTGATCCCTTTGAGAGTCATGTGCAAGGCATTGCTTTAAAATTTTTATACTAGATAGAGAAATAGGCTTTATCTACACACACACACATAAAGTTTATATGTATACATAATTTTCCTTAAAAGATCTCATAGAACCAAACCCCTTTGTAACTTTCTTTCAATACCTTTCTAACAATGCCTTGGTTAGAAAGACTAGAAAAATAATGACCTCTTGGTTCTCTGAAGTGACAATAACTATTTTTGAGATTGACCTCTATTAGATTTTTATGAAACATCTACATAAATATCAATAGATATTAATCTATTTTAAGGCAGATGACAATAACAAGACTCCCAAGACCTCTATGTAACTGCTATCCTCTCCTTCCTTCATTCTTCATATTTCAGTACCTCTCCTTAGAACTGAAAAGGTCTCTAAAATGTCTCCCTTTTTAATGGCAGAATACCAATTTCACGCTAAATGCATGAGAGCCCTCATTCCATGGGAGCACATATCTATTAATCTTTCCGCTTTTTCTTCTTTCTTTTTAAACAGTAGTTTCATTTCCCATTGGTTTTCTTCTTTAGCAGCTTCACAATTTTATTTTGCAATTATATAAGTGTTGATTGTATTCATAATTATACTTGATAGGGTATTTCTCTGCCTGGTTAGTGAGATTGCTAACACAGCAACTTCCTAATCAAAGAAAGTACAAATGGAGAGAAAATTTGCCTTCTGAAACCATTTCTCTGACAATGGTGCTGAGATTGCATATTTCTGAAATTTGTTGTAGTGATTGTCCTTATTGTCCTTCGTGTCTTATATATGTCCTCCTCTATGATGGTTACTTAGGAAGACTGGAAGATTCACATATGAAAATCATGATCTCTCCATTACTTCCTTCATTGCTCATGTTCTAGGAGCATTTTCTCTATTCTGATCTGCAGTGAACTTACTTTCAGAGTCACTGTTAGACTGGATAGATAGAGCTTCAGTCCTTGTTAGGTGAAATGAGATACAGCCATGCCCGTTCCTTCTCTCCACTTCTCCTATAGTCCATTTTTACTTCCTTCCTAACTGCATATCAATTATTCATTCTGGAGGTATCCCTTAGTTGCCTCATGGGCTGGGAAGAGAAACCACATGAAATTCCAAGAAACAAAGTGAGTTCTCCTTAGAAAGTCAGCACACATCTTCCCTAATCTCTTTACTTTACCTGTGGTTTGTAACTCAGTTACATGTATTTGCCTTTTAAACATCCAAACCACTGCTAAATGTTCTTTCAATGACCATTTTTACAGTGTCTGACTCGAGTATTTGTATCAGGACTTATAAAGCCATCCAAGCAAAAGGTATTTATGATTTAGATTTATGATTATGATTTAGACAAACTTTCCTAACATATTTCATAACGTCATTTGTTAGCATATTGAGTATACTCACATAATTTACATTATGTACTCATATTTGGTTATGAAATATAGCATAAAGTATAGAAGTTCTTTGAATTTTAAATGCAGGTGTCATAGGTAAAAATTTATTCTGTAGCATTAGTTGAATATAAAATATGAGTTTTCTGTGACCTGTGAAAATAGGGAACATATTGATATTTTTATGAATGAAGCCATTTCCAGAAATTTAATGGAAATTTATCATTGATGGATAGTAACATGAAATACACAAATAAACATGGCATTTAAAGTCATTCAAATCCGGAAGTAACATGAATGCAACAGGGTGCTACAAAATGTCACTTTAGATAGAATTCATAACTCAATTAAAAGACTAGCAAACGTTGCATCTAAAAATTAGTAAATTAATAAAATCTATATAAACATATAAAATTACTCAAAATATCTAAAAGTACAGACTTTTTCTGTTTTATCATTTGTTTTGTTTTGAAGCAGGACACTTTCTATAATACAGACTGTCTAGAACCTATGGAAATATTTCTCCATCGGCCTTCAGAGGGTTGAGATTTTTGTAGTGAGCCAGCACACAGCCTCTAAAAATTTTTACAAAAGCAAAATATTTCAATCTGATCTTACAGCAGGAAAACACAAAAATAAGAAAAATCAGGTGTATTTGCAACAACAATTTTCCAAATATTTTCTGACTGGCCTTTAAGCCTTTGGAACTTTGAAGTGTATCCAAGAATACCCCCCAGTACTGCTTTGCCACATAGAATTTGACCAGAAGTATCAGATCATAAGCTTAAGGAAATTTGTTAACTTACCTTTACCTGAATACTTGAAAAACAGTTAAACAAATAGATTTGCATACTTCTCTTGAATATTCCATTAATGTCAACCAAATGGCATTGTGCTAACCTTGCTTTAATTGTCCATCAATGAATTAAAACAATACAGACTTTGCTCAAAAATCGTAAGTATCAAATGAAAAGAACTGACAAAGTATTTATAAAGACTACTTACTTGATATTGAATGAAGATACTTTGAGTCATGGTAAAATTAATTATAAATTAAATATAAACATACATATTTTTCTTGGATGTTTATCTAATTTTTCTAAAAAATTTTATTAATTACACTTTGTTCTCTTTGCATTCATCCATAAACCACTCTCTCCTCCCCTCCCAATCCTACCTTCCCTCCCCCTTCTCCATACATGCCCCTCCCCAAGTCCACTGAGAGGGGAGGTCTTCTTTTTCTGATCCTAGTCTATCAGCTTTCATCAGGAGTGGTTGCGTTGTCCTCTGTGGCCTGGTAAGGCTGCTCCTCCATCAGGGTGAGGTGATCAAAAAGCAGGCCAATCAGTTCATGTCAGAGGCAGTCCCTGTTCCCATTATTATGGAACCCACTTGGGTACTGAACTGCCATGGGCTACATCTGTGCAGGGGTTCTAGGTTTTTCCCATGCAAGGTACTTGTTTGGAGTATCAGTCCAGGAAAGACCCCTGTGTTCAGATTTTTGGGTTCTGTTTCTCTCCTTGTCGAGCTCCTGTCCTCTCCCTATCTTACTATTTCCCACATCTTTCATAAGATTCCATGTACTCTGCCCAAAAGTTGGCCAAAAGTTTCAGCATCTGCTTTGATATTCTGCAGGGCAGAGCCTTTCACGGGCCCTCTGTGACAGGCTCCTAGCTTATTTCCTGTTTTCTTCTTTTGATGTCAATCTGCTTTGCCTTTCTGGCTGGGGATTGGGCATTTTAGCCAGAGTCCTCCCTCTTGATTAGTTTCTTTAGGTGTACAGATTACTTTACATCTCAAGGGTGCCCCTTCCCTCCTTTCCTCCCAGTCTCCCTCTTCCAGTCCTCCCCCTTTTCCTTCTTCTCCGCCCCCACCCCACGGAAAAAGGTAATCCTCCTTTCCCCCATATCAACCCTCCCAGCATAACAAGTGACATCAGGACTGAGCATATCCTTATCCCCTGAGGCCAGGTAAGGCAGCTCTACCATGGGAAAGTGATCAAAAAGCAGGAAATAGAGTCCATGTTAGAAACATCCCCAACCCCATCCACTTGCCAGGGGCCCTATATGAACACCAAGCCACCCATCCCATCTGCCACATGTGTACAGGGGGTATAGGTCCAGACCATGCATGCTCCTTAGTTGATGTAAGCCCTTGTGGGATTGGATTAATTGTCTCTGTTAGTCTTCTTGTGAGGTTCCTGTAAACCATCCAAATCCTTCCATCTTTTCCCCAACACTTCCACAGGACCTAATTGTGGATATCATTAACAGAACTTTATCTGCTGGCTTGATTTCCAAGCTGCAGAAAAGAGAATGGACATTTTTAATGCACCAATTCTTTCTTCTTATCTTGATTAATTATGCCACATATGGCTCTTTATGTTCACCCCAACTTCAGTAGAGTGTCAGCTTAATTTTCCACTGTGTGTTAATTCTCTTCCAGGCCATAGAGGTTATGACAACATTTTTTTTGAAAGTTTATTTTTTAGGGGGGTGAGAGGGTAGCTGGGTGAATTTTGAGACAGGGTTTCTCTGGGTAGCCCTGGCTCTCCTGAAACTTGCTTTGTAGACAATGGTAACAGTCTTAAGAAAACTATAACCCGAATGTGTACATCAGGTATTAGTAGGCTTATTAAAATAAAGGCAACGTAGGCAATATTTCTCTAAGAACAAAATCGAACCCTTGGGTCAAGTATTTCTTTTCCTTGTTTATTGTAAGGAATATAACAATATTTTCTACCCCTATACATTAGACATTGTGTCCCCCAGTGTAACACAATGCAATATCCTTAAACCTTGCTACCTATCTCCTAGAGGTCAAAACCAGTGATACTTGAGTGCCTCCTGGGGACTTTGTCCTCTTGAATAAGTTGTGGAATGGAAAATAATCACTGGTTTTATTTAGAAAAGAATGAAATTGTTGCTAAATAATCTATCCTATCTGATAGTTGCGTTATAAGTTTGGAGTTGGATTTGTCCTCTGACAGAAGGGACTTTTTGAGAAGTTGTTTTTTGTGTCTTGCCTTTTCCTCCTAGTAACTGGTATGTGGTATGCCTAATACATTTTTATTAAATTGACATATGAATTATGCATTGGGTAAGGGATTTTGTTAGTGCTTTTTCACCTCTACCCAGTAAGCATTACAACATTGATTCTATGAGAATCCATGCTTTCGATGCAGAAATGCTTTTAGGTTTATAACCAAAGATGTAGAAAACACATTTTCTGGCTCTAGCGATGAGGGTAGAGCAATGAGGTGGAAGTGAGGGGTGAAGGAGAGGTGAAGTTACTATTTGTAGAGATGGAAAACTTGTACTAAGTGCAAAGCAGAGTGGAACTACCATGGTGCATGCATCAATAAGAAGAGGCACCCATCTAGACCAGCCTCGTGTTAGTTGCTTTTGATCAGGAAGCAAAAGTGGCTTCACCTTTTGACTCAAAATCTCACTCTTGATTTTGCATCTGAACAAGCTATTTAAAAAATAATACATGTCTTAAGGCTTCTCAAGGGAAGCCTTGCATTTAACTATTTGCTTTACTATAGAGAGAGCTAATAAACTGTCAGTAAATTTTTATTGGAACTTCATGTGAATTTTTGTTGTTTTGTTTTGCCTGGATTCTCACTGAGAAGACACAATTTGTTTCTAAATCTTTAATTTCTAAAATTAAATGAAAAAGTTAGTTCCTAATAAAACAAGCTGGAATTTTTGGATGTGTGTATATGTGATATGTACCTGGTTATGTGTGGGTACACATATGTTCATATGGAGGCCAAAGGACCATGTCTGGTGGTTTCCTTGATACGTCTCCAATTGATTTTCTGATGTGGGGTCTGTTGTTCCTGGAATTCAACAACTCAGTAAACCCCCCTCCTGTATTCCTTCCCCAGTGCTTGAGTGACAGGAGCTGCATCAGACTTTTAGCTGAGTGCTGGGAACTGCAGCTCAGTCTTTGTGCTTGTGTGGCAAGTACTTTACCAGTTGGGCCATCTTTTCAATCCCTGAAGAAACTGGGACTTTATAAATATTTAGGCTTATGCCATGAACATTACCTTTGTGGAAATTTTGAGAGATTGAATCATATTAACAATTCAAAGAATTGCAGGTAAATTAATAGGATATTAATACCGTAATTTGTATTTGAATTCACTGTATACTTTTTTAATTTCACAAAATAACATAATTTCACTATTTTTGTTCAACTCTCTCTACTGAAATGTGAACAGATATCAGACTTCCCAAGGTATCTCTCTGGATCATCACTTAGGTGCTAAGCAATTTGTCACAGCCTGAGTTTCTGCTTTCATTTAATAAATGAAACCTAAACGTTATGATCCAAAACCACTGGTCTGTTGCGCAGTGATCCATGTGTGAACAGTGAACTTATGTCTCTGTAAATTTGTTAGTCATCTGTGAGGAGAAGCAATGCTGACCTCATAATGTCAAATCCCATTTAGAGCTAGCGAATAAGTTGGATGAGGTACTTGATGTCTTTTGAGATGTATTAAGAAACATAGTTTGGTGTGGGAGTCTGGAAGCCCTGGTAAATTAATGTGGAGATTGTGGCCTATCCAAATAATTTATCTCCAAATCCTATCTTCCAGAAGAAAAGAATATAGTTAATAAAGGTTGCAGCTTGAGTAAACGGATTCAGGCAACACATGTTTTTAAGTAAGTAGTTGAAGTATTAACTCTGATCTTTAACCTCAGCTTCTCTCCTCTGTTTCTTTCCTAAAATCTTATTAGGAACTGCTTATGGCTTTTGCTACAACCTCGTTGAAAGGGCAAACACTAGCTCTCAAAATTATGTTGTAGACCTAATTTGAAGAACTAGGTTAAGGAGGTATTTTTCTAGCAGCTTCTGGACTACAATTTATTGTTGTTTTTTATGCCTTCTATAAATTAAAAATCTGATTTTTTAAAGAAAAACTAATTTCAGTCATCTTAATGCCTTGGCACAATAAAATAAGATTTTATTTGTATTTCTTAACTAATTGCCATGTTGTCTCCTGTAGTTCATGGACCCGACCATCTCTTCTGCCAGATGATGGATTTCATTCCTGTCATGCCAGAAGACTAATTAAGACATGAACACCATTTGGTGGTGACCACATGTACATATGTGCCTCATAGCTAATCAATTATTCAAATGTCTATATTGAAACCTCACTGAAGACATCTACTTCCGTTGACTTAATAATATTTCTTGGGATGTTTGCACTGATTTCTCTCTCTCTCTCGTTTCTGTAATGCATCTTTCAAGCTTTAGGTGTAACTCAGATATTGTCCATGTAGCTACAGTTGGCATCAAAATGCCTCTTATATCATGTGGATCCTGGGGATCAAACCCAGGTCATCAGCTTGGTGGCATGCACCTTTACTGAGCCACCCTACCAGTTCATTCTGCACATTGTCTCACTGCTTTGGGACAAAGCCCATGTAGCCCTGGCTGGCCTGGAACTCAGATCCACCTTCTTCAGCCTAGAACTAAAGCCATCCATTACCAAAGTCTATCGTGTACTTAAAGTTTAAGGACTACATGCTTCCAACAAGAACTCCTTTTCCCCAAAAACTGATTCACAAATCTTTTAGCCTCCACGCAAGGGCAGTGGCACACATGTGCTCACATACACTAGTTCATACATGTACAAAATGCACAACATGGTGAAAATAGAGACCAACATCACCTTTAAGTAGTTCTGTTATTTCATAGGAATGGTTACACTGGAGAAATGGAATTGTTACACTTGGTCTTTGAGCAGATGCTGTTACCAGGGTGGGGGTTGGGCTAGGGGAAAGAATAGTGCTCAGAAAAAGGCACTGCTCCTGTTGGCTCAGGTTGGGTAAGTCCCAGTGCCCAAAGGATGTCAGAAGGGGCAAAACAATCACTCTAAATATCCTGCATGCCTTTTGGGCACGCTGTCTTCTGTGCATAGCCTTTCACCACACCACAGGACTGGTTTGCAGCTGAACCTAGGGGTCCATATGTGCATTTCTGGTAAAATACTTGTGTTTATTTTAAGTGTCCTAAAGGAGAACACATGATTAAAAGGATGGTAGAATTGACAGAAAAGGTTCCTCTTGTACACAGAATTGTTAAACTATGTCTGGACAGTGTGAGTTAGTTCATGTTGCTAGGCTGGCTGGAGGGGAAGAGGGAGCTCACTGCATGAGGTGAAGGGCTGTGTTGAGACTGGTATCCTCAGAGTCCCTTGCCATAGGTGTGCCTTCCCGCTGCTCCATAGGAACACATGTATTGAGCGGGGACACCCCTTCCTCGTATGTTGGTATATAGATTTGATGATGAATTTAGGAATGCTGAACTTAGTGTGGTCTGTTGCTTTGTGTTTCCTTGTGAGCTGAGCACTGAGGGAATGCAGAATTTAACTGTGACTTCGCCAGTACATATTTCTAAAGGCCTGCTGTCATTTTTGTCGCCTATGAATGTTTTGTAGCCAACGAAGACAGGATTACAATTTTGAATGACAAATTGAGATGGCATGGTGTATTCTTGGTTATCAAAATGCTCATGTAGCATGGGATTTTTAGTTGGTGAGCATTCACGTTGTAGGGGAAAGCATTGTACTTCCTGTATAATCTTAATTACCTAAGCGTATGCTTGCTTGCAGGATCTAGAAGGAAACACCAAGCTGAGCTGCTTGTGACTGGGTGACTTAGCTCTTGGATTCTTGTGTTTTGTTTCCTATAATGCACATATTAAAAACTAAAAGATTCTTTTAAAAGCTTAAAAATAAGTAAATAAAATGCCTCTCATGATTAACGCAGCCCTCCCTGGTTTAGAGTTGCTCTGTCTTCTCGTTTGTCTTCTGTCTTCAGAGAGCATGCTAGAACACTTTCTTGTTCCCCTGTAGCACTCTCATTCCTCTGGACCTCCACTGTCCCTGTTCCATTGGTTCCCATACAGTCCCTTTGGCTCTTGTTTTTCTCTGATACTTAGATCGAGTGTCTTTCTGAATACCCTCTCTCGGCCTATGTACATTTCCTGTGTTGTAATGTAGTGTGAGGATTGATTTTGCATCCTCCCCAGTGCATTAGTCAGTGAGTTCCTTGAGGGGTCTGGTCATGCCAAAGAAATGGCTGGTCATCAAGGAGCAGACAACTGAGTTCATGTCACCTAGCCAGCCCACAGAAGAGGATCAGGTAGTCCTGAAGGGACCTGAGAGGGTAGTGTCAGATAGTAGGGGATTAGGACTTCTGCTATCAGGGGATGAGGGGAGAGGGGTACAGGAGGAAAAGGGAGGGAGGATGAGATCGGAGGAATGAGGGAGAAGGACTACAACTGGAGTACAAATAGAATAAATTATAAATAATATTTTTAAAAGGAAGAAAAAATATGAAGATTAAAAAAATGGCTGATATAAGTGCTAAGTGGCTGCAGGAAGAAGTGAGAGTAAGTTACTGTTTCTTCTCCTGTGCTTTGTTTTGTCCTTCTGAGATTTTCTCCTGTTTAGTGAGAGGCCTCCACTCCATTTTGAGGAGATTAAGAATTATTACAACAGAAGTGTTTGTTTTAACAGATAAAAATTTCAAGGAAAGTCTGATTTGTGTATGCCAAAACAATAGACTAGAAAGAGTAGAGAAGAAAATAAAATACATTCTCTGTAGATCTCTGGAAAACAGTGTATCAGCAATCAGGCTGGGCGCTGCATCAGCCATGTGAGGAAACACGGGGTGTAAATGGATATGAGGTACTTAGAACTGAGACTGGAGAATGATAAGATTGGAAAACTTTGTGGGTCAGAGAGGAAGGCAGAGATAATAGGCAACCTTAAGAGACCAAAAAGTGCTAGAATTGAATCCAGGCATATCCTTAGCCATGGAGAAAACTGGAATACTTTGCACAAAATAAAAGAACCGAGTCACCAGAGACCCCAAAATAAAACTGATGGTCATATTCACATTAGTATTAAGTGCACAGCATTGGCATATCTTCTCAGATAAAAACAGTTAGTGAAAGCAAGTACTAAGGCAGTTTGAGGGACAAAGTAGGTGACTGATATGGGTATGTGGTTGCATTTCTTGATGGTACAGCATTGCGGTAACGGTTGAACACATATGAATATAGTAAAATATGAATTACATAAGTGGATACATTGTACTGGAGAAAAATTGTTTTAAGTAAATACCCTTGTAGTCAACACCGGCTTTTCATTTCTCTCCTTTGGTCCTTGCTTTCTCAGGCTTTCCTCCCTTAAAAACATATTTTGGGAGTAAGGAGAAGAGCATATTTAATATTTCCTTTGAAAGTAATTTGGGCTGTTGTTTGCAGTAACATAACATTAATAAACAAAAACGAATGTCCCCCTACATAAAATTGGTTGCATGTGACTGTCTAGTTGATATTTATCTGAAAAATAAAACAGAAAGAATGTAAAGGAGATGTTTTGTCTTGCTGAGTGTGACTTGTTTGTTTTTTCCTGCTTTTCATATTTGACCTAGTTTTTAAAGATTATAAGTAGTTATTACTGAAGGATCTTTTAATGTTTACAAGTTTCACCTGAAGGCTCTGGGAATTCCGGGCTCAGTGATTTTCATGGGGGAAACAGGCTCAGTAGATGTGATAAGGTGAACAGTGGAGCAAATGCATTTATATCCTGTTTATCTTAGACGCAGAGCCAATCTGAAACTCTAATTCCTTGAGAAGATGATAAATGTTTTCTGCCAGTCTTTCCAACCGAACAAACTCTGTTTGATGGTATTAATCACTTTTGGCAGGCAGTGCTCAAACTTGCTGGCTGCAGTCTAGGTGAGAAGCCTGTCATCAGTATCACATAATAAAGAGACAGACTGTGGAACAAAGAGAGGAAATATTTCCATTTACCTAGCCATCAGGGGATTTGTCAAGTTTAATTAGATATGAAGTGCATATTTTGAAATCAACAGTATAAAATGCCGATCTTTAATCAAATTATTTTTTCTTCCCTTGATTTTTACTTTAAAAGTAGAGACTGACTCAGATAATATTATGTCAGATAATATTATGTGTTTCAGAGATTTAATTCATCCTCCCAAACTCTCTGGTGCTTCCACAGAAAGAGCTTTCTAAAACTAAGCTTCCCCATGAACAAGCCAGCACATAGAAAGCAGCTGTGAACAAAGATCTCCTTAGCTGGGCTGGAATACGCAAGAGAAGAGTCTCAGCTACGTAAGGCTTAGCCGTCTTTAAACATGTCTCCTACTCAGAAATGATCCTTATCAGATTTGAATTTCTTATTTTCTACTTTCCACTAACATATGCCTTAAAAAGTCACCAGATTAAAATTTTCTCTTGAAAGAGAAAAACACATCTTGGTGTGCAGTGCTGTGTACTTAGCCACTTCTTAGAAAAGCTCTTCCCCATTGTTAGCTTTGCAATATCTAAACAGAAGCAACTCAATTTATAGGAATGAATTTCCTGGAAAAAATCCTGGGCAGATATTATAGGGCCCTGCTTGATAAACCAACTTGTTTTTCCCTTGCTCTATGAGAATCCACATTCATTATCCTTTGAGTTAATGATCACTTTAAATTGTATGCTAAAAGTGATTTAAACTAACTCATTTATGTCGGTCTTTTGAGAGAGAGAAAGAGAGAGAGAGAGAACATTTCTTTAAAAGGAAGAGGTTAATTGGTGTTCAGTGGACATTTGTGTTACTACAATGATTAATTAATTTTGTCAATTCCTGAGTTGCACCTAGAATCTGTCACTCATTTTTGCAGGTTAACTCAATTCATTCCTTCTGAACTCAAACATTTTGAAGTGAATGAGAAACCCAGGTAAGCCATCTAATGGGGAGAATTAAACACTCCCTTTCTGAAAATGGTCTTGTGGACCGAGCAGTTAAATTTAAGCAATAAATTTAAGAGAAAAGAGAACTATCCCAAACCTTAACTTACTGGTGCATTTTGAAATAATGAGTATTTGAAAATTTAAATAGTATGTTAGGGGATTTTTTCTTTTATTTTTTAAACTTTTCTTTTATTTATTATTTGTTCACTTTGCATCCCAATTGTAGACCCCTCCCTCTTCTCTTCCTGGTCCCACCCTCCCACCTTTCCCCCCTACCCTTTCTCCCCTACTCCTGAGAGAAGGGGAGAACCAACCCAACCCACCCCATCACATCAAGTTGCATCAGGACTGAGTGCATCCTCTTCCCCTGTCTGGCAAGACATCCCCAATAAGGGGAAGTGAACTCATTTTATCTTTACTTCATGTGCACTGGTGCTTTTGTTGTTGTTTCTTTGTCTGTTGCCTAAATGTATGTCTGTATGAGTGTGTCATATGTCCTAGAAACAGAGTTGCAGGCTCTGTGAACTGGCAGGTGGATGCTGGGAACCTGGGTCCTCTGCAAGAGCAGGCAGTACTCTTTATTTTTTTTTAATTTATTATTATATTTATTACAATTTATTCATTTTGTATCCCAGCTGTAGCTCCCTCCCAATTCCACTCTTCCTCATTCTTCTACGCTCATGACCCTCCCCCTGTCCACTGATAGGGGAGGTCCTCTTCCCCTTCCATCTGACCCTAGCCTATCAGTTCTCATTAGGAATGGCTGCATTGTCTCCCTCTTCAGCCCCAGGGATTTTATTTTATTTTCAATCTGAGAAATGAAACTTTACTTTTAGGGGGAAAAGAGGTATTAATCTTTGAATTATTCAACTGCTGTTCATAGCTAGTCTGTTGCATTCGTACATCTGAATCTCTACTGTGTTTTCAAAAATATTGTCTTCCTGTTTTGGTTTTGTTGTTTGTTTGTTTTGTTTTTCTTGCATTGGAATTTCCAAAATGGTAGCATGGCTTTCCAACACCTGCTACAAATATTCTTGCTTAGGAAGTATTTAATTGCCACTTCAATATTTAATTTAATCCTTTAATGTTAGGCATAATTGCTTTGTGTGCTTCCTAATATCAGTAGAAATTTACTATTAATTTCAAGGTGCATGAACTTTGAAGAGTTTCTTTTAAAGACTTCAACTGAGAGTTGGGAACTATCTTCTCCAGTGCTTCTCCTTATAGTCTTTGACTCTCTTCCCATAGGACACCTGTAATCACTGAGATTGCTGCATATTCATTTGTACCTATTCAACTAGTGCATGGGGCAGTCTCCATTCTTGAATCCTCAGTTTCTACAGGTCATTATTCTTGAACTTTTTTATGATATCAAGCACTTTAGCTCATATTATAGTACTTTATGTTCACTTAATTTTGTTATAATGAAAAGAACACATCTGGTTTGGTCTATACAACTATTACTTCCAAATTGGGGACATACAGAGAGGTGGCTTTGCAAAAAGTGTCATAGCAGCCCAAAAGCAGATAGGTACATTATTATCAGGAAATGTGACAGATGCACCCACAAGGAAAGGGATTCAGTTGTGTAAATGAGACAATGTTATATCATTTAAGCATACCCTAAAATGTTTTAACAGGATGTTTATTGGTGTGATGGAAAAAAATCTGCATTGCAACTATGGAACTATATTTTACAACATATCAAGGATAAATCATAAGTTGTTTAGCTTCTGAGGTTGACATCAGAAGTGGGAGTAGAAAGGCAACAGGACAGGAGCCTACCACAGAGAGCCTCTGAAAGACTCTAATCAGAAGGGTATAAAAGCAGTTGCTGAGGCTCTTAGCCAAACTTTAGGCAGAGTACAAGAAATCATATAAAAGAAGGGGGAGATAGAGAGACCTGGAGGGGACAGGAGCTCTACAAGGAGATGAATAGAACCAAAAATTCTGGGCCCAGGGGTCTATGTAATGACAGATACTCCAACCAAAGACCATGCATGGAGGTAATCTAGAACCACTGCACAGACATAGCCCACTGTAGGTCAGTATCTAAGTGAATTACCTAGTAAGGGAACAGGGTCTGTCTCTGACATGAACTCAGTGTCTGGCTCTTTGATCATCTCCCCTGAAGGGGGAGCAGCCTTACCAGGCCACAGAGGAAGGCAATGCAGCCAGTCCTGATGAGACCTGATAGGCTAGGGTCAGATGGAAGGGGAGGAGGGCCTCCCTATCAGTGGAACTAGGAGAGCAGGGGTGGAGCATGGGAGTACAATAGGGAAGGAGGGTGAGATTGGGAGGGGATGAAAGAGGGGCTTAGAGCTGGGACACAAAGTGAATAGATTTTAATAAAAAAATTAATTAAAAATTAAAAATAAATAAAAAAGAAGGTATGATGAAATAATGAACACCATGAGGTAGAATGCTTAAATCATTGGATGTTGCTGAAAAGCATTACGTTCATTGTTTTTATGTTTTGCTCAACAGAGTACACATTTCTTTGTGTAGCAACCACTATCCAATTACTGGAATATCTTTATATTGTATTCATACACACTCTCCTTAGTATGAATATGTAAACATATTTGTCATCTTTCATATTTTTATTCATGTGTATCCCTTCTTAGTTACACAAAAACAATGTATACCTGCTGTCAAAAAATAGTACAGTTATTACTGCTCTCTATATTTTATATGATAAGATATTCAAAATATGTAATGTTAATTAGAGTGAAGATTGTTGCAAATTATGAACCACTGATTCTGTCCACACTCTTCATTTTCTGTCACTTTTTGAAATGTCCTCCAGGTGTTTTTACAGAATACATTTTTATATGCAGGTTTATGTTAGTTTTTGAAATTTATTTTCACAGTTCTCATCACACTATGAGTTATCATACCCTAAAAAACTTTATTATTCTCTATATCCTTGTTGCACACTTGTAAATCCTTTAAAACATGCTTTTGAGGATTGGTGTTCCTCTATTCTGGACAGATTGTATGGATAATCTGATCACATACCTATACTTGCACACAAATATCTTCATATTCTAAGTAAAGAAAGAGTCAAAATGAGTTTCATTGCTACATATTTTGTGACTAGACTCCTTGTTCTAGTCAATACCACATATTATGTTCGCTGTTCTACAACTTTTCTTAATGGCTACATGAACAACTTAGTATCAAGTAACTCGTGAATCTTATTTATCTGAGAAGTGAGTTTACATGTAAAATAAAAATGTGTGTCTATTAATTGATTTCCAAATATGGTGATGAAAATTGCTTTATGGCCTTCTGTAGTTTTATTAAACACTATTGTACTTGATAAAATATGTTATAAGTATGAAATATAGCTTAAATTGTAAAAAAAAGACAAAATGTAATTTAAAGTTTTTTAAAATTTTATTTGTGTAGAGGGGAGAACATGCCACAGTATGTGTTTGAGGTCACAGAAGAATGTTCAGAGATCTGTTCCTCCTTTTACTATGTGGATTCTGAGGATCAAACTCAGGTCCTCAAAATTGGCTTAAGTTCCTTCACTCCTGGGCCATTTTGTTGCCCCTGAGATGTAAAATTTTGAAATCAATTCTAATCCATTATTCTCCAAATATTTCCGACTTTCCTTCTTTGTTATATTTTGCCAATCACTTTCAATAGATGTGAGAATTTAAGTTCTAGAATGTTGCACATGGAAAGTGTATCATTATTATTTAAAATATTTTTAGATTACAATGTAATTAGGTCATTTGCAATTTTTTATTTAAAGAATAAGATGATAATAAATAGAGAAAAAGTGGAAAATCAATGCAAGCACATTCTGAAGACACCTCTCAAAGAAACATCCACCCTTGCTTTCTTTCAAATTCATGACCTCTTTTGCTTTAATTGGTGTACCTGTGTATATGTATGTGCGTGTATCTCTTTTACCTAAACACATAGTCATAACCTTCTCAGTTTTCTATATTGGAGCAAACATTATTCTTTCAAGCCCACATTCAACATGTACAAAGAAAACATCTGACTTTTCTGACATTCATTTTCAGGTTTCACCTTGTCACAAATACATAAAATTATTTTAAGATGAGAATTAACAAACAAACAAACAACAATAAACAAAGTGAGTTTAACAGACCCCAGATAGTAAGGACAAAACTACATGGAAGGATTATAAACTTATGGTCAAGTTTATTGATGAAGTTGAGATTCAGCTCCTGACAATGGTACTAGCTGAATTTTTGTCTACCAGTTGTATGTATGTACAGTAGGAAAGACTTATATTCTCATTAATTGTGTTTGGTAACAGTGTTTTAATTTTCTTCCTGGAATATCAGCTGAGAAACAGAACAGAAACCTACACTTCTTAGCAGCTCTTTGAACTTCCTAATATATTATTAGTAAATTGTTTTGCTTATTCTGTTGGCTTTGAACTCATAATCTAAAGTGAACACAAAACATTTTCCTAGTACAGTCCTTTCTCCATCTTTGCTCACAATCAGATCTTCTTATTCTTTGTCTTCAGAATGAACTCCTTGCACTGAGTTTCTGTTGGATTTTGTTGTTAAGGTTGACATCTGGTCTCTGAGCTCAGTGCTAAAATGATGGACTTTCTTCCTCAGATGTGTTTCCTTAACTACTCCTGACCTGCAGAAACCCCAGTTTCTCTAAGGAGTGGCACATGGCCCTCAAGGAGATTACAGGCCCAACCCTTTGCCAATAGGAAATCCTTCAATATGTGCCTTAGGATTCCTTGAAATACTCTCTGCATGCTAATGACAGGACTTGGTACCTTAGCTTTCAACCAATGACCTTTTTCTATACCTCTAACCGTACCTGGCGTTCTCCCTCCTTTCTTCCCTGCTTCCCATAGGATAATTAAGTACTGTCTTCCACTTCTTATGATAGGGCACTTCTAGACCCAGTGAATCAAACATATTCACCCCTAAAAGTCTTCCCACTGCCCAAGCTTTATAATGTCTCTGATTCATGAAATAAACTCTTGCACTCTCACTCCATTCCTCTACCACGATCATCTAAGACTTGTCATTTAATCTAGGGAATGAAGGGACACTCTTCTTCCAAAAGAATTCATTGTTGGATCCCGAGGCTTGACTTCTGGTTAGCCACAAGCTGCTGGCCTTCCTAGCTTCTGCCATTCACCTGCGTGTCAGTGTGTGTTGCTGCTGCCATCTTTCT
The DNA here is from genome assembly GCA_028658305.1 of Pachyuromys duprasi. Lineage (NCBI taxonomy): Eukaryota > Metazoa > Chordata > Mammalia > Rodentia > Muridae > Pachyuromys > Pachyuromys duprasi. The sequence goes on along the minus strand of CM053753.1, from coordinate 80,391,643 downwards.
TATGCTGCTCTGCCTACCATAGTGACCATCTGCGGAGGAGAACAGCTGGCTGTTCTCAAAGGAGCCATTCTGTCCACCTGAGCCTCCAGCAGTTGATTCTCCATTTTAGAGGTCCAAGCCTCCATTACTGGCTGTTCTTAAAGCTACCATGGACTCACTTAAGTCAGGCAGGCCCTCATTGCCACCTGATTCTGGTTTCAGATTCTGAGCTCCTATGACCCTGTACTTCAACTTTTACTGTCAGGAAACCTATAAAACCCTGACATTCTTGCAGAGGAGTTTGCACTTCAGGTTTGGTGCTCGAAGAGGACCAAGCTTCCCAGGAGGGAACCTGATAAGGCCCAGACAGGATGCAGAATGACAACTTTCTACTCTTTCACTATTTAATATTAGCTTATTTTTTCAATAGAAATGTTATCCTTACACTTTTCATATTTCAGATACTATGGTAGCATAATATTCTTCAATTATTTTCTATTGGCTTATAACAGAGCCACCCCCAGTTGGTCAAGGTACAGAGACTTAAAAAATTCAGAATGACTGAGAGGTTAGGAAGAACATCTATAGCACATTTCGAATGCTCAGAAATAATTGCTTAACAAGGGACAAAAGAGATGTAAGAGCCAGAAGTTGTGGATGACTACAAGGAAACAGTGTTACTGCAGGGGATCTTCCCATATGAGCTCACAGTAGTTGCTGTAGAATCCACAAGACCTCTACAAGTTCAAGTCAAACCAAATCAAAGATGGATCACGGAGGCAGTCATGAAGACCTATAATAGCAGAAAAACTATTGGAAGTTATTAGCTGCTGGGAGAGAGAAAGCCAGTTTACTTTAAGAATCTTACCATACTCCATTAGAAGGATACCCATCAAAAAATAGTTGGACAACTGTTAAAGTGGTATTTCCTTCCAGCCCTACACTCTGAGAATATTGTGAAACTCATAATATATTTACACATAACCAAGCAATATAGCTATCATCTTCACTGACTAGCTCATGACTTAAAATAGCCTATTTATTCTAATCTATATTGTGTCACTTCACTGGTTACTATGCTCAGGTACCATGCATCTGTCTTCCTCTCTTCTTTCTTGACTAATATCCTGTCCCGGCCTCTATCCCAGAATTCTTTCTACCTATTGGATGTCCTACCTTATATTTCTCCCTTTCCTATAGAACGTAGTTTGTTATTTTGTTTTTTTTTTAATTGACAGGTGTTGCATCCATACAATACACAGATATTATCTCTACAGACAACAGAAACTAGGCTACTGGGCTAGATTGTTGAAAATAAAATTCAATTAAATAATAGGTCTCAACATCTGCTTTGATATTCTGCAGGGCAGAGCCCTTCAGAGGCCCTCTGTGACAGGCTCCTAACTTCTTTCCTGTTTTCTTCTTCTTCTAATGTTCATCTGCTTTGCCTTTCTGGTTGGGGATTGAGCATTTTAGCCAAAGTCCTCCCTCTTGATTAGTTTCTTTAGGTGTACAGATTTTAGTGGGTTCATCCTATATTATATGTGTATATGAGTGAATATATACCATGTGTGTCTTTCTGTTCTGGGATAGCTCACTCAGGATGATCCTTTCCAGCTCCCACCATTTACCTGCAAATTTCATGATATCCTTGTTTTTTATTGTTGAGTAATATTTCATTGCTCTTTGATCACCTCACCCGGATGGGGGAGCAGCCTTACCAGGCCACAGAGGAAGACAATGCAGCCACTCCTGATGAGATCTGATAAACTAGGATCAGAAAGAAGGAGAGGAAGACCTCCCTTATCAGTAGACTTGGGGAGGGACATGTGTGGAGAAGGGGGAAGGAAGGTGGGATTGGAAGGGAAGGAAGGAAAGGTTTTTGGGGGAATACAAAGTGAATAAAGTGTAATTAATAAAAAAAGAAAAGAAATAAAAAATAGGACAAAAAATTGGGTGAGAAAAAGGGGAATAGATATGGGGGAGTTATGAAGAGACTAAATAAGATAAGAACACATTGTATAAAATTCTCAAAAAACTAAAAATGTGAAAATGGAAACGAGTATACTGACTGAAATAATCCATCCCTGAAATATAAACTTTACATGTTCTTAATCATGATGTGGATCCAATCATTGAATCCTTAGATTTTGTTCTAAACTGTATGTGGATCTTATCATTGTATTTTTAGATTTTATTGTTGTACTTAATTAAGAATACCTGTATAGACCAGGAAACTAGAGAAGAGTTATTAGTGTGAAGGGAGAAAAATAAGTTTAAGGGAAATGATATGAAGGAGAAATTGTAATAATGGTTAGGGAGGTAAAGTAAAGATAGATGGGAAGATAGGACAAAGAAAGATGAGAGGGAGAAGTAACTAACTCTAAGAATGGACAAAAAGCCATGTAAATATCTGATATTTGAAATAGTTGATTTTATTATTATTACTTTAAAATTATGTCTACATGGGTGTCTCTATGTGGAGGATTGTATATTTGAGTGCAATGTCAGCAGAGACTGGAAGAGGTCATTGTATTCACTGGATCTAAAGATACTGGGAACTGAACATGAAGAGTAGTGAATGATCTTAACTGCAAGCAATCTCTCTAATCCCTAAATCTATTTTATAATATGTATATACATATAGAGAGATAATAGATAGATGAAAATAGATAAATGATATAGATAGTAGACAGATAGATAGAGATACATACATGCATACATACATCGATAGACGGAAGATAGATAGATAGATAGATAGATAGATAGATAGATAGATAGATAGATAGATAGATAGATGATAGATAGATAGATAGATAGTAATAGAATACATACATACATATACATATATATATATATATATTCCCATAAAAGTGTTGTATGGGAGCTATGCTACATAAGTAATAACGTTACTTCCATAAGTCATAGGTTGCTGAAATAAAATCCTAGTTCCTGCGATACCTGCCTTTAAGATGTTGGTCAGGAGTATCCTAACCTTTTAAACAATACTGGATATTACCATTACTCTTGATTTTGCTCCCACAACTTGATGGTCAAACTCTATTCATGAAGATGCCACACACTTTGATCACAGGATATGACCAGAAAACCTCCTCCTGATCACTAGTTTTTGCAGTACCAGAAGGTAATGCAGGTTTTTAGAGAAATAGAATAGACTTGACCAGCTGTGAACCCCGTGAGATAAAAAAGTAACCAGAGTTGCAAAATATGCCCATATCTTTGATAGTGGTGCTTATGTTATGGAAAGAAAAGAATGGCTTTCCACCTTGATTTAAGGTCCAGCATGCAAGAAGAAGCACATGTCCCGTTGTTTGTGCGTGTGTTTTACGGCAGAGGAGAACAGTGATTCCGGTATTTTGAAATGGAATACGTGATTTCCTCACTGTTATTTAATATTTTTCTTTGTTGCTGATCCTTCAACAGAGACTATTCTTTGTGAGTGATGGACAGTTTTCAAAAACTATATCAGTAAGTGTACAATGGTTATGTACACTCAAAACAGTGTGGCTTAATTTTAAACTAGGTTTCAGAAGCTTGAAAAATAGCAAAGAAGCCTGGATTCGGAAAGGCTGCTCTGAAATTGCTTTTCAGATTCTAAAGTGATGGAGAATAAATGTTTCAACTTGTATTATGAAACTCCACTTATGATTTAAAAATTATATTTGAAATAAATGATTAAACTGTTAAAACATGTATTAGGAAATTCAGTGATGTTCTGTATGGCAATGTGCACGGCTAGCTGTTTTATTACTGCAGAGTGTAGTCAGGAATATAAATGGCTTCTGCTTCAGCCCTGTACTCCAATTCCAATGTTTCAGTATTTGCAACTGAAATAGCATTTTCTTAAATCAAAATAAGAAGATAGCAGGGTTCTTTTCCTCCAGGGAGCCACAGAAGAAGATTATCTTGCGATCACAGCCCATCACCTATCTCATTCCACTATTACCAATATTGTAAGGTCAAGCCATACCCAAAGTTTTACTTCTGTTGATGCATGCCGGATCACAAGACCGTCATTTTTTACTTGGATAGGAAGAACGCAAAAATTGATAACTATTCACTTTGTGACCACATGGTATAAAATGAAAAAGGGGAAGTTGTCTCTGAAACCCTGGGGGCTGCCAGTAATTGTGCCAACAAATACATTATAAAGAGTTGTGTAAAAGATGTCTTTCATGTACAAGACAGGCTCCATCCTTTCTACAATACCCACAACAACAATTAGTTTCTCTGTGCTTAGACTGGCATGCTCCATACTGGTATGTGTGGTGCCTTTGAAAGGTCCAGGGTACAGAGACCAGGGTTCACACGGGTTAGATCATTATATCCATCCAAACAAAAGTGCAAAACAAGGAAGACATGACTGAGACTCCAAGTAGAGCCAAGACCAAGTATCCCAGATGCCAGAAGATTCTCATCTCAAAGAAGTGGTGCTTCATCAAGTTTAATGCAGGTGCATTTGAGGACATAGTAACTGAAAGATGGTTCATCCCTGCTGGCGAAGGGTCAGATATATTCCTATTCTTAGCCCCCTAGCCAAGTGACAGGGCCTGCAATAATGACAGACTCCACTGTGCTTTTCTATATCCCTCCAAATAGTTCAGTAATAAATATTACACCTAGTCTGAAAAAAGAAAGGAGGAGGAAGAAAAGGAGGAAGCAAAGGAGGATTTTCAGGGCCAGAAAGATGACTTTGATGGTTAAGAGCAAGTGCTGCTCAAGATGCTTGCCTGAAATTCTAGTTCCAAGGATCTGATGTCCTCCTCCTGCCTCTGCAGGGACCAGACTTGCACATGTTGCTCATACAGGTATTTAGGTTAAATGTTAATACACATGAAATCAAAATAAATTTTTAAAAAGTTGAGAACATATCTCTGGGTGAGGGATGAAACTGCATGCCTGTGGGCTCTAGCTATTTTGTAGGCATAGGCACTGAGATGTAAAGATTTCCTAGGTCCACCAGATAGAAAATTTCTTGGAAAACATTGAAACAACATATCATACATTAACAAATGAGTTTTCTGTATATATTAGTAATTATGATTTGACATTTTAAAAATGAGAATATTATTAACAGAAAAGAAGTTAAATCAGCCACTGCTAGTAATACCAGCCTTTTACTTTAAGCATAATGAAATAATTTTATGTTTTTAGCCAGCAAAAGTTATGATTTCTCTCTAAAACATCCTTCCCCAAATATATGTGTTGAAAGCTGCTCTGCACGACAGCAGTGTCCAGAGGCGTGCCCTCGGCCACTAAGCCTTGTTCTTCACTAGCAGACTTCCCTTTGTGGATTCATAGCTTGCTAGCTTGAGCAGAGAGGCTGTATCATTGAAATATGGTTCCTCCTTTCTTTCCATGCTATCATATAGTGTACACTCTCCCTTTATTCTACTCCAATGTCCTGCTATATTGACAACTTAAAGCAGCTGATTATAACAACTATGGATTAAAATCTGAAACACACAACTATTTAAATGAGCATTTTAAAATTTGAGAATTCCATTCTGAGTGCCCTGTATTTACACTATTTCCAACACTCCTCTCCCTCTTCTACCTCTCAAGACTTTCTTTGGAACATATAACCTTTTTTTTTCTTTAATTACAATGAATTATATTTACAGAGTCTATTTACTGTTGTTTGTATGTACATGTACAATTGGATAAAATAACTACCCAGGGTCTCAATTTGTCATGTGCAGAGGCCAGAGCAATCTCTTCTCTCACCTGTTTCTCTGAACCTGGTTCTCCCAATTTCTTACCTAGACTGGAGGCCGGCAGACCCCAGAGATTCTCCTGCCTCTTCACAACCCTCATTCTTGGGTGTAAGTTAACAGTTATGATGAGGGCATCCAGGATTCTTAAATGGGTGTTAGAATCTGAACTTTAGTCCTCATGGGTGAGTATTAGGTGCTCAAAACCACTGAGCTATCTCTCCAATATCCACATATATTTCCCATTAAGTTATTTTCTGGTCTTTTTTCTTTTTCTTTCTTTCTTTTTTTGTATTTTAACTCTCACCCACTACATGCATACTTTTTAATTATTCTTCCCCCATTTAAAAAAATTAGAATCTTTTATCTCATAGGAAATCTTTGTTTCATTTTTTTCACTGTTGGTCTTCTTCCAATAGAATGGCAAATCTTGGGGGTTATCTTTACAGCCCGGAAAAGGCTTTGGCATCTAATAAGAAATCAATGAATATTTATTAGCTTGTTACAATTATAAATGTAAAACTGAATTAGGCTTTGATTCCATCACAGAGTCATTTAAGTTAAAATTTGTATAATGCTTTTATTTTTAACATAATCTGTAAGCCTAAATGCACCTATTAAAAATAGATTTTAAGCACAAATACTCTTCATTTTTCAGACAACTAGGTTTTTTAGATTTCAAGAATTACAGAAAAGCAAAAGGGTTACATGAAACTGAATACACATGTTTTAAGTCTGGAAGCAGGTTGCCCAGCGACTATTTTACATTTCCCCTTTCTCTGCTCCTATTTAAAATCTGAGGACTCAGTCTCTAAATCATCCACTTCATTAAGCAGAAATGCAGCTCCTCTCCTGTCTTGAAATGTTTGCTTGAATTGTCTTTGTGTTGTACTGCTCTTTGTCTCTACTTCCTTTCCTAATCTACTTTGCAGGGAAATCTAATTTCTTTTCTAAATTGGAGTTGTGTGCTGCCAGTTCTGATATTTTACTATCCACATTCTCATCAGTGTTATCATTTCTAAACTTGTGAGTCAACAGCATAGCACAAAATTGCTTTGAAATATATGTTAAGGTCGGAGTACCATCTTATTTACACATATGGAAATTAATCCTGTTTCTCATACAAATTGTGTGTGTCTTTGCATATGAAATTACATCTTATAGGTTGGTAGAATTAAACATTGTCTGCTTACATGATCATGAAATCAAGCAACACTACTATTGTATACTTTATGAAGCTTAATTTTTAATTCATGCTTTAATGAGACTCTTATAAAGGAAAATACCACCTAATCTGGTTTAAAAGAATATTTTACTGTAGATTAACTGTCATAGGATTGTAAGAGCTCCTACAATATGAGATACATCAAAAAAAAAACATGTTATTTATGATCACCTTCACTTTCTCTCTTTGAAGGTCTGGATGCATGTTAATTAATTATAATTCATTCATGAAATTAATTATCATATTGATTGCTTTGGGAAGAACACATAGCTTGCCACATGCGTGTGCTCTGTACTCATCACCTATGCAGATATAGGCTTTGCAATTTCACTGTGTGTGATCTGAGCACTATGATATACTTACAGTGCGAACTGCAAAATCTATGACATAATCTGAAGTCTGAATTCAAGATTCTGTTCATCAGAATATCAATTTGTCATGGTGTCCACGTATATTTATGCCAAGACATAATTTCCTTTTCCTTTATTATTAATGGTGCTTTAAAGAAATTTTTATCTTGAAAGCATCGTAGAGTCATTAATCCTGATGATGAGTATGAAACTAGTTAAGAATTCATATCCATACGAGCAAAGGGGCAACATCAGCAACAACTAAGATGGAAGCATTTTCAAAACTTTAGAAGAAAGAATTCACATAGATGACAAGACTAAACACAGGCAAACTGAATTTGTTTTAATTTATTTAGATTATTTTTCACATTGTGTTGTATATGCTGGTATGCAATACTTTATAGCTAACAGACTATGAAAATGCTCATGGAAAAGATTATTATCTCTTCCTTTGTTCTGGACTATGCTTAATTTGAAGGACTTATCCAAAAGTGTTAGTTAAAAAATTCCACTGTAACCATTGTTAGAGCATCCTGTTATAAATCATGTTTTATTTCAAGTGACTATTAAATTTGTAATATTTCTGTCAGTGTTTTAATTGAACATGCACATATCATTTTATATATTGCTCAAATATATTATTTTTCAGGGCTGAAAATAATTTCATAAAAAAGCCATAAACAAATCCTTTATTGCTAATATTGGTGTTCTAAAATATAAAAATGTGAAAAACATATAGCACATTAAGAAACAGGGGATGATATGATTTCTGGAATAAGATTCTACAGGCAATAAGAACTCTAAGCTATTCCAATAAAGTAGATTGGGATACAACACTCCACAGTTCCTTACCCTCTATCTTCATACTGACCAGAAGCAGTACTCTTTGTTAATGGCTGTCTACTACAATGATGACATTTGAGAGTTGCACTGTTCTGAGGGCAAAAACAATAAGTCATTAAGAGCCATTTAATACTATGGTTCCATTTAGCACAATAGCAATATTAGGTTCTGCCCTAGGCTCTATGTTGATCTAACTACATTTTGTTGGCTTCAGTAACAGTGTCAGGAATGAGTTCTGTCTCATAGAGCAGGTCTCACATGCAATGAGAAAGTGGTTGGTCACTCCCATAACATTAGTGTCATTATTGCACTAGTATACATATCCTGTCATGGAAGTCATATTATAGGTTTCAGATTCACAGCTGATTGAAATTGATGATTAGTTTTCTCTTCCAATGATCTGGCTACCACTTTATCACACTGAGAAAGCTACACATCAAAGATCC
>CM053753.1:80351958-80382565 GCA_028658305.1 Pachyuromys duprasi | reverse complement strand
GACATTGAATGAAGGAGAAAACAAGCAACAGGACAGGAGCATACCAAAGAGGGCCTCTGAAAATATCGATATAGCAATGTATCAAAGCAGATATTAAGACTCACAACCAAGCCTTTGGCAGAGGGCGGGGAATAACAATAAAAATAGGGGAAGTTAGTAAGACTTGGAGAGAACAAGAGCTCCAAAGAGAACAAAGACCAAATTGAGCAGGGCACAGGGGTCTTTTATGAGACAGTTTCTCCAACCAAGGACCGTGTATGTGGCCCATGGTAGCTCGGTGTCCAACTGAAGACCCTAGTAAGGGGAACAGGGACTGTTTCTGTCATGAACTGGATGGCTGGCTCTTTGACCCTCCCCCATACACGCCAGGGAGTAACAGCCTGGCTAGATCCCAGGGGAGGACATTGCAGCCAGCCCTGAGGAGACAAGATGAACTGGGGTCGGATGGAAGGGAAGGAGGTCCTCCCCTGTTGGTGGACTTGGAGGGGTCGGGGAGGAGAAGAGGGAGGGACAGGGAAAGTGGGAGGGAATGGGGGAGGGGGCTATGCCTGGGATGCAAAATACCTAACCTGTGATAGATATAAAAATAAATACATTACATTTAAAAAACGAAAAAGAAGCTAATCAAGGAGGACCCTAGGGAAGTTGCTCAATCCTCACTCAGAAAGCAAATGGGATAGCCATCAGAAGCTGTAGAAAACAGGGAACAGGACAGGAGCCTACCACAGAGGGTCTCTGAAAGACTCTGTCCAGCAGGATATCAAAACAGGTGCTGAGACTCATCAGCAAACTTTTTGCAGAGTGCAGGGAATCTTATGAAAGAAGGGAGAAATAGAAAGGTTTGGAAAGGACAGGAACTCTACAAAGAGGCCATCAGAACCAAAAAATCTGGGCCTAGGGGTCTATGCAAAGACCAATACTCCAACCAAGGACCATGGATGGCGAGGACCTAGACTCCTTGCTCAGATGTAGCTCATGGTAGCTCAGTCTCTAAGTGGGTTTCCTAGAAAGTGGAGCAGGAGCTGCCTCTGACATGAACTCAGTGGCTCAATCTTTGATCACTTCCCCCTGAGGAGAGCAGACTTACCAGGCCACAGAGAAAGACAGTACAGCCAGTGCTGATGGGATCTGATAGGCTAGGGTCAGAGAGAAGGGGAGGAAGACCTCCCCTCTCAGTGGACTGGGGGAGGATCATGGGAGGAGATAAGGGAGGGAGTACAACTGGGATAGAAAGTGAAAAATTGTAATAAATAAAAGTAAATAAATAAATAAAAACCCCAAAGTAAAGACCACAAAAAAGAAAATAAAAAGGCAGGGGGTGACTTGGAAATGAGTACTGGTTTGATTTCCCTCGTTCTCTGAGTCTTGTTTGCTGGTTCTTTGGCATGAGGGTTTTACTGTCAAGTTCTAAAGAGAAGCCAAGAGTATTCTCAGTGGTCTCGAATGTGGTGCTCAGCACAAAGGACTTATATATCACAGCCCTTCTCTGAAAGATTAAGGGACTTTACAGAAAGAGTGGAAAGACTGTAAGAATCATGTCTCTTAGGTATTTCTACATCATGAAAAACTGACAAACAATATTTACCATCAAACCAATGAATATTTTTACAATGAAGGAAAATATATACATGTCATGTACCACAAGTTTGATAGTAGCCAATTATATCTGATTTTGTTTTTATAATCAACTTTATCTTTTTTTACTTATATCTAGAGGGACATCTCTTTGTAGACTTTCATTATTTGTTCTTCAGATAGTTCATTAACAATACTCTATACAACATTTGTTAAAAGCATTTATACATAAATTTGTTGTTGCCATATCTCCTGAACAATAAATATTTGTAAGCATTGCCCTTGAACTTTATTAAAAAATCAAAAGAAAATAAACAATAAAAATATGTTGTATGCATTTTCCTACATGTATGTCTACAGATTTTATCAAATACTTCAAGGGTCTTAAAAAGAAAAACAATTGACCTATGTGAAATTAACATTTATGGCTTCCATTATCTTTGTGAACTGTGACAATGGGTAGTTAATTCTATTCAATATTGTTATACTAAAAGTTTCTGGTCTTTCAGAATGTGTATTTTTAAATACCCACTCCCAAAGTGATAGGATTAGGAGGTACACTTTTATCAGATAATGGGGTCATTACTGGATCCTTTAAATTAGCGGTGCTTTCTTCTTTTCACTTCCTCCTGATTGTCTTGGCTGCCATAGAACATGTCTGTAACAGCAACATACTGCATGAAAACATGGGCGACATGACTGGATCCAGAATGATCTTCTACCTTTTCTACCAAGCTTCAACAAGTGCCTGATAAGCCTCCCTTGTGCAGACTCTGTTTGATGGTATTTCTCTCTCTGCCTTCAGCTTTAGTACAATATTTCAGGAGGAAGGTGTGTAATTTTCAGGTAGAATTACAAACATGGCATAGGAGAATTTCTTCTCTTTTTTATGCTTATGTATATGTGTATATGATGTGTGTGTGGTGTGTGTTTCTGTGTGTGAGTGACGTTACGTAAAAATTAGGGAGAAATATTGGTTACTTGCATTCACCTTCCACCACATTTCAGACAATTTCTGTTGTAGAGTGCTAACAGTATAAGGATATCTAGTTCTTACGCTTCTGGGTATTCTCTTGTATCCATCTCACATCCTGGAGTGGGCATGCTGGCTTTATGAGATCTCAACTACTGTCCTCATTATTGTTCAGCATGTACTCTACCTAATAAACTGTATCCCTCATCTGAGACAAAGTGTTGACTACAATATGAGGCACCAAATAAGACTTCTGTATGTTTCCATGCTATATTTTCCTGTTCTCAGTCATTTCAAGCTGAAGCAGATCATGGAGATATTCCAGCATCTGCCACCATCTTGAAGAAAAATACTGTCTTCTTCTGGGAGATTAAGGCTGTCACGCTCTTTTCCTTTAGTGGCTTCCTCACGTCTCTTTTATCTTGTTTCTCCTCAGACATGGAAATCTCTGTGCTGTCAGACAAATGAATGGCTGTGTAGCAAGCTAAGAAGATCACATAAGGATGCAAACTTTCTTCTTTGTGAGGGGTTAACTGTTTCAGGAAAATGACAAAGTGCCCTCACTGTACCCTCACTGAACTAAGCTTCTTAAATCTTGAAAATGCTCAGTAAAGTCTTTGCTACATGATAGGCTATGACAAAACTTTTCACTTTTGAGAACCATTGGAAATTTTACCGGGTAAACCACAGTAAGCTTGCCTGTGAGACAGAGTGCAGGAATGTTTCTGACAGTCTTAATCAACTGCCTAGAAAGCACTAAGGTTACTCAGAAAGTAAGAAATGACTTAGATGTTCTTGGTCACCACATTTAACAGGATGTCTGATATGGGTATCATACTGGAAACTTGTTTAGGAACCATCTAATTAATCTGTTTTGTTCACCGGGGCTGTTCAAAACTCAAATACTGTACTGGTTATATGTGCTTAATTTTATTCTATTGCTTATTTACTGTTGAGTATGTGTTCTGCAAACATTCTAATATCTTCAAGCATGTCCCTAATTCTGATGTTTTGGTTCTGCTTTTTCTCTTTCCTTTTCCTGGTAATTTTTGTTGATCTCTGTTTGCTGACTCTGCTGTATTATCTCCATTATGCTGAGTGCTAAGCAGTGTTTAATATGTACTTATATGTTTTAGTTGTAGGATTTCCTTTTCTTCTTTTTCACAGTTCTTATTCCTCTGAGGAAGCTTTCTAAATTTATGGTCAATATGGGCAACTGTTTCTTGATGTTCTTTAGCAAAAAGAAATAATTACTTTTTTGATCTCTTCTGCTGTATCCATAACCTAAGCCACTTCCTGTTTGCCATATGTAAGTTGCATTTATACTGGGAAATGTATCACATTTTCCTAATTATTTGCTCTTGTATTACATAGCGAACACTACAACTATCACATTGTTAGTTTTATTATACAATACTGAAAAGTATCAATATTTTTGTTTGAGCTGAAAATTATGTTGAATACATTAGAGCTATTTTCTCACTTTTAAAGCTGAGTTTTTAAAATCTCTTTTAGCTTTTTCTTCACTGTCTCATACAATCATTGATCATAACCGACCTGAAGATTACAGTATTTATATAAAACTGAGGACTTAACTTAAATCTCCTGTTAAAATTTATCTCAGAGCTGGAGAGGTAGGTCAGTAGTTAGGAGCACTGGCTGCTTTTCTAGAAGACCTGAGTTCAATTCTCAGCAACAAAATGGTGACTCACAACCATCTATAATGAGATCTCGTGCCCTCTTCTGGCGTGCATAAAAACAACATTCATATACATAAATAAATAGTATTAAATAAATAAATGAATGAATAAATAAATAAATAATAAAAGATTTATCTCTAGCTGGGCACAGTGGTGCACACCTGTAATTCCAGCATTCTGGGAGGCAGAGGCAGGCAGATCTCTATGAGTTCGAGCCCAGCCTGGTCTACAAAGCAAGTCCAGAACAGCCAAGGCTACACAGAGAAAACAAAAACAAAACAAGCAAAAAACCAAACCAAAACCAAAAAACCAGCCAAACAAACAAAAAACAAAAAAAGATTTATCACACGGTGTACATTTCCTGCATATCCTTATATGTGTTTCTTCAATTACTAGATACCCAAGCCAGCTTTGCCCCATGACTCCACTGCAGCTGCCATTTTCAGGTCTGACTTCTCTGTATCATTTGTCCTTACTTTAAAGGCTTTAGATGATATGTTTTGATATTTTACTTGAAGTTACAATTGTTACTTGACAGAAAGCTTTTAAACAACTCTTCAGATGCAACTGAAACAGATCGGCCAGCAACACATCTTTCAAATGTCTACAGAGAGGAGTTATGCTTTGTGTTTTTGTATGCATTTGCCATACATGACTTTTAAAAGTTCTTTCTATATAAAAGAGCTTTCTTTCGATGTTATGTAGAAAGGTTGAAATAATTTCACTCTGTATGTATGTGTGTATGTAATGCAAGAAGAGACAAAAATTGCTTTCTTTCTTCCTTCTTTCCTTCCTTTATTTCTATTTATTTATTCTTCTCTCATATATTACTGTTTTTCCTCCCTTCTCTATTCTTAGTCCCTCCTTCAATCTCCCATCTCTCCCAGATTCACTCCTCATCTGTTTACCTTCAGAAAAGAGCAAGGCTCCCAAAGATATCAACCAAACATGGCATATCAAGTTGCAGTAAGACTAAGCACATCTCATATCAAGGCTGGGGAGGCAACCCAGTAGGAAAGAAAGAGTGATCCAACAGAAGGCAAAAGAGACAAAGACAGACTCCACTCCCACACTTAGAATTCCCACAAGGAAACCAAGCTGCACAACTCTATGAAATAGCCAGAAAGCCTAGATCAGACTAGGTAGACTCCGCAATCTCTGGTTCCATCTCTGTGAGTCTTTATGAAACCTAGTTAGTTGAATCTGTGGGTTTTCTAGTAATAAACTTAACTCCTTTGATTCCTACAATCCCTCCACAGGATTCCCTGACCTACACCTAATGTTTGACTGTGGATCTCTGCATCTGTTCCCTTTAGTTACTAGATGAAGACTATCTGTTGACAATTGTGCTAGGCAACATTCTATGAGTTCAGCCGAGTATCATTAGGAATCATTTTCATTTCATGATCTTTTTTTTTCTAGTCATATCTTTGGACTCTGGACTATTGAGCTCTGGTTCCTGGCCCTCCAGGTGATGTCAGGTATGTGATCTTTCTCATGTTATGGTTCTCAAGTTGAACCAGTCATTTGTTGGCCCCTCCCACAAGTTCTGAACAACCTTTGTCTCAGAACATCTTGCAAGCAGGATAAATTGTAGGTCCAAAGTGTTTTGGCTGGGTTGGTGGCACAGTCCCAAGTTTGAAGACTTGATTAGTTACAGGAGATGGTCTGTTTAGGCTCTGTATCCTCCATTACTAGGTGTCTTAGCTAGCATCATCCTCATACATCCCTGGGACTTTCCATTGCACTAGCTTTCTACCTCAACCCTGAAATGCCTCCCAATTCCAGTATTTTCTCCTAGTATTGTCTCTTCTACATCTTCCTCCAATGTCATCCCTCCTGTTTCTGTCCCCACCCACTCCAGTTCAGCTGTAATATCTATTCTTCTTCTCTTCCCCATGGAGATTCATGCATCCCCTCTTGAGCCCTCCTTGTTACTTAGCCTCTCTGGGTTTGGGGACTGCAGCATGATTATCCTTTACTTTACAACCAATATCTACTAATAAGTGAGTACATACCATATTTGTCCTTATGGGTCTGGGTTACCTTACACAGGATGATTTTTTTCTATTTCCATCCATCTGCCAGCTATTATCATGATGTCATTGTTTTTAACAGATGAGTAATACTCTATTGTGTAAATGTACCACATTTTCTTTATCCATTTTTATTTTTATTTTTATATTAATTACAATTTATTCACTTCTTACCTCAGCTGTAGCTCCCTCACTCATTCCCTCCCAATCCCATCCTCCCTCCCTCATCTCCTCCCATGTCCCTCTGCAAGTCCACTAATATGGGAGGTTCTCCTCCTCCTCTATCTGACCCTAACCTTTCAGGTTCATCAGGACTGCCTGCATTGTCTTCCTATGTGGCCTAGATAGGCTGCTCCCCTATGGGGGGGTGTCAAAGAGCCAGCCACTGAATTCATGACAAAGACAGTCTCTGTTCCCCTGCTTCCCCCCTCAGGAGCGAGGATGGTCAAAGAGCCCACCACTGAGTTCATGTCAGACAAAGATTTTTAAAAGACTGGTAAGTGCCACTGTGAACCACATCAAGTGCATAATGCTTGCTTTAGTAAATTCCAGTGTGGCCTCCTATCTGTCTTACAGAACAAGGCTCACTAACAAAACAGGGTAATAGATTGTGTAGATGAAAATGTTAGTAGCATCTCCAAAATGTTCGGATGATTATGTTACAAAAACAGTTGGGTGCGTGAGCTAATCAAGTTGACACATAAAATTTAATGTTGAAGGTTTCATCTATAGCCCTGTTCCTTTGGGCAGAAAGAACTTTACTAGCATTATTAATTGAATAAATGTATGGGAGTGTGAGACTTTAGATTTTACATCTCATAACTCTTTATTTTCATTTAATATTTAAAGTTCTTTTTTCTTGACATAGAATTTTGTTTGGCAGTTACTTTAAAAAAATACAACCATTCCTTTACATGCTCTCACATGTGCACTTTCACATTCACCCACAACAAGGTGCAGCACACACATTGAACACTCATACATGCATACACAAAACACATGCATACAAAACAAATAACAATAAGAACAAATTTTATACAATAGTTTTAGGTTTTTAATATTTTGTACATCTTACTTCAAATATCCCTGCAGATGCTATATATAATTCCTATTATCATTTTTCATGAACTTGGTTTCTTAGTGACACATTTAGACCTTGAGCAGTTTGAACTTCAGAAAGGCACTTGTCAAATAATATTTTGGGGGTGATAAGGGTCTTGGCCTACTCATAAATTTTACACACTAATCATCCTTAGAATTTTTAGGAAATTATTTTTAACAATGGACAAGTTACTTATTCAGTAAAGTTTGATTAATTAAACAAGTTTGAAAGAAACCTTTTTGGAAGTTTAAGACATATTTACACTGAATCTGAAAACTGTCACCATCATTATATAATTATTTTGTGGGTATATGAAATATAATATACTGGTTTTATTTAAATCCCATTCTAATCCTCCTTTATGAGAATTAAAGTAATTCAAAGGAATTAATTCTAGGTAGATGATTGATATATAGAGTTCTATTTCTGAGTATCACCTTTATTGAAGAATAAATGTATTTCTTCCAAGTCTCTCTTTTTAATCAGTTGGAAATTAAAATGAACCTTAATTTTAAACTTAGTATTCAAAAGAAGAAGTTAATTGTACTTATTGACTCCTTATAATCATCTGTAAACCAGGTTATTATGCAATTTCTTTTTAATTATGAAAAATGCAATACTTCAGAAATTTCATCTCATCATTTACCTCTTCCAATGTGAGCCACTTTGAGATGTTTATAAAAGAAGTGAATATGATATTTGTAAGCTTAATAGAAGGTTCAAAAACACTCTTTATCCTAACAAAACAAATTGCCCTGATTTAATAGTTTCCAAACTTTCAATCAATAACTAATAATATTTATTTTGCTTTCCAGATATTTTTAAAGACTGAGAAATAAGTAGTATTATTAAGAGATTTTACAGATTCAAGTAAGCCTATTTAAGAGTACAATAAAATTGTATGACAGTAAATATGTTAATATAACTGAAGGCTTTGATGTCTATTTAATGAGCCAAATATATTTTAGGTTTCATGGATTTAAAAGACTACCAATAATTCCTTCTTCCTCTTATATGACTTTTCAAACTATAAAAATATAAACTTTTATTGCAATACACATTAAAATGTAGATTAAAGGTCAAAGTGTCAGTATCTTCTCAATACAATGTTATTAAATGTAAAATCAGAGTAAGTTAAATAGTAGCTAAAAGAATCATGAGACAATCTTTTTCCTGTTAAAAATAGTAATTCAGCTATCCTAGAATCATAATACCTAAAACTACACACCTCAATACTAATTTTTATTCACTGACCTTAAAGCCCCAGAATTTATGTTATTCAGAGAAGATAAGTGATACAATTTTATCATCTCATGAAAAGGACACACAGATTATTAGGCAATTAATTGTGATATAATTCATATGTGACACAATGCTCTTAACCAATGTATACATTAAATCATAGACTGGAGTAACCATTACTAAGAAATGGTCTAAAATAATTTCTGTAATCTTTCTTTCTTTCCTCTTTGTCCAATGTTGAGCACTAACCTTTCAGAACTGTGTATATACACATGTGTATATATTTCTTTTGTCAAAATTTTATATTAATAAAATAATACAATGTATGGACTTAATTGCTGACTTTATTTGTGTAGTTTCATTACTCATTCATATTATGAAAAATAATCATGCTCTGTTTTACTTTACATTGTCATATAGTACTCTACTGTGTGATTTTTAGCATTTTATTTCATTTTTACTATCATCATCACTGTTATTATTAGTAGTAGTATAATTTATTCACTTTGTATCCCAGCTGTAGCCCCCTCCCTAATCTCTTCCCAGACCCACCTTCCCTCCCCTTCCTCCACTATGTCCCTTCCCTAGTCCACTGATAGGTCTCTGACCCTAGCCTATCAGGTTGCAGCAGGACTGCCTGGATCATCTTTCTCCTTGGTCTAGCAAGGCTACCTCACCAGAAGGAGATGAACAAAAAGTTGGCCACCGAATCCCTGTCAGAGAAGGCCCCTACCTCCCTTACCAGAGAATCCAAATGGAGACTGAGATGCCCATGGGCTACATCTGAGCAGGGAGTCTAGGTCCTCACCATGCATGGTCCTTGGTTGATCCATCAGTCTTTGTAGGCCACCTGAGCACAGAGGTGTTTTTTTGGTTTTTTTTTTTTTGGTTTTTTTTTTTTTTTTGGCTCTTTGGGTCTCCTTGTGGAGCTCCTGTCTCTTCTAGATCTTTCTAAAAGAGCCCTTGCTTAAATCACACGACAATCCCAACACCTTAATAATGGGAGACTTCAACCCCCTACTCTCACCATATGACAGATCATCAAGACAGAAGCTAAACAGAGAAATAATGGCACTTACAAAGGTTTTAAATCAAATGGACCTAATAGATGTCTACAGAACTTTTCACCCAAACACAAAAGAGTATACATTCTTCTCAGCACCTCATGAAAACTTCTCCAAACTAGACCATATAGTAGGGCATAAAGCAAACCTCAACAGATACAAGAAGAATGATATAAGCCCTTGTATCATATCAGACCGCTATGGTCGGAAACTAGACCTCAACAATAACAGAAATGCTCCAGAGAAACAGTAATAGCACTTTATTTTAGATATTCATCATTTGATGGCTGCTAAAATTGTCTCCATTCTTTAACTTCTATGATTATTGTGACTTTAAACATTTATGTACATGAATATACATGTATATAAATATTTGTATACACATGTAATTTTATTTTTCTTGCAACAAACTAAAGATCTCTTAAGTTTGTTGTGTGTATTTTTGAGGCAGTAGAGTTTTGCTGTGCTTATTTTTCTAACTAGTTGCTTGAATTTTATTGTTTTAACCAGCAATAAATAACTATTTCAATTTGTTCCCATCCTTATTAACACTGTCTTTATTGGTGTGCAATTACTCAGAAATGAGGAATTCATTTTCCATCTGAAATATATTTATGGAGAGTCTGCCACTATGGGTATGCTTATAACAGTAAAAAGTTTAATATTATAATTTTTAAGTGTAAGAATTACTAGGATTAATTAACAGAAATTAAGACCAAATATATATGCACATATATATTCATAACATATTATATCTTATACTGCCTCTTACAGTACCATTTATTTATTATACTAAATTATGTAGAAAATTCTATCAATTAATAGTATTTCCAACTTTTGCTGCTGTGTCATAGATACATCACTATTTATTTTACGTGTATCTTTGTATATAGTACATACTGTACATATAATTAGAAGTTGTATGAAATGCTTCTTTTCTACATATCTGCTTAATAATTAAATGATAACAAAAGTGACCTTTTAATTATAATAGTAACATCTATTTCTAACATACATAAAAATAATATATTTTAATATAAATGACATAAATGTTATATTAACCCATAGAACTATCTTGTGTTACAATTTAGAAAGTGTAAAAACATGTGACAGGTGAGTGAACAAAATACTACTTTAGATATGTTTTTTTCTTACAACTTGATCAGAAGAAATTTTCATTTGATGATAAAATAGAAGACCACAGTAGCAGAAGATATTATGGAAGCTGACAAGAGAAAGTATGACATTATTTTAAAATTTGCTGTGTAAACATTCATTTGTCAATATTGATATCAACCATACAATTAATACTAGCAATGAACTGAACATATCGTGGTTTTTAAAAATGTAAATGTATGTTTTGTATTTGATCATAGTTGTTAAAAAGAAATAAACAAAATGGAATTAAGAAATTAAAAACTCCACAAGGAGAGCAACAGAACCAAAATATCTGGGCACAGGGGTCTTTTCTGAGACTGATACTCCAACCAAGGTCCATTCATGGATATAACCTAGAACCCATTCTCAGATGGCAGCTCAGTATCCAAGTGGGTTCCCTAATAATGGGAACAGGGAATGTCTCTGACATGAACTCATTGTCTGGCTCTTTAACCCCCCTCCTCCCAGGGAGGAGCATCCTTGCCAGGCCACAGAGGAGGACATTGCAGCTAGTCCTGATGAGACTAGCTGATAAGCTGACCCTGATAACCTGATAAGCTAGGGTTAGATGGAAGGGGAGGAGGACCTCTGCTATCAGTGGACTTGGAGAGGGGCATGGAAGGGAGGGAGGATGAGATTGGGAGTGAATGAAGGAGGGAGTTACAGCTGGGATACAAAGTGAATAACAATGTAATTAATGTAAAAAAAAAAACTAAAATATAAAGTTCTTTAATAATACCACATTTTTATTTGGTAGTATAAAGTGAAGTTGTGGCTTGTCAAAAATAGTGATGAGTTGCTCAGAATAACCTTTCCCAGGATGGTCACTTATCGAAAGATGTGAATGCTTATCCTGTAATTTAGAAAGCTTAACTAGCATCAAACCCTCAGTTAATCAGTCCTTGGCAGAGTTACAAGAACTGATTTTACAATGAAAAGTTTTGTAGTTAAATTCATTTCACTTTTAGCAAAGGTTATACTTGCTTCAGTTAAAATGTAATTCTACATTTAGAATTGAACTAGACACCCAAGTTCCTCAAAGGAATCAACCAGTACAATATTTTTTTAATGAATCCAGAGGGTAGCTTTGGTCTCCAAATCTCCATCCCATGTGTTAGAAATATATTTAAAAAGAGAAAACCACTCTCTATAAATGATTTAACAAAAACATAGACTATTATTATGTTCACTGAACCCAAACTTCTAAAACTAACACAGGCGATCTAAATATAGCAGCTGAACAAAATTTTAGATTATGAAAATATGTGGGTGTTCTATTTCTGGAACTATGTATGGGGGCTAGGATCAACTGCTCATTTTTCCAGTTTATATGTGATCACTCGTCCTTCCATATATTAGATTCTAAGTGTTACTCTGACCCACATCATTTGATTAAAAAGGCATGGTCTCTTTACGTAAGGAAATGGGAATTGTCTTATGGGCAGGCACAGGCCTGGTACCCAAAGTAGCAACATCTGTAAGTAAAGGAGGGAGGCAGTAGTTTCTAGAGTTCACTGTGTTCTCTGTGGATGTTGTCTTTAGCTTCGCTTCAGCTTCTCTAGACACCTTTCAGTGTATTGTCTCACAAATCCAAATACCCACTTCTATCTTTCTGTGTATTTCATGTGACACTTAGTGTTTAATTGTACAACACATTATGTCTTTGCCGGTTAGTTTCCTAAGAGGCTCTGTCATTCTGTTATTTAAAGACAGGTGAAATTTGCAAGTCTGGGTGAGGAAGAAGAGGCTCCTTCCATATTTATTTTGTAGTCACTCATATGTCCTTCTATTCGCTTTCTCTTATTCTGGGTGTCATTCAGTATAGTATTAATGCAGCACAGCAAAGCCTGAACTAGCATAGTTTCTAACTAAAACAATTGGCTTACTTGCTCCCTTTTAAGGAAAGAGCATGCAAGTTGTATGCTTTTCACATCCTTGTATGAATGAGTCTAAATAATTGACGACTCTTCTTTAAGCTTTCAACTTTAATAACTTGCAGTTTCTTTCTTTATTCTTGTTTTCTAGAAGCAAAAATTATAAACTGTAATTTTGACCTCTGTGAAAACTTAATGTTCTTTATACCATAAAGGTACTGAGAGGTTAGTCTTGCCTTAACTTGACTGCCTAGGAAATAACTAAGATACAATAGTCATGCCTTTAAGGGATTTTCATGGTTATATCAATTGAAGTGGGAAGACCTAAACTAGTGGAAGCTTTCAGAGGCCCAAAATATAAGGTGGTCTAAGGAAATAGTTCTTACCTTTGCACTGTTTACGATGTGTTTTTCTGGCAAGTTCACCTACTTCATGCTGCTACTGCCATTGTATCCTCCACTGACATTATGAGCCAGCTTTCTCAGCTTTCTGATGGATACAAAAGACTCATAGCTAAACTTTGGGCAGAGTGCAGGCAATCTTATCAAAGAAGGGTGAGATAGAAAGATCTGGAGGGTACAAGAGCTCCACAAAGAGAGCAACAAAACCAAAATTTCTGGGCCCAGGGGTCTTTTCTGAGACTGATACTCCAAACCCAGGAACATGCATGAAGATATCCTAGAATCCCTGCACAGATGTAGCCCATTGGACCTCAGTCTCCAAGTGGGTTTCCTTGTAAGGGGAACAGGGACTGTCTCTGACATGAACTCAGTGGCTGACTCTTTGATCACTTCCTCCTGATGGCGGAGCAGCCTTACCAGACCACAGAGGAAGACAATGCAGCCAGTCCTGATGAGACCTGATAGACTAGGGTCTGCGGGAAAGGCAGGAGGACCTCCTTTATCTAAGCCCACTTAGAGTGGATTTGGGAGGATATGAGGGAGGAAGGTTGGGATTGGGAGGGAATGAGAGAGAGGGCCACAGCTGGGATACAAAGTTAATAAACTCTAATTAATAATTTAAAAATTGAATAATAATTGAAAAAAAGAAAAACAATAAGTCTCCCAGGAATCCTTCCTGCTTTCTGGCCTTCCTGCTTTCAGTGATACACTGGACGTTCAGGGACATCAGCAGCTATTTATTTTCAGCCTCTCCAGTGTAAAGATAATTACTATTGGCCTAACCAGACAATATTGCATAATTCTAACTAATAAATCTCCTTTTAACATATTCATTTTGCCAATTCAGTTTTTCCTGTGGACTCTGGATAATTCTGACTGTAGTTTTAAAAGTATAACACATAGTTAATAGTTTCTTAATTTCTTTTATTCACATAACGAGTTTTATCCATATCACAGTAAAGAAGCCATCAAATATTGCTGAAGAAGTAAATGGTCATGCTATAGATGTTTAGTGCAGTTCTGAAACCTTTAGCATTGTAAATGGAGCATCAAGAATCCTTGAAATAAATTAAACCAGTTATTACATCCTACCTTGAAATTCCTACTGAAACAAATGCACCTACAGACCATTTATCTGCAGTGCTTTTCAGTTACATCAGTGATGATAACTCAAAGATATGGGATACAGGCTGAGTATACAGTGGTGCTGACAGAAGCCAAGTGATATGCTCACATTTTTAATTTCTCAGATCAATTACTGTCAGCAAACCGTTAATGATTCTATGATTATTATGAAACGTGGAGAGGAAATAGAGTTGAAAGCAAAATTATATATATAGCTAAAAAACAATCATTTTCCTTGCAGTGTCACATAGTGAAAAATATCAACAGATTTGCAAATTTCATGTGCATATTCCAAAAGCAACTATAAAAGACTGAGTATATAAGCCAAATTGAATTCATTTCCTCCCAGATAAAGCTGAGGACCTCAACTTTTTGGATTCTTGTTAGCTGTTCCTGCCAGTGGAAGATATTGGCGTTCGCTACTACTAAGAGGCATTCTTGTTTGGTAATTCTTATGACATTATTAGTTTCAGTACCATTGCCACAGTATGCCAATTTTATGTAAAACTGTGTTATCACTATGTCCATAAGTAGGCAAGAATAAAAGTTCCCTGAAGAGAAAAATCACAAAAGGTTATCAAGATTTTGTTAATCTCATAAGAAGCATGGCTTACCCTAAGAATACATATTATCTAAGAAGATACAATTCAAAGAATAGTAGTACATGATGAAGAAATATGGTGAAAATACTCTAGAAGTTATAAAAAAAATCAGGTACTTCTCAGAGATTTTGAGTTACTTTTGAAAACTTCGTCATGTGTAAATACCTGTATGATTCTGCTTATATGTATAATTAAGTTTGGAAATCACCACAATCTTCAATAGCAGTTGGAAATGTCAGAATTTCCCTCATAGTCAAATTAAAATTATACAAACAGTTTATTGAGAATATTTTCTGTGGTCAACTCATGGAAAATGAATATATTTATCCTCTCCATACATATTCTCACAAGGACAGGGGGAATATTCCATTGCTAATAGTACTAAGAAATGTCTTAGCAGAAGGACCGTAACATCTCCATGTTGTGCTTCTGTGCTTGCTGTCTTTGGATGACAGGTATATGCTAATAGACATAGTGTCACCAAGGAGCTTTTGCTACAGAATGAATCGCTGAATTCCAGAAATCAAATGCTTGTTCACAGCACTTACTTTCTTTTTTCTTAAAAAAATTGTACCAGACCTGAAATGGAAATTACAAATTGTTGATTCAAGAAAAGCATTGTGGTTAGTAAATACATCATATTTGTAATAGTGTGTACTCAGATTACTAAGATTTCACAGATAGAACAGAAAACAAATCCTGGAATTAGAACCAAAATATAATAAAGTAAATGATAAATCACTGTTGTTTCTCAGGTTTGTAAAACAAAGGCAGTTCACATACCTAAAGAATACAAGTTGAATAAGTGAGATTATTTTAGAAAGATCCCTACAGTAGTCCTCAAAGTGTTTACCCTTAGGCAATGTCTGTGGAACTATTTTCTAGAGAAAATTGTAGCCATTTACTGTAATGACTACACATTAGAGAAGAACATGTCTATACTTCTTGGTAATGACAAAATTCTCTCCTTGATTTGGTAACAAATAATGAAAATTACAAAATGATATAATTGTTCCTGATTAATCTGGCAAGATTTTACCTGATAAAGTGGTAAATGTGATTTGGGTCTAAGATTATATCACAATTTGACACTGTCTTGGGTACTTACAATTCTCTTCCTAGTTATAAATACATAACAGAAATAGTGCCAGCTGGCAACAATAGGCATCCTACTTTTACTTCCTGACCAGGGGTACACAATCATGGTAAAAGACTGAAATGGAAGACCCTTGGAGTTCATTATAGATAACAGGCTAAAGAAATCCATGCTTCTTAGAATACTGCTCATTTAATAATCCCTTGGTGTCTGTAGAGGACTGGGTTCAACTATCCATGGTACCCTGTTGGTACCATGCTCTCCATGTGCCCATGCTCCTCACAAAACCAATGTTCTCCTGCTATACACGTTAAACCATTGCTTGAATGACTATAATACCTAACACAGCATACTTGGTGTGAAAATAAGAGCTATACTATAATACTTAGAGACTAATAAGAATAAAGTTAAATAAATGTTCAGTAAATGTTCTGACACATTTCTTTCTGAGTATTTTTATCAGGATATTAATCAAATCTTCCAATGTACATTGATACAAAGGACAATAGAGTCATTATTATCATCAATGTCTTGCAATAGGGTTCATCAGTTTTGAAAACACTATTTGACTTGGTTTCTCTGTTTGTACCAGAGGTAGGTAAATCTTGAAAACACAATTACAGTATCTGAATGAGTGGGGCCGCATTTTCACCTGCTATTTTAATCATTATATATGTAGATACTTTCAGAATAAATTGACAGATATTTGGACATATGGTTATGCAGATATTAAATTAAGGAATGCATATTCATGTTACATATCAACTGAAAATGCTGTCAAAAAACTTGCAGCTTTCAACTGACAAGATCAACATAATTCCTGCCTTAGGGATCTACAAAGTTCTTCTCTATATGATAATAAAGCCCATAGTGACCTTAGTAGTTTTGCTAGTTTACACGAGTCTACATTGTGGCACTAACACTTGGGTTGGAGAATCATAAAAAGGAAGTATTACTTAATATTGCTAGGATAATATATGTGGACTCAAGGGTTATATATAGTACTTCAATAATATTCTGGAGGCTGCTACCTTAAAGATGTTCCAGAGATAATAGAGGAAAGCAACATGCTGCCATAGTCACTCACAGTGAAAGACAATTGGTTCCCTTTGCAAACATATCCCCAGAAAGATGTAATGCTGAGCAGCCTTCTTGTATAGGGAGAATCCTACAATCTACTGAACTGTGCTACTTCATGCCTTTTATAAAATAACCTTTAAGTCATCCAGTTTTCAGATGGAAACAGAGCAAGAGGTGGCACAACAATAATTATAGGCTGAGGTGCAATTCTCTTTCATTTTGACTTATAATTACAGGATACAACCGCACATAACGTGACTGTGGCAAACAGAAACACCTCATAGAGCATCTAGCAAGGGCAAAAAAACTATGACAGTGAAATCTTGTACAATTATGAGAAATAATTGTTTTCTTCTGGGATAACCTATGCTCTCCTTTATGGCAAGGCTTCTTTCTTGCTACAACATCCTGGAATATAGTGAACTAGCTGTGTCAGACATGACTGTGAGCTGTGATTTTGTCTTTTATGACAAACCATATATTTGGGGCCTGTGCTGCAGCAATCAAGCATCATGAAATTTCACAGAAAACTCAAATGTGGGCTGGGGGAATGGCTCAGTAGATAAAGCATTTGCTGAGAAAACTGGGAAACCAACGGTAAGAACAAAGGTCTAGGTCTAAATGTGTCCAAAGTAAGGTGGTGAGCAAGTAAGGAAAACACCAGAAATTGAGTATACACATACTCACAAGCAAATAATAAAAGAACATATAAAAATTCCCCGACTAGAGAAGCCTAAAAGCACGTGTAAGTTGAATGTGATACGTCTCAAATTTCTTCCGGTAAATGCTTCTGTAGCATTGTGTTTTTACTCATTTTATATTTATATCACTTTGACACATTTTCCATGTTCAGACAAATAAGGAATAAAATGCTCAGGTCTGTTTCCATCTATATATTATAACAAGTTAGGTGACTTTCTAGTAAAATTCAAGAAACAAATCTAATATTTAATATTGCTAATGTTGTATTTGGCTGGTTACTGTCTTTAGAATGGTTGTCAAAGGAAGAAGTCTGCATTGATCTGTAGGAAGTTATTAAAGATCTGTATCTAAAATTAGAAACCTTTGTAATTACTAGGACTAGGAAATATGTAATAAGTTGGGTTGGCAGGGAAATGAGCTTGTATGGATATATTAGAACAGGCATGAGATTGAAAACTATCATTGTTTTATATTTTTATTTTTTTATATCAATCACAGGTTATTTACTTTGTATCCCAGCCTTAGCCCCTCCTTCATTCCCTCCCAATCCCACACTCCCTCTCTCAACTCCTCCCTGCCCCTTTCCAAGTCCACTGCTAAGGGAGGTCCTCCTCCCCTTCCATCTAACACTAGCTTATCAGGTATCTTCAGGACTGGCTGCAGTGTCCTCCTCTGTGGCCTAGCAAGGCTGCTCATCCCTCAGGTGGTGGGGGTAGGTCAAAGAGCCAGCTATTGAGTTCATGTCAGAAATAGTCCCTGTTCCCCTTACTAGGGTACCTACTTGGCTACTGAGCTGCCATGGGCTATATCCAAGCAGAGGTTCTAGGTTAAATCCATACATGGTCCTTGGTTGGAGAAACAGTCCCATAAAAGACCCCTGTGTCCTGATATATTTTGTCCTTGTGGAGTTCTTGTCCTCTCCAGTCATATTGACTCCCCCTTCTTTCATATGATTCCCTGCACTCTGCCGAAGATTTGGTTATGAGTCTCAGCATCTGCTTTGATACACTGCCAGGTAGAGTCTTTCAGAGGCCCTCTGTGGTAGGCTCCTGTCCTTTCACTTGTTTTCTCCTACTTCCAATGTCCATCCCATTTGTCTTTCTAAGTGAGGATTGATCATCTTACCCCAGGTCCTCTCTTTTGTTTATCTTCTTTAGGTGTACAGAATTTAGTATGTTTATCCTATGTTATACATCTAGTACCCACTTATAAGTGAGTATCTACCATGTGTGTCTTTCTGCTCCTGGGATACATCACTCAGATTGATCTTTTTTAGATCCCACCATTTGCCTGCAAGTTTCATGATTTCCTTGTTTTTAATTGCTGGGTATTATTCCATTGTGTAAAAGTACCACAATTTCTACATCCATTCCTCAGTTGAAGGACATCTGGGTTGTTTCCAGGTTTTGGCTATTACAAATAAAGCTGCTACAAACATGGTTGAGCAAATGTTTTTGCTGTGTTCTTGAGCATCTTTTGGCTATATGCCTAGGAGTAGTATAGCTGGATCTTGAGGGAGCGCTATTCCTAATTGTCTGAGAAAGTGCCAGATTCATTTCCAAAGTGCTTGTACAAGTTTACATTCCCACCAGCAATGGCGGAGAGGTACCAATTCTCCACAACATCTTCAGCATGTGTTGTCACTTGAGTTTTGGTTTTAGCCATTCTGATGGGTGTAAGGTGAAATCTCAGATTCTTTTTGATTTGCATCTCTCTGATGGATAAGAAAGTTGAGCTTTTCTTTAAGTGTTTCTCTTCCATTAAATATTCCTTTATTGAAAATTCTCTGTTTATCTCTATATCACATTTTTTAATTGGATTGGTTGGTTTATTGCCTTTTAACTTCTTTACTTCTTTATATATTCTGGATATCAGCCCTCTGTCAGATATGAGTTGGTGAATATCCTTTCCCAGTCTGTAGGCAGTTGTTTTGTTCTGAAGACAGTGTCCTTTGCTTTACAGAAGCTTTTCAGTTTCAGGAGGTCCCTTTTATTGATTGTTGCTCTTAGAGCCTCTGCTGTTGGTGTTCTGTTCAGGAAGTTGTCTCCTGTGTCAATTAGTTCTAGGCTCCTTCCTGCTTTTTCTTCTAACCGATTTAGTGTATCTGATTTTATATTGAGGTCTTTGATCCACTTGGACTTTAGTTTTCTGCGGGGAAAACTACCATTTTTTTAATCGAACACTTACCAAACCATATTTAATGCAGAAAAGTTTCTGAGTTTGATGTACAGGCCCTTTTCATGGATTTCATTCACTTTATATAAGAAGGTCATCCCATTCTTATTCCACATATCCACATTAACTTTAAAAGCTTGGCTGGAGACTAACCACAGAATTCATGCAGGTGGATGCTCTCTGACAAGGCTGAACTGACCAGGAGCTTCTCTTCAATTTAGCTACCTTCAGTCCAGGTGAAAGGACCCTGGGTGGAATCACCTTCTAGGGAAGTCAGGCAGCCACATATGGTGGGATTATTACCTTGCACCGTTCACCCACATCATGGAGAGTATAAATAATTTGTTTTACATAAATGGAAATTTATTTTGAGTATATATTTGTCTTTATGACCTTGAATATATGTGTTTCCAATGCCAATCATAGCATATGGAAGTCTGTGTTCATGTTGTAGCATCTTGTGTAACATTGGTTTCAGAGAATAAATATATTACACAGTTAAATGAGAGAAAGAGAACCCAAAATGAAAGAACTCTCATGCTTGAGGTTTATTTCTGTCATCAAAACTCTTTTTTCTCCACTGACAGAAATTCCCTTTTTTAAGGCTCTATTTGAGTCTCATATTTTTAATGGGAAGAAAATATTTCAAAGGACGGAGTTTTATTTATATGTGTACAGCGTGCACCTTTAATTATTGCTCAACCTAGATCTGTCTTATGTTAAAACCGCAAAAAGCTGAAATGAAACTGGCTTCTCTCACCGTAGAGCACATTCAAGATCAAAATACTTTCTTTCAATCCCCTCAACTATTATCTCTGTTGTGTTGAAAGTCTTTTTCCAATGAAAGGATCCTTGTCACCTAACTTTTTATATAATAGCTTCCCTGCTCACTGCAGTGGTTAATTCAGGTTCCCCCTCTGTCCTCCTGGAAATATTGGCTGATGATGAAAAAAACCGCAATCCAGAACATTATGTATTGAACCTAGAGAATGTACTGGGATGTGTAATAGTACTTCTATTAGTTCCTAGCTAACAGACTCCCTAGTACAAGGATTACTACTAGCTTGGGAAGTTTACATCTAAGCAGGTATTGGTGGATACGGATCCTGCTGCCGAGTCCCTTCTCTGCTCCTGCGTGTGGTCAGAGCTCTTGGTTGCAGCTTGAATTGTGAACTCACTCCCAACCTAAGAAAGATATAAGAAAGGACTCCTATTTCTTCCACATGGGTCTTAATTTCCTCTTTTCGAGTCCAGGTCTAGTTGTCTGTTTCTCATGCTGGGATCGGAGCTCTCCTCAGACAGAGCCACTGTCATGTTGTCTGTCTGTCCATTAATAGCACTAATAGCTTTTCTTTTATACTCTTCATTCTTAAAACTCTCAGTGTCACCTTTGAACACCTATCTGTAGCCTAACAGTAACCAATATAGACTTTTCAATATTGAAGGTTCATGCATGCTAGGCTAAGTGAGAACTATGACTTGATCAGTTGAGTGCAAAGAAAGCATGGGAAGAGTTATAGGAAAGGGGCGACCTGCAAATATCCCATGAATCTGAGTCTTAACTTCACAGATAAGAGGTAATAAATAATGTAAATTAAAATATTATAAGTTGTGTCCTCAAGACCAGTTGCAAAAAATTTTCTTTATTTGCATGTTCTCTTATTTTTTCTTGCTTTATGTGTGACTATATTTTTCACTTGTCTGAGTTATCTTATCATACAAATTTAATTTTTTATTCAGTTATTGAAATTGTCGTTCAGAAAATAAGATTTATAGTTAATGGAATATGTGTACGCTGTCTGACTGAACTTGAGAATGAAGTATCATAAATGCAGGGTGAATTGAGTCTTCCAGAGTCATACACAATAACATTTAAAATTTCACACTTTCTTTTTTTCAGTAGAGTATAAGAACAGTCTTACTTAAATAAGAAGAAAATGTTGCATCTTATTTAGTGAATATATATTATTGCTTTGACACCATTTGGAATTTATATCAGATAGAGACAAGCATGGACGACATCTCAGTATTTAAAGGAACATAACAGGACGGTCACAAAGCTCTTACATCGTGATCCAAAGTCATCTTCTGTTATCCACTGTGTAATAGTAGACATTTTGAGGAAACACATGTACCTGAACGGCTTCCTGTCAGCCTCTATGATAGTAGAAGATTAGAAGTTTATGCAGGTTAAGGTGAAAGAAAGGGTTTGTTGCTTAATTGCTATCTATCCATCTGGCTCTGTGAATAAGACCCAAGAAATACTTCCCCTTAGTGGGGGCTATCTCATTATTTTGAAGACATATCCATTAAAATAAAGTCCAAACTATCCTTAAAATTATTTTTAACAGTCAATGTATTTTGTGTCAAAGCACAAAACGGAGTGTTTCTGTCATGGTTCTAAATGTACTTATATGAGCTTTATTCTAGATATGTTGACTTCATTGGCTCTGCTGAAGAAAAAAGATAAAACCTTTGGGTTTTAAGGTTAAGTTTCTCTGTTAGTGGAGTCTTTCATAATTTCTGGACATCCTTTCTTATTGGATTTTAACTATGGCTTTGCTTATTAGACTTGTACTTTGCTTTTCTTCTAAAAACAAAGGCTTTTTGGCAAAAGCTTTGAAAATGGCAGTGTTTAATAAAATGAGGCTGAGAAAACACAAAAATAAAAATGAAAAGGTGGTGTGTAGGTGGAAGAGTGAGGAATAAACAGTAGGAAATCTAGATAACAGTGAATTTGCAAATTCTCAACCAACAACATTGAGCCAAACTTCAAAATACAGAAGAAATATTAGGCCATTAGTGTTCACAGTAAATAGGTGAAAAAAATGAATAAAGTATCAGTTCAATAGATCATGTTTTATCTGTGGTGCAGTTCTTTCTTTTACAACATTATTAGTAAAACTTGACGTGGAACAGCATAGTTTGTAAGTAAATTTATGGTTCTGAACATTATGAGGATTCAAATAGCAATGCAGAAGATAGGACGCACTACTTTGACCTCTTCCTGTTTATGCTCTTACCACTCACTTTCTCCTTTTTTGTGAAAAAAGAAAGAAAGAGAAAAAAAACCAACAAAACAGTTCTTTCATTCCTTGAAAGTCTACTTAAGTGTCAGGGCCCAATGAGAAAGAAAAGGAAGCAGGAGGCAGTGAAACCAGTTGATGCAATTCCTTTTCAGTAATTATCTCTAAGAAACATAAATTGGCAGCTTGTAGGAAAGATTTCAAAATAATTAAATTGATGCATGTGCTGTGCACACAAAAAAAATGAGTTTCATTTAGTAGATGTTATCTTAAAAATCAGTTTCTAGCAAACTCAATGCATCTATTGATAGAGGATGACTAACTAATATATGAAGTTAGTATGTCTTATCATCAAAGAGGAAAACTTAATTCTTCATTTTATATAATATCTATTTTAATTAACTTTTGAATATTTTTCTAGTTATTAGAGTGGGATATAAAACTTATTAGATACTCCCAACTAATACCCACTGTTCTAAGCCCTTGATTAAATTATTTGACAAAACTTTGCCAATATTTTCCATTTCTAGGAAGACAGAATACTAGCAGGTTATCAATTTTAATTTCTCTAAATATGAGATAATCTCCCTATGTTATAAGTAAATTGATGACATGAATTTTCTGAAAGATAAACAGAAGAGTATGGCAGAACAGCTATGAGACTTGAAATTTGTGAAGTGAAAATATGGGAGGATTTGGGTAAGAAGTGCCCATTCATCAGGTAGGAAAGATGATTTGTATGCTGCTTTCCATTTCTCTGCTATATGAACTCTCATAATCATAGAACTGAAAAGAAAAGAAAGGGGCATCAGTGATTCATATTTGTTAACTTTACTGAGAAATGCTGGAACTAAGAAAACAACTTTCATAAGTGATCAACTAAATTATAAAAATTTCCACTATTATTAAGCTTGTATATGTCAGTGTTGCAAACACCAAGAAATCCAAGTTTTCAATTTTATTACATAAAATAAAAACTAAAAAGGGAGGAGCTAACAGGTGGGATACAAAGTAGATAAACTATAATAAAAATAAATAAATTATTATAAAATCTAAAGCTATAAAAGTTTATTCTTTAAAAACATTTATTTATTTTTATTGCAATTTATTTCACTTTATATGCCAGTTCTGGCCCCCTCCACCATCTCCTTCCAGTCCCCCTCTCCTTTCCTGTTCTCCCCCTATACCCCTTCCCTAGTTCACTGATAGGAGAGGTCCTCCTTTTCTATCTGACCCTAGCCTATCAGGTCTCATCAGAACTGGCTGCATCATCTTCCTCTGTGGCCTGGTAAGAGTTCTCCTGCCTCAGGGGGAGGTGATCAAAGAGACAGCCACTTAGTTCATGGGGCTTTGGAGGGACATTTAACACAGAAAGAGAAGTACTGACTTTGCAAACAGCACCACAGGTAATGACAGGTATTTTGTCTTGGAGTTTGGTTTGGAATGTCTGAATCTAGACCTTGGTAACAATCAATGCCAACTTCTATACTTAGGGGAAAATTATGTTTTAAATACTGTTTCATAGACAACATTTTAAGAGATTGAGCAGTGGAAATGGAACAAGGTAGAGCAAAGGAGCTTGAGAAGTGCAGATTGCACTGCCCTGTGTCATACAACCTGCCATTTATGTTTAACGAAGGGTTTATGTTTTTATTCTTACGACAAGATGCCAAAGCAGCTTTACTGCTAGTGAGTAGATGATTTATTTGCATTTTAAAATGATAACTGAAGTAGCTATGTGAAAATGCAAAGAGAACCAGGTCCATTTGCTATACTGTAACCAGTGAAGAGGTTGTTTTACACAATTTTGAGTGACAGACTTGAGGGTCTGAACTGAGGTAACAGCAATGAGAAAAGAGAGAGATAGCAGGCTTTTAGAGACATATGTGAGGTGCTTCTGACAGGATTATGGATGAAGACTTGATGAACAGCATTGCTGGTCAATGAGATAAGGAATAAATGCTTTTATTCCCTTCTTTGCATTCATATTCTTTGAAAACAATAAGTAACACCATCACCATCTCAGCCTTTGAAAAATAATATTAAACTATTCTTTTTTTTTCCTAATCCATATGGGAGTTCTCTTGCTGATAATATATTTGTATGGTTGAGAGTTGAATACCTAAGGGCATCAGTAAAGCATACATGTTTTTACATGCATTTTCACTTAAAGCTCAGGTAAACAATTTGACCTAAAAAATATTTTGTTATGTAGTTTGGCTGCTTGTCAGTTTAGAATACAAGTGTCTTCCTTAACCTTATAGGGGAATTCAGTGTTAGCATTTGGCTCTTTATACAGTGTTGCACTTTCCAGTGCTGACTGCTGTTTCTGTGTCACTGAACTAAAGACACTGAATTACTAAAGAATACAATTAGTATATGGTTTATAAAATTTAAATATTTACAAAACTTTAAAAACATCAAGGCATTCCTGCTCCTGACAAAATCTTATTTTATGTTTTCCATTGTAGATAGTTTTGATAAGTTTCATATGTATTTAGAGGCAGACTCTAAGAAATTATGCGCATGTATGCATACATATTTCTGATGAGAAAGTATCTTGATTAATGTGGAAAAGCAAAATTAAGAAAAAATATTTCATACTCTTAAAATAATGCTACTGAACATGTTTTTCAAAAAGTTTTCTATTCTTCTATACAGTAAAAAGCCACAGGAGTCCTTACATAATATTTCCAATGGCTCCAATGATAGTTAACATTTTTTCCTTCATCAGAAGAGTTCTAATTTTATTCAAATTTATTTTGCACACTTAGATGTCGAATAACTAAAACCGAAACAGCTGGAATTTTAATTTATTTAAAACAATTGGCTATATAGCTTTATTTAGGAACTTGGTTGTACATATGTATATTGTATACCTGTTTGTGCATTAAGGCAGACATCTTTGACTGTAGAAGCCTTATAACAACTGTGGGTGTTGTCCCTGAGCCATCAGTCTCCATTTTTGAAGGTATTATCTTTTCACTAGCCTGGACCTTCTCAATTAGGCTAGATTTAGCCAGCAAGCCCAAAGGATCTAATGTCTTTACCTCCACAGTGCTGGGATTACTAACATTTATCACTATATCTGCCTTTTATACTGGGTTCTGGGACTAAAAATAAGTTCCTAATTTTTGCATGAGAAGTACTTTCTTAGTTGAGTCATTATTCCAGGCCTAATAGAATTATTTTAATTTACATAAAATAACACACATATAATTATACATGGAAAGTGAATATGTTAAAATTACTCTAACATTTGTGTACTTGGAGTAAACAAGGATATTTTTCTATGAAAGAAAATTATGAATTTTCATCCTTGGTATCACAATTTCACAGTGTGTTTCATGATTATTTTAAACATTTGAAAGTTAAGTAGTATTTGACTACAAAGTTTCATAGGATCGGGCACCCAAACTGAGCCACTAATATTGTAGTTGAGTACTACTTAATATATAGTTATCTTCATGTATGTAACACACAGAACAAATACAATGACAACGTTAAATATTCTCAAAGCATAATCTCCACAAATACTAGAAGTCTATTATTCTAGTTCTGTGGGTTGTAGGTACATTTATGTTACCATTTTCTGTTCATCTATGGTTAATCTCCTTTTAAACACAGATTAATTCAATGTAGATTACTGATTATCACCATGGCAAACACGCTCAGGAAGTCAAACAGAAATGAGTAAGTTAAACGCAAGAATTCTGCATACTACTTCGAACTTTAATCTCAGAAATGCTCCTCATATTCAGCTGACAGAGGGAAAAATGAGGTCTGAGAAGGGTGACTTGCCAGGCTCTATTAAGTTGAAGTAAGCAGGGCACATCACTACCATTCAGATACTTACAATTCCTTAGCCCACTCTATTGGCATGATTCCATTTTTATGTCCTAAACACTATAGACAGAATGAATGCATGACTGCTGTATCAGGCAGCCTGCACAAAATACTTGACTTCAGCAAATCTTTGACAAGCACCGTTCATTAATCTTTGTTTCATAATTCTCACCAGTATGCACACCCTGCCTTTCTCTCCCTATCTGCAAGTAAATTGTTTTTTAAGAAAATGAAGAGGTCAGCAGAAGATGTTTGAACACACATTTTTCTGTTGAAACCAATCTGTAGACCAGGGTAGCAATGTCAATGGTTAAATTTGGTAGAATTTGTCCATATTGCAACTGAATCATCAATTTATATTAGCAGCAATGTTGTTTGGATACCCATGGAGCAAGAAAGGCAATCTAACTTACAAAGAACACAGACTTTATAGATTTTTTACCTATAGACTTTTTAAACCTCAAAACATAATTAAATAAAATATTAATCTTAACAGTGGTAAAATAATATAATTTATTGTTTTTACATCTAAAAATATTAGAATTCTTATTATTAGTCATATGTTTAGTAACTTGAACAAAATCATACAATTACATAAATTTGGAGATTTTGATATTATATGACTCATACACAAGTATATATGAATATAATGTGTAGATTCATCATGTTTAACTTTCAATGAAATAAAAGAGTTGGCATTTTTG
The DNA here is from genome assembly GCA_028658305.1 of Pachyuromys duprasi. NCBI lineage: Eukaryota > Metazoa > Chordata > Mammalia > Rodentia > Muridae > Pachyuromys > Pachyuromys duprasi. The sequence goes on along the minus strand of CM053753.1, from coordinate 80,355,084 downwards.
AAGCGACTGAACACCTAAGCATTAATAGATCTGGCTTTGAATTTAAGAGTGATTTTAAATAGTTTCCTAAGCTGGGAGGATAAAATACGGAGTTCCAGATCTATAAAGGCTGTGTATAGTGATGAGCCAACAGACATCATGAAAAGAACAAAGGTCATGTTCCTTGGATAAGGAAAATGTTTGTGAGAAAAATGATCCCTGAGTTCTTGCATTTTCAAAGCTGATCATGGCCATTGCTTTTAATGTCAGTTGGATGGCTGTAGAATTTTTTCCCTTACATTCTGTTTTGTATTTATCTATGGTTGGTTACTGTATGTAGATTAGTTCTCATTGTTCTTCCTGTGTGTACGAATGTGCATCTCTTGCATGCCTGGGGCACTCAGAGGTAAGAAGAGGGCATCAGATACCCTGAAAGTGGAGTTAGGGATGAGTGTGAAGCATTTGCATGCTATCAACCCAGGTTCTCAGCAAGAACAACTCGTGTTCTTAATCACCAAGCCATCTCTTCAGCCCCTTGATTTCCTTCCTGAAAATTAGCTTTCCAATATATTTTACATGCGTGATGGTTAGTTTTATGTGAAATTGACACAAGAGTTATCTGAAAAGAGAGAACTACAATTGAGAAAATACCTCCTTAAGATCCTGCTGTAGAGCAATTTCTTAAGTAGTGATGGATGGGAGGGCTCACGCTGTTATGGGTGGTGCATCCCTGGGCTGGTTTTCTTTGCTTCTATAAGAAAGCAGGCTGAACAACGTTTGGCTATGGGTCTCAGCCTGTGCTTTGGTACACTGATGGGTAACATCTTTCAGAGGCTCTGTGTGGTAGGCTCCTATTTTCTTCCCTGTTTTCTCCTTCTTCCATTTTCCATCCTATTTGCCTTTCTGAGTGACGATTGATCATCTTACCCAGGGTACTGCTTTTTGCTTAGCTTCTTATGTGTACAGATTTTAGTATGTTTATCCTATATTATACATGTAATATCCACTTATAAGTGTGTATATACCATCTCTATCCTCACTCAGGATATTTTCTAGTTCCTAACATTTGTCTGCAAATTTCATGATTTCCTTGTTTTTAATTGCTGAGTAGCATTTCATTGTGTAAATGTACCACAGTTTCTGTATCCATTCCTCAGTTAAGAGACATCTGTGTTGTTTCCATATTCTGACTATTATTAATAAAGTTGCTACGAATATGGTTGAGCACATGTCATTATTGTATACTTGAGCATATTTTATACATATGTCTAGAGTGGTATAGCTGGATCTTGACGAAGAGTGCAGGGAATCCTATGAAAGAAGCTGCAGCTAAAAAGACCTGAAGGGGACAGGAACCCCATGGAGAGACAAACAGAACCAAAAAATCTGGGCCCAGGGATCTTTTTTGAGACTGATACTCTAACCAGGAACCATGCATGGAAATAACCTAGAACCCTGCACAGATGTAGCCCATGGCAGATCAATCTCCAAGTGGGTACCCCAGTAAAGGGAACAGGGACTGTCTCTGACATGAATTCAGTGGCTGGCTCTTTGATCATCTCCCCCTGAGGGGGGAGCAGCCTTACCAGTCCAAGAGGAAGATAATGCAGCCAGTCCCGATGAGAACTGATAGGCTAGGGTCAGATGGAAGGGGAGTAGGACATCCCCTATTAGTAGACGGGGGAAAAAGCATGGGAAGAAAAGAGGAAAGCAGTGTAGGATTGGGAGGGAACTAGGGAGGAGGCTACAGCTGAGATACAAAGTGAATAAATTGTAATAAATAAAAAAATAAATTTAAAAACATGAAAAAAGAATGAAAAAGAAAGAAAGCAGGCTGAGAAAGACATGGGAACCAAGTCAGTAAGCAGCACCTCTTCATGATCTCTGAATTAGCTAGTGCCTGCCTCTAGGTTCCTGCCCTTGAGTTCTTGTCCTGGCTTCCTTCAGTGATGGACTACAAAGTTGAAGTGCTAACCCTATAGAGCCTTTCCTCTCCAGCTTCCGTACTTAGTCATGATGTTTTGTCACAGCAACAGAAACCCTAAGAAGACAATATATACTTTAGATTGTAATATGATTCTATCATTTCCTCCCTTCCCGTTACTTCTTCCAAACTCTGCCATGTACAACCATTGCTCTCTTTCAAGTTCATGGCTTCTTTTTCTTTGTTGTTGTTGTTGGTGGTGGTGTGTGTTTCTACAGCTCTCAGCATTCCTTAGCTGCCTATTGTTCTTTATTTACAGTTGACACCTCCTGGGGTTTCCTCCTTCATGTTATCAAGTCTTCTCATGTTGTCCTAGCTGACAAATCTTTAATACAAATCCTGCACCTTCTTATTGATTGTTGATCTTAGAGCTTGTGCTGTTGGTGTTCAATTCAGGAAGTAGTCTCCTGTGCCAATGAGTTCTAGGGTCTTCCCCACTTTTTCTTCTAACCGGTTTAGTGTGTCTGGTTTTATGTTGAGGTCTTTGATGCACTTGGACCTTAGCTTTGTGCAAGGTGATAAATATGGATCTATTTTCATTTTTCTGCATACAGATATCCAGTTGGACCAGCACCATTTGTTGAAGATGCTGTCTTTTTTCCATTGAATGGTTTTGTCAAAAATCAAGTTTCCATAGGTGTGTGGGTTCATTTCTGGGTCTTCTATCCGGTTCCATTGATCCACTATTCTATTTCTATGCCAATACCATGCAGCTTTTATTACTATTGCTCTGTAGTACATCTTGAGGTCAGGGTTAGAGATAACTCCAGATGATAAGTGGGACCTCATGAAGCTGAAAAGCTTCTGTAAAGCAAAGGACACTGTCATCCTAATGAAACGACAGCCTACAGATTGGGAAAGAATCATTACCAATCCTACTTCTGACAGAGGGCTAATATCCAGTATATATAAAGAACTCAAGAAGTTAAAAAACAAGAAACCAAGTAATCCAATTAAAAAATGGGGTATGGAACTAAAAAGAGAGCTGACTGTAGAGGATTATAGAATGGCAGAAAAACACTTAAAGAAATGCTCAATGTCCTTAGCCATCAGGGAGATGCAAATCAAAACAACTCTGAGATTTCACCTTACGCCCACCAGAATGGCTAAGATCAAAAACTCTAGTGACTACATATGCTGGAGAGGTTGTGGAGAAAGAGGAA
>CM053753.1:80285687-80351458 GCA_028658305.1 Pachyuromys duprasi | reverse complement strand
GGCAGAGACACACTTGAGGAGATGTTCAACGTCCTTAGCCATCAGAGAGATGCAAAGCAAAATGACCCTGAGATTTCACCTTACACCCATCAAAATGGCTAAGATCAAAAACTCAAGTGACAACACATGCTGGAGAGGTTATGGAGAAAGGGGAACCCTCCCACATTGCTGGTGGGAATGCAAACTGGTACAACCACTTTGGAAATCAATCTGGAGCTTTCTCAGACAACTAGGAATAGTACTTCCTCAAGACCCAGCTATACCATTCCTAGGCATATATCCAAAGTTGTTCAAGTACACAACAAGGACATTTGCTCAACCATGTTTGTAGCTGCTTTATTTGTGATAGCCAGAACCTGGAAACAATCCAGATGTCCCTCAACTGAGGAATGGATACAGAAATTGTGGTATTTTTACACAATGGAATACTACTCAGCAATTAAAAATGAGGAAATCATGAAATTTGCAGGCAAATGGTGGGATCTAGAAAATATCATTCTGAGGAAGGTATCCCAGAAGGAGAAAGACACATATGGTATATACTCCCTTATTTAGACCTGTAAGATATGATAAACATACTGAAATCTATACACCTAAAGAAGATAAACAAAAAAGAGGACCCAGGGTAAGATGATCAATCCTCACTTAGAAAGAAAAATGGGATGTAACATATTAAGTCTCTTCCTCAATAAATATTTCATGATCTCTTACTTTGTTCATAACATCTGAAATATCTTCCCACTTTCTTAAGTGCTATGTTTCTTTATATCTGTCAGTGAGAATAATTCTGTTGTATTTTTTTATTTATTTTTCTATTTGTCTTTAACCATAGACTTTTATTTTACTTTTTTAAAATTATTACACTTTATTCACTTCGTATCCTCCCATAAACCCCTCTCTCCTTTCCTCCCAATCCCACCTTCCCTCCCCCTTCTCCACACATGCCATTCCCCAAGTCCACTGATAGGAGAGGTCTTCCTTTCCTTCCTTCTGATCCTAATCTATCAGCTCTCATCAGGAGTGGTTGCATTGTCTTCCTCTGTGGCCTGGTAAGGCTGCTCCCCCATCAGGGTGAGGTGATCAAAGAGCAGGCCAATCAGTTCATGTCAGAGACAGTCCCTGTTCTCATTATTATGGGACCCACTTGGATACTGAACTGCCATGGGCTACATCTGTGCAGGGGTTCTAGGTTTTCTCCATGCATGTTACTTGGTTGGAGTAGCAGTCTCAGAAAAGAACCCTGTGCTCAGATTTTTGGTTCTGTTGCTCTCCTTGTGGAACTCCTGTCCTCTCCCTTTCCAACTATTTCCCACATCTTTTGTAAGATTCCATGCACTCTGCCCAACAGTTGGCCACAAGTCTCAGCATCTGCTTTGATATTGTGCAGGGCAGAGCCTTTCAGGGGGCCTCTGTGACAGGCTGATAACTTGTTTCCTATTTTCTTCTTCTGATGTCCATCTGCTTGGCCTTTATGGTTGATGATTGAGCATTTTAGCCAGAGTCCTCCCTCTTGATCAGTCTCTCTAGGTGTACAGATTTTAGTAGGTTTATTCTATTTTATATGTCTATAGACACATGGTATAAACATAGATTTTTTAAGATAAAAAAGTATATCCCAAATAATTACATTTTCTTCCTGATCTAAAAAAATATATTCTTCCCTACTTATAGACTTTATCTAATGCCCCTTTTTGTTATGAAAATTTTCAGAATACAACTAATATTTAAAAAACACTATATTTTATTAATTTACATAGAAAGAATGGGGGATGATTTTAAAGAATATGTTTATCTTTTAACAGTTTTCACAGTTACACTTATAGTTTACTGAAAATTAAGCATATACAGCTGAAAATTTACATGTGGAAAACATTTATAATACATCCTCGTTCCTGTTCTAAATTCCAAAGATACTCAACAATTTAAAAATCCATTTTTAAAAATCTGGCAATGTAAAGCTATGTTTTGTTAATATGTTAAATTTTTCATGTTTCCTTTCTTTTTTTGTTTTCTGTTTGTTTATTTTCTAGAAAGAGTTGCTCATGTTTCTTTATTCAATTGGAATTAGGTTTTGAATTGAGTTTTATACACCTTTTGTTAATTTAAGTGTAATAATATTAGTATGTTGTCTTCAGCAACTTTTTGAGCCAAACTTCACACGCAGATCGGAATGCAGCTTGAAGTACAGATAGACAAAACTGATGCTGTAAGGACTAAGACTTAATACATGCAAACAAGTAAAAGAGATGATTCAGATAGTTACCTACCCAGAAAGAAAATCAGAGGACTTCAGGTTTTGTTTGGGGAGCTATGTCAGCTGGGTGGTTAGGGGAGTCCTCTAGGACCATAGGATTTGTGTGGAACCATAAAGGCAAGATAAACAGAAGTTTTGAAAGACAACCTATCAGGCAGAGATGGCAGGTACTTGATCCCTGAGTGGTAATGGAAGCTGCTGCAAGGCAGAGATAGGAAGGTCAATGTGTGGAAGTATGAGAAACAAGAAAGGAGTGGAAGTGATAGTTCAGAAAAAGAAATGGAAGCTGAGTCAGAAGATTGCATTACTGTATATGTCACTGGGTGTGTGTGTGGGGGGGGTCATCACTTCATCAGGAAAGTGATTTAAGGGAAAAAAAACAATAACAGCAATAACAACAACAAAACAGACTCGATGAATCATTATTGGCTTAAATGTACAATTTTGGAAATGATCAAAATGAGAGAAGACTCCTTGTTTATTTCCCTGAGATATTATACAAATTTTTAATGTCAGTTACTAAGATTGGAAACATTTTTGGGGGAAAAAAGGCTATGCAGAGAATGGAGATCAGCAGTTGAATAGAACCATCCTGAATTTGAAAAGCCTATTATTAAAAATTCAAGTGAATATATCTTCAAAGAGCTGTGTCAACAGATCAATTATGAGAACCTTAGGATAGCATAATACATGTTAAATTATTAATATGTACTGTGACTTAACGTGTTACCTTTCTCGAGTAATATATTTGCATTTTAATGAGTTTTTACTAAACATTTTGACCCAGATAAATTGCAGTATTCACCACACCAGACATATGAAGAATTGCGAAGCTTAAATGCCGGGTTAGGTAATCATTATTCGGAAATATATGGACCCTCCACCGAAGCGCAGGCCTCACCTCTGTCCATAGACATCTGCACCCGTTATCCTTCCTCCAACTTACTGGTTGCACACTCACATTTTCAGGAGGTACACTAGGGAAAGATGAAGCTGCCATTCACCTAGAGATTTCCTAATTGATTTTTTTTTCATATATCAAGACCCATTCAGTAGTTAATTTAAGAATCACTTGTTTTCTCTAAATATAATTAATAAACTTCATATTGTTAAGATACTAAGAAACTTTATAGTTATGTAATTAGGCTATTATCAAACTTTTAAAGAATATTTTAAAATGTCAACAGATAATATATTAGAGATATAGTATAGCTACATATATATTAATGAATATAAAACTTTTAATATCCAAATAGTTTCATTGTTTAACTCTCAAGCTCTGTTTAAAAAGTTTAAAAAAAAATAGTTACAGGAAGTGGATGAAGAGAGAGAACTCATTGGCAGAGGGAGTGGGGAGTGGACCAGTGTATCTATGGTAGGGATCTGATGTTAGAACAGGGGTGGGAATAAGGGAGGGGTGGATGGAGGTGAAATGAAACGTTGGGGGAGGTGAGAGGACTGGAAGAGAGAAGGAAAATGGATAGGAGTTTCCTTTTCTTATTTATTTATTTATTTATTTATTTATTTATTTATTTATTTACTTACTTACTTATTTATTTATTACAATTTATCCATGTTGCATCCCAGCTGCATCCCCCTCCCTGTCTTCTCACAACCCCATCCTCCCTCCCTCCCTCTTCTTCCCTGTCCCTCCCCCAGTCCACTGATAGGAGAGGTCCTCCTCCTCTTCCATCTGACCCTAGCCTATTAGTTCTCATCAGGACTAGTTTCATTGTCTTCCTCTGTGGCCTGGTAAGACTGTCTCCCCGAACCCCTCAGGGGGAAGTGATCAGACAGCCAGCCACTGAGGTAGGGGTTCCCTTAACCAATACTAGGACAAGCTGGAGACTGCTCAGGGGTAGACTCCTGAGATGATAGGAAGTTGACTATAGCTGAGTCTCCTGGCAGAGATGGATATGGAAACAGAACTGGCTATCTCCTATACCAGGCAGGACTTCCAGGAGAGGAAGGAGGGCACCAAGCCACCCACAAAACCTTTGACCTAAATTTTATCCTGCCTACCAGGTATTCAAGGAATAAAACTGGAGCAGAGATTGAAGGACCAAACAATGACTGGCCGAATTTGAGACCCATCCTAGGGGAGAGAGCTAAGCCCTGACAATATTAATGATACTCTGCTATGCTTTCAGACAGGAGCCTAGCATAATGGTCTTTTAAGAAACTTCATCCTACAGCTGATGGAACAGATGCAGAGACCTACAGCAAAACATTAGCCAGAGCTCCTAGAATCTTGAGGAAGAGTTGGGGGAAAGATAAAGAGACCTTGAAGGGAACAAGAACTCACTAGGAAGACCTACATAGTCAACTAACTGAGGACCATGGGACTCACAGAGACTGAATAATCAACAAAAGAGCATGCATGAAATGGACCTAGGCCCCCTATATATGCAGCTGATGGGCAGCTTGGTCTTCATGAGGGTCCTCTAACAATTAGAGTGGGCCCTGTCCCTGACATGGTGTCTGTTGCCTGCTTTTGGACCACTTTTTCCTAGCTGGGCTGCCTTGATGGGCCCAGAGGAACAGGATGCATTTAATCTTGATATGACTTGATTTGCGGGGGTGGGGGGTTTATGTAGTGGTGGTCAGCTCCCCTTTTCTGAGAGGAAAGGAAGGGGGAAAAAGGGAAAGAGGGTGAGAGGGCAGATCGGGAGAAGAGGAGGGAAGGGGCTGCAATAGGGGTGTAAAATGAATGAATGAAAAACGAATGGATAAATGAATTTAAAATGTAAGTTTTAAAAAATCTATAAAATAACAGTATCAGGACACACATTGAAAATTGGGAAATATATCTGGGATCTACTGCTGAATAGGACATCTGCTAGGAGAGGAACACAGAGGAGTCAATGAGGGAGCAGCAAACTGAAAGAAACTGGATTTCTCACATCTCTCACTCAAACAAACCTACCTTAACGTCATTTGGAAAATGTGCGTGTCCAAGGCTCCAACTGTGCTTCAATGTTCTTTGATTCATTTCTGTGTACTGTAGAAATGTCTATATTTTGTTGTAGTCTTTATAAGGCAAATATATGTGTCTTTTCCTATATATAATTCATCAAATATGGACAATGGCCGCATAATTGCATCTAAAATACTTTCTCATAATACTCTTGCATTAAGATACTTGAAATAATTTGTAAATAAATGAGTTATAAAATAACTCTAAAACTGAAGGCAAAATATATAAAAATATTTTAATTGTATTAAAATAAAATTGGAAAGAAACTTTATTATTATAGTAGTTTCAGTTTAGAGTTCAGAAGGTTAAGCCTTATGGAAAACAGCTGCATTGTCAGCCAATTTGAAGCAATAATCTGTTTTTAAGTGGCTAAAAGGAAACAAACAAACAAACAAACTATTCATTATGTCTCTTAAGACTATAGCACTATTACCCAGGTAATTTTATACTCTTTTATTTTATTAGTTACATTTTACTAACTCTGTATCCCAGGTGAATCCCACTCCCTCATTCCCTCCCAATCCCACCCTCCCTCCCTCATCTACTCCCTGCCCCTTTCCAAGTCCACTGATAGGGGAAGACCTCCTCCCCTTTCATCTGGCCCTGGTTTATCAGGTCTCCTCAGGACTGGCTGCAAAGTACTCCTCTGTGGCCTAGGAGGGCTGCTCCTCTCTTGCTGGGTAGGGAGGTGAAAGAGCCAGCCATTGAGTTCATGTCAGAAATAGTCCCTATTTCCCTTACTAGGGTACCCACTTGAATACTGAGCTACCATGGGCTACAGGCAAGCAGAGGTTCTAGATTATATCCACCCATGGTCCTTGATTGGAGAAACAGCCTTATATAAGACCCCTGTGCCCAGATATATTTGGGCATTGTGGAGCTCCTATCCTCTCCAGATCATATTAACTGCCCCTTCTTTCATATGATTCCCTGCCATCTGCCAAAGGTTTGGTTATGAGTATCAGTTTCTGCTTTGATACACTGCTAGATAGACTCTTTCAGAGATCCTCTGTGGTAGGACCCTGTCCTGTTACTTGTTTTCTCTTATATCCCATTAAAAAATTGGGTATGGAGCTAAACAGATAATTCTCTGTAGAGGAATATTAGAATGGCAGAGAAACACTTGAGGAGATGTTCAATGTCCTTAGCCATCAGAGAGATGCAAATCAAAACAACCCTGAGATTTCACCTCACACCCATCAAAATGGCTAATATCAAAAACTCAAGTGACAACACATGCTGGAGAGGTTATGGAGAAAGGGGAACCCTCCTACATTGCTGGTGGGAATGCAAACTGGTACAACCACTTTGGAAATTGGAAATCATTCTGGTGCTTTCTCAGACAACTAGGAATAGTGCTTCTCAAGACCCAGCTATACCACTCCTAGGCATATATCCAAAAGTTGCTCAAGTATACAACAAGGACATTTGCTCAACCATGTTTGTAGCAGCTTTATTTGTAATAGCCAGAACCTGGAAACAACCCAGATGTCCCTCAACTGAGGAATGGATACAGAAATTGTGGTATTTTTACACAATGGAATACTACTCAGCAATTAAAAATGAGGAAATCATGAAATTAGCAGGCAAATGGTGGGATCTAGAAAATATCATTCTGAGGGAGGTATCCCAGAAGGAGAAAGACACATATGGTATATACATATGGTATATACTCCCTTATATAAGATGTGATAAACATACTGAAATCTATACACCTAAAGAAGATAAACAAAAAAGAGGACCCAGGGTAAGATGATCAATCCTTACTTAAAAGGACAAATGGGATGTAGGAGAAAACAAGTAACAGGACAGGGTCCTACCACAGAGGGCCTCTGAAAGACTCTACCTAGCAGTGTATCAAAGCAGAAACTGAGACTCATAACCAAACCTTCGGCAGAAGGCAGGAAATCATATGAAAGAAGGGGGAGTTAATTTTTTATACTCTTAACACTCTCTGGAAAAAAAATTTGTTTCAACTAAGCTTACTCTAACATGTTGATAAGCTAGCTGGCAACTGTTGATGGGGACTGTTTATCTACAATAGTATTTTTTTTATTTTCTCACAGTTGATTGTATATGAACCTGAACTCACTTGCTTCAAATATCCAAGATTCAATTTAATAGAATTAATGTATAGATTTATTCTAAATTCAAAAGAGCAAAAAACTGGATTTATGCAGGAATTTGAAATAGGTTGATTGTTTTAAGACAGCAAATAATGAAAATAGTAAGTCATTATTTACATTTTGTATGCATATGTATGAAAATTGTGTGACAGAACAATTTGATGAATTCATGCTTGACCTCAATAAATGAATTGCTCTCAAATTTCCTTCAATTATATTTAAATGAACAAGCACACAGATCATCCCTGAACTATGTGGTAGAGTGTACAAAAGCTTTTCATTATATTAAGGAAATGAGCATCCAAATTTTTTATTAGCCTCCATGCTTTTTAAGAGAGCCAATTATATTATAAAGCTGATCTAATTTAGTTAATTTTCAATAAACTTTCAGAAAAATAAGTTGCAAATTTAAATAGTTTGCCAACTTACATAATTTGCTACAATCCATGTAACTTCACACAGCAAAATAACTTCCAGAAGTATTGACTTCATTTCTGAATTGGTATGAGCAAAGAAAGAACACAGTCACATAACAGAGAGTTTCCAGAATGGTCTAGCACCAATGCTGTATACTTTACACACCTTTCTTTTCTAATTAAGAAAATAATATATTAAAAATTGAGAGTAGAAAATGTAGGAAAATCACTAAAAGCATTCAAAATTTTATGAATTTTGAATTATGATACCTACCTTTCTCGGCAGGTATCAGTTGCAAGAAGCTTCTTGGGTAAGAGTGGGACTTTGTTCTCTTTCCATTTGTCCCTTACAGGATTTCATGTGGTTGGAATTTGTTTAGGTCTTTCGCATGTTGTCACAGTCTCTCTGATTTCACAGGTATATCTAATATGTTGTGTCTCTAAAATAGCTCTGAGTCATCCACTATCTCTGGTTCTTTCAGTGTTTTGCCTCCTTTTTCTCATAGGTCACTGAGCCTTGAGGGAAAATAATTGATATACAATTCTCATAAAGATGGAAATAATATACCACAAATCCAGCTATACCAACTTTGACCATACACTGATAGGTTGGGTGCAATGGATCATGTCTTTATTTCCAACACTCATGAGCAGGCAGATCATGTGAATCCATTAACAACCAGGAATTAGAAACAGCCTGGATGTCCACAAACTGGTTAGTAGATAATGAAAATGTTGATACACTTACACAATGGATTATTATTTAGCTGTTAAGAAAACTAAGTAATCAAATTTTAAGTTTAATTGAAGGATCTAGAAATAATTATCTTGAATTGGGTAACTTGCACCCATTTCATATTTTCTTTTATATGTGGAAAGACAAACATTGCATATATTCTTTTATATGTGGATGCAAGCTTTTATGATTTATAGAAATGTGTTTTAGAGTAACCAGCCATAAAATCTGCAATCTAAAACACTGATATATCTGCAAGATATATTGGTACAATAGTGGCACAGATATTATGAGAGTAACCAGATTGATTGGCTTTCAGACCTGCCCCATGAGATAGAACCCAAATGTGACACTCATCAATAATCTGAAGTGAGGTAGATCATGAATGCTGGGAAGAAAACAAAAACGTGACTACTTTATTCTATTAAATGACTCCTAATCATGTATTACTATACTCATAGATAATGCTTCTCCCTTCCATCATCAGAGAAGCTTTTCCTTGTCTTAAAAGGTAGTTAACAGAGAGACCCACAACTGGACAAAGTGCAGTGAGTGACAGACTTCATTTCATTCACCTTTAAATGGATGGTTCTTTTAAAAAGAATTGTTTAAATGTATTTCTTTTGTGTAAAGCTATATGTTTATGTATCTTGCCAATTCCTATTTTATTTTCAGCCTTTAATATATATGTATATTAGAATGTAAATCTTGTCTAAGTGTCTTTTTCTTCCTTTTTTGAGTTATACTTGAAATGCCTTGCATGTTTATACTTAAAAAAAGTCTAATGATGACCTGGTTGTTGATATTATAGAGTTTGTTTTTAAAATGTGATGTTGCATAATTTTTGTTGCTATTTGTAATAATAACAGGGGCATGGAAGAAACTATGTAATTGAAACATTAAATATAAAATTAAAGGATAATAGAGAAAGCTTCAAAATATAATGCTAGCAGGTCACTGCACATAGGAGTTGATCTTGATGGGCCCTGTCTTCTCTGGCACCTTTGTTCTCAATGTTGATTAGCTGTCATATGTGGCAACTTGATAGAACTCACATTATCATAAAATTCTCACAAACACACTCAAGGCTAAATCCCATCATAGCTATTTCTTTTGCCAGATCACTTGAAAACAAGATCTCCTATTTGAAGCTCCTTGTCAACCTAAACACTGCATTCTGCACAAATAGAGTGCCTTAAATAGGAAAAGTGTGTCATTTCATTGTCAGTATCTACAAAGATGACTAAGCACAGAGTTCTTATGAAGACCTATGTTTGAATATTTTCTGTTAATATTCGTAGTTTAGAAGGAAATACATTCAGGGGTTCAAAGACTTATCAAGGTCAAATTTGTTATTTATACAATAGAAAATCCTTCTTTTATAACCTTTTCTCAAGCAGCCAATCTTTAGTGGTACTATGTAGTTTACATTTCAGATGTTTTGTAAGATTTTTAAGAAAGAGTAGTTTTTTCTTTTATTTGATGTTTTTCTTTTCCATTTTAAAAATGATTTATAAATGAGTTCTGTATTTACATCATTTCAACTCTCTCCCCTTTCAACTCCTCTTACGCCTCCCACATCCTCTCACATTTGAGACCTCTTTTTAATGATTATTACTACACACACACACACATGAGCACACAAACATGTATGTAAGTATGCATACATACACACACAGGCATACATATGAAATCACAAGCCTGTTCAGTAAATTTTCTTTATACATATATTTTGAACTAACTAAATGGGATTGGATAACCAACCAGGGGGCTGATCAGTGAAGAAGCTTGATTCTCTCTTAGATGGCAGGACTGATTATATTTCTTCATCTAGTGTAGGACCTTGTGAGATTTATGGCATCCACACTGAGTTATGAACTTTTGGTGTCATAGAGCTGGGTTTGTTTAAGCAATCATACTGTTAAGAGTTAATGGATGTGGCTCAGTAAATGTACTGAAGAGATTATTCTTATAGGGTCAGATACAAGGGGAGGAGGACCTCTCCTATCAGTGGACTTGGAGAGGGACATAGGGAGAGAATAGTGAGGCTGGGTGGGACTGGGAAGAGACTGAGGTGGCTACAGCCAGGATACAAAGTGAATACATTGAAAAAAAAAAGAAAAAAATGAAGTAAAAAGAATTCTAACTCTTTAGTGAAAAACTGCAAAAGTACATTGTGGACATGCAGATCAATAAATAGAGGGATCACCTAATTTGGTGTGCCAAGCCAGTTGTGAAAATAAAAGAGTAATTGAAATCATTCACTCGCCTTCATTGAGCAATTTTTCTCTTTTACATTATCTTCCCTAGTTTTATATACATCTGCAGAAAAGTTGACAGTTAAGAGCCAGTTACTGGCATTGCAATAACCACACAGTTTGGCTTCCAACTGCTTGGAACTCCACCTCCAAGGCCTCCTGATTTGGGGCTTCCAGAAGTTCTTTAGTAGAACCGAGAAGATAAATAGGAGGGAGATTGATTTCACATAAATCTGAAACAATAAAAACTCTTTTGGAAAGGAAGCAAAAGTATTAACACAAGTTTAGAAAGCATTGTGAAGTTATCTTTGTTAAGTTTTCCTACATTTAGATGTATTGATGGTGTTCTGCACCATCAATCTCTGTAGTAAGTCTCACCTAAATGAACATTAAAAAGTGTAAAAGACAATCACATAACAATGAAATTAGAAAACCATTGCAGTAATGTACCTCATAATTTTGATCCCTGATTAAGGTCACTAATTTTATTCTAATAATATAAAAATTCCTAGGTCTTGCTTCTTTCTTTTATAAGATACTGAATTTTATTGTGGCTATTCATATATTCATATAATTTTTATCTTATTGGTCTCTCACTTCCCACAATTACCTTCCCCTTGCCCCCTTTTACTTTCCTTTATCCTTTTTTCACATTATTATTATTATTATTTATTGACTTTGTATCCCACTTGCAGTTCTCTCCCTCACCTCCTCCCCATCCCACTCTCCGTTCCTCTTTCTTCCTACCCCTCTTTCCTTAAAATGAAAGGAAAGTATATCTACACAATTCTTTCCCAAATACCAGAGTTGCCGCAGGACAGACAATGAAACAAAACTTGCAGCCAATATCATCAAACATTACATTTGCCATATAATAACAGACTATGAATTTAATGACATCTCTCATATTTGGAAGAGTAGGTAATCAATTGCCGGGAAAGAAATACATGTTATGTATACGTAGGTGTTTTGAAACAAGAAAAGGTCCATCCGTCTTATAGTTTAACATAGATGAGATTGACATTGGTCTGTGCCTCAGGATCCCTTACGAGGTAGTACACTGGACCCTTTTACTTGCCTTACTTCTGTCAGCCTTTGTGAGATCCAGATCCAGGCACCTTGTCCCCTGAGCAAATGCCATGCATTTCAGTCACAAAGTGGCTATTTTTATCTCACCCCCACATCCCTTAGCTCACTGGTTCTCAACCTTCCAAATGACACAACGCTTTAATGTCCTCGTGTTGCAGTGACCCCCAACCTTGAAATTATTTTCACTGCTATTTCATAACTGTAATTTGTCTACTGTTATGACTCATAACCACCCCCTTAGCGTATAAGAACAAAGAAATCAATGCACTTGCTGTAGATAAGTGGCAGTGACTTCAGTTCTCTGCATAAAACAGACTTCACTATCACCCATATAAGCCCTTTGTCAAAGAATGCCAAACATCAGCTAGCAAGCTGTTAATGCATCATGCAATCAATTTGGAGAGTAAATCTTTTCATTAAACAGGAGATGTGAGAAACTCCTATTAGAAGAAATACTTGTTGGAAGACAATATATTATAAAGTAGGTTCGTACATAATATTAAACCTACTCTATGCATTAATGTCATTTCATAGTGAAGCCTTGTCTGTTTTGTGACTTTCCTGATAGAGTATTTACCCCAGAATACAGAACTGATTCCTTCCAATTGTAGCTTGTTGAAACAATAAGCTTATTGTGATAGGAAGTTGGGCGAGGAGGGGTTACTAACATAACATGAGTAAGTACATGATGGTTGCACCATCAGAAGAGCCAACCTTATTTGACCTTATTTATGGTGCAACTCACCAACAAAGAAACTCTGGGCACTTGCACTACTTATTTACTGCACTCCTGGGAAGCTTCCTTTATCCTAGAAATTTCTCTCTGCTTATATAACCAGTGGGGGTGAGGGGGAACTCAGGTGGTATGAATGCTCTAGTGACGAATAGGCAGAAAGGATTAAATACGTGTGGGCTGGGAGGGCAAGGTAGTAGAGGAAATATAGAGAAACAAAACAGCAAAGACTATCAGACAGGTCAAATGGAAGCATACTAGTATTGGGCTTCTAAAAGTACGTAATATGTATTGGAATCTATATAGACAGTATTTCAAGAGAGATAACCTATTGGTTTTGACTGGATATTCACATACACCTTTAAAAGATGAATGATAGACCTAACATTTATTTATATGAATTTACATTGTTTCATTGTATGCACAAAACTATTGTTCCTACAATTAATAGTTTTACTTTGTTTTGTTTTACAAGGGGAGTATAAAAGAATGTTTATTATGTTTTCTGCATCAATCAGTTTAGGACAAATTAAAAGTCCTAAAGTCTGACGAAAAAAGTACCTATATATGTGTATGTAAAAATGATTTATAAAGAATTTCTCTAAAAGTATATGTGTATGGGGGGGCGATGCTTTCCCAGATAACACCTACTATCAGATAAGAAGTTTGGTGCTAGGAATGCATGTCCTCTTTTAGAGATGTGGGTGAGTGGGATTTTATAAAACTCTAAACATTACAAAGTAATATCATTGTTCTTGGTTACCTTCCAAAATGTTACATTGTGTCCTTATTGCTGGAGACATCATAGTTGTCTCACAGTACTTAGAGAAATTAAGATGGTACTGACAGACCTTATAAAACCTGTAACTTTCTGACTTTGATATTCACCTTCCAGAGGGAAATATCTCAGTTCATGGAAGAAAGCTACATACTACCTTAATTTATACAACTAGCATATGTTAATAAGCAGTAAATAAGGCATCTTCATGATATAGAATGTATAATCAGGATATATTTTGGGAGAAGAGAATCTATTATCAGCTGGGTACAGTGATGCGTACTTGTAATGCCAGCCCTCAGAGAGACAGAGACAGGCAGACCTCTGTGAGTTCGAGCCCATCCTGGTCTACAAAGTGAGTCCAGGACACCCAAGGCTACACAGAGAAGCCCTGTTCTGAAAAAAACAAAAAAACAAAAACCAAAACCAACCAACCAACCAACCAACCAACCAACCAACCAAACAAACAAACAAACAAAACAAAAGCAAAAGAATCTCTTTTCAATAAAAAGAACAAAATATTTTTAAAAAGTAAATTTCACATGTAGACTTCTGATCTATGGCATTGTAATTGCTGAATGTATTTCTTACCTAAATTCTAGTCATTAATGACTGAAAACAAGGATGTCTTACAGTGCTGAGCTTTCCAACACAGTGGCTACTAGTCTCCTGTGACTGTTTTTCTGAGGTATAAATCAATTTTAACAATCCATACACAAAGAATTGCAGGCAAATAAGAAATGGTGACAATGCAAGGGATAGTCTTCTACAGGCAAGAGCACACCAAGTGGTCAGCCCTGAAAAAAATATATGCAAGTAACATATTTAGAAATACTATATTTAGAAATGCATATGTATGTACATATTTATGTGTGTAATAAAAATTAAAGAAAAAGAACACCATGAACTTGAAAAAAGAGCCAAGAGAGGTATTGGGAGGGTTTGGAAGAAGGAAAGAGAAGGGAGAAATGATAAGTTATATTATAATCTCAAAATTAAAAGAAAAATGAAATTTAAAAATTACTCTCTTGACCACATTGTACACATTTGGAATGGTCAGTAATTACATGACCACATACTCAACTATATATAGAGAATTCCGCAATGTACAAGGTGCCAGAGTCCAATGCATATCTGGAAATAGTACTGTTTATTACATTTTTTCTACTTCCAATATCAGCTTAATAAATAATACCTAAAATGTAATCAAGTTTGTGGTGCATTTGTCTTTTGCTAGAAGGTAGTTTCAAGTAATACATTCAGCTAGTTTTACCAGACAATGCTGACCTCTTCAACATCCTCCATTGCTTTATTTAAGGGTGACAAGACTCAGAGCTGAGAGGCCGTAGTGAGTAATGATTAATAGCAGGAACTCTTGAGGCTCAGCTGCTTATATTCAAATCCATTTTTCTACCCATATGAACTTGGACAACTTACTTAACACTTATTCACCTCAATTTCCTTATCCGCAAAATGACTATGGTGTGAATTATTTTATCAGCACTTCCTACTGATATTTATAAAGTGACTTTTAACTTACAAATTTTTATTTATAAAATACTAGCACAAAAATATGGTGAGATTATTTATGCTCATTTAATGTGTTTTATTTATTATATTTAATATATAATTTATATTTATTATATATTTAATATATAATTTATATTTATTTATTATAAATAATTATATAACTATATATGTTATATATATATTAACTATATATGTTAATATATTTTCCCAAACATTTTATGAAAGTGCACAGACCATATGATAAACAGTCATGATTGTTAAAATTTTTATTTTATTTTTCACATTAAGTTCTACCTAACTGTACAGTTGTAGGCATATGTTTATGTTATGGGCAAAAGGTAATTGTTTTTCTCTCTGGACATATTACACTCAATATAGTGATTAGATTACAACTTTAAATTATTTTCTGTATAAGAATAAAATATGGTTGATAATTTGGAAATTAAAAGAAATGTCTTCACCACAGACTAAATAATATGCAGGAGAGGTCTCCAACTCAAGCCATGACTTTTGCTTACCATTCAATGGCAGTTTTGTCCTATAACTTTTTAAATATGATCTTACCACCTAGAAAATAAATGTAACAATATGCATATATTAGTAGACTTTGTATAGAAAGTTGCATATTTTATGTAAATAATGTAGACATTAAAATATGTGTCCAACAAATGCAGTTTTCATTATGTTACTTCGGTAAAAGTGACTATTCTTTAGGTGTAAATAGTTGACAGTTTGATTTTTGTTTCCATAACATGATGGTAACTGGATCTTTGGCTGAGGTGTATGATACTGAAGAGATGACTCAATGGCTCCACAACTTGACACTTAATGAAAAATAATGTACATATAGCCCAAAAAGTATGTAAGAAACTCATAATACCAGAATTTTTTGGCATTTTTTCCTGAAAGAAAGCCAGATTGTTTAAAGAAATGATAAGATGGAAAAGTCATGGTAGAAAGTGAATACAGTAAGGCACATTGGAAATTTGAATACATGACATCAGAACCTATCTGCCAGTTAACAAGAGCTTGGCAGACACTACAGGGCTTCACAAAGCACACTACATTGCAGCATTTGCCAAAGTTTTTCTTGTAAGTGGATTTATTATTTTTAATTTTACAACATGTATGACCCTAATAGAGATGGATTTGACATTAATTATACCATAAATTGCATGAATCAATCAAGTGCTTATATTTAATGAAAAACTATAAGGAGAAAAATGTGTCTTTTATTAATGTCTGTTAGGTGACCTCCTGTAATTGTCACTCATAAAATATTCATAGAATAAGAAATAACATCTAAAATAGACTGAAGTATAATCTTATTTATGATAAAGATATCACAGGTAAACAACTTCTTTTGAGAATTTGGTAATTTGATCATGTGTACAATGTAGTATTTTTTTCTATTTTCCTACTCCACTTCCCATTATTACTTTTTCTTTTTTTACAGTTTATTTATTTTAAATCCCTATTGAAGCCTCCTCTCTCAACTCCTTCCAGTTTCACCCCAGGGATTATCACCTTCACATAACAATTTTGCATTCAACCCATGAGAGTCTAGACAGGTACCAGGGCAGAGGACAGCATAGAAACAAGAGAACAGAACTGCAAATTCAGGCTTGTGATATCTGGAAACTTAGGAAGAAGAGGAAATGGCTGTCCATTTTATATTGACTCATTCTCTGTGAACTTACAGATAGAACCATTCACTTCATGGGCAGAAGTGGGAAGGGTTATGTGAAACACAGTTCACTATGCTTAGGGAGAGCATGTTTATTCCTCATGAGAAATAAACTCAACAACAGTGTTGAAACTACTCTGTCTTTCCGTGAAATGGAGTGGATCATTTGCTTTTCCCATTTTGTTGCTGAAGAAAGAGATTTAGCAAAATATATTAAGTCACATGGTAAATCATATTCTTTGCTACTATAACCAAACACCTTACAAGAAAAGACTTGATGAAGAAAGACTGTTTCAGCCTTTCAATCTGAGGAGATACGGTGAGAAAGACATGACAATATGAAGTGAAGTAGGAGGTCACAATGGTCTGTGTAGACATGAAGTTGGGCAGGGCTGTACAACCCCAGTGCTATTTCCATACCACCCTCAAGTGATTCATTTCCTCATAGTAGGGACCTAATGTTCAATCACATAAGCATAGGAGGATGTTTCTCCTGTGTATCATAAGATATGCGCTGTGTGGTAAGATTCGTTCCAGAAAAAGAAAAAGAATGTTCTTAATGTTTCTGTTTCTCAACCAATCTTCTCTCATTCTGTACGGAGAGAAATTTTATATGTAATTTTCAAAGGTTGACCTCAATGCATATACAACACAATATTGATATTATATTTTCTTATTGAAACTATTTAACACACATGTGTTCAAATGCACATGCACACAAACACATATATAACATGTGCACATCTTTTTTGCTCTTTAAAGACACAAATCTGATTACATATAACACCTGTTTCTTTTTCTTTTCATTGTTTGCTTGTTTTGTTGATAAAATGATCTTATTCTTGGGGATGAATCTTACAGTTTTAGTTTGCTTTGCATTGCTTTATGGTCCAGCACATACCTACTTTACATTCTAATTGCTAGATATCCACCAACAATACTGGGCTAGCTCCTCTCAATTCTGAAAAAGGTAACAATTATATATTCTTAGAGTTTAAACATTATTCTGATTGAAAATGCTGGACAGGTAATAAAATAAAAGATAATTTTTAAAATTATTTCAGTATTTGTTTGGGAACTAAAGCAATTACAGGCTGTCTAAGTGTACATTTATAGATGGTGCTAGTAAACAGGCACGTTCTATGTTTTTGTAAAGGGAAAAGACTAAAGTATGTAAAAAAATGTTGTAACCTAGACAACGTACTATCAAAGGAAACTTTTGAATTATGTTAACAAGATATGAGAATAGATGCTCCCAGCTCAGAACACAAAAATATTAAATAAAATATGAACTTAAGACATGAAGTTGCTTTAAATTAATAAGCTGAAAGGAGAGTACAGAAAACAACTGGAAACCAAACACAAGACAATGTTCCTAAGGGATGAAGGAAGCTTGATTATCCCAGGCAGTCCTCTGAATCCTCCAAGCTTGTTTCCTGAAGTTAGCAGGATGGGCATATGCATGGAAACTAAGACAATTCCTGAGCCTTGAAGTGGTAAAACACTAGCTCCAAAACCAACCTTACTTTGTCCAAACCAAACTTACTTGTCTCACGCCTCACATGTCAAAACCAGGCAGGATTCTATAAATCCTGTAGTTAGTAAACATGGGGAAAAATCAGAAAGGAATAAGATGCTTAATTTCCTAAGTTAGTCCTTTTGGCTCTAGCTGGATTCTTTAAAAAAATGAACTCTTCTGTATTACTAACTATCCAGCAGGCTTCATAAATATTATTCTAGATATTGAGTATATGAAATAGATATACAGATTTTGTCCTGTGGCTGAATTAAAGAAACAGAGAGAGACAATTATTTTGTAAGATGGTATATTAGATTACAAAAATATTCAATGCATACATTTTTTTTGAAAAATTTGGCTTGTGTGTGCATACTGGATTTGTTTAATAGAAATGCTATGAATGTACTGTCCAACATTATACAGTTAATTAAAAAATATCTCAAGGAAATTTGGAAATAATACATTTATTCATATTGCTTGCATGGGTTAGAAACTTTTAACTAGAATGAAAGTCTACTTGATTTCATTAGTTTGGGGCATAGTAATGTACTGAGCACTGTAACTCTTGAATAATAAAGCAGTTCATTCTGTTTTTGCATTTTGTGGTGATGATTTATGCATGTACTTGTGCTAGATAGAGCTAAGCATTTCCCCTTTATTAGTGAATTCCACAGAAAGTTATGTTTATATTCAAAAGTTCTGCCCTGGGATGGATTATGTTGTGTGCGAAATAATTGCAGGGCAAAGTGGAGAACCTCTGCTTAAAACGTACTAGAAATTGTCCACTTGATGTACCTCCCTGCTTCCACGGTGTGGTTCTGTCTAACTATCCATGGGGATCTTTTAGTCTCTCTCCCTATTAAGCAGATAACATTTTTAACATCAAAAATATTTATTTTCAACACTGTGGTTATCTTGAGTCAAATTTTGTAAGTAGGATATTTCCTAACAAAATTATTTACCCTTTCAAGGTCCCAAAGTTGTACTTGTTAATTTGTGAAGGTGACATGAGGAACAGACCGTACCGCATAGCCTTGAGATACGGTTGGGAATTGCAGAGTAGATTTTTAGGTTCCCACTAATATCAACACTATTGCTTCAATAGACCATTTATAAGAGATTCTTTGCTACCTTACATATACTAAATGCAACTGCAAAATTATACAAGTGTTTTAATTAACTTATTGAGCGAGGATTTGAATAAAGTACCATCCAATTTAGCTATCTGAAACTTGAATGCACGTAATAGTTTCCTTTGGTACACTTGCTTAGCTTATGATGAGATCTTATGAAGTTCTCCTGGTTTGTGCTTCAACAAAATTTAATAGTGCCAGCATCTGCCTTTCTTACCTATCTACTATCTTTAGTAGTTAATACTGGAAGTGTTTCCAGTTTAATGTTTTTGCACTAAACGGAGAACCTTGAAGAAATCTTACTTGAAATGGAAGGCAAATATATATATATATGGTGGTGTGCCATTGTGCTTTCTTGTTATGTATAAAAGGGTGGTTATTATTAAAGGTAAGGTTAGAACTAAGTAGATTTGCTGAAGGTAAATATTAAGACACATTCAGAAGTTATCATGTACTCACTTAAAACCTTACACCATAAAGGTGAAGAGGAAGTTTGTATATTTCTTCTAATAAACACATAATTTCTTAATCCATAGAAAAAAATAACTTTCAAAATTAGACATAATAGTGGCCAGAGATTTGGCTCAGATGTTTAAAGAACTTACTGGTCCTCCCAGGTTCAGTTCCAAGCGCGACATGGTGGGTAACAAACCCCTGTAACTCCATCTGAGGCAATCCTGGACTTGAGACTTTAAGAAGAAGAACCTGGTATGTATATTGAGTGAGGTGCCTAACCAACTGTTGAGGTTTTACTTTGGAGTGTCACAGTGGTCCATCAGAAAAGTTTTCAGGAGTAGAGCTGTGGAAGTAAACACACAGCTGTTTACTACATGTGTTTACTTCCATGTTTATAAAATGTTCTGGAAGTCCAGAAACAAGAATCACTGCGTCAACAACTATTGAGTAAATGGCTTTGAAAAACTCAACTACATTGTTCCTAGAAAGTTGCTGGAAATCCATTACAAAATGTTCTGTGGAGCTTAGGAATCAGGAAACAAACTAAAAAGGATTCCACACTTGGCACCAGGACCTGGCTGAGTCCCCAAAGTCTTATCCCTTCTAACCAAACATCAGTATTACATTCCTCACCCAGTCTCAAGAGTAGGCGGACACAGACACATTGGGTTTGGACTCTCAAAGTAGTCATTGCATGCAGTCAGAACGAAATTAGAGAAGATTCCAGAGGGTAGCTTCTGTGTTTTGGTGTATGTTATGATTACATATACTACACTTCTCACACGGAGATGGTGAAGCCTGGTTTGACTGACTTAAGGGAGTAAGCTTTCAGTATGAGTAGATTAAACAATTCCAGTTAGTATGCAGGTAGAATATCAGCCTAAGTTTTGTCGGAGTCAGAGCCGGTTGTGAATATTGGGTTTTGGAATGGACGGCTACTGTGGGCATCAGAGCCATCTCCTGTGGACATGGCAGCGTCTGTCCCAGAAGCACTCGTGTGTGTCCCATAGCCACAGCTGGACCGCGGGAACTCATTCTCAACTGAATCTATCTCGTCAGTGACCGCTTTTCTGGGTTATCTTTACACTAAATCTGCAGAATGTCTTTAACACAAAACCTGGGTTATGCACCTGCATCTTATAGATGCAAAGGGAAATTGAAAAGCAATCACCAGTTACGTGGCATTTTCAGTTTCAAAAGATGAAAATACCATTGCATCTCTCTGAAAATAGTTAAAGTTTAGTGGATGCTGGCTCTCTGTCTGACACTGTTGGGTGAGATGATTCTTATAATTCTGAACATTCATTAGGCTAAAAGATATTTCAGGCTATTACATCAAATATGCAGAGGAGTGAAATAAATATTTTATTCATGTATTTATTTATTTACTTTATTTATTCAGAACTCATGAGACTGAGTGGTTTTAGATGGTCCTGTTTTCTCAGGGTGAAGATAAAATAACTGTTCTCCATACGTTGATCTACTTTGTCAACCTCAGGACATTTTTCTATAAATACTTTTAATGAAAACTATTACAAATGGTTGACATAGATAATTCATTACAAAAGTGGATCATGGAGAGTAGGAATATAATTTCTTTAGTCAATTTAGAGAAATCCCAGTGAATACCTTCTAATTCCATCCTTTAGAATCTTCAAATATACTGGTATCTATCCAATTTTACTTTGCTGACCACAGAAAAAAGCAGAGATGAGAAACAAATACTCAAGGATCTTCATGTGTTAAAGACCATACCACTGATGTCAAATAACACTTTAAATATGATTACATGTTTCTAATTTATTTCATTTACTTTTAGATTTTTTAATTTATTTTTTTTATAATTTATTCTCTTTACTTCCCAATTGTAGCACCATCCCTCATCTCATGGTCCCACTTACCCTCCCTCTTTCCCCCTATTTCTCTCTCTTATTTCTCAGAAATGTGAAGCCCTCCTTCCCTACCATCTGACCCCAGCCTACCAAGTGTCATTAGGACTGTTTGCATCCTCTTTCTTTGTTCCCTGGCAATGCACCCCCTGCACCAGGGGGAAGGGATCAAAGAGCAAGCAACTAAGTCCCTGTAAGAGACAGCCTCTGCTCCCTTTATTAGGAAGCCCACATGGAGACTGAGCTGCCTGTGGGCTACATCTGTGCAGAGGAGCTAGGTCCTCTCTGGTATAGTCTTTAGTTAGTACATTAGTCTCTTCAGGCCCCCAGGAGCCCAGATTTGTATGCTATGTTTTGTCTTCTGTGGAGCTCCTGTCTGCTATCAGTCCTTCTGTTCCCTGACTCTTGCCTAGGACTCCCTGAGCTCTGCCCAAAGTTTATCTCTGAGTTTTAGTACCTGCTTTGAATCCCTGCTGGGTGGAGTCTTCCAGGGGACATTTATGGTAGGTTCTCATCCTGTTCCGTCTCTTCCACAGCTTCCAATGTCTATCCTGTTTGCCCTTCTGAATGAAAATTAAGCATCCTCCTTGTTATTTAGCTTCTTTTGGTCTGTGGATTGTAGTATGGTTACCCTGTATTATATGGCTAATATCTCCTTATAAGTGACTATATTCCATGCATGTCTTTCTGGTTCTGGGTTACCTCACTTAGGGTGATCTTTTCTAGTTCCATCAATTTGCCTACAAACTTCATGATTTCCTTTTTTTAAAAATAGCTGAATAGTATTCCCTTGTGTAAATGTACCATAATTTCTATATCCATTCTTCATTTGAGGGACATCTAGGTTGTTTGCAGATTCTGGCTATTATGAATAAATCTGCTATAAACATAATAGAGCAAATGTCCTTGTTATGGTGGAGCATCTTTTGGGGATTTGCCCAGAAGTGGTACAGCTTGGTCTTGAGGTAGCACTATCCCCATTTGTCTGAGAAAGCCACAGATTTCCAAAGGGGTTTGTACAACTTTGCCCTCCTTCCAGCAATGGAGGAGGGTTCCCCTTTCTCCACATCCTTGCCTGCATGTGGAGATTTTGATCTCAGCTATTCTGATTTGTGTAAGATAGAATCTCAGTCATTTGATTTGAATTTCCCTGATAACTAAGGATGTTGAGCATTTCTTTAAATGTTTCTCTGTCATTCGATATTCCTCTGTTGAGTATTCTCTGTTTAGTTCTGTGCCCAGTTTTAATTGGATTACTTGGTTTGGTGGACATTAATTTCTTTTTTTTTCTTTTTTTTTATTTTATTTTTTGTTATCAATCACAGGTTAGGTACTTTGCATCCCATGCGCAGCCCGCCCACTCCCTCCCACCCTCCCCAACCCTCCCTCATCTCCTCCCCGCCCACTCCAAGTCTACCAACTGGGGAGGACCTCCTCCCCTTCCATCTAACCCCAGCTCATCCTGTCTCCTCAGGGCTGGCTGTAATGTCCTCCACTGGGATCCAGCCAGTGTGTCACTCCCCGGCTTGTATGGGGGAGGGTCAAAGAGTCAGTCATCAAGTTCAAGACTGAAACAGTCCCTGCTTCCCTCACTAGGCCCTCCATTCCTACACCAAGCTATCCTGGGTCCCATCTGCACAGGGGTTCCAGGACACATCCACTCATGGTCCTTGGTTGTAGAAACCGTCTCATACAAGACCCCTGTGCCCTGTTCAGTTTAGTCATTGTGGAGCTCTTGTTCTCTCCAAGTTTCACCAACCTCCTCCATTTCTATCATCACTTCTTGCCCTCTACCAAATTTCTTAAGTTTTTTTTTTTATATATTGTGGATATTAGCCCTCTGTTGGATGTAGGGTTGGTGAAGATCTTTTCCCAGTTTGTAGGTTATCCTTTGGTTCTGTTGACGGTGTCCTTAGTTTTACAGAAGCTTTTCAGTTTCATGAAGTACCATTTATTGATTGTTGATCTTAGAGCCTATGCTATTGATGTTCTGTTCAGGAAGTTGTCTCCTGTGCTAATGAAATCAAGACTCTCTTCCACTTTTTCTTTTAACATATTTAGTGTGTCTGGCCTTATGTTGAGGTCTATGATCCACTTGTCTTTAGTTTAATGCAGGGTGATAAATATATATCTACTTGCATTTTCTACATGTAGACATCCAGTTAGTCCAGCATCATTTGTTGAAGATGCTATCTTTTATTTCCATTGTATGGTTTTGACGCCTTTGTCAAAAAGTAAGTGTCTGTAGGTGATTGGGTTTATTTTTAGATCTTCGATTCCATTGATCCAACAGTTTGTTTCTATGCCAGTATGATGCTGTTTTTATTAATGTTGCCCTATAGTACAGCTTGAGATCAAAGATGAAGATACCTCCCGATAATTGCTAATTTATTTTTGTTAACTTAGGCAAGTTTGTGTTTCAGAATCCAAGTGCCAGTAATACATAACTGAATAGTCTCAATGTATGAAAGAAAGGGAGAACAGAGGAGGGAAGAGAGGACGGGAAACAAGAGAGTAACTGATTATTAGAAATGTGAATACAGAATCATGAGACGAGTAGATACTCTACATTTTAACTAAGATGCCCTTTATTTTATTTGTAAGTCTATTTCCTTACCACATTTGCTATTGAAACACGGAAACCAATTCCAGCTCTATGATTCTTCTTGTGGGTCACCATTAATATCTACCTGTGGACTTCCTTTTTAGTTTTCCAGTCTAGTGTCTTAATCATTTTGACCATTCTCTTTTCCTGAAAACTTTCTTCCTGTTTATGATGTCCTAACATCTCATCTATCTCTAATGTGCTCCTAAGTTTTGTACATTAGATTTTTTTTCTGTAATCTCCATATTTTCCTCAGATTTTAGTCTTAATTTTCTTCTTCTTGTTTGTATCTCACCTGTGTTTTCCTGTGGGATAGTTTGGCCTATTAGACCAAATACAACAATATACACTATGAATTTTAGAGGTCCTGTGTCCTATGGCTATACAGGTATACAGATGGTAACTAGTCAATGTTTTCTAGGATTTCAATAGGAGAGAGTGAGAAGAAATAGCTAAATTAATAGAGGGACTATTTATAGCAGTGAAATCGTTTTATTAATATTTTAATATTAAATATATAACATCATGTTCACTAAAAAGAGTGAATCTTAAAGTACACAAATTGAAACAAAAATAAGTGCATGGAATTCTCAGGAGATAATTTAGAATTTAATGAAAATGGTGTAATTGCTGTAAGACTACTGCTGGTTTAGTAAAGTGACTATGATAGGTTCTCCTCTAAAATCTATAGCCTCTTTTGCTCAAGGTAATAGTTATCCTTAAATCCACAGAATTTAAGTAAACTTATCTTTGCAACTGAGTCTATTACAGAAAACTACAACTGTTTAATATTGTTTTAACTGGAAAAAACTGACCATGGCTTACCCAGCTTCAATAAATACTATAAAACTCCTGCAACAAAAGCTCTGGGAACATCTCAGAAACGAAAAAGGAAAAGAGACAAAAAACAAGTCGATCCTTACTGTAAGATGATATCTCATAGACATGAAGATAAGTTTAAAGATAACTCAACAGTATGGCTACCTAGCCAAGACCTGAAAAAGTTAGAACACCAACAAACCTGCTAACATATAAGGGACCTTTCATATACAGACCCACACATAGATCAAACAGTCAATCTTCAAATCATAAACATATAAGAAACACTGAAGAAAGTCAGAAGGCTATATTTATACATTACATTGATGTGTTTATATGTGTACAACAAGAACAATTAAAGAAAAGAAAGAGGGAATGAAATTAAAAAGGAGCAAGGTACTCATGTCATGGAAGTATTTGGAAGGAGGAAAGAAAGGAGGAAAAAGGTATTATTATATTTTAATCAAAAATAAAAAATAAATAAGGATCTACTTTACAAATAAATGTATGTATAGCTCATACATATATATCACAAACTGAATACTTGGTTTCATTAGTGTTATTAATTTTCATATTATACATAAACATAAAAGTAAATGATTTGCTAAAGATATGCATTGCATAGTAGAGTCATACATACACATGTGCATACATATTAATTGTGATATGGTAGATATGTACATTCATATTAATTGTGCACAGTGATACATAAACACATATACATACATATTAATTATGGCATGAAGTGATGAAGAGATTCTTGGCCTTATTTTATTAATAGTTCAAAAGAGTACTGTGCTTAAGCACCTAAAGAAGGAAACTAGAGTAGGGTGTGGTGGCACATGCCTTTAAATCCCAGCGCTTGGAGAGGCAGAGGCAGGAGAATCTCTGTGAGCTCAAGGCCAACCTGACCTACAGAGTGAGTCCAGCTCAGCCAAGGCTACACAGAGAATCTCTGTCTTGAAAAATCAACCAACCAAACAAAATTACAGTCTTAGCAATTGTACACTTTCTGAGAAACTGTAATTTGGTGTATAAAGAAACAAAAAGCAAAAAGTGTGTGTGAAGTTAAGTGTAAACTAACAGATAAACAGCCTTCTGGTTCATTAGTGATATAAGAGAAAGACATTCCACAAAACAAACCTATTGCCCTCCATACTACAGCTCCCTGCCCCTTAACCCACATTATTGCTGGCATCCATCTGTGTCACCCAGAATCACTTGCACTTCTCTGAGCCACCTTCTTAGACTTTTAATATTGACCATTTCCTTCACATGACATATCTGTTGACTCCTAAGTAATTTAGATAGAAAATATTTTGACTCAAAACTCTATTAAGTTCTAGCCAGCCTTTTATTTAATAAGCTAGGACAGAAAGAAGTTCAATAACACTAACAAAACTGACTGTTTATACTTTTTATAGCCATTATTTATAGCATTTGGGAATTTTTCATTGAAATTTTTATTTTTATTGCTGTAATAGAAATATTTTGTGGTTTGAGTTATTTTCTAAAGGTCTGTGGCTCTAGGTAGGTGCTGTGTTTACTATCACCCGCAAGCTAATGCGAAAGTTTCCAAGCTCTAGAAGCGTTGGCCATTATTTTATCACAAAAAGGTAGGAGGCAGCCCATGCTTTCGCGTGACACTTGTTGAACAGTGGAGAATCTCACCTGATGTGATCACACAACTCAGAGGTAAGGATGGTCTAGAATAATCCTGTGTCAGGAGAAAAGTTTGTAAGTAACAACAGAAACACAAATAAAAATTTCCTTAATGAGTCACCTTTCAACATTTATTCCTGACATGAGGGTGACTCCGGATTTCTTTTGCAGAGTAGTTAGGCGAGATGAATAGTGTTATAGAAAATCAGCCAGATGGCATATTTAAAACCCAGTGGAATAAACCAGATGGAATGCTGCTATTTTGTCCATTTATCTATGAATAGAAAATAGGTAGGAGGACGATCCTGAAATCTTTTGATTATAATGATTTTCCAAAGGTTTCCTGGTGATTCTGTGCTTGGTATATGGGATGCTATAGATATATTTAGATTAATAAACTAAAAGTGATTTTGAAAGTAGCTGAAGACAGGGAAATGTGTTAAATCCATTTTAGTGGATTTTCTGTTCAAAAACACTAAAATCACACATACCAATTTAAAAATTTTAAGGGAAAAGAAACTAAGAGTTCAAAATTGGGCTAATCAGGATTTTTCAATCATAATACAGAGTGGGATTATTTATGCAAGCTTCAATTTGTGTGGCTTATATTTTTATTTAAGATATCAAAATATAAATCAAGTTAGAGAGAGGGCTTTTGCATAAAAGAACAAAGTGAAATTGGGAAGGAAGAATTTGATACATAACTGACTTTTTTTTTACTGGGTGATTGTACATATGTGGGATTTTGTATTTACAGTCATGTCAAGAAAGCATAGGTTGGGTAGTGAAAGAGTGACTAAGTAACTTTTCAAGTGTGAAAAACATTGAGATGTATAGAATTGTTTTGCTTTTTCTTCAATTCAGAAACAAATACACTAACATACCCAATGTCTACCTAGCATGCCTGCTACTGCAAATTCCCATAGCCTACTGTCTAGAACAACAGTGATTCTCCAGTGTTCTAGAGGTCAAGTGTTGGCAGTCACCGCAGAAGTCAGCTTCATCCAGTTCTTTGTCAGGTCTACTTCCCACTGTTGTGAGTGCATAACCTGATCTTGTACATACAGTAAAAGAGACTGCACTGTGTCATCTTTTCATAAGGACGTCGTCTTCGTTAGGTCTTCTATTTTTGTGAAGAGATACGATGACTATGACAAAACAAAACAAAAACATTTAATTGCAGATTGTTCACAGTTTCAGAGGTGAGAGTCATTATGAGACTCTCCATTAGCATCAAGGTGAGAGTCATGGTGGCTTGCAGGCAGACTGGGTGCTGAAGAAAGCTGACAGATCAACATCCTGTTTTAGGCAGCAGGAAGAGAACTGAGCCACTAGGCCTAGCTTGAGAGTCTGAGACCCCAAAGCTAACTCATTAGTGATGCTCTTCCTCCAACAAAGCCACACCTACTTCAACAAGGCCACACTTACTCCCACAAGGCCAGACCTACTCCAAAAGGCCACAACTACTCCAAAAGGCCACACCTACTCCAACAAGGCCACACCTCTTAGAAGTGTCACTCCCTATGGACATACAGGGGCCATTTTATTCAAACCACTGCAGACACTAATCTCATGACAGGACCTCTATATTCATGAAATCACCAGATCTATTTCCTCCTTCAAGGGCATCAGTTCCACTTATGACAGCAAGGACTACAGCCTCAACACATTTGGAACATAACCGTGAGCTGGAACTCCCATCTACATAACTAAAGCAGACATTCCCT
Source organism: Pachyuromys duprasi (assembly GCA_028658305.1). NCBI lineage: Eukaryota > Metazoa > Chordata > Mammalia > Rodentia > Muridae > Pachyuromys > Pachyuromys duprasi. Next base: position 80,323,064 of record CM053753.1, on the reverse strand, counting down.
CAACTCTTAACTATAAATAATTCACTGGTAGCCTCTGTTACATTTTACTCCATCCTAGTTACCTTTTAAATGCTGATTATGAGCCATTAAATTGATTTTATATCTTGTTAATAGTTTACAAACACAAAAGCACTGTTGGTGAGTTTGATAAACTCAAATAATTGTGCAGAAACACTCATCGTGATCCTCAATAACTCCTCTCCTCCTTTCAACATGTCTGAATACTGAACAGCCAGTAGCTGCCAAGATAAACCATTCTCCCTCAGTGAAGTTCATAATAGTTTGATGTCAAATATACAATTATAGTTTATTTTGCTGTTTCTTGTTCTCCTAGGACAAACTTTTCCTTAAATAATAGCACATGCTATAAAACAGGAAAATTATTGCTTGCATCCCTCTGGGTCTCAGGAAATCATTTGCATCAAGTAAAGTTTTCTTGAATTAAAACAGCAGTGTGTGATGTCCTACAGGACCCAGGAGGAAAAAAAAAGAGGATTTTAGACAGTAGTCTTCATGTTACTCTCTGTATATTGTTTTGCCAGAGTCCTACATTAAGAGAAGATCGAAGCATAGGAACTCTATAGCAAGAACTGCTTTGGATAACTGAACTTTCGACAGACCTTGAGCTGAGATGTCCCAGATGGCAATGCTGTATTACTAAAGCAATTTCCGACATCTTCTATAAAGATAATGCTTATTAAACTCTAAAGGACAATAGACCACCTCTATAAACTGTTAAAACTTGTTTTACATGATGTGATATGTTTTCTTTGTTTTTCACATAATGTTCTGACATGATGGTACTTCTTTTTTTGAGAAGTCAGAGAAGTTATCATGGTACTTTTGAATGGAGTATTTACAAAGTATTCTCAGGATGTTTTGGGGAAATATGTATGTGTGTGTGCGTGTGTGTGTTTGCTGCCTGCTTGTCCATGAGTCTGTTTATCTCTATGAATGTCTGTGTGTTTGCATGCACATACGGCATGCATACTTTTATTGAGAGTAGTTAAATGTAACCAATGGCATAGGTACTGAAAAATTAGATAGTTTAAAGAAATGTAATTGTCCATTAAAAAGACTAATTGTGGTTATTTTATGACTTCTGCCTATTATTTATACCCAATTATCTTGTACTGAGGAATGGTTGGTGCATATTATTAAGGATGTGATAAATGTCCTTTGTTATAAATTTTATTTGATCACCACTCTAAACTTTATTCATGTTTATATAGTTTCATAGTTCAGTTCTTGTTTAAAATCTAGTCATAATTTTTATACCACTTGTAAATTACTCTATACATTGGAATTAAGGGCTACTTGACACTAAATGCAAGTCTAAATGTTCCCAAATTCTAGACATGACTCATCCAAACTCTAGGTGTTTGACCTTTGGGGAATTCATTTAACACTGTCAGTCCTCAGTGTTTGTGAATCAACATTGAATTAGGTAGGATACACCATTATAAGAGAAGAGACAAAGAAATAGTGAAAAAGATTTATAAAATGTTTTCTTGTCAACACATTTCAAAGTATGAGGTGTAGTTAGTAAAATAACAGAATAGGTCTGAAAACTAAATAAGTGTGCACTAAATAATTAAACTGTTTTTTTTCTTTCATCATTTAGTTCCTACAAAAGCAAATTCAAGTTTTATAAAATCAAAATAAACAGAATTTGTGACATGTTTTAACAGGTTATTTTCATTCTTGGTATTGTTTTGCTTGGTGACCAATGCTTTTCTTGAGAATATTTACAGGATTTTTTTTTTTTGTAGAAAACAGATAGATCATTTAGAATATCAAATTTGCTCTCAATTTTCAAACAGCATATTATTTTGTTTTACCTTAACACAATAGCTTTTTGCACTAAATAAGGTACATATTTAACTTTCAAACAATAAAATGATTATAACAATATTTACTCACATTTAAATATTATATGGGTAGAAAAATGTGTCACCACTTTAAGGCTAAAGAATAAACAGAATGTAGAGGGTTTTTTTGGAAACATAATCTTGAATAAATTGAAATCAAAGAAAAAGAATATTTCATCTTTCGAGTATTTTAGATGTAAATGTTGGAAACAAGTTTGCACCTTGTATTATTTCTTGAAATAAAAAAATGTTATAGTAGCATCATTCTTTTTAAATGTCACTAATATAAACTACTTATTTTACTTAGGGTCAGTACTGAATTATAATCTCTGCTTTCATGCCTCTGAGCTCAGAAAATGCTTGGCAATGATGTCAAACCAGGTTAATTGGGTGCTTATTTGGAGATATTCTTAAAATAGTTTATATTCCAAGATCAAGATCATTTTACTTTTCAAACATTTTTTCCTGGAAATCCATCATATTTTTTATTATGTTATATTTGTTATATTTTAAAAAATTACATTGACAATTTGTATTCAGCTAGGTGCAAACATTTGAAACAACAGTTTTCATTCCACTATTTTCATACCTAATTTCCCTCCTTTGGTGTGCCATTACTATTTGTGTGCCTTTAATCATTCTTTTTTTTTTTAACTCGTTTAAAAAGATTTTTTAATTTTTTTATTTTTTAAATAATTTATTTATTTTTATATTAATCACAGGTTATGTACTTTGTATTCCAGCCGTAGCCCCCTCCCGCATTCCCTCCCACTCTCCCCATCCCTCCCTCATCTTTTCCTTGCCCTTTTCCAAGTCCACTGATAGGGGAGGACCTCCTCCCCTTCCATCTGACCCTAGCTTATCAGGCCTCTTCAGCGCTGACTGCAATGTCCTCTTCTGGGGTCTAGCAAGGCTGTCCCTCCGGGGGGTGGGGAGTTCCAAGAGCCAGCCATTAAGTTCATGTCAGAAATAGTCCCTGTTCCCCTTACTAGGGTACCCAGTTGGATACTGAGCTACCATGGGCTATATCTGAGAAGGGGTTCAGCACCTCATTCTTTTAATTATAGTGTGTGTGTGTTTTAATTTAGCTTCAGAGAATTTGAAACTATTTTAACTCTGTTTCACTTATTTTTGTGACAATGCCATCATTTCCCCCTCTTCCTTTTTAAACATGATTAAAAACAGATAGACGTCATTTTGTATAATATGCATGCTTAGTGCTCTCTAATAACAAATACTGCATTCATGCATTCAACCAAAAGCAGACTGAAAATATTTTTAAAAGCTTCTTACAAATATTAACTATTTTACTTGGAGTCATTCCCTAAACACCATTTACATAGTAATCACATGACATTAGATTTGACAATAATCTTGAGATGATTTAAGTAATGTAAGAACACATATACAGATAAAACAAATTTGCAAGAGAATCAAATAGCTACAGACATATGTGGCCTAACACTAAAGCTGGATATTTCTGGAGTCAATTTCTTGAAGATAATAATGGACTTAAGATATTAAATCCATAAATAATAAGAAGAAAGTTATTGGAGTGTTATAGCTGTATCTTGAGGTAGCACTATTCTTAGTTGTCTAAGGAAGCACCAGATTGATTTGCAAAGTAGTTGTAGAAGTTAACATTCCTACCAGCAATTGAGTTTTAGTTCCCCTTTCTATAGAATGTATTGTCACTTGAGTTTTAGCTCTCAGCCATTCTGGTGGATGCAAGATAGAATCTAGGGGAAGTTTTGATTTGCATTACTTTGCAGACTGACAAAGTCCAGCGGGCCTCTGAAAGACTACCCATCAGGGCATCAAAGCAGATTCTGAGACTCAGAGCCAAACTTTGGGTAGAGTGCAGGAAATCTTATGGGAAAAGGGAGAGATTAATGAAAAAGGATCCAGACAGTCCTAATGAGACCTGATAGATTAGAGTCAAGTAGTAGGGGAAGAGGACCTTCCCTATCAGTGCATTAGGGGATGGATATGGGGTGGGGTAGAAGGAGAGAAGGAGGGCTGGGAGGAAATGAGTGAGGGATTACAGCTTGGAAACAAAGTGAATAAATTGTAATTAATAATAATAATAGATTTTAAAAAGGTATTGGAAACTCTAGGGACAACTACCAAAATTAATCTGATCAATACAGTTTGAAATTTAGACTGAGGTCCAATAGATTATGTCTAATATTAAATTTTATATGAAGAAAATATCAAAAAATTGAAAATGTATAGGGGAGCTATGCAAAAGCACACAGCACATACATCTGATATTGTCTGTGATCCTGGCCTGTGAACACCTGAGAAGGCAATAGCAGAAAATACCAAGGAAGAATTTTAAACACAGAAACCAAGTTCTTCATTCAGGAAGCGCTCATTAGAGAGAACAGAAAGACATATTGCTTTAGAGTAGTAACAGGGCTGACATTTTGAAAGGACAGCTTGCTCTAGTGAGTATTTCCCACTTATGAAGTATCTTAGTTAGGGTTAGTGTACTGTGATGAAACACCATGATCAAAATCAGCTGGGACTCTGCTCAAAGTTTGGTTTTGAGCCTCTGCATTTACTTTGATACACTGCTGGGTAGTCTTTCAGAGACCCTCTGTGGTAGGCTCCTGTCCTGTTTCCTGTTTTATCCGTCTACCAATGTCCATCCTGTCTGCCTTTCTGAGAGAGAATTGATCATCTTCCCAGGGTCTTCCTTCTTGCTTAGCTTTGTTAGGTTTACAGATTTTAGTATGTTTATCCTATATTATATGTCTAATATATAATATATTCCACTAATATATTCCACTTATTGGGGAAGATAGAAAGACCTGGAAGGGACAGGAGTTCCACAAGGAGAGCGAGAGAAGCAAGAAATCCAGGCACAGGTGTTTTTTCTGAGACTGATACTTCAACCAAAGACCATTCATGGAGATAACGTAGAGCCCCTGCTCAGATATAGCCCATGGCAGCTTAGTATGTGGGGTTCCTATTCAGGGGAACAGGGGCTGTCTCTGGCATGAACTCATTGGTTGACTCTTTGATCACCTCACCCTAAGGGGGAAGCAGTTTTACCAGGCCACAGATGAAGACAATGCAGCCAGTCCTGAAGAGACCTGATACCCTAGGGTCAGATAAGGGGAGGAGGACCTCCCCTATCAGTGGACTTGGAGAGGGGCATGCGAGGAGATGAAGGAGGAGGGGAACATTGGGAGGGAATGAGAGTGAACCTACAGCTGGATACAAAGTAAATAAATTTTAATTAATATAAAAATTTTAAAATAAAATTTTAAATAAAAATTTTAAAATTTAAAAACGTCAGCTTGGGAGGAAAGGGTTTATTTGTTTCCAGAAACCTGGAGACAGAACCATGCAGGACTGCTGCTCACTGATTTTCTCCACATGGCTTGCTTGCAGAGATTTCTTATAGAATATAGGAACATCAGCCCAGGGATAGCTTGCCTTTTGCCCCATTTCATGAAATCATTTTTAAAAATTTTTTTCTACCTTAAAATGATTTTATTGTTTTCACAGCGAAAATATACCACAGTTTAAGATGATTTTGAGACAAAACATTTCCCTGAAAAAAAACCTTTTTTGTTTCTTCTTCCTCTTCTTCAATTCTTCTTGTTTTTATTAATATTATTTACAATCCGTGTGCTTTGTATTCTAGTTGTATCCCCCTTCCTCAGGTCCCACCTTGCATTTCTTTCTTTTTTAATTTTAATATTTTTATTTTATATTAATCACAGGTTATGTACTTTGTATCCCAGCCATAGCCCCCTCCCGCATTCTCTTCCTATCCCACCCTTCCCTCCCTCATCTCCTCCCTGACCCTTTCCAAGTCCGATAGGGGAGGACCTCCTCTCCTTCTATCTAACTCTAGCTAATCAGGTCTCTTCAGGCATGGCTGCAATGTCCTCTTCTGTGGCCTAGAAAGACTGCTCCTCTCTCAGGGGGCAGGGAGGTCAAAGAGCCAGCCATTGAGTTCATGTCCAAAATAATCCCTGTTCCCCTTACTAATGTACCCACTTGGGTATTGAGCTACCATTTGCTACATACAAGCAGGAGTTCTAGGTTATAAACATACGTGGTCCTTGGTTGGAGAGACAGTCTCATAAAAGACCCCTGTGCCCTGATATATTTGGTCCTTACAGAGCTCCTGTCCTCTCCAGGTCATACTAACTCCCCTTCTTTTCATATGATTCCCTGCACTCTACCAAAGGGTTGGTTATGTTTCTTAATATTTGCTTTGATACCCTGCTAGGAAGAGTCTTTCCGAGGCCCTCTGTGGTAGGCTCTTGTCCTGTTATTTGTTTACTCCTACATCCAATGTCCACCCAATTTGACTTTCTATGTGAGGATTAATCCTCTTACCCCAGGTCCTCTTTCTTGTTTATCTTCTTTAGGTGTACAGACTTCAGTATGTTTATCCTATATTATAGGTCTATATAAATGAATATATACCATGTCCATCGTTCTGCTTCTGGGATACCTCACTTAGAATGATCATTTCCAGGTCCCACCATTTGCCTACAAATTTCATGATTTCCTCGTTTTTAATTGCTGAATAGTATTCCATTGTGTAAAAGTAACACAATTTCTGTATCCATTCTTCAACTGAGGGGCATCTGGATTCTTCCCAGGTTCTTGCTATTAAGAATAAAGCAGCTATGAACATAGTTGAGCAAATTTCCTTGTTGTGTACTTGAACATCTTTTGGGTATATGCCTAGGAGTGGTATAGCAGGATCTTGAGGAATCACTATTCTTAATTGTCTAAGAAAATGCCAAATTGATTTCCTGAGTGGTTGTACAAGTTTACATTCCCACCAGCAATGGAGGAGGGTTCCTCTTTCTCCACAATCTCTCCAGCATGTGTTGTCACTTGAGTTTTTGATCTTAGCTTTTCTTACAATTGTAAGGTGAAATCTCAGGGTCATTTTGATTTGCATTGCCCTGATGGCTAAGGATGTTGAACATTTCTTTAAGTGTTTTTCTCCCATTCTACAGTACTCTACAGAGAGTTCTCTGTTTAGCTCCACACCCCATGTTTTAATTGTATTACTTGATTTGTTGCTTTTTAACTTCTTGAGTTCTTTATATATACTGGATATTAGCCTTCTGACAGATATAAGGTTGGTGAAGATCCTTTCCCAGTCTGTAGACTGTCGTTTTGTTTTGATGACAGTGTCTTTTGCTTTACAGAAGCTTTTCAGTTTCATGAGGTCCCATTTGTTGATTGTTGATCTTAGAGCCTGTGCTGTTGGTATTATATTCAGGAAGTAGTCTCCTGTACCAATGAGTTCTAGGTCTTCCCCACTTTTTCTTCTAACCGGTTTAGTGTGTCTGGTTTTATGTTGACGTCTTTGATCCACCTGGACTTTAGCTTTGTGCAGGGTGATAAATAATCATCTATTTTCAATTTTCTGCTTATGGAAATCCAGTTGGAATTTGTTGAAGATGCTGTCTTTTTTCCGTTGAGTGGTTTTGGCTTCTTTGTCAAAAATCAAGTTTCCGTAGGTGTGTGGTTTCATTTCTGGGTCTTCTATTCAGTTCCATTGATCTACTATTTTGTTTCTATGCCAATACCATGCAGTTTTTATTACTATTGCTCTGTAGTACAGCTTGAGGTAAGAGATGGAGATACCTCCAGATGATCTGTTGTTGAACAGGACAGTTTTGGAGATTCTGGGTTTTTTGTTTCTCCATATGAAGTTGAGAATTTCTCTTTCAAGATCTGTGAAGAATTGTGTTGGTGTTTTGATGGGAATTGCATTGAACCTGTAGATTGTAGGGTGTCCAACTGAAAACCCTAGTAAAGGAAACAGGGACTGTTTCTGCATGAACTCGATGGCTGGCTCTTTGACCCTCCCCCATACATACCAGGGAGTAACAGCCTGGCTAGATCCCAGGGGAGGACATTGCAGCCAGCCCTGAGGAGACAAGATGATCTGGGGTCGGATGGAAGGGGAGGAGGTCCTCCCCCATCGGTGTACTTGGAGTGAGTGGGGAGGAAATGAGGGAGGGAAGGGGAAAGTGGGAGGGAATGAGAGAGGGGGCAACGCCTGGGATGCAAAGTACCTAACCTGTGATTGATATAAAAATAAATAAATTACATTTAAAAAAAACAACAAAAAATATTTCTGGTGCTTGAAGCCTGGAGTCTTTTTTATCTATTCTAATTATTCTTAGGTTTTGTCTTTTAATGGCATCCTTGATTTCTTGGATGTTTTGTGTTTGGGACTTTTCTGATTTTATTTTTTTCCTTGAGTGAGGAATCCATTTCAGCAAGTGTATCTTCAGCTCCCGAGATTCTCTCTTCCATCTCTTGTATTCTATTGGTGAGGCTTACCATTGTGGTTCCTGATCTTTTCACTAAGTTCTTCATTTCCAGGTTTTTCTCTGTTTGTGTTTTCTTTATAGATTCTAATTCTGTTTTCATGCTTTGTATCATTTCCATCATGTGATTGAATGTGGCTCCTATTTTTTTGTTTGTTTCCTCTCTATATGTCTTTAATTGTTTCTCTACGTGGGCAGTTTTATTCTTCTGAATTTCTTTGCTGGCCTTGTTCATTTCCTCTTTTTGTTCCTCTAATATCTGCATAATCATAGCTTTAACATAATTTTCCTGTGTCTCCGCTGAATTAAAATCTCCATTGCTTTTGGGTGTTTCTGGTGGGGCCATGGTGTTTTGATTTTTGTTGGGTGAGTTCTTACATCGACCTTTGGCCATTTGTTTATATATAGTCAAGGAGCTGTTTGTGCTTTGAAGCTGAACTTCAGACTGGAACTGTCAATCTCTGGTTTCTGGAATATTCTTCAAGAAGATCAGGGAGTTCCAGTGGTTTGAGAGTGTGTGTTGTTGCTCAGTTTAGCTCTGTTGTGGGATCTGTGTGCCAAGCTCTGTGCTCTGTGCTAGAAGCTGTGAGCACAGCAGGCTGGTCGCCACTCTAGTCTGGAGGCTTGGCTCCTCACTCTGTGTCAGAGGCTGAGTGTCCTGGTTTGAGATGGCAGCTGGGGGCGCTGCTCTGGTCTGGAGGTTCAATGCTCCGACCTGGGCTTGCTGCTAAGAGCTCCCCTCTGGTCTGGAGACTTGGCGCCTTCTTCGTCTGGGCCAGGGGCTGTGTACCACGGTCTGAGATAGTATCTGGGGGCTTCTCAGTCTGGCCCTGAGACTGTGTGACCCAGTCCAGAATGGCGGCTGGTGGTGCTCCTTGTGGCCATGTGTTCAGATCAGGGCTGTGTGCAGCCGGTCACCCAGAGTTTTTCCGGGGAATAATTGGGTGTCCCTAGGACTTTTCCACTTGATTTCCTCACTGTAGGAATTCCGCTCACCTGGCAATCACAAATGCTGGTGTTTCAGGTCCCAGAGTTCAGTCTCCTGGTAATTGTGCTGACACTGCTGTCCTACTCCTCAGTCACAGTGTCCTCCCGTGACAGCCATCTTGGATCCCTCCCCATCTTACATTTTTTAATTGAGATTCCCTCCTCTACAATGCCTCCAGCTTTTTTTATCAAGATGGTGTAAATAAAACACGTATAGAGATGATTTTTGTCACTATCATTGGTTCTGTGGAAGGACCAAAATAGTAACCATTCTCATCAATACTAAACTAATTCACAGACCATAGCAATTGTTTATAGTGCATAACAACTCCATTGGCAGTTGATGTTAGAAAGGAAAATTAGTATTTGCAGAAACACAAAGCAAGGATCACTTAGGAATTTCCTGTGGGATAGTTCTGAGCATTTAGTACATGCTTAAATTGCTAGATATTCTCAATTTTAGTAAGTCAGGACTCAAAACAATGTAAACATGAGAACATCACAGCTCAACAAATTTCTACACAGGCATGCATCACTAATTCTCATCTTTCTTGGATTTTCATTCCATGATTGTCATGGAAGGAACACAAAATCCTTTTTGTTGAAACTCCACCTACAACTACTTAAAACCTCATCTGAATTCTGAACATAAAAACAGTCATCACTATGATGTGGGTATGGTCTGAGTGTTTCTACCAAGGCCTCAATGCTTAGAACTTAAAGCTCCTTGGGAAATACTAAGAGGGTAGAGACAATTGACTAATGTTCAGAGAAGGAAATTTGGGAAGGGTTTAGAGAAAATAAGATATAAATATATCATTGTGGTTGCCCATAATTGAATAGAAAGGGGAAGAAAAAGGAGAAGAAACCAGTAGGCAAAAGAAACACACACCTAAATGTACATAAACACACACACAAATACAAACACACACATACATACACACACATGAACACCCAATCTCTCTATCCATTATGCTTTGTACTACCTCAGGACTTTGCAAAAATGAAGGTTATCACAAAATGCAACCCCAACAATCTTACATATTTAACACCATAAGCAAAGTGAAACCACTTCTCAAACCACTTCATAGATCTTACTCAGCAAGTCACTTCTCTGCAGTGTTTTCTCTTAATTAACATTCAAAACTTGATAATTCCATTGTTATTATTAATAATTTACCATGAATTCAGTGAATCTAACACATAATTTAAACATATCTAATGTGTAGACTTCATATAAATTGTCTTTTATTACTTTATTTTCTTATTTATAGTAATTGTTCTGGTAGCTATTATTTTAAACATCATTTTCTTAAATATGTCAGACTTATTTTTCTAAAATAATAATATTTTTCTGTTTTTAAAGCTGAGGTTTTTTAATCATAAAATGGAAATTTTTAGTTTTTCTTTTAGATCTTCTACCATCACCTTTTTAACAACAAAAAAACAACCAAACAAATAAAAACCCTGAGAGTATTTTTTCAATTTTTTCAAAGCTTTCCTGTCAATTTATTTAGTAAAAAATGAATATTTCCAGAAAATTTTTGTTTGCTTTATTAGTGCATTTTTCGGTAGTCCAAATTGGTCTCACCTGCCATCTCCCCAGGCTTGTCCTCCACAGTACTAGAATTTCAAGTAAGCACCTCTACAGTCCACATACCATAGACTTTTGCTTTTACAATTATAGCTGTATACATCACAAAAGTCTCAATTGAATAAGCCAGTAGAGCTAGTAAACAATTTTCGAGGCTATAGGTTTTAAAACACTTGAGAGATAATGTGCATGACGATGCATCATCAAATATTTTGTTTTCACAGGTCATCTTTACCTTACTATGCAATATTAGTAATATATATGTTTTATTAGTTTTTACTATATTATATTGAAAGTAAAATATTCAGATTATTTTCTCAGCTCATCTATTCTTATGCAGTTAAATCAGATCTTCATAAATATTTGCCCTATATAATTTGTGAAAATTCTGTATTGAAATCTTATACTTAAAATTTCTCTAAGTAAGGCCTCCCTATATTTACAGAGGTATAAATAAGACTTAGATGTTGAAAAGTCTACATGGCAGCCTACTATTTAAAGCTGTACATGTATAAACACACACACAAACCTTTATGTTGAATTAAACTTACCTATATGGACCGGGGCATGGTTAATGCTCACACATAAGCCGGAGAGAAACAAACAAAACTCATTTTAGATGCTGGTCAAGGGAAATTAAAGATACACCTAAACAATGCAGACTATCCATAGTTCTCTTGGTTGTCTTCTTAAGCTTCATCTTAAAATATTGCTGAAGAATGTATAAATATTAGTCACAAGACATGTAGAAACTGAAGTGGCACTATCTTGGAAGTATCCTCCCTGATGGTTAGCTTTCATAGTGCTCCAGGACTGCCGAAGGAGAAAAAAAAACATTAAGAGTCACCCCAATAAAACCCCCAAAGTACAATAATGTCTTGCCTATCGGTGAAGTGGTGACATAAATGTTCTGGAAGTAACCAATAACTTTAACTTGGAATTATTAAGAATACTACATGGAAGTGAACTCAAACCTAGAACTGTAAAGGTGGACAGAAACCCAAGGCAGGGGTGGTCATTGGTCTGACTACTAAAATATACTAAAGAGACAATATCAAGCTGACTTCTAAATACTTATCCTGTGTGCTTGATCAGTGCAATAAATAAGTGTCAGCCTCAAAAATATGTACTCTTATTACCATAGGTAGACTACTGCTTCATAAGAAGTTACTATCCTTCATAAGAAGTTTCCTTATGTAGCATATGGTACCTAAGACAGGGACTCACAACTGGTCAAAGTTTAGGGAAGATGAGTATGAAGACTTAAATGCTAATGACAAATCTACATCACATTTCTTCCTTATGAAAGCTTGGGAAACAAAAAAAAAGGAAAAAAAAAGATAGCAAGAGGTAGAGGTAGGGATGATTGCTAAATAAAACCATTTGTACATGACAGAGTCATTGAAGTAAGAGCACAGAAGCAGTGATTGTAAGGACAGACTACTACAAAGTCAACACTCGGGTTAAAGAACAAGGATGTTCAGGAGACCCCACACAGAGGTGAAGAGCTTCTATTGGCAGTTGATTGACAAGTCTGCTAGAAGTGATGGCTACAGAGTAATTTTAATTCAGAGCATGGCTGCTCTGGCAAGAGATCACATGCAAAGACCTGCTAGGTATACAGATTTGCCTACAATCGCAGGAGAGAGGCAAGATCACCTTTGAGTTCATGGCAAGCCTGGTGCACAGCAAGTTTCAGGTAGAGAAAAGCTTAGGTCCAGGCATGGTAGTACATGCCTTTCATTCCCAACAATGAAGGTAAAGATAGTATGTAGGAAGAAGCAGCCGTGTTTGAAAGTGATGTCTAATTGAGTGGAAGAAAAAGTGAGGAATCAGAGAAAATTTGAAAGAATAGGATACTCCAACTCTCATGAGAAGATTCTGAAAACTGACATTCTCTTTGATAGACCACCTAAAGTGATTCCATTAACCTATTTACTCCTCAGCCATGCCTATGACTAAACTAGGATTTAAATGTAAGCCTGGTCAGCAAGATTACTTGTTTAATAATTTGTCCATGCTGGTCAATCATATATGCCATATTCACTGAAACTATTTAAAATACTTTATAATCATAAAAGTCATTGACTCCTTTGAGAATAGTAAAAAGACTCAAATAAATATTATGGGGTTTCATTTTCATCATGTTGAAAATTCTACTGAAACACTGTGTTTTCTAACTTAGTAGATGTGTTTTACATAGTTGACTACCAGAAAAGGTTATTTTACCCAGTGTTCAATGTCCAGTATGTGCTGATCATAATATTAGACATTTCAAGCTGATTAAAATAAATTACTAAAGCATATATCTTCTTCAGGAAGTATTTAATTTGCTAGAAAGGCAGAGCATAAGTAACTACATGAAAAATATAGCATCCTTATCCATTTAAGTCTAATTAAAAATAAATATGTTCATGAAATAAAAGGTTGGAGAATTCAAAGTTTCAAAATAATTAGAATTGATTTCCAAGGAGTGGTATTAAGCAGTCTGTACTGAATGGTAATGTTATTGAGATTAAGAGTTAGTGTTTTCCATCAGAAATCAATATAAGTTAAAGTATTTCTTATAAAAATTATTGTTATAGATCTCTTTTTCCTGAAAAGTTCAGAGAAACAATTTTATGTTAGGAGTCATCTTGCCAGTGTCTGAACGACATCAAAAATACATGAGGAGCTTTATGCTGAGTGACATGACACATCAGAACCTATTAGTGGCTTTCAGAGTGATTTAGGATTAGGAAGGATATTGTAAAACAAGAAGTTATGCAAGCAGTCATTAGTCAAGCATACCTTTAGTATGGCAGAAATCAGACAGCAGGATGCATTGGACTTTTTAACTACATTTATAAATGGAAACCAAAATATTGATAGAGAATAAACCAGAATAAATCACTGCGGAAGAGTATTTCATAACACTGTAAGTAGTTTCCTCTGTGGACATGTTGCAGGAAATTGTATTTGCCACATATTTCAATTTGTTTTATCTAATAATAGGAACCATTCTCATATACATGTTTGGCTTCTTTTATGAGACTGCCATAGTCAGTCTGAGAAGCTCAACCACTCATTTAAGATCTCCATACTCATGAAATGAGATCTTTGTACTTGTTGGAGACATAAAATGCTTCAACCAAACACTAAGATTCTTAAGCTAATGAAATGGGAACTAAAGTACTGCTAAGAATCTTGGACTTCTGTTGTCAAGATATACTGAAGTTGTTCAATATGTAAATGTTTACTTGAGAATAATAGTTCTAATTATATAAAAAGAAAAACATTAAGGTAAAAGTCAAATGAGAATTACATTACAGGCACTATGTGACTAATATTTTATTAAATTGCCATTGAGATAAAAGTTATTGTCAGCACTTCCTTCTTTGGCTTGCCATATAAATGTCTAAGGCTATGATTTTCTGCTTCCAAGTTATTCACAAAATAGTCATTTTACAGATGTTTTATGCTCTGTTTCTCTACTTATTTAAATTACCAAGTTGTCTAAGCATAAATCCCAAGACATGTCTTGATTTTGGCCAGATAGATTTCTCCTGGGAATATACATGGCTCTTTAAGTACTTTCATCAACATTGTGTCAAGAAAACATCCTCACCTGAACAGCCCATAATGCCTTTAAATTTAAACTGAGTTCTGCATTTGGCAGCACACATATTAAAATTGGAATGCTATAGAGAAGATTAACACGGCCGCTGTGAGAGCCGAACAGGCAAATTTGTGAAGTATTCTATACTTTTAGCAGTATCTATCTACAAAATTCAGTTCTGTTGATAAAACTAGAAAAACTTCAGCCAGAAGAAGTTAATCATGCCCAAGAAGACACAAAGAATAGATAATTCCAAACGAGTATATTAGAAGAGGGAAACACACAAATACACACCACTATAATGTAATAATAAAAAAAATCAACAAACAGAGTTCATTGAAAACTCTCAACATCACTGGTTTTAATCCCCCAATTTAAAAAAAAAAAGCAAACATAAACTAACAGAAAGGATTTGAAAACACGACTCATCCTGCTGCAGCAACCAAGAAACACACTTCAACTTCAAAGATTAAACATCATCATCTCAGAGTAAAAAGAGGAAAAGGGCTATTTCAAGCAAGAGGTCATAAGAAGTACTCAACTTAATATCCTACAAAATAGACTTCAGACCAAAATTAATCAGAAAAGACAGAAAAGGACACTACACACTCATCAATAGAACAATCTACAAAGAGGATACTGCAGTCCTTACCATCTATGGACCAAGAACTCGAGCAACCAAGTAGTGTAAACACTACTACATCTTACATCAGATGTTTTTCTTCACACACTAATAGTGGGAACTTCAGTACACTACTCTCACCAAAGAAGAGGTAATCCAAACAAAAACTAAACAGGGAAATGCTGGAGCTCACTGATGTTATAAATCAACTGTACCCCACAGATATTTACAAGTACCTGCATAACAAACACACACATACCAAAAAACAAACAAAAAATCTTGGAGAGATTTCATACAAGTGACTTAAGAGAACAACTGAATGCTCTAGAACAAAAAAGAAAAAAATCATAATCAAAAGCAGTACAGGGCAAGTGTAATCAAATTCGGGACTTAAATCAATAAAATAGAAACAAACAAACAGTATAAATAATCGATGAAAAAGAATTGGTTCTTTAAAAACAAATCAATAATATTTAAAACCCTTTAATTCTTTTTGACACATATATAATTTATTCACTTTACATCCTGATTTTATCCCCAATTAAGTCAATGCCATCTTGGATCTCCCCCTTTAATTCTTAATTAGCTAAAAATCAAAAAGAGAAGACTGAATTTTTTTAAAAGTAGAAATGAAAGAGGGGGGTTAGATACAACAACAGACAAGGAAGAAATCTAAGACATCATAAGACCATACTTTAAAAATTTATAATTCACCAAATTGGAAAATCTAAAAGAAACACAATTTTCTCAATGCACATCACCTACAAAAATTAAAACAATATGAACTAACTATTTAAACAGACTTGTAAGCCCATGTGACAGAGAAGCCATAAATAAAAGTCTACAAACAAACAAACAAAAAACAAAACAAAGAAACAAAAGTGCAGAGCAAGATGGGTTCAGTGCAGAATTCTACCAGATTTCCAATGAAAGGTTCAGCATCAATTAGTATAAAATAATTTCACAGGACCTAGCCCCCTACAAAGATGTAGCAGATGGGCAGCTTCATTTTTGTGTGGGTCCTCCAGTAAGGGAAGTGGGGACTGCACTGGACAGAGTCTCACTTGATAGCTTTTGGTTTACTTCCCCATTGGGGGGGTCTACCTTTCCATGCCACAGGATAAGATAGCCTCAGTCCCATGCAACTTGATAAACTGGAGTGTCTGTGAAAGGAAGCTCCCATTTTCTGGGATATAGGTAAGGGGAAGGGGAAAGAGGGAGGGGTTGGGAGGGGAATAGGGATTGGGCTACAACCAGGATGTAAAGTGAATAAAAAATAAATATTTAAATTTTTTTTCTTATGAATCTACATTTACCTTGATACCTAAAGCACAAAAAGACAAAAGAAAGGAAGAATTACAGACAAATTTCCCTGATGAACATAGATGCAAAATTTCCATATAAAATACTTGCTAACAGAATCTAAGAACATGTCAAAATGGTCATTCAAAATGATGAAGTAGGCTTCATTCCACAGATCTGAGAATTAAGCATACATAATCAAGCATGAAAACAAACTAAAAGACAAAAAACAAAAAACCCTCATGATCATTTTATTATATGGAGAAAACTGCCTTGACAAAATCCAACATCCATTCATGACAAAAGTCCAGGAGAAATTAGGAATACAAAGGACATATTTAATCATAATAGAGTTTACACCAAACCCACAGCCAACCTCAATTTAAATAGAGAGTAATTCAAGGAATTCCGTTTGAAATGGTTAAACTAGCAGAACTAACCCCATTTTGTTTTTCAGACTCCACCAGTGACTAGCTTATCTCTAGAGTAACTTGGTTCCCACCCTAGATCTGAGAAAAAACAAAACAAAACAAAACAGAATGTTCTTGGCAGTTGCAACTAGACGTAGCAACTGAGGCAGACCAATAAAGACAGGGTTGGTTAAAAATCTTAAGTTGTACCCAGGGTCAAAATGTTTCTTTTGGCAAACTGTTCCTCCTTGTGGTTAACAGCCAGATGAATGTGGCCTGAGCTCAAATTTGTAATAAGAAGATTCTCTTGTGTTTACATTGGTTTCATGTTCCTGGTGGTCTTAGGAATCTTACAATCTGGGCAGAACACTTTAAAACCAGGAAGAAGACAAGGCTGCCTACTCTTTCCATACCTATTCAATATAGTACTTGAAGTCATAGCTAGAGCAATAAGACAACTGAAGGAGATCAAGGTACTACAAACTAGAAAGGCAGAAGTCAAAGTATCTTTATTTGCAGAGGATACGATGGTAAACATAAATGAACCTGATAAATTCCACCTGGAAACCCCTATTAAGCTATTAAGTAGTTTCAGCAATGTGTCCACATACAAAAATTATCTCTCAAAGTCAGCCGCCCCCACCATATACAAATGACAAATGAACTGAAAAAGAAATCAGGGCAACAATACCTTTCATAATGGCCTGAAATTACATAACAATTGGGAAGGCAGAGGGTAACTAACTAAGCAAATGAAAGACTTATATGATAAAAACTTTAACACACTGAAAAAAGAAATTGAAGAAGATATCAGAAGAATTATCTCCTGTGCTCATGAATCTGTAGTATTAATACAGGAAAAATTGTCATCCTGCCAAATGCAATTTACAGATTCAACACAATTCTCATCCAAATTCTAACACAATTCTTTAGATATCTTGAAACAACAATTTTCAGTTTCTCTGAAAACAAAGATACACGCACACACACACACAAACAAACAAAAACACAAAAAACAAAAAAGAACGAAAACCCAGAATAGTTAAACCAATCTTGAACAATCAAGGAACTGTGGGACATAGTATTATCCCTAATTTTAAGCGATACTACAAATCTGTAAAAAACAGCAATGTATTGATACCAAAAAATATGTTGATCAATGGAATAAAATTAAAGACCCACCTATAAATCCACATACCTATGGATACCTGATTCATTTGCTTTTGTTTTATCTTATCCTATTATTTTTTAATTAAATTTTTATTTTTTACATTAATTACATTTTATTTGCTATGTATTCCAGCTGTAACCCCCTCCCTCTTTCCCTCCCAATCCCACCCTTCCTCACTCATCTCCTCCCATGCCCCTCTCCAAGTCCCCAAGTAAGGGAGGTCCACCTCACCTTCCATCAGACCTGGTTTATCAGGTCTCATCAGGACTGGCTGCAGTGTCCTCCTCTGCTGCTCCTCAGGGGGATGGTGTGGTCAAAGAGCCAGCTAAGGAGAGACAGAAAGGGTGTGGATCTGGATGAGAGGAAGGGTGGGGAGGAACTCAGAGGAATTGAGAAAGGAGAACCAAAATCAGAATATATTTTATTAAAAAAAACAATTTTCAAAAAAGAAAAATAGAAAGTGTATTATTAGAAAAAATTATATTTAACAGTCCAAATTACTAGGTCACAGCTTCTACATAAAATAGTTTATTTCCTCATTCTCATATGACAAGGTCAAAAGCATTATTTCTTTTTTTTTCACCCCAAGATGCCCTCTTTTGATATAACTCTCCTTAATTATTTGGTTGTGTGCCTTCTAACATTTTCAAATGCAATGTACAAAATAACCCTTGAGATTCAAATCTCTATCAATAGGGAGATTCTCCTTTATCCTAAGTGCTTACCTCTTTAGATAACCTTGCCAAGTAATTTCTGATTCTTAAAAAAAAATCCTGATTTGAGAAATTCATTATATCTGCAAAAGCCTATTCATTCAAAACGGAATAAAATTAGAAGAAAGAAAACTGTTAGGAAGGAATTATGTCTTAGCAGCATACATGACCAATTACATTTCTATGAGTGGTGAACAGTTATCCTTTGATGATGAATTTGCAAGAGCTATTTGATGGAAAGAAGTCAAAAATGATTATCAAATATTTGGTCTTCAAAGTGCATGATAAGACAAACATACAGTCAGTGAAATAGGCCCCAGGAGTGAGTAAATTCTAGAAGCAAATCATGTTTTGCTTATTAATTACCTAATAAATAATGAGGTCACTCTATGTGGACATGACTCGTCTCAAACCCCTATGCATGAACTCTCCTCCTACCAATGCAACATGGTAGTTGGGACCAAAGGAATATACAAGCTCATCTGCCTATAACAAATTAAATTTGGAGCTATTAAAATCTCAAGCATTATATAAAGAGTTTAGCGTTTGAATAACATTTGTGTTGTAGGGTAGAATATAAAATTGGGAGTTTGTCTTGAGATTAAGATTTAGAGCAATGTTTAATTTTGATTAAAAAAGTTAATGTACATATGAAGTGTAATGATCCATGAATTGATTAAATCTCTCTAATATTAGAAATAAGGTTAAGAATCTTATAATGGAAAGCTTCTAGGAGAGGACTGAAGAGGAAAAATAGTTCAAACTTACCTGAAGAAAGTATTCCATAGTTGAGTAGTTATTAAAATGCTCTCAATACAATAAATCGGTTTCTGATAAAAATTATTATTCAGTATGAATAATAATTTATATAATAAATAATAATTTATATAATGAATATAAATAGGATGGAAGAACTGGATAAGAGAGATTTTAGTGGACTAATGGGAAGTAAGTGGATTCACAATAGACTATGATGTCAGAGGGCTCAAATATTGAGTGGAGGTTTTGCTGTAAGTAGACCTAAGAAAATAAATGAATACAATAACTTCAGTATAGAAGAAAGTTTGAAAAAAATTCAAAAGAAGAAAGTTTGATTTGTTTATGGGTTTTGTTTATAAATCAATAATAAAGTGACTGTCATCATATAAAAATTCATGCTAATATCTCATTGAAGGGATTTAAGACAAACATTTCAAATTCAAACTATGAAAACTGGAATTATAATATTTACACTCTAATGAATTACAAAACAGGAGTGAAATTGAAGCAAATGGGACTGTATCACCTTCAGAACTTGTGTCTTCAAGTAAACAACGAGTTTTATCCTATAGGAGTAGAGTGATGGATTACCTTAAATATTTCAGTTGGTACTTAGGAAACTGGAGAAGAGTACAATACAGCAGGATAGTATCTTGGGAGGAATTTCTATACTCATAGTTTCTTCAATGATTCATAGGAAAAAAAGTATACTTGAGGTAGGTGGGTATTTGTGGGTTTTTTTTCTAGGAAAAGGAAAATGTAAACACCTTACTTAATCATTAAAAACTAAAGAGGGTGTACATATTTGAAAAAGAAAGTAAATTGAGAAAGATAGCAATTGATTATATAAATAAACCAGGCTTGTAGAACTATGGTAATATCCATCTTCCAGTTAACAGTGATCCCATACATTCAAAGGTATGTTACTGTAATTTTACATGGTTGATCATTGTTGGAGATCACTGTTGAGCAGGGTGAGATTTGAATTTCATACTATATAAAGTTTAATACTATATAAAGAGAGAGATTAAGAGGCAAAACAATATGAGAGTTTCATTCTTTTTATCTTTCCTTGTTTGGGGGCAGTAGTTTTAGAGACAGGGTTTCTCTGTGTAGCCCTGGTTGTCCCAGAACTCACTCTGTAGACAAGGCTGTCCTCAAACTCAGAGATCTGTCTGCCTCTTCCTCCTGAGTGTTGAGATAAAAGGCCTGTGCCACCACCACCTGGCATGTGGGTTTCTTAAGGAAACTGCAATAAGAATAGAAATGACATAGGAAAACACTGAGAGGTCAGCAGGTTTGCTAAAGATGTAATCTAGTATATGGCGACAAGAAGAAATTGCTGAAGTGAGTTTGAGATAAAATAAACCAAATTAATGCAGTTTAAAAGATCAGGGACCAGGAAATTCACAAGATTATTTAAACCTGCTGAAGACATTTAGAAACTCTTCTAGAAGTAAGCCATATTAAGTACATCAGGGATGAGCTGTACCCTACTTTAGGTATATTTTAACTCAACAAGGAAAGGTAGCAGCCCATGTAGTGTAAAGACATGAGCTTCAGAGAAGTGGAGAATTAGGAGAACAATAATTAAAGATCTTTAATGAAATGAGGGCAAAAGTAGGCCTCCCTGATTTGCACACTAGTAGGATCTCCCAAAACTTGAAGACAACATAGTGTGTGAATGGCTTAGAAAGAAGCAGTATATTCAAGGTCCAGAATCCATTTACATAAAATAACAGAACTTTAGGGGAAAGTTTTAAAAAAAATCTTAGGAGCTAAAGAAATGATACTCAATGAGCTCACTTTTTAAGAGAGAAAATAGTTTAGAGGTTATGGAATAGGAGATTTTCACATTCACAGAACTCTTGGGGTGCATATATAGAAGGAATCTCTTGGGTCTGTATGGAAGTATCACCTATCAATAAAAACCTAATGGCCTATTGCTGAGGCAGGAAATAAAAGGTGGGACATCTGACAGGCAAAAAGGATTTGGGGGGGCAGAGCAAGGCACAAAGGGATTTACCCATCAAGTTTTGAGAAAGGCCGATGCATGGGTACCTCAAAAGAGGTAACCAGCCACATGACAGAATGTACATTAGTATAAATGGCTTATTTTAAGTTATGAACTAGTCAGTGAAGAGTCTAACTATATGGCCTTGGTATTTGTAAATATATTTGAGTCTCATGAGTCGTTCCTTGTGCTCTGGGGCTGGAGGAATAAACCTCAGCAACAGCATACTCTAGATATGGAAATGATTTGACATTCAGGGGACACTGAACTTACTATAGACATTAAGCAAAATAGAGATAAGTGACTTTGTAGTCTTCAACCTGGTAACTAGTTAACTATAATTTTGTTCTTATAATACCTATGCATATACACATATATGTATGTATGCATGCTTATATATACATTACCCTACCACTTCATTAAATATTCTGCAGTATCAAAAATAGAAGTCTAAGCTACCATGTGGGTTTCCCTAGTAAGGGAACAGGAACTATTTCTGACATGAACTCAATGATGGCTCCTTTATCTTTCCCCCCCTCCCCTCCGAGAGAGGAATAGTCTTGCTAGGCCACAGAGGAGGACAGTGCAACCAGTCCTGAAGATACCTGATAAGCTAGGGTCAGAAGGAAGGGGAGGCGGACCTCCCCTAGCAGTAGACTTGGAAAGAGGCAGGGAGGAGACTAGGGAGGGCAGTGGGGTTGGGAGGGAATGAGGGAGGGGGTTACAGCTGGGATACAAAGTAAATAACCTGCGATTAATATAAAAAAATAACAAAGAAAGTCCAAAAAAATTGAAAAACTATAGAAGTCTAAGCTTGTCATTTCTGAACCCTTTATGTTCTTCATCCCAGTTACACTGTTTGACTCCAAAACAAGTTACATCTTCATTTTAATTTTCAGAAAAACTATTAATCCAGATCTTGAAGCACACCTTTGACCTAGGCTGTACCTTCTGCTGGAGACCTATATAAAGAAAATGGAAGAAAGAAGGGATTGTTCATTCTCTGACTGCTGGCACTCAGTTTGCCATCACATCTACTGGAGCCTACTTCTTCTGTATTCCAGCTTATACAGAAGACCAGCTGAGATACCCAGCCTTTTGGGACTGAGCAACTACTAGATTCTTTGACTTTCCATTCACAGCTTGCCGTTGTTGGATTAGATGGGTTACAGTTTGTAAGTTATTTGAATAATTTCTACATATATACATATACACATATATGTATATAGATATAGATGAGAGGCGTTAGATGGATGGATGGATAGATGATAGATAGATAGATAGATAGATAGATAGATAGATAGATAGATAGATAGATAAGACAAACAGAGAGATTGATTCCATAAGTTCTGTGACTTTAGAGAACCCACACTAATAAACCATTTAAACACACACACACACACACACACACACACACACCTTCAAGACAGATAAATCTAAGGATACATGCTTGAATGACAAAATCCAAAAGAAACGCAATAGTATTTCTGACAATAAAAGTGAAGATATTGCCTATTTTGGAGTCAAACAGTGTAACTCAGATGAAGAACATAAGGGGTTCAGAGTGGCAGGCTCAGGCTGCTATTTTTGATACTGCATAAAATTTAATGGAGTGGTAGGGGAATGTGTATAAATAAGCATGCATACGTACATATGTGCATAAGCATTTTAAGAACAGAATTATAAAATTTGAGTCATCTATCATTAGAAATTCATGGTAATTGTAGTAAAAGTATTGTCAGTGTTTCCCATAATAGAAACACTTCTGAATAGACATGAAACCTTTGAACGTCACTACTTCAATAGCTGAGTAGTATTTAAATGTATATAGCCTGAAGTTTATTTAGAATTTCACAATACCATTTAAGCACATGTAATGTATATATTTTCATGCCCAATTATATACTTGGGAAAATGCAGTTACATTAGTATGGAGTGCTAGGAAATTTTATACAAATAAGCTTAAGAAAATATTTTATTTATAAAAGAAGTGTGTGCCAGAGCATATTTCCAAGGTATACATTTTTCTATATCTGAAATGGGGACTGTATAACTAAAGAACATTTCCAAGAATAAGATTAGAAAATCTATGAGGTCTAGACATTTTGAGCAACTGTGGTTAAGAGAGTGGAACCACCTAACAGGGAAGACATTTGATTGACAGGCTTGAGGGTGACTCAACTTGTGAAGAGAAGAATAACAATAGTGCTTCAAGCAAACTTTTTATTTCTGCTTGGATTATTTGAGAAACTCAGGCAAAATTCAAGCTGCTGCTTCGACTGTGCACATCACTTCAGCAGGAGCAGAAGGCTACGCTGGGAAAATGAAGCACACTGATTTAATAACTGACAAGAATGCAGGGTATGTAGAAAGCAATGGTGATGGGCACTGCTTTGCAAATGCCCTGACTTTGATTCTTTATAATGGAAGCACAAAAATGTGAGATAATCAGTTTTAACACTGCAGGTAAAAATTTCCTAGTCACCTTAATATTTCTATGAAATTTTCATGTAAATAATTATCACAATTCGTTGGGAACAAATAATATTAAATGGTAAAGAACTCTGTATTTTAGAAATTTTGTTGTCATTTAATGTATAACATCACAGTATAAATGCAGTCTACTTCAGAGTATTAAAATGTAAAGAGAAAGGACTGCGATCTTTTAAGAGACATTTAGATACTCCGAAAGAAAAAAAAATTGAATTAAAAAGAGTGAAAGCATGGGAGAGGGAAAGAGGCATAATAGCAAGGATTTCTTTAATAGAATTGCAATTGGTTTCCCCAGAACTGTAATACTGAGGGAGGAAATGAACTGGAAAGATTCTGAGCTAAAATCAGTGAGGAGGTTATTGCCATGAACCTGAGTTGTCCAATTCATCCAGGGGAAATGCAAAGATATGCAAGTAGATTACACTCTTGACTCTAGCCCTAATGTGTTTGGTCCTAAATGGCAAACAAATTGTTGTTTATCTGTGGCAGTCCCTCCTTTTTCTTCAGATCCTAGGCTTGCAAGTTCTATGGCTTGTTTTACACTGCTGTTCTCTCTTATAACCCTGATGTTTTGTTTTATTTTTAATTGAAAATATTTTTCTCATACAGTGTATCCCAATTATAGCTTCCCTTTTCTTCACACTTTCTAGCACTTTCTCCATACCTCCCTTCCCATCCAAATCCACTCTCTGTCTCTCATTAGAAAAGAACAGGCTTCTAAGAGCTAACAACCAAATACAACAAAATAAAATATAAGATGAAGCAAAAACTTTCGTACTGAAGTTGTACATTGACACCCAACAGGAGGAAAAAAAGTCCCAAGAGCAGGTACAAGAGTTAGAGAACCACTCATTTTTCATAGTCAGGGATCCCATAAAAATACTAAGCTAATACCTATATATACTATATACTGTATGCAAAGGACCTGGTAGAGAATGGTGTAGGCCCTGTGTTTGCTGCTTCAGTCTCTGTGACTTCATTTGCAACCTGCCTAGTTGATTCAGAGGGCCTTGTTCCCCTTTCACCCTTCAACATCTTAGTCCTTACAATCTTCAGCATCTCCTTCAATGGAATTTCCTGAGCTTTGAAGGGAGGGATTTGATGGAAACCTCCCATTTAGACTCGTTTTCCACACATGTCTGGCTATGGGTTTCTGCATCTGTGCCCATTTGCTTCTAGAGGAAGCCCCTCTGATGAAGACTGCTTAAGGTACTGATCTATATGAAAAGCAAAATAAATTGCCAAACTAGCACTATTATAAACTATCTTTATAATATTTAGTCATTTAACTGTTCCATCTCATTGTAAATGTTAAAATTTGTTTTATTCTGATTACAAATTAACTTATATTTATCAAAACTTAACCATAATTATCTTAAAGACCAACATATTTAACATTTATGCTCACATGTATTATTGTATATAATCAGTACATGTTAATTTATCTTGTGTTTATAAAATAAGTGCTTGTTTTTTATAAATATAGTATAGATTCAGTTAGCTATGATACAAATTGATATATCTGATTAATTTGATAATTTCTAATAATCTGTTTTGTTTTTATAATGTTGAATAAATAAAAATTTAATCTTCCATCTCATTACAAATGAAGTTAGTACTTTACCAGCATCTCTATCATTGAGTTTCATCTACATCTCCTGTAAATAAAGAATAATCTGGAACATTTAAACAGGTATATTTATGCCAACAATAAACTATAGATAATATGTTTATTCTAATTGATGGTATCTTCCAAGATTATTTTGTTAAAAAATTTAGAATGATTTTCAACCATGAAAATATTCTCCAGGTGCCTATATTTGAAAATGTGTTACTTTTATAGGAAGGTTAGCTTTTCTTTAATAATAGAATATAATTGTAAATATAATGACAGTGAGAAACAAAACTCCTTTAAATGCATAGGATACATCTTAGTTTATTACCTTTGCTAAAATCCAGCCCCTGGTATAATGCTAGTAATCTCTGGGGGACTTAAAGAGATCCAGGCAAGTTCACAACATGACTATTGAAACAAACATGGGCTGTCTGTCTATTAATGAAGGTATTTTCAACCAAGAGTAGAGAAAATATTTCAAGGTTAACCAAGACTAATTCTCAACAGTTGGTCTCGTCCACTTTCAGTTGCCCAGCTCTTTTCTGAGGCCTTATTACCGTTGGTACAGACCTAATGATGAGAAGTTAGCAGCTAACACATGCCTGAAATCTTTAAACTCTGAACACTTACAGTACTTGTATTTCCTTATTTTTCAAAATATGCTAAAAAAACAAACACTTTAAAAATTGCTCTTTGATAACCTGGCCCTGAGGGAGGGTTGCAGCCTTACCAGGCCACAGCAGAAGAGGATGCAGACAGTCTTGATGAGACCTGATAAGCTATGGTCAGGTAGCAGGGGAGGAGGACCTCCCCAATCAGTGGACTAGGGGAGGGATATAGGCGGAGAGAAGCAAGAGTGGGTGGGACTAGAAGGAGATGAAGGAGGAGGCTATAGCCTGGATACTAAGTGAATAAATTATAATAAATAATAAATAAATAATTTTAAGTACATATACCTTAAAATTCTTAGCATGACCATATTAATAGGTAAACAAAGCTTTGTATAGAATTCCTCCATTTGGTTTCTTTGACTTAATTTTAAATCAACTACTTATCTGAAAGTGATGTAATAAAACCACATAAATCATGTGAATATGTTAACAGGTGAGAAAATATTTTTCAAAAGCATGTATATAATGTTGTTATAACTGAATCCTTTTTAGAGTCAGTATTCTTTGATTAATGAATTCCACATAGAAATCCTCCTGATGGCTATTGTGGCATAAGGAACGCTACTTTAAAACAATAACATACCTTTATCAATATGAAATGACAATGTGATGTTACCATGGCTTTTGAAGCATCTTAGTGAAAAGATACAGTAGTAGAACAAACATGTTTTGTTCTGTTTTCTTGAATAAAGAATATTCTTCATGCATTTTTTACCTTTACATTGTCCTTACAAAATATATAGTACATATCTTCAGGGAACAACTGAATCAGAGGCTTAGTTACAAATATTGGTTTTAAAATATTTTAAAGTGAAATAGTGCTCATAGATGTATCCTTTTCATGTTCAGAAATAAAGATTTTGGGGCTCTGAATGCATACTTTTGTATATTATATTTTACTATATCTTACATATGTATTGGGAATGCATGGGTGTGTATGTGCATGTGTGTTGAATATGGGCAGGAATAACAGACAAATATTATTCACAAGCAATATTTTTATTGCTGCTATTATATAGTTTCCTATAGTGGGCTGGTTCAGAACTACTCTGCAAACCTCATTGATCTTCAAGTAGAAAGAGCTTCCAATTTCCTTCTATCTATTGTGAGGTTGATTAAATATAGTACTCATGATATATAGGCTTTTAAAAGTGGGGGGAATACTTGACCTGGAGTAATTTTCACAGTAAATGGAGTATGTATTACTCTCTTTGCCTTTTCCCAAACCTCTTCCCTAAGAAGCTAGGCCTGGACATCTCTTACTCAATAGGATCCACATCTTTTTTCTTGTACTGCTTCTGCAGTACATGTATTTGCACAGCCCTCTGCTCCAGATGATAATGTTGTGAAAAGAAGCCGATACTGTTTTATTCTACTGGGAAAATTCCCTCAACAAGACTGAGCACCACTGAGAAAAGTTATGTTTCCTACAGGTAATCACGGAACATTTTCACTAGTCTATATTTAAATGTTGCTGAATAGGATGAGAAAATGTCATAGATCATTCTCTGTTTATGTATGTAAAACTGGTTGAACATAAAACTAAACTCATTTTCTAGTTGTAAGCAGGTTTTCATAATAAACAAAAACTGAAAGGATGTTTTAATTGAAATTGGATACTTTTTTATACAGCATGTGTATAATTTAATGTTTATGGCAAACCATGAAAAGACATCTAGATGGTATTTTGGTGGGGTGGAATTGAAAGTTAAAAAATAACATTGCATCTAAAGAGTTATGAGAAAAACCTAGGTTGAATTCATAGTTATTGTGTTAGCCCCTCCCAGAGGTGGAATTCAAAAGTCTGGTAGATAATCTTAACAGAGAAAGAGAACAGGGTTGCTTTTAACCTTGACAGAATAACAGTAGGAGAAAGAATTTGCATTAGATATATGACAAAAAGCAACTGAGCATACAACACAGTTTTAAAGACCAAGTGTGGGTTGTGAACGAAATTTATCATCCCTGGGTCTCTGATTCAAGGGGAGTCTGTATTTGTGTGCCAATTCTTTTCTAAAGATACTCACTTGGTGATCATGAGCATAATTGCTATAGAAGGTAAAGCTGAGAGAGACCACTGCTGAGGCTCAACATTAGACACGTCGTAAATGCTAAAAGAGAAATTAAGGTTGGCAGATGTGCTTGGTATTCTAGATGTAAGGATGCACCCTCCCAAAGTAATCATGATGATATGATGTTTTCAGGGTGTGTGTGTGGGGAAAGGTTGTTTCTAGCAAACTGTGATGTAGAAGTACTAAAAGAAATTCCCAGCCTAAAAGGAACTGATAACAGATGAAATCCACTACCACTATAATAATATTGTGAGGAAAGACAGAGCTGCATCATAGACGATGATGCTATACACAGGATTGTAACATGACATAAAATCGAGAAGTTAGGGTACATAGCATATTTCTTGAAAAAGCACGTCTTACCAAACCCGAGTGAAGGAATGAGATGTTTTAATAATCTTTTAACTGTACTCAATTTTTTTGTCCCTAAAAAATTCACAAAAAGAAAATTTCAGACCCAAATGTCTTCATTGGTGAGTTCCATATAGCATTTGAGGAAGTAATACAAAAGTCATGCAACACTTTTGAAAAACTATCGAAGAAAGACATGCTCCCCAACCTGCTTTTATACAGCCAGTATAAAACTGGTATACAGTTTAGATAAAAATATTATCATATAACAAAGTGTCTAGCCATATTGCTGATTAATATTATCAAAACCAGTACAGAAGTACATAAGAAGGTAGTACATCATGTCCTGGTTAGTTTTATACCAGATTATAAGTTAACACAGCACATTAATGTAACATTCTCACTATACTTTTTTAAACCATGACAGAGAGACAGAAAGCCCCATTTGACAAACCTGCATACTGACTCATGATACAAGCTAAATCAGGAAGCTAGAAAATTCTATAGCTCACGTTGTCTCTAGAGATATGTTAATAAACAACACCCACATCTCAATCCTGGGGGACAAGGAAGGCATTCTTTCAAGGTTTTCTTCAAGGTCTACACCAGCACACCTGCGGAGACCCAGGTGGAATTTACCAGCCATCCATGAAAATGTTGGCCTTCACCCAAAAATTTCAATAAGCAAGAATTTTTAAACTGACGATATGTCACATGGGTGAATCACAATGTAAAGGCATGAAATAAATGAAGACATTCTCATTTTTATGGAATCAATGAGTAATAGCAGGTAAACCAACTGTTAGCACTTCATTTACGACATAATCGGCAAACATTTGCAAAGGACATCGAAATTATATTGGAATAAGAACTATGTAAAAATGGTAGGTTAAAGCGTCCTAGTCTCAACAGTTCAATTTGCAGTTTCTGAAATGGAACAAGATGATAATTCACAAATATCCTTTAGATGTAAAGATAATATTGGGATATATAGCAGAATTTCTATGATACCAATGTTTTATTAATATAAATCATTTCAAAAAAGTAGGTAGCTATATAGAAATACATGACTGAGATTACCTCTATTTACTAGACAATAGCACAACACTTCCCAGTGATGCTTTAATGGGATATAAATGAAGAAAGGACATTTTACTAGAATTCTTTCTCATTCAAAAGCAGAAAAAAAAAAAGAAATGAATATAAGAAACTGCCAACAAACTCCACTTGCAGTTGCTTTAAAATAAAGTTTTCAGTATAATTTCAGATACAAAAGCTCTTGCTAATGAATTGGAAAAGTGCAAACTGCTTGTTATTAGAGATGCACTTTTCTTATCTGATTAGGGTCATTTCTTTGTTGTCTTCTGAGAGGTAGCTATTGAGAGCAAACTGTATGCCCAATTCTGCATTTCGTAATGGAAACTGATAATACAACAGTATGTATATATACCATGGCTTGTTTCTAGCCTCTACAGAGAACAAAAGAGACAATTGGAAATTAATTACACTACACCTTTTGCTGACTTACAGATGTATGAACAGATGTTGCAGGGCTTACAGCACAGAGTTATGTCCTGACATGAAACTACACTTGAAGATGTGACCCTTCTCACTAGCTTGCTTTCAAGTGAGGTATGCTTAGAGAAAGAGCGGTTTGCTATATGCACTGTGAGAACATTTCACGTGTATAAAATGACATCACTGGTTTTGCAGTGATATATAGCTCATTTAGGAGAACACAGCACTGAGATTGCAGGTTTTACATTCTAAAAAGGTAGTAAAAGAATGGTGGGAGAGAGAGGAGGCTTGAAATCAAACGTGCTGACCAGGAGCAAAGGGCATTAAAGGGTTTCTCAACCTTGCTAAAGCTGTGACCCTTTAATACAGCTCCGCATGTTGTGGTGACGCCAACCAGAAAATTATTTTTATTGCTGCTTCAGAACTGTCATTTTGCTACTGTTTTGAATTATAATGTAAATGTCTGTGTTTTTCCATGATCTTAGGTCTCCCCTATGAAACAGTCATTTGAACCTCTCAAAGGGTCATGACCCACAGGTTGAGAACCCCTTCCTTAAGTCTTAGGTTAAAAATGAGAGTTAACCTCTAGGGCATGCACAGAAGTGAACGTCTGCTTGTTTAAACCAGAGTCTTGACTGACAGTTTATACACTTAAGTTTCTTTTTCTGTGTGAAAGTTTATAATATGGACTTGACTAGAGAGAATCTTGAGTTGTGTCCCTAGTCAAGCAGTTGAAGAGCTATTTCAAAAGCAAGATGATGACCTGAACTATACAGACGTAACAATTTCATCTCAAATGCATTTCTATATAATCATTATGCAGAAGAGTGGTGATGATTTTTAAAAGATCTCTAAGCTGCCCTTCATTTGTAGAGCTGGGAATCTGAGAAAACAATGGATCAAAGTCCTAAAAGCCTGCCTAGCTTTTATCCTCTTGCAAGTGCATAAAAATGTCTGCGTATCAAGGGGAGGATGGGGGAGGTATTCACTCAAGAGCTCCATGTTGCCTCTCTAGACAGATGGCCAGCCACATTTCTGAGTCTGGTGACATTTTACCCTCTCGTGTATTCTGTGTCTTATTTTCCTCATCCTGTGAATAAGTTTAGGCTCAGATATTTCTTTATATTTTCTTTCTTTAATTTCAAGGTTTTCATATATGTACACAGTGAAATAAAATCTACTTCCCACGACCTACTCACACAGATAAAACCCTCCCAACTTCACATCTTTTCTTTTAGTAACCAACTAAGTACAATAAATGTTCTCCATAAGTGTGTGAGTCTGGCCTGGCTATTACAACATGGGAGACTTAACAGTGGCTACATCCCCAATAAGGCATGATAATTCCTCCCAAAAAAATAGCACTGCCAGTAGCTTCTCAGTATAGGATTAGGCCTGGAGAGCTACCTCATCATTTGCTCTTGTGTAGGAAATAAGGCTGCTGTGAGTTCATGAGGGCAATAGCCATGTCCTATATAGAATAGAGCATTTCACAGCACCCCTCTCTGTTTTCCAGTTCTTAAATTCTTCCTGCCTCTTCTTTCATAATATCCTCTGATCCTTAATAATAAGGAGTTTAATAAAAATGTTTTGTTGAGGGTTGAGCCTCCTGTCTCCATTTTCAGCATTCTAACCAATTACGAATCTGTCCATTGTAATTTCCATCTGAAAAAGAAGCTTTCCTGAAAAAAAAAAAGGTTGAGAACAAGCTAGGTCTATAGATGTAAACACGAATATTTAGAAGGTAATGTGACAGCATAACTATCTAGCAAAATAAAAACAGCCCGTTCTACCCTAGGGCCTAAGACATATGAGCCAGGGACTATTGGCTAGAACTGCAGTATTAGGTGTGAAATCCCCCCTTGCAGGTCAGGCCTCACACCCAATCAGAAGTAACTGCAATACTGACCTTCAAGGCAAGGTGTTGCAATAATGATAAAATTGTTATGGGATAGTGTTGATTTTCAAGATAAGCCATTCAATGGGTTGCTTAAAGAAACGTGTAGAGCTTCTACAATCTTCCAACAAATAATTCTGTCTTTCTCTTTAGGAATTCCCCTTTTATATTTTCCTTTACAGCCAAGCACTCATTCTTTGCTGTAAGTGTTGTTAAAACTCTGCTCACTTTTCAGTGTTTGCTTTCGAAAGACTTAATAGAATGTTCCTGGAAATGCTGGAATTGCTTGAGTGTTTGCCGAAGTAACCTTTAGAGATAAAACTCCTTAACAAGGTCAGCCTTCACCGGTCCTCTTTTGGTTAGATAAGGAGGAATGTGACATAATAAGAAATTTATAATTTTTCTTGTTAAGAATTATAATATTGTACTCCTGCAAAAACAGGAGGATCAATGTGTGAATTTGAGTCTGGGAGCTGATGCTTTAATGGTTTTTATAACAGGGAGAAAGAAATGAAGCTTAAGGTTCCCAACACTAAATGGTTTAATATGTTATTTTATATATTCTTTTTCAAATACCATATGTGTATTGAATTTAGGAATTCACTTTATTTTCATTTTTGAAAAGTAGCTAAAACTTGGCAAAACAGTGAATGCGATGGGACAGCTATATTTGAAAAGCAAGCAAACAAACGAAACAGAATCTGGTTTATATTGGAATGTCTAGAACAAAGCACTATTTTCAAATTATAAATAGTCCCTTCTTCTGTTTTTTTTTTTTTAAATACAAGAGACAGGACTGTGGATTGCTATTTTTCCAAAGGATCATTTTAAAGACAAAAACAAGAACAAAAATCTGTTTTTCTGCTTCGAGGATATGATTCCTAGGGCTATGAACAGCCCTCAAGGTGTAGGTGTGAAGGATGTGGGAGAAAGAGGCAGATTCTCCCACCAGGATTTGATGACAGGCTTCTGAAACCTCCTACTAGAGAGAATTGGTCGTTTTGTGCAGGCTGGAGTCAACCCTTAGCCCCTGCATACGTATCAGCTAGTGAGGAGTGGAGAAGAAAGGCAGTTGCTTTTGTTTCCTTCTACTAAACGCAATCTGAAACATGGAAGATGCTGAGTAACTACCCATGCAGTCCGATGAATGGCAGCCCTTGACAATGTCTGAGCAGTATGCATCCTAGCACCTTCACTATCTCAATGTTACCGTAACAAAAGCTACTTGGAAAGCAAAATAGAATCCACATCTTCTTAAAAGTTGATCTTTGTGATAGGCGTAGAGACAAAATAAGGGTCCTTATGAACCCTCACTTTGGGTAGCAGTCTTCTAACAATTTTCTGATATAGGCAAGATTTCTAGGCTTGCCTCAGAGAAGTTCGGTTTCTACGGTTTCTGCAGGCAAGAGGGCCAGGAGATAAAGGCATTTGCAATTCAGTCCTGATGACCAGAATTCAATCCCTGAGCCCCTTGAAGAAAAGAAAAAGGAAGCTGGCTCCCAAGACCTGCTCTCTGCCCTCTGCATTTACCATGGCATAAGCAATCTCAATATAGTAGACACAAACACACATTATTAATAAACAAAATAAATTTTCACATTTATTTTATGTTATGTGCTTGAGGTTTTTTCTTTCTTTCTTTCTTTGTATATATGCACACAACATATGTTTCTGGTGCCCACAGAAGTGAGAAAAGGATGGCAGATCTCTCAGAATTTGAGTTAAAAATGATTTTAGCTGAAACGGATGCTGGGAACCTAATTCCTTCTTGAGCAACAAATGTTTTTATCCATGGATCCAATTCTCCAGACCAAAACCAAACAACAACAAAAACAAAAAATGAAAAAGACAGTTTTTTGTTTCTTTAGTAACATAACATTTATTCCTTGAAACTGTCCTAAGGAAGACAGTGATTCAAGAATTACCAGTTATGTGTATAAGCCCACCATAACATATTTATGTATACAATTTGTCTTGTTTCCTTTTCTCATTGATGTGATAAAATACAGTAAGGAAAGCTATGTAAGGGAGAAAGAAATTATCTGGTTTACAATTGCAAATTACATCCAACCACCTTAGGGGAAGTTATTGAGGTGAATATGTGAAGCAGCTAGCTATACTGCATCTACTAGCTGCACTGCATCTATACTCAGGACCAGAGAGTTATGAACTGACACATCCTTCCTAGAGCTCAGCTTATCCATCCTACTCATAGTCCAAGATCCAGGGCTCATGGAGTGGTCCCACCCAATAACAAGATGGACTTTCCAGCCTCAATTAACCTTAATCTCTAAAATTCCTCACAAGTGTACTTGTACTTTCTCCTAGGTGTTGAATTGACAATTGTTATTAACCATGGGACATGTTAGGACATAAAATGCCTATTTCTCTCCTACTTCCCTGCCTTTTACTTCTCTGCTCTATGGGGTGTTGTGTCTTAGGAGGGATGAGGACTATTTGAAACAACCAACATAAATCCCATCCCACTCGGAAGAATGAGCTTTCGTTCTGTTGGTCTACAGCACACTTTCTAATCTTACATCTATCCATTTTATATCGGAATACATGTAAGATTGCTTGGGACATTGCGGATGTAGTTTGGACAAATCTAAAGAAAACATCAGAAATTTGCTGAATGCCTGTCAGTAGACACCCAGTGTAAGTTTGGGGACTGTATAGGGTTTTATTTTGTCCATGATGGACCAACAAATATTCTCTATATTTCACATCAGAGTTATAAAATTAACTTATGATGCTGAACATTCGAATTAAAATGTTTTATAGCACATGCAGGGAAAGTAACATGGAAAGGAATGCTTGGGTGGAAATCTTACATGTTTTTTGATAAGCGTTTTTCTAATGCAAAAGCAGAACTAGAGGTTTGAACAAAGACTGAGGGGTTAAGACTGTGTACTGCTCCTGCAGAGTACCTGAGTTCTTCATCCAGTCCCCCATGTCGTGCAGCTCACAAACACCTATACCTCCAGTTGAAGGGCAACTTACATCCTGTTACACTCTCCACATTCACAGGCACATTAGCCCAACACCCAATACATGCATGTAAACCTAAGCAAAAACCCTACAAATAAATATTTAAAAAATAATAAAATTAATTACTTGGTAAATGGATGCTTAGAATTTTAAAAGTAAACTCATCATTTAAACCTGGGTAATCCCCCTTACATCACTCATACGTGCTAAAGTTTATAGAATTCCTTGGAACTAACTGGCGATGTAAGATCTGGAAATCTTTCTTGGACCCAGATGACTTAATTTCCAACCACGGGTATTTTACCATTACTAACAGCGACACTAGAATCGTGTAGGCCTCATAATGTGAAGAAATAGCTGTAGAGACCCGATGTGCCACTGTGTTTCCAAAAGGAAAAAAAAAAAGTGGTGCTTATTTGGAGTCCCTGGGGGTTTGATGAAGTCGCAGATTGACTCAGTAGACTCACGATGGGTCCTGTTACTCTACAGTTACAGCAGAGTCCCAGGAGAAGCCAGTGAGTCTGGTTAGTGGAACTCACATGATTCGAAAGGGAAAATCTCCTCTCCTGGGCCCAGTAACTTAACTAGTTCATTACTGCTTTAGCTGCATTCAAGAGAAAGTGGCCAGGGTTTGTCTGGAAGGGCACTCTCTCAAGGGTGCCTTCACTAGCACAGGGCTGCGCTGGAGTTAAGTCCAGACTTCTCAGTTATTCTGCCAATTAAGATACAGGGTTTGTGAAGCTACATCTGTGGTAGAAAGGCTCGAGTTAGTAATTGGGATAGTGAGAGCCGTGAAAAAATAGTGAGCGGTCATCTAGGATCTCCTATAAAACATAGAATTATTCCTCCTCAAAAAAAGAATTTCCAGTGTATTTTTACCTAACAATAAGAATGTAGATTTTAAACCTGTAGGCAGTGACTTTTCATTTTATATGCATATTGAGGAGGCATTGATACACATGCCTTCTAAAACTGTGGAGTTACATTTATATTTTTAGTCTTTTACTCAGCAAGCTAAATAGATGTAGGAATAGCAAAGAAAAGAAAATACTGACATTATTACCATTAATAGATTTGAAACATGATTAAAACTGTTCACATCCTACACATCAAAGCTTTTCATTTTTTTTCATTGACATCCAGGGAATTAATTTTGAATTATAAATTATTGGTTTTGAATTTATTTTAAAACTTCAAATAATTAGATCATTTAGTTTGCTCATTTATTTTTTTGTAATACTAAGGATTTGTATAGTGGTTATATCATTCTGGGAAGGTTTTTAGTGTTCTCAGATTTTGATTACTGAAAGTGGATAAGGGCTCCCTCTGCTGGTTAAACTATGTTGGTGATAAGAATAGAAAGCATTTTGTTGACTGATTTAAAAACATTGGAAATGTATTTTTAAAAAGTCTACACCGATCTGAGAACAGAATGAATTGGTAATGCTAACTTGATTCAGCGATTTATGTGAAATTAATTACTTCCCCCTGCATGTGTGTTAACGATTAACTAGAGCAATAAACTGTGAAAGCAGTAAAGACTGACAATTAAAAGCATTTATTTAGTCACAAAGTTTTTTATTCTTTTGTAATTATGAGTTTTTCATAAACTAAATTATCCATATACTGCAGCTTTTCTGCTTATGAAATTATGTTTTTCTAAAATGGCATTGGTGTCTACATGACTTTTGACTGAGTAAAACATTCCTTGGTCCCTTGCATTTCATCTTTCACACATTTTCCAAAAGGAAAATATATCTCTGATTTAAATATACAACTCTTCAATTACGTCCATTGATTTTTTTAAATTTTATGTCATTGAATTATTTTTTGTTATATCCAAGTTTTCCACAAATTAATCTTAAACCAGAGAAAGCACCAAATGTCTTATGGTATAGTGCTGATATTTTCAATGGCATGTAAAGAACTCCAAGAGTATAAAACGCCCACAGGGTCTTCCTTCCTTATTAATTTGTTGTGCCTTTATTTATATTTTTCTATCTTTGAAAGATCTAACTTTACAGTAAATTGCTGTTTATTTTTAAAATTATTATTATTTACAATTTATTCAATTTCTATCTGGGCTGTAGCTCCCTCCCTCATCTCCTCAAGGTTGCACCCTCCCTCTCCTCCCCCCCCCCTTTGTCCCTCCTCTAGTCCATTGATAGGGGAAGTCCTCCTCCCCTACAATCTGACCCTAGCCTATCGGGTCTCATCAGGACTGTCTGGATCCTCTTTCTCAGTGGCCTGGTAAGGCCACCAAGCCAGGGAAAAGTGATCAAAAAGCAACCAAGTTCATGCCAATGGCTGGACCTGCTCCTTTTACTAGGGAACCCACATGGAGACTGAGGTGCCCTAGAGCTGCATCTGAGCCAGAGGTCTAGATTCACCAGTATCTTCCG
>CM053753.1:80269384-80285187 GCA_028658305.1 Pachyuromys duprasi | reverse complement strand
CATGACTTATCTACTAAAGGAAATGTGGTAGAATAAAACTGCCAGAATTGATATGAATAACTCAAAATGAGTCATATGAGTCAGTTCAGTATTTGTTTGAAATTACTTAACAACAGCTTTTTAATATGTAGTATTAGAAAGACTCAGATGGCCCTAGCTCATCAAGGTCTCATCAAGGCTGGCTGAATCATGTTCCTCCATGGCCTGGCAAGGGGGGAGGTGATCAAAGAGCCTGCCGCTGAGTTCATGTCAGAGACAGCCCCTGTCCCAGTTACTAGGGAACCCACTTGGAAACTGAGCAGCCTATGGTCTTCCTTTGAACAGGGGTCTAGGTCCTCTTCATGCATGGTCCTTAGTTGAGGTATCGTATTGGTTTCTGCAGGCCCCCCTGGGTCCAAGTATTTTGGTCCGATAAACTAGGGCCAGATAAAGGGGGAGGAAGTCCTCCCCTATCAGCAGACTATGAAAAGGGCATAGAGGGAAAAGAAGGAGGGTAGGTGGGACTGGGAAGAAACAAGGGAGGGGGCTGCAGCAGCGGGGATACAACGTGAATAAATGGTAATAAATAAATATATAAATAAAATTTTAAAAAATTAAAAAAAGGCTCAGATGGACATGTGAAAGGTATGAGATGACGATGAGAACTGATAGACTAGTGTGGGATGGAGGGAGGGGGACCTCACCTCTCAGTGGACTGGGGGAGGGGCATAAAAGAAGAGGGAGGGGGAGGGATTGGGATGGAACTAGGGAGTGGGCTACAGCTGTGAGACAAAGTGAATAAACTATAATTAATAAAAATAAATGAATTTTAAAAAATTAAAAAGAGATCATGAATAGAAAATTAAAATAACTGACGATGTATTTCATTGATTAAAAGAATATTATTTTCCAGCTATTCTGTGAAACTGGCCTTTTTAATGGAACTTGAAATATATAAAACAAAATGTGGGAAACATAATTATGGCATTATTTTATAAGATTTAATTTCTAGGTCCACCAGAGCCATTTAACTAGACACAAATTAAATTTATTTCTTGAAAGAATCAAAGTGGAGGGAATGTACAAGGTAAATGCTTAGCCGTTTAGTGAATATTAATACTAAAATAAAGAGTCAGGTAGAAGAGATAAAAAAAAGAAGAGAGGGTTGGGAATAGAAGGAAAAAACAGGAAAATAAAGAAAGCATAAAGAGAGAGAGAGTCATAGAGGGTGATTTTTAATAAAAGTATATAAAAGGAAGCTAGTGTAATCTCTGAGCATAAACTAACCAGACAATATAGTGGCAAATATCGTAGAAAGCAGAAGGCTACATTTATGTTTAGTAAAGGAAGTGATATTTTCAGATTTAGTTAGGGAAAAAAGTGCTCTTTGTATAAAATTTTGGCAGGAGAACTGCTCTCCCTTGTACAGTAGTAAAAACAGACAATGGAGGCAATTGCTGTGAGAGGCACAGAACAGAGTAGTAGAAAAATAAAAACGCAAAGACAAATTCTTTCTCAGTAGGAGTAAACAGTTTTACATATGCAGTGAAGTCTATTAAGGAAGGGAAAACCCCAGGAGAGATAACAGTTGGACCTAGGCCCTCCCTGCACACAAGTAGCCAATGCAAGGCTTAATCTTCAAATAGAGCACCTAGTGAGTGGAGGTGTGGCTGGGAGGGGGCTGTTTCTAACATGAACTCTATTGCCTGCTTTTCGATGACTTACCCCTGTCAGGGCTACCTTATCTGGCCTCAGGAGATGAAGGTATGCTCAGTCCTGATATGATTTGAGGTACTGGGGAAGGATAATACAGGGGGAGGAGGGCTCCCCTTTTCTGGGGAGAAAGAGAAGGGAAAGGTGTGGAGGGGAAGTTGGGGGACTGGGAAGAGGGAGGAGAGACCCTCAGGATGTAAATTAAATGAACTAATATAAAATTTTAAAAAAGATAGTCATCAGTGACTAAAAGAAATGGTGAATGATTGCATAGACAGGCTGAGAATTTTCTGCAATAATTAAAGGGGGACTTCTAGCTAATTTACTCTAGATGAGCAATGAAGAAATTTCACACAGGATTTCAGCAGATCTCAAGTAACAACAGGCTGGGAAAAGTTCTGTGGCTCACTAAACAATATATGGTGTTTCTACTTCTGTGGAGAATTCAAATCTGAATATTCATGTTTGGTTTTACTACTTTCTCAATATCAATTATCATTTTCTGTTATCTTGAATCAAGCCATATAGTATTATGCTGTCAGAGAGAGTGATGATTAAATAGCCATATAAGGGTAGTGTAAAGTAAATATACAAAATAGTGATTGCCATTATGTGGTACATTCACACAATGAATTCTACTCAGCTATTAAAAGCAAGTATATCTTGAAAATTGCAGGAAAATGTGTGGAACTAGAAAAAAAATCATCCTGAGTGAGGTAAAAAAGA
Source organism: Pachyuromys duprasi (assembly GCA_028658305.1). Classification (NCBI taxonomy): domain Eukaryota; kingdom Metazoa; phylum Chordata; class Mammalia; order Rodentia; family Muridae; genus Pachyuromys; species Pachyuromys duprasi. The sequence continues at coordinate 80,282,769 of CM053753.1, read as the reverse complement.
CCCAGAAAGACACACATGCTATACACTCATAAGCAGATATTAGCCATAAAGTACAGGATAATCATGCTGCAATCCTCTGATCCAAAGAAGCTAAGATGCAAGGGCTGAGGGGAGATGTTTGAACCTTGAATAGGCTTTGGAGATGGATGGATGGAGAAAACTTGGTGGAAGAGTGGATGGGGACGCAAGCAGGGGTAGGGATTGGGAGCAGGGAGAACTGGGGAGAGAGGGCAGTTTAGAGAATGGAAAACAGGGATGGAAGACATCTCTGGGATTTACTGGTGGTAGGGGAGGTCCCAGAAAATCTACTGGGGTCTTTCTAGCTGAGACTCCTTGCAGAAGCAGATATGCAGCCTGAAGTGGCCATATCCTATACCCAGGCAGACCTTATGGTGGAGGGATAAGAATACCAACCCACCCACAAAACCTTGAACCCAAAATTTATCCTGATAGATTTGAAGAGACAAAGATGGAACAAAGATTGAAGGAAAAGCAGATCAAAGACTGGCCCTACCTGAAACCCATCCCATGGGAGAGAACCAATCCCTGACACTATTAATGTTGCTCTGCTATGCTTATAGACAGGAACCTAGCATAAATCCTCTGGGAGACTTGACCCAGCAGCTGATTGAAACAGATGGCCTGTCCCACAGCCCAACGTTAGACAGAGCTCAGGGAGTCCTATGGAAGAGCTGGGGAGGGGGAGACGGATATTGAGGGAGCTGAATTAGTCAAGGACTCCACAAGATGACCTACCGTGTCAATTAACCTGGTGACACGGGGACTCATAGAGACTAAACCACCAACCAAAGAGCATGCATGGACTGATTCTAGGCCCCTGCACATGTGCATATATGTAGTAGATGAGCAGCTTGTTCTTCATGTGGATCTGGAGCTGGAGCACTCTCTGACTCTGATGGCTCCCTTTGGATCCCTTTCTCCTAATTTGGTTCCCTTGGCTGGCCTCAGTGGGAGAGTATTACCTAGTTCTGCAGTGACCCATGGGGGTTAGTACCCATGGGGGACCACCCCCTTTTCTGAGGTGGAGAGGGGAGGACAGGGGAGGGGCATGTGAGGAGGGGACTGGAAGGAGAAGAAAGGCGGCTGCAATATAGATGTAAAGTGAATAAATATTTTTTTTAATTCTAGAAAAAGTAAATACAATTTTCTCATATATATGTAAGGTCATTCATCATATTTAACACATATTACCCACAATTAAAACCTTGTCTTTTCATACCTGTATTATTTCGTGTAATATGATCATTTTTCTTTTTTTAATTTTTATTTTTTCTTATTAATTACATTTTATTAACTCTGTATGTTTTTTACTATATTCTTACGTATTTCCCTCATATGAACAAGCCTTTGGTTTGCTGTTATGCTAGGATACTATGTCATGGAAAGCTAAACAATAATGGATAGGCAGGCATGTATGTACATGTGTATGTGGGTGTTGTCAAAGAAAATGAAAGAGCTGGAGGCAGACTAAAGTTATGGTCAAAGGGCCAGAAAAAAGAGAGAGAGAGAGACTGGAGTAGGAAGCTAATTAGAAAGAAAAAAAAGAGTTCAATGAGGGGGAGGAGACAAGGGAGGGTAATGGGGCAGATCTGAACAAAATACATTGTATACATGTATGTACTTATGTATGAAACAAACAATAAGACATCTTGTTTAATGCATCTAATTATCAACAAATGAAATATATTTCTTTCCCCTTTCCTTCCTGCTCACGACAGCATGAACAAGCTTATTAAGGTATGCCTTTTCTATCATAACACCCAGCTTTCCCTAAGGGCCTTAACAATGGAATCAAATGGCCATAGAACACTTGAGTTTTTGTAACCTTTAAATGTATTGGTGAAAAGAAATCTTTTTTTTTCCTTTTAACTATTTAAATCAGGTATTTCATTATAATGGACTGCCAATTTACTTTAATTGATTTTCAAAACCATTTTCTTTATACATATGAAATTTGCAGAAACAAATGTATGCTTGACCTGCTAGCCAAGTATGATGATAAGAGTCAGACATGAGACGTGAGAGGCACTGAATGGAATCAAATGATACCAGAGTCTAATGGAGAAAGTAGTTACAAGAAGGAGAAACCTCCTATGTTTGTGGTACTGGCCATCAGGCCCTCACTTTATTGACTTGACTGAGGTATAGAAGACAACAAAAATCCTCATTCACTTCTTAATACAGCAAGATTTCTACAGAGTAATTGAATGGAAAGATTTTCTTTGAAGAGGAAGGGTTGAAGAGAGAATGTGAAGTTTATACAATTTTAAAATATTTTACCCACTTAAAGCTACTTAGTAAGGGTTGATTATGAGCACATAGTATTACCGTGCTGTTTACAGTCACCAGTGAGCACCTGTCCCAGCTCAGCAGCTTGGCCCTAGCCCTGCAACTTCCAGTGCCGATCACATCCCAACTCTTTTATTTTCTACAAGTAAAACTGCCTAATAAAGAGTTGTTATGAAAATAAATAATATACATTGTTTTCAGATCATAAACAAATGAGTATATTCACTCCTGGCTCAATGGAAAATAGATGAAAGGTGACATGTAACTCTTAGCTACATTGTAAAAAAATTTGTCTTCATAACTTTTTTTTATGAAGAACACGCTTAGTATTTGCATGTAATAAAAGTAAAGATTTTAATATCTGGTAAATGGATACCATGTCATAAAAATTATTTGTGACAGAATGGCAATGAGCAGAGGATGGCACTATATGAATAACAATAAAAATAACAGAGCTTAAATCACTTAGGGGAAGTAACACATTAGTGATCAAATGAGTAAAGGCAAATGTAATTTGATTTCATATTTGCATTTTTATTAAATGAGATCAGGACTGCATAGTTTCTCTGATACTGAAAAAAGGAACACATTTAGTATAAGTTCTCCTTCCATGTGTGTAAAACAAAAACAAACAGAAACAGAAAACAAATGCTCAATTAAGAATAAGAATAATAAAAAAAATCCCTCTCTTCTGATGCACAAGATTTTGATATTTTTTGACTGATATATGAGTAGATGGTTTCATTTTATGCTTCAACAAATTGTTGCCTTGAAGGATACAACTTACAATACACGTATTAATTTTATGGTTCTTAATTTTCATTCTTGAATCTGACTGGTTATTCTACAGTCTTCATAAAAATAAAATTTCTGCTCCTGACATATTAATGTTCCATGACAAAACCACACATTCTACAATTCCTCTGGATAACATTCTGGCTTAAGGCAAAAAGTCAATACAAGTGAAACAGCTTTTAAAACATAAAACACTGCAATATTACCATGGGTAGTTTCAAACAACTTATAGTTTATTGCTAATGTCAAAGTCTGGGAAATCTGGACTTTCTTTGAGCAGAGCATGAGTTCTAAGAGAAGCGCACTGGTCAAATTAATAACGGATGCTTAAAACATATTATACAAGGTATATCAATGCCATGGTTATACAACACTATTAAAAAGACCCTCATTACCCAGAAACATATTTAAACTAATAAATAATATAATACCAAGTATGTGTTTCCTTAGTAAAGGAAGATAAAGAAACATCCATAAAGTTTGTTATAGGACACAGCTATTGAAAAATCCATTTCTTTTGACTTCAATCGAGTCACATATCTCTGGGTATGTTTCTCATTATTCAGGTTGAAGAAGAAAAAAGGGGCAGAAATAGAGCAAATCCTTATAAAGTTTCATGTTGTTTAAAACATTCCAGGCACCAACATAAGCTCTAATAATAATTCCCTATATAGAACATTATCATTATTAATCACAGAAGTTAATTTTTGATAATGTGAAATTACTTCTAAGTTCACAGAACTTACTCTATGATTCCATGTGAAAGTTTTTAGAACATTTTATTACGCTTTCTACCTAGACCATCTTAGAATTATTCATACTGCATTTCTAAGTATCTCCTGCCCATTCGGAAAGACAGTGTATTTGGAAGACTTCTTTTCTAATACCTGTGTATACAGGTATAAGCTGATTTGAACCTTGGTACCTATTTGTGATGTCTATTCATGGTTGGCAACTTGACTATGTCTGGAAGTAGCTGGTTATACTGGTGAGAGATTTTTTTTCTTAATTACATCATCTGAAGTGAGAAAACCCATTTATAACCTGGATATTTTGAGGTGGGAAGATCCATCTTTAATTTGATCCATACCTTCTGGTGACAGTCTATGCAAAGGAAACTGCGAAGCTCTCTCTCTCCTGGCCTGCTTGCCTTCAGTATGGCCAGGAAATTTCTTCCTTCACTGGCATTAAAGCTTGCTTCTCTTGAATTCTGGATAATATTGAAGACTAGCTGAGACATCCAGTCTTGTGGAAACCATTGATAGATAGCCATGTTGGGCTAGCAGATCCACAGCCTGCTCTATATCTAATATATCTGATATATAAATTATTAAATATTAATATTTAATACAATATTTTATAACATCTATAGATACATAATATATTATATAATATATATCAGCTCTGGAGAGCCCTGATTAATACCTGTTGTGGTACCAGAAGTGGTTCTAGAACAAGAGACATGTAAGGATAAATTTTTTAAGGAGCTGGGATAGGCTTTCCAGTGCACTGCCACCAATACTTATCAAAGCCTCTCTAGTTATGGAAGCTTCTGGAAGTTGGAGAGGACTGACCTTCACTCATTATGTGAACTATTTTATCACCTAACTTTGCATCAACAGCATCTATTGCTAATATAAACAAAATATTTTCAGTCTATTAAATTGAATTAAATATTATTGATGCATGTTTTCAGAGAAACAAACATATTACATATGTATATATAACATCAAGATTAAACATACATGTAAAAGTCTGAAAAAGTTAGCTCTTTGTAAAATATTGTTGCAGCCTTTTAAGACAAATTTTATTTCAAAGGCTTTCCAAATGGTGCATTTACAATGGATATTTTGTCTGTACTGCAATGTTATTCAGCCATTCCTAAATCAGTCTCTATCTTGACACAACGTTTAAAGTTTATTCTTGAAATATAGTAAATGTCTCTTGAAATATAGCCACACTCCTTTATATAGTCATATATCATGGAAAGCAATGCCAAAAAATAGATTAATAAAACAATATTTGTTTTGACATGGTTAGCTAAAATAGCAGTTCAAGGCAATTATTAATGCTGTTCATCATTAAAGAAGGATTATCCTCATAAATTATTTCTCATAAATGCCTGATTATTTCTCATTTTAAAATAACTTCTTTGCAAAAGATGCATCCCTCTTATCTATAAGATGATTAAATGTATACCATTATTCTCTTTAGCTCAGCTGGATTTTATTCTTTTCTGTTTTCCTTTCCTTTTTCTTCTTCTTCCTCTTCTTATTATTAACAGTTTATTCACTTTGTATCTCAACTGTTGCCTTTTCCTTCATCCCATCCTGGTCCCACCCTACCTCCCTCTTCCTCCCCAATCCCTCTTCCCTAGTTCCCTGATAGGGGAAGGTCCTCCTCCCCTACTATCTGACCCTAGCCTGTCAGATATCATCAGGACTTTCTGGATCCTCTTTCTCTGTGGGCTGGCTAGGTCACTCCACCAGAGAGAAATAATCAAGGAACAGACAACCGAGTTCATAGCAGAGATTGTCTGTTCTATTACTAGGGAACCCACATGGAAACTGAGCTGTCTATGGGCTACATCTGAACAGGAGAGTCTAGGTCCTCTGTATGTATGGTCTTTGGTTGATGTATCAGTCTCTGTAGTCCCCCCGGGCCCAGTTTGTTGGTTTTGTTGGTTTCCTTGTGTGGCTCCTGACCTCTCCGTGTCCTTTTGTATCCCCCTTCTTCCATAAGACTTCCTGCGCTCTGTTCAAAATTTGGCTGTGAGTCTCTGCATTTGCTTTGATATGCTGCTGATTAGACTCTTTTAGAGGACATCTGTGGTCGGCTCCAGTCCTGTTCTCTTTGTTCTACTGCCCGAGGTGTCTGTCCTGTTTTCCCTTCTGAATGAGAATTAAGCATCCTGCCTAGGATCCTCCTTGTTGTTTAGCTTCTTTAGGTCTGTAGATTTTATTCTTTTGAAAATTCCTTCCCTCTTTGTGAACATATATACATCTTTTCTTCCATATTCATAAATGAGATAGATAACAGTTTTCCTTTATGTTTAATTACTTAGGAGACTCTAAACTCAAGTGAATACGGAATGGTTTATGAAACTTTTTAAAAAAATTACAAAAGGTTTTATGAAGCAAAAATCATAATGCTTCAAAACAATACTTAAAATGTTTAAAATAGGCAAAACCAAGAACTCATGAAGCTTAAGTACTGTGTGGGTAGAGTCTGAAATGCCCACCATGGGTGTGTGTGTCTGAAACATTGATCCCTAGCTAGAGACACTGTTCTGAGAGGCTCCGGAATCCTGGAAGATGGGGCAGGCCTTTGAGTGCTATTGTCCACTCTCCTCTGAACTAATTTTTCTTTTTGTTGTCACCATAGGAAAGCCCATAGCTACAGGCTCCTGTATTTTCTGTACTGTGACTGAACAGATGAATTACATCCTCCAAATAGTAAGCCCAAATTTTACTACTCCATTAAGTTGCTTCTGAAATTTATTTGATCTCAATAGGAAAAAAACTAATATAAATATTGAGAAAATTTCCATCTCTTAGATGAGGATGTCTTATAAAATTATCTACTCACTTGAACAAAAACCAACCAACCAACCAACCAACAACAACAACAAACTCCCTTCAGCCATAGCTTATAGCAGTGCTAGAGATGTGGGATCTTGACCTTCAAGATCAAATGTACCATTTTATCTTTCTTTATAGCTAGAATGACATTTAAGATTCCCCAAATGGTAATTCTACAAAGTCAGTGTTCATTTCACCATTTGAAAGGACTGGTCATTTAAATTTAAACAGGTAACACATATTTTCACAGGTAACGTTCTCAGGTGCGCCACAGCTAATGAAAAGTGCTGATGAGTTTCCAATCATGTGGAATTAATTTTCGGTGAGCAGCTAGTGAGCAAAATCAGGTTTCATGAGAAAAATCAGCTAAAACTTGAAGAGACCACTGTATGAACTATCTTCCTCAATTTAAAACTTCTATGGCTTTGATGATCACCCAGGGCTCTGCTCATGCATGGGAAGGAATATCTGGAAAAAAAGATTATTAGTAATGTGAGTGAGATCAATTAATCAAAGATAAGCAGTGCATCAGAGCATTGCATCTTCTTATCTTGAGCTTGGGAATTTCACTATTCCTCTTAATATGAGTTTAGTCTATTATGTAAAAATTCTGTACATTCTTCAATGTTGCCATGAGTGTTTGCTTAATGCCTAGTACTGCCAATATCAACATCCAGATGAACAAGGGTAGGAACTTTATGGCATAAATTTCATCACTTAAAACCTAGAATGTATTATAATTTCTGAATTTCGTAGGTAACCTGTCATGAGAATTAGCCAGTTGTGGAAAGACAGTGGTAAAACCTATCAGATTTCATAGGATGTTTTGATTTCTTGATATGTCAGTTTTCCTAGTAAATGTAAAGGAAACAATAAAATTTTTCAATGAATTTCAAACTTATAAAGATTCATCTTAAAAATAATCTACATATTTTAATAAATTTGTTTTATATTCATATCTTCAAACATAATTTTAAATGAGATAAACACTGGTAACAAAATAAGAAAAGAGTTTTACAAGTCCCCAGAAGGATAGTGTATCTTTTAGAAAGAAACAATTACAATCTAAGTAACTGACTTGACATAGTTTGGATCTGTCTCTAGGTAAATGGTGTAAGTTTTTAAATTATTTTTATATTAATCACAGGTTATTTACTTTGCATCCAAACCGTAGCCTCCTCCCTCATTCCCTCCCAATCTCACCCTCCCTTATCTCCTCCCTGACCCTTTCCAAGTCCACTGATAGGGGAGGTCCTCTCCCCTTCCATCTGACCCTACCTCATCAGGTATCTTCAGGACTGGCTGCAATGTCCTCCTCTGTGGCCTAGCTAGGCTGCTGCTCCAACTGCGAGGCTGGGGAGGTCAAGGAGCTAGCCATAGAGTTCATGCCAGAGACAGTCCCTGTTCCCCTTACTAGTGTACCCACTTGGATACTGAGCTGCCATGGGCTACATTGGAGCAGGGGTTCTAGGTTATATCCAATCATGGTCCTTGGTTGGAGAAACAGTCTCATAGAAGACCCCTGTGCCCTGATATATTTGGTCTTTGTGGAGCTCCTGTCCTCTCCAGGTCATACTAATTCCCCCTTCTCTCATATGATTCCCTGTACTTTGCTGAAGGTTTGGTTATAAATGGTGTAATATTTAAAACTTCTTTATTTACAGAAGTCCTTATGATCAACAAGGATAACATTCTTCAAAACTCAACTCATTTGTGCAACTACTTTGCTAGAATGTCTTCAATAAAGACATATGATATTCCACATTTACTGAACTCTCTAACAAGAGCTCCATTATTAAAGTTGCATTGATCACCTCCCCCTGAGTAGGGAGCAGCCTTACCAGGCCACAGAGGAAGACAATGCAGCCACTCCTGATGAAACCTAATAGACTAGGATCAGAAGGAAGGAAAAGAAGATCTCCCCTACCAGTGGGCTTGGGGAGGGGCATGCATAGAGAAGGGGGAAGAAAGGAAGGATTGGGAGGGGAGAAGGGAGGGAACTACAGGGGGGATACAAAGTGAATAAAGTATAATTAATGAAATATTTATAAAAAAAGAATGATTTTGATTTTAAAGTAATGAAATAAGTTATAACAATTCGCTTTCTTAGTTGCTTCTAGTCGATATTTTTGAGGTTTGGCCTTCTGAGTATTTGTATGTCTAATGTGATCTAATTTTCTAGCAAAAACTTACATGGAGGAGTGCTACACAGCCAACATTAGGCCGTGGTTCTGGCTCCCTAAGGACATTTACTTACTCAGCCTTCTGATTCTTGACCATTTAGCAGTTTTCTATTCTTGTGTTTTAATTATATATTTATCTTTATGAGTTGTAGCCGTAACTATACATGAAAACCCACAGCATTCTTTATAAGAGCATAGACATATTTTCCCAGGATCCTACTGCTCATTGCTTAGTTTACCTACCATTGATCTGTTTGTGTAAAAAACTCCTTTGTATAACTGGATTGATGGGTCAGAGGTCAAGGGCACTTGCTTCTTTTGCAGAGAACTCAGGTTTGGTTTTTAGCACTCACAAAACTGATCTGTAACTCCAGTTAAATGTACATACGACATTTTTTTCTGACCTCTGCTGGCACCAGGTGGTGCACGTTTATACATATAGGCAAAACACTAAAACACCATAAAAGAAAAATAAATACTAAACACCAACCAAACAAAAACTGCTGTAATTAATGAAAAAGGTTTCTTTTCCTTTTCAGTTGTTATCAATGAAAATATTTTTATAACTCCTACCATGATATTAGTGAAAATTCACCAGGAAATTTGGGGAACCTATTTCTGCTCAAGAGATTGTGTTCAATAGCACCTAATTGACAATGATATCTATTGAGGGAAGTTAATTTTATTGATCCTATGAACATAGAACTTTCTTGGTCTTTGTGAATCCACTTAGTCATTGTGGAAATTTCATCACCTGTCCAGAATTTTTTTTTGTAATATCTACAAATAATCAGAATAAATCAAGACACAGAGCAGCACCAAATATCTTAAATTAAAACCCTATTTCCTGTAGAAACAACAATGGCGATAGCAAAAAGCCAAAATAATCTCTATGAAACAATTAGTTTACAAACTATCTCATAATTATCTCAAAACCTTTGCTATTTTCACAACTTTATAATTTTTTTGAAATATTTCCCGGCAAGAAACAAAACTTCCTTACTATTTGTAAAGCTAAAGAGGCAGCCAGTCCTGAAGATACCTGATAAACTAGGGTCAGATGAAAGGGGAGGAGGTCCTCCCCTATCAGTGGACTTGGAAAGGGGCAGGGAGTAGCCAAGGGACAGAGGGAGGGATTGTGAGGGAATGAGGGAAGGGGATTCACCTGGGATACAGAGTTAACAAAATGTAACTAATAATTAAAATTAAAAAAGAATAAGCATTGTGTTTTTATGTAAGTGAAATTATTAAATGTCAAAGTGAAAGTAATTTAAATCTTAAGGATTATTCTTTTCCTTCATATTCATTTTTTATAGTTTAATTATATAAACATTATCTAAATCTGTTTTTCTTTTTGTTTGTTTGTTTGGTTTTTCAAGACAGGGTTTCTCTGTGTAGCTTTGACTATTCTAGAACTCTTTCTACACTAGGTGAGCCTCGATCTCAAAGATCTATCTGACAGCCTCCTCCATGCTGGGATTAAAGGCCTGAGTCACCATGCCGCATTCTAAAATGTTCTTAAAAAGGAAAACAGAATAGTGAAAGTAACTGCTTCTGGGGGGAGGATGGCTGTCTGAGAGTTAATTTTTCATTGAAATAATTCTTTAAATGTCTATAACAATTCTGCAATCTCTTTATAGTTAATTAGTTTCTGACACCTTGTCTCAAGAGCCCACATTTCACATTTATTTTGTTGAATGTGATGATCAGGAACAATAAATTGTTCTAAGTAGTAAAATTATTAGAATTATGTTAATTTATAATAAAATATTTTAGGTACATTTGGATATATGTTGATATTATATAAGGTATATTAGCTAAAAGTACACATTTAAATTTTTTTGCTTATTTTCTAATCTTTACGAACCTTATAAAATTGCTCAAACTTATTAACTCTCATTAACATTAACAAACTAATAAACACCCAGAAACAAAAACTAGAATAATAAAATGTATTTTAAATATGCCTTATGAGAAACTGGGAGAATTAACATGAATAAGTTCATCTCTTTTCAAAGAAAGATAGCGCTAATGCACAGACTTTTAAAGACAATTTTTCACAGAACCTACAAGTTCTCTCCAAGTTTATACATCTCATATCTATCTTAATTTATTATAAAATTGTTATTAAAGCTCTTCAAATGCATGCAAGAAGGCTACTTCTTAAAAAAATAATGTAGAATTGATTCATTAATGCATGATGGTTTAAGCTGGCTTTATGATTTAAAGTTCTATCAATTAAGTTCTGTGTCAGTGTAATCTATAGACACATTTTGGTGTTGAATTAATATATACTGGAGTGAAACACACCATTCAGACAAACACTGAAGGGTCAGGAAGTCATTCTCTGAGATATCTCCAAAGCACCTGCCATTTTGACTAACATTTAATTAAAAATTAAAGGAGTTTCAGAACACTGAGCCAGCTCTTCCAGCAGAAGAGGCTTAGGAAGAATGAAGATTATTTGCCTCTTTCATGAATTGTTTAGCATTGGTTAACCTTTTCCATCTTTGTAGCCACACACTCCTAGCATTCTAATTCTGCAGACCGACATCATACTTCATTTTCATAACTCTCATTTTTAGCTTTGAGAAACATTTGTGGTCATATTTTAGATAAGCTAAAAGGCCATTGCACTCTTAGGTAAGTTTATTACATGTATTGTAAACATCAAACCTTTATTATGAATGGAGAAGTTTGAATTTACAACTTCTTAGTTTTATTACTTTTTTCCAAACGTATTTTGTAGTTAACATAATATGGTCTTATTTGGTTTGCAAAATAAGATTATGACATTTCCAGCAGTATTTTTTTTTCCTGGTAGCTCGAGGCAAAGGGGAGAACCTGAATCTAAAAGTTTGGAAAGGCTTACTTGTAGTCTCTTGTAAATTGATTGTAAATTACTTACTTAATTGTCCTTACTCATTACTCTTCAGGGAGTTCTGTTGTTGGTGGATTGAAAATAGCCAGAATAAAAAGAATTAAATATTAATATACCTCAAAATAAAGCTATTGGTTCCAAAAACGTGATGGAATTTCATATCCGAGATTGAGCATAGGAATATCGTTCATGGAAGATTTTGAAGGACAACAGGTGTAGTGAAAACTAGGCCATATGAACCTGGTAAGACATGGTTGAGATATTTCGAGATGATTGATCTTTGATTTCACATCCAGGAAGAAAGCTGTCAAGTAATAACTGTAAGAGTTTAGCAGGAACAATGACTCCATGGGTGTTTTTTCCTTTGACACTGAAGAACTTGGTTACTGTTATTGTAAATGTAATGAAAGCTGAGGTCTTCCCAAATTTTTCATTTTTCAAATCATAAAAATTAATACTTTCCCTTCTTTCATAACATTCCCTGTACTCTGTCTAAAGTTTGGCTATGAGTCTCAGCATCTGCTTCAATACCCTGCTAGAGTATTTCAGAGGCCCTCTGTGGAAGCCTCCTGTCCTGTTTTTTGTCTTTACTTCTGATGTCTATTTTGTTTACCCTTCTGAATGAGGATTAAGCCTCTACCCTAGAGTACTCCTTGTTGTTTAGATTCTTTAGGACTATAGATTTTAGTATGTTTATTCTATATTATATGGCTAATATCCACTGATAGTGAGTATTTACCATGTGTGTCTTTCTGCTTCTGGGATACCCCAATCAGGGTGATCTTTTCTAGTTCCATTTATTTGCCTGAAAATTTCATGATTTCATAATTTTAATTGCTGTGTAATATTCCATTGTGTAAATGTACCTCAATTTCTGCATCCATTCCTCAGTTGAGGGACATATAGGTTGCTTCTAGATTCTGGCTATAATGAATAAAGCTGCTATGAACATAGTTGAGCAATCATATGTGTTGTATGATTGAGCATCTTTCATATATATGCCTAGGAGTGGTATAGCTGGACGTGGCACTAATCCTAATTTTCTAAGAAAGTGCCAGATTGATTTCCAAAGTGGTTGTATAAGTTTGCATTCCCACCAGCAACCTCTCCAGCATAGACCAACAGAATCAAAACAAAAGAATAGAAAAAGAAAAGAAAAAAGACAGACAGACAGACAGACAGAAAGAAAGAAAGAAAGAAAGAAAGAAAGAAAGAAAGGAAGGAAGAAAGAAAGAAAGGAAAAAGAAAATAAAAAATTCTGGGCCCAGGGGGTCCTGGGTCCGGAAGATACTGGTGAATCTAGACCTCTGGCTCAGATGCAGCTCTAGGGCACCTCAGTCTCCATGTGGGTTCCCTAGTAAAAGGAGCAGGTCCAGCCATTGGCATGAACTTGGTTGCTTTTTGATCACTTTTCCCTGGCTTGGTGGCCTTACCAGGCCACTGAGAAAGAGGATCCAGACAGTCCTGATGAGACCCGATACGCTAGGGTCAGATTGTAGGGGAGGAGGACTTCCCCTATCAGTGGACTAGAGGAGGGACAAAGGGGGCGGGGGGGGGAGGAGAGGGAGGGTGCAACCTTGAGGAGATGAGGGAGGGAGCTACAGCCCAGATAGAAATTGAATAAATTGTAAATAA
>CM053753.1:80215183-80268884 GCA_028658305.1 Pachyuromys duprasi | reverse complement strand
TCCCCTTACTAGGGAACTCACTTGGAGACTGAGTCTTTCAGAGGCCCTCTGTGGTAGGCTCCTGTACTGTTCCCTGTCTGTGCCCTCTTCTGATGTCTATCCTCTTTGCCCTTCTGAATGAGAATTAAGCATCTTCTCTAAGGTTGCCTTTGTTGTTTAGTTTCTTTTGGACTATAGATTTTAGTATGTTTATCCTATATTATAGAGCTAATATCCACTTATAAGTGAGTATATACCATGTATATACCATCTTTCTGGATTACCTCACTCAGGATGATCTTTTCTATTTCCCACCATTTGCCTGCTAATTTCATGATTTCCTTGTTTTTAATTGCTGAGTAGTATTTCATTGTGTAAATGTACCACAATATCTGTAATCATTCCTTCGTTTAGGGACATGTAGGTTGGTTCCAGATTGTGGCTATTACGAATAAAGCTGCTACGAACATGGTTGAGCAAATGTCCTTGTTGTATACTTAAGAATATTTCTGATATATGTCTGGGTGAGGTATAGCTGGATCTTGAATTGGTACTATTTCTAATTTTCTGAGAAAGCTCCAGATTGATTTCCAAAGTGGTGGTCCAAGTTTACATTCACATCAGCAATGGAGGAGGGTTCCTCTTTCTCCAGTATGTGTTGTCACTTGAGTTTTTTGATCATAGCTCAGTACTAATTTTAATGATGATCTCTTTCAGAAGTACCTACACACACACACACACACACATACACACACACACACACACACACACACGTCTACAATAATGTCTGGATAGATATTTAACTATTAGTTAGCTAAGTTAAACTAACACATAAATTTCAGCATCACAAAAGAGAATGGGGTTACAGATCTGTCTTATCATTTCAAAGCCATTGTAGACATTTGGAATCAGTTTACCAATTAGACCATAATATCTTAGAAATTCACCAAGGGACTTGTGAAGGAGAAAAGGAATAGAGGAATCCTTCTATAGTATCTGGGTTATGGATTATAGAGTGCAGAATTTCTTCATTCTCTGTTTTGTACTATTTTTTTAAATGCCCTCCTGGGAACAAAGGAAATCAATCACCTGTAACAGCCAGTGGAAAAACCCTTTTCAAATCTTCTTCACCCTTTTGGGATAAGGAAAAGCCCTGGACTGGATGACAAGCAGTATCTGAGCCTCAAGCTCAGGCCTCTTTCTATTCTGTGGTATACATTCTATGCCTTACTCTCACATAAAATACTGCTATATTTTCACTACTACTGCACGCTTTCTTGTCCAATGTGTAGCTCAAAAGACAAAGGACCTGGATATCTTGTCAAGAACACCCAGGAGCCTCCACTGTAATATAGTTTACAAGACTAAAAAGGGCATTATTTCCCCTTCAAAAACAGTTATGTTTGTTAGTTCCAGTAATTTTACAAAATTAAATATTTTATCACATTTTTATTTTTAAAATATTTTTAGTAATCCTTGACGATTTCATCAAATGTATTTCGATCTATTTACCTCTCAACACTCCCTTTAGTCCCTCCCAGTTGTGTTTTCCCCTAAGCCCCAACTTTCTGTACTTTTTTTTAATGGAAAAATGCAATTAATATAATTTGTGCTTTCTATATATGCCTGGGGCCATTTACAGGGACACAGTTGTTATATGAAGAGCCACATCCTTAAAGAAAACTGTTCCTCCTTCCCCCAGAAACTGTCAACTGTTCACAGCTTCTGGCCAGGAGACACTGTTTTGCATTGGTCTCCCTGGCATCTGTCTCTTAAAATATTTCACTTGCCTCTTCTAAAATGGTCCTTGAGACACAGATAGGTTGTGATATAGATGTCCCTTTTGTGACTAACGTCACAATCATTTATTTCTTGCGTTTGTCTAGTTACAGCGTCTACTCTAACCACAATTCACTGCACACAAAACCAAAACTAAGAAAAACATTTTTAATGAAAAGATCATATCTTTAGATCCATGAAAGGGATGAATTATACCTCTTCCTTGGAGAATAATGGTGCTTTTACTTTAATTAATCACCAGGAGCAATCAGGTGCTGCACAAAACTTGGCCAACCATGCCTCCAGGATTCACTATGAGCTATATGAATTAGGGGATTATCATTCTAAAGTTGGGCATTGATTATGTTGTTTGCTTTCATAGCAAGCCCTTGAAAATGTTTGTCTTGGCCCTGCCATATGGATCTTATCTATTAAGTCCCTTAAAATTTGTTCCATCTTACCTGAAAGCCATTATACTCCAGATGGTACTTCAACTGGGTATCAGTCTAATCTAGAACAAATTTAAAGGTCTCATGTTTTCACAGGTTCAACTATGGAGAGAGTTAAATGATCTTCAGTATGTATAAACTATTACCCCTTGTCAATTGACAGCAATGGCTGAGGATTGGGTCTCTCTCTCACTTTTCCATTAAGAAGTTCAGAGGCCAGTTCTGCCAACAGGAAATAAGACAGGGAGATATGGCTAGACACATAAAGTTGTGAGTCACTAAGAAAGTTAACTCTCAGATACAGCTGTTGGAGTGATGCATTTGTGCAATGGTTAAAGTCTTCATTGGAACAAGGATTAAGAAGGATATGCCAGAAAAAGGCTAGGAAGCACAAGGAACAGGCCAGGTATTTGGGAAGAAGATTAGGATGGTATTATTGAATTAGAATAGCTAAGTACCTGCCCAGCTATAGAGCCTGAAACATTTAATGAATATAATAGATCTCTGTGTTATTATTCAGAGCTATAGCAGGCATAGAAGAAGCACACATTTACAGCCAGCAACCAGAAAATGGATGACATGTAACTATCTTGAACAACCTCAATGATATGCAGTCTAGCTAACAAAAGGTATCAATCATTTGGGACAGCAAAAATGGGTCATGCCTTCTAAACCCTTCCTTTTCCTTTCGGATAAGCAAAATCCCTTGACCTAGGGATGAAGAACCCTTGAGCTACATGTGTACCCTGGACTAACCCAGCCTGTAAAATGTATTCTAGGATTTCACTCTCACCTTCAATAGATCTGTGTGTTTACTTCTTCTACTCTGTGTCTTAACCTGTTTGTCTTTCCAGAAATGAAGAGACTGGACATCTCATTACCAGATGCCACTGAGCAACATCTCTGATAACACACCTACTTGTCAGTGGACTAGGGGAGAAGGATAGGGGAGGAAGAGGAAGGAAGGGTGGGACTGGGAGGAGATGAGGAAAAGGGTACAACTGGGATACGAAGTAAATAAACTGTAAAAAGATAAAAATAAAACATAAAATGTCTATTAAACAAGTATCTAGTATTCTCATGGCATGTGCCCTGAGTGTATGGGCACAGTATAATTTTCATAATGCCAGTCATTTAGGTGCTGAGGGTCAAAAGGAGTGTAGGGCCAAGGTCAACTCCCTAAGAAAAGACATAGCTTAAGATCTAGGATAGCTGCTATTTCCACAGATTCCCAACTCTGTTTTGAAATGCATTCTTGTTATTGGGGT
Source organism: Pachyuromys duprasi (assembly GCA_028658305.1). NCBI lineage: Eukaryota > Metazoa > Chordata > Mammalia > Rodentia > Muridae > Pachyuromys > Pachyuromys duprasi. Next base: position 80,265,409 of record CM053753.1, on the reverse strand, counting down.
AGGAGGGTGTGTTTGGTATTTAAGGGGACATGGTTCTCTTGCGAGCACACAAGTTTTGATTCCAGCACCGACTTGGTGGCTCACAACAAGCTGTAACTTTGGTTGTGGAGTTTCCAACACCCTCTTCTGACCTTTGAAACTACCCAGAATGAACATAACACATATGCAGACATTCAGGAAAAACACTTATATGTATAAAATAAAACAAATGATAAACAAATTCTGTCATTTTTAAATTATTTATAATTTGATTTCAAGTCTGTACAAGAAGAAAATCTGGGAATGAATATAGAGACGGAAGACTATGTAAAGACAATGGGAAGAAGACAAAGAAATAAGGGCATGTCTTGTCTTCAAATTATTTAGAATTACAGCTTTGACTTGATCTTCTGACAACCAGAACTGTGAGAAATGACATTATGTTGTTGAAACCACATTGTCTTCAGCAACTCCTAAGAACAGCATTAGCATAATAACATACCTTATGTCCTTAGCAGCTGAGCTCAAGCATTTTTTGTCTCCTCTTCTCATCATTATGAAAAGTCCACATTTGTTTAACATGCACTTTGCTCATATTCCCATCCATTACTCTACCTTTGCTTTTATTACTCTTGATTGCTTCCCTTATTTTCTACAAATTATTTCTTATCTAGTATGTCATACAGATGTAGTCTTACATCTACATGCCACATACATTAGAAAATATGTAGTTTCTTTTTCTGACTATGGTTTATTTCATGTAACATGATGATTTCCAGTTCATTTTCTTGAGAGTAATATAAGTTTTATGGCTAATATTAGGTTTAACCACATGTATGTTCATATATATTACACATACACACATATTTACTCAATCCATTGATGGAAATATGTGCTCAAGGTGTCTCTTAGCAGGCTTATTTAAATTTCTTTGGGCAAATAACCAGGAATATTATAGCAAGATCACATAAAAGACTTGTTTTTACTTCAGAAGTTTGGCTGAAGAGAAGTAAACTGAAGAAGGGCGCTTTAATCCTGACTCAAGAGAAATCATTTTTTAACAGTGCATGGAGAAACATCAAGTCTATAGACATTTAACAAAACTGAAGAGCTTGTGGTGATTGTAAGATTGATACATTGAAAGATATTCAGAATAAATCGCTGTCATCTTGTGAATATTAACAGACCTATGGATGTGATCCTAGCTTGCCATATCAGAGGCTCCATACTTCAAAAAAATAGGGTGAGGGCTGAGAGCAGAATTCAGTGAAACACTTCCCATAGTCATTAATGAAACTTAAGAGCAGGCAAGAGCAGCAAAGCACAAGTGGTTTGGATGCAAGGTACAATAAACCCAACTTCTTAGGATTGGCATACCACGCACTTGACTCATTATTTATGGAAGCTGTGCAGTATGAAGTCACCTCAAACACTGATAATGCATAATGAACTAGTGCTCCTGGAGAAAATTAAACAAGTTTCTTATTAACTTCTAGACACATCAAAATGCCAAGAAAACAAGACTTAACTTTTTACATGTATACTCTGGAGATACCATATATGCATGCATGCATACACACACACACATATATGCCTGTGTGATGAAGCTACATTAAACAAAAGTACATGAGTTTGAGTTTGGAAAATTTCAGTGTTGCAAGATATATCCATGAAGTCGGAGAAAGGAGTATCTCACATCCGTGGGTAGTGGTGTGCCTTTTCAAAAACTATTTTATTTACATTTCTTTTATCTTTTTACCCCTACTGAATCCCAATCCCTTCCAAAATCTCAACACCAGGTAGGAGAGAGAAAGGGTTAGTGGGATGGGGGAGCAGTTCTCTTAGCTGTTTCCTGCTGGTTAGGGTCTTCGGTTTCCTTGGAGCCAGTCCAATCCTTGTTTCAGGAGATCTCCAACTTCTTGTCTCACAACAGCAACCAGGAGCAGCAAGTGGGAAGCAGGAGCAACTTTGTTCTTTCTTGGAGCTCCACAATCTTTGGGCTCTGGCATTTAGTCTCTACAGATTTAAACTATTGGCAGCTGGCAAAGAGCTCCTCTCAGAGCCCACATGAGGTAAATAGTTTGCTGCTGTGGAGCATCTGATTCAGTTCCACATCCCACACTTGGTACCAAAACAATAACGTGTTTATGTACACAAGACATGGGGACTGACATTCCTGTGTCCATGTTCCCTTTAAACCTCATTATTTTTCTATCTGTCTGTTTATCTTAATTCTTCATTATTCACTTCAGTTCAGTGATCTGGCAAATATAAATGTTCCCACAAAATCTAGGAGTGACTCTACAAAATCAATCAGACCAAAGGAGAGGATTGGAGGCATCTTCAGTTTATAAATTGTTAGCTCGGATTTGCTATCAGCATCTGAACTGAGAGGCCATATTTAACCTATTGGATGACTCTAAGTTCAATGTTTGCCTTGTGTTAAATTATGGGGCACACGGTCTGGAGTCACTGTAAATTGATTAAATACTCCAAGTAGTTATCTCATATCTCTGGTACACAAGTACTATGCTGTATTGATACCAGACTGGGGGAAATGAACAAGTTTGTTGTTGTTTCCCTGTTATACAATGAACAATGTTAAATACTGATGAATAGTTTCATGTAGATCATATATATAAGTAAATGACTGCTTAATTATGTAGAAAGATTACATATTAATTCAATATGAAAACTTTACTTGCCATGTAGACAAAAATTACAGAAAATAATTAGATAGCATATTTTTTAAATTTGGAAGCCAAAGCAATATGAGATTGAACTTGAACAAGTTAATAGTTATAAAATAAAATTGAGGTTTTCATTTTATTTGTTTTGTTTATGAGCTCAATCCCCAACTATATAACAAATGTTCAATAAATACTTTTATATTATTTTTAGTTCATAGTTCAATGATTAAGTGCATTTAACTTAAAAAAATCTGAGTATTAGGAAGTCAATGATTGAACAACTATATAAAAAATACCATTGAGTATATTTTGAAAGATGAGTTGAATAACAAGAGGTTCAAACTGCCTCTTTGAAATGAAATAACAGATAAATGTCTTTGACGCTCATAATATTTAATATGTGATCTTAGTAACTTTTCATGAATTTTCTGCACTTTGGGCTACAGAAATGCTAGACCTGTTTTGCGTGGAGAATGGAATTAATCATTAGAGCAGTTAAGATCAGATGTAAGACAGCATCCTTTATGAAATGCTAGGGACTGAATCAAGGGCTTCAAACATGCTAGAGAAATGTTTAACGACTAAGTTGAATCGCCATCTTTGAAACACCAGAAATTTCTAAATGGGAGATTATGATGCAAGAAACAACCCTTCTTTATCCACCCATCATTTACTGTTGCTTGATTATAGATGGACTCTAGCTTTTCAAAGAATATCAGGAAAATGAAAAAGAGTGGAAGAACTTGGATTTTCTCTTTGAATATGGAAATTACAATTATAAAATAGGAGATAGTAGCTGAGGAGACAGATCAGTATTTAAAAGATTTTAAGGACCTGGGTTCAAAATCCTAAACACCCACCACTAAAAAAAAAGAAGAAGAAATCTCTGTATGACAATCTGTTCCTGTAGCCATATAGCTAGGAAGAGGAAGAACATTGGCAAAAGGACTGTGGGAGTTGCTGGCTACCAGGTTAGCCATGAAGAGGGCAGGTTCAGGTTCAGTAAGAAGTGTTGCCTGAGGGGAATGAGATGAGGTGTGATAGAGGAAAACTTATATGTGCATACATGCATACAACACACACAGACATAAACAAAATACAAAATAAAAATTAAAAAAACAGTAGGTGGAGTATTCACCATCATTTGGAGTTAACTTTGCAATGTGGCAAGATCATGAAGTGGCAGCAAAATGTCACATTTTGTTCTTCATTGTATACTTCTTTGTTATCTTTAGAATTTATCCTATATACTTACTCTATTATCTTAATTTATCAACACCACTTTTGGAAGAATTTGCAAGAACAAATTCACGAAGACAGTTCAAATTATGATTCACTATAAGATCAAATTTTACTTCAGAATGAAATAACGTATGTTGAAAACTAATATCAAATACGTACCGAAACAGTGTGTTTCAAAGTCAGGTTTTTTTTTTATCCTCAAAATAGAATGTGCTTGTATTACTCTTTATACAATGTAAAAAACTCAAAAACAATATATGTATACTCATTTATATTTTCATGTATCTCTCAAAATAAAATATCAAAAGACTCTATATATTCTTCTTTGATATAAATTAAAAAATATATTATATATAATTTCTTCTAATAAATATGTATTCTTTTTGACATGTTCTTTTGAGATATATATGAATATATGTGTATATATATTTCAAAATAATATTTAAATATGGTTTAATTGTCATTAATTCACTTTAGGAAAATTGTCTTTTTATTGGTACGGTTTAGTGTTGATTTCCCAACCTTTTGTTTTAGGCTCAGCAAATTTTACTTTCTGTAGAGATGGTTGCTTATGATTCCGCAGATCTCAAATCCTTCAAAGCGTCTCATCTGGAGGTGAAGGTGAAATTGTGTGGGTTTTCATAGCATTAATTGGGGAGATATGACATAATTGGCATTATATATCCAAAAGAGAAAACACTTTATTTTTACTTCTTTGCAGCAAGAGAGATGAGTTTTCAATTTAAATGGTTTTTTAATTTTTTTGCTGATTTGAAACATGTTTACAATGAAAAGTACCATCACTTTAGTTGATAAATTAATACAAAACACATGTATGTTTTCTTTTCTCATGTTCATATTTTAAATAGAAAAAGCTGTACCATTCACCAATGTTACAAAAGCCAGAAGGATGGAAGTTAGAGATAACTTATCTTTACAAATTTCTTCTCTAAGTCACTCAACAAAATATTCAGTGCTGGGACTGAAGTCAAGGCTCAGTAATAAAGAGCACAAGCTGGTTTAGGTGAGGGCCCAAGTATGAGTCCCAGTATAACTATTTAGTATTATAAATGCTTTTATAAATATCTAATCAATACTTAATACTGGGTATGGCATAATCTATAACTTTGGCAAAAAGCGGAACAATTTTTGCCTTTGGTAACTTAACTCAGTCATAGATCCTTGTATTTTTCCCGAACTGTATGCTTAGTATATATATCAAATAAGACAATTTTCTCAGGTAACCAATCACACATTATTATTCTTGCTTCCAGTGTGCCCTTCATAACATTGCCAATTTCTTTTTCTGTATTTTATTTTGACACATTTATAAATATAAGGATGAGTCAATGACAAAACCCTCCAATTTAAGACTGCAGAGCGTTTCTTTTTTCTTTATTTTAAAATTGATTTATTCATTACAGTTTATTCACTTTGTATCCCAGTTGTAGCCCTCTTCCTCATACACTCCCAACCCCACCCTCCCTCCCTCATCTCCTCCCATGGCCCCTGCACTTGAAGTCTGTGAGAAAAGAATTGGCTGAACATTTTAAGAAGATAATTTTGAATTATGATATGATGTTTAAATTATTATTGAGACTTTATCCTCCCTTGATATATTTTAATTAATTTTTAAAAATATTAATAATGTCAGAAACCACCTGATTTATATATAAAACTATGTACTATGTGATATGGTCATTATTTAAGTCATGACTTTGTTATTTAATTTATTATCCACAATGATCAAATTTATCAACACTATTAAATTTTTCAGATCAGAAAATATTTCTTTATAACTTAAGGTAAAAGACAATAACACTTTTTTCTATAATGTGTGAAATTGATGCTAGGAAAATATCTCCATTGAACATATTTGAATTAACACATATCATTTAATCCCAAAATTAGGCAGTTGAAAAGTATTTTCTTCAAGTCTTGTGATACACTTTTAAAGATATATATATATATATATATATTCCCATTAATAACTCTATTCAACATATTCTTATGAATTGATTTTTGTAAAAATTCTCATATTTAAATTTTAATAGTTTTAGTAATAAAAATGGTGTCTTTGATATTTATCTAGGTTATTTATGCTGCTTTATTTCCTTTTTGGTTGCTTCCATAGTAACTCTTTGGTACTACATCTTATTCACCATTTACTCTTAACCTTTAGGTGTTCTGAAAGCATGGGTAAATTTTACCTAGTCTGACGTTTCATCATCATGCTATAGCATGGTGATTAGCATAAAAATGTGAAGAGGAAGTACTTTTATTCAAATTGATGACACAATAAAGAAAGAGCTGGGGAAGACAAACTGAAAATTTTAGCTAAATATTGAAATAAGTAAATAAATCTTCTTGACTCTTGCTACATTTTATCCATGATAAAGACTATAGTCCCGGTTGTTTGCTGTTGTCTTGTTTTTCTTTCTCTAAGGCTCAACTTTGTTTTGCTTTATTTTTATTTTTAAAATTATGCTCTAGGAATTTGCATGTGCTGAAAACACACTAGGAATGTACACTCCCACACATTCTTACTGGATTTTAAGCCAGGTTTGAATAGACATAAATGCCATGAGAGCCCAGGTGCTGCCTTGCGCCCCATTCAACAATGTGTGAGCTGCTTTCCATTCAGGGTCGTCCACAGAGGACAGTGGTCATGCACTTCCTGGAGAATGATACACACCCTGCCATGGGCACAAGGAGCTGGCTCACATCTATGGGAATTAGAAGCAGCTACAGTCTCACTGTGTTCAGGGCATAATGGAGTCCTTTAATTGCCCATCTACCCGCCTTCCTTAGCTGCTAGGAGACCCCACTCAAGTGTTCAATGAAGGAGACCCTCTTGATTCAAAGACTCAGGATATGCTGATGTGAATAACAGCTACATCCTGCCCCCTGGTGCCACTCTAGCCCTCTGTTGTCTGCAGATGGCCTGGCCTGGCAAAAACACTCTCTTTGTTTTAAAAGGAGATTAGCAGGTGTTAAAGACCACTGGCTTCTAATCAAGCCAGTGGTCTTTTTCCTCATGCATCCAAAAATATGAAAGAACATGGAAGAGTAAAGTTACAGAGACAAAACGAGAAGCTGTTCAATGCATTTTATGTAGGAAATAGGCACTCGTGGACTTTTGATGCTTAGAATCTGTCCCTGCACAGACAAGCAACTTCCTGTAACCTGGCCAGCAGACTTTATTTTCTAATCCATTTCTACCTTTAAACTGAGCTATTGTCTACTGTAAGAAGCTACCTTTCATTTAAATATGATTAGCAATATTGTCAGTGTGATTGTCCTTTGAGCATGTCAAATTTACATCCCTGAGTATGATAACTGAGAAAAATAAATAAAAGTTACTCTAAGTAGATTTCTTTTAAGTATGTGTGGGGTGGCTAACTGTAATCTAAGTTATGTAATGTTGATGAGTATATATAATGAAAATTTATAGACATGCATAAATGAGTTGAAAGTTACCTCTACCTGGCATTTCTTTTCTGTTTTTTTTTTTAATTGTAAAATATTAAGATATTTTCTCAACTTTTACATACATCAATATACAATAAAAGCATTCATGAGTAGAACAATAACTTTTGCCTTGACTTGTCAGGAAAAAGAATATTTCCTAAATATGGTAATTATCCATATGAGTTAAATTTGTAATAAAAATAAGTAAACAGAAAAAGAAATTTTGGGAGAGGGATACTGTCTCCCACTGTATATCTGTTACATACACAGGGGGGGTATCTATCCCATTGATGCTCTCAGGTTGGTGGTTCAGTCTCTATAAGCCTGTGTGGGTCCACATTAGTTTATTCTGTAGGTTTTCTTTTGGTGTCCTTGACCTCTCTAGCTCTTGCAACCTTTCTTGCCATTCTTCCTTAAGATTCTCTGAACACTGCCCAATCGTTGGATGTGGGTCTCTACAGCTGATTTCAGCAGCTACTGTTTAAAGCCACTCAGAAGATCCTTATGTTAGCCTCCTGTCTAAAAGAATAGCAGAATATTATTAGTAACGTAAGCTTTCTCTCTCACAGCATACAACTCAAGTTGAGCCAGTCATTGATCGGCTGGGTCAAAGATTCTGTGTAGGGGTTAGTGTCCCCCTCTCTCCAATCAAAGTCCTGCCTGGCTACAGGAGATGGCCACTGCAGGCTCCATGTCCCCTGCTGCTAGGAATTTCAGCTAAGATCACCGCTGTAAACTCCATGAGAAATGGAGAGCCTGTGCAGTAAGAATTTTGTAAACCATGTGTGAGATCATAATTGTTTTTTGTTTTAAAGTTGTTTTAATCATTACATTTAAAATGTTCACTGTGAATCGTACATTTGGTATTCGTGGTCAGTGAATTGTTGTTTAAGAACAAACTGTGCAGCCTTCTTGCACTGTCAATAAAAAGGACCAGTAATGTTAAATGTGTTCTAGATCTCAGGTGCTGCCCCGTATGAATGAGGACTGATTTTTTCCCTGATGGTTGTTTTAGTACACACTTCTGATACTGTATTGCTATTTTCATTTTTCAAAGCAAATTCAGAGCCAGAGGGAAGCCAGTTACACATATTTGTCTATTTTGTAAGAGTCAAGGATATTATCAAGCTGGAACTTAATAACTATGTTTTTACTTTACAAATGGTTTAACATTGTTGCCAATACAATTCTTGGCTTTAAAACATGCTTAATGTAAAATTTAGATTGTAGCAGTAATATTTTGTATGGTAGTAACTAAACTCTATCTTACAGAATAAATGTGATAATTCGACAAAAACTCACCATCAGTTCGTAGTGTAATAAGGGACCTTTAGATGTTGTGACCTGCAAGTTAACTAAAATTCTTCCATGTCTATACTGAGTCTTCTGCTTTTGAAATGTTTATCTACCCTGGCATTGCATGAAGATTACATGTATGATGTAAGAAAACATGATTTGGAATCATACTGATTTCTCTCTTTTTATTTATTCTTCTCTCATATATTACATCATGACCACAGCTCCTCTCTCCCTCCGCCTCTTTGAGCACCCCTCCACCCCCAGCCCTCCCTTCCCTCAGATCCACTCCCCTTCCAGTTCTCTTTCAGAAAAGAGAAGGCTTCCCAGGGATAACAACCAAACATGGCATAACAAGTTACAATAAGACTAGGTTCAGACTGATTTATAAAACATCGTGCATAGTGCTAAGGAGATGGCTTAGGTGGTGAAGGCAACTGTCACCAAGCCTGAAGATCTGAGAGTTATCTCCAGACCCTACATGACAGGAGGAGAAAACTGATTTTTTCAAATTGCCCTCTTATCTCTATGTGTGCTGGGGCTCAGACATGTCTGTACACACCCTCGAAGAATTAAGTAAACAAATGTAATAAAATTCTTGAACAGGTGCATACAATATTTATACATTGTCACAAAAAATGCATAGATGCTAATTACTAAATACACTTGAAACGAAGCTTCCAAAATGGCCAGCCATTTTTTTTCTTTTCAGATCTGTTTGTAATCATATGGCTTCAACTAGTCATTTCAGATGACATAGAATCTCAAGCTGCACAGTTTGTTTCTTAAGTACAATATAAATTATCTACTGAAAACTTTGAATGAGATAATTCATTTTAAAGGTGCCATCCATGCCTTGATAAATGTCTTTTAGAAGTTAAGATTATTGGTCAGAATTATTCTGCATTCAGAACTCCATGTTCTAGAATTCCTACTTGAGTTCAGTTCCTGGATTTTTCATTTATTGTCTTGGTCTTTGACAAGCTTTGCCTTATTAAAATACAAAATTATTAAGAAAAAGTGACCAGATTTTATTATTTTCAGTAAAAAAAATTAAGTCAGTGTGAGCTAAGGTCTTATAATAGCACAACTGAAAAGTAGAGATCAAAATATTTACTATTACAATCATTATTTCTTCTGTTTCCTTGAGAGTAAGTCAGGAAAGGAAACTATGTATGATTGTATTAGTTCACATTACAGAGAGCTTGTCTAAAATTCTATCAAAGAATTTTAGCAAAAATTATAAAAAATGTGGTTAGATGAATAGGCATTAAAAGTAAAATAATATGGCTTGGTAGACACACCATATTCACATTATGTGTCACCTTAATGCACAAATTTCTACATCCTGATAAGTTTATTGAACCTTCTAATTTTTATCAGCAGGAAAAAAAACCTGAAGTGTCAGAAATGGGATTTCTGATGTACAAGAATAAAACAATCTTTATTCCAGTCCTGACATAAACAAACTACCATGTAAAGACAGAAAGTTTGATTTTTAAATATTATAGATGACCTCAGGCTCTGGATAGAATGCTCGGCACTCAGCTGTAGCACTATTGTGAAAGCTGTAGATGGGGCCTGGATGAGAGCTGTAAGCAGGCCAGGCCTTTAAAAGTTAAACCAGCCCATGGTTCTTGCTTACTTTCTCAGATGCCTATTATAGACCACGTGAATAAGCCATAGCCATACATTCTCATGACCCCTGAAGTGGCTCCACCATGCTTTCCTTATCATAATGACATCACCTCTGAGAACATGAACCAAAATAAAGCTTTCCTTCCTGAAGTGGAAAACATCTGGTAGTTTATCCCAATGACCAGAAAATAAATATAATGAAAGCTAATGTTTATGAGTGGAAATTTCTAAAGGAAATGGATGAGAGTGAGGATCAAAGAACAAAGTAGTGGCTGGATCGAAGGCAGAACAGTACTGTCTAAGGAACTAGATCTCCTGATGAGAACATAACAAAATTTAATGGTAATAAAGTAATAAAAGCAATATTCTCTTGAGTTTTACGTATGTATTCATATATGTCAGACACTCTGCTGAGTTCTTGCTTTACACGCACTAATTTATCTTCCCAGCAACACTATGAAGTCAGCATTTAAGCATTACATAGCCAAAATTTACACAAGTAAATAGAAAAAATATGATTAAAACCCCAAATTCAGGATTATAGAATGGTTTCAGACAACTTGTCTTGACAACTAATTAATGGAAAGCTTTAGAAATTTAGTTATCTACATTAGTTAACAGGAAGAAAGGAATTTTGTCCATAAATCCATTTATTTTGCTGATATAACAGATTACCAAAAAAGCATTTGGTAAACAGCAGAAATGAATCTGAATAGGAAGTGAAACTGAAAAGTGGGGTCAAGATTCAGCAGTGAGAAGCCCTGTGACAGCACCAAGTACCTATGTAGAATGCTCCAAGCATAACTTGAACTTTCCCAGGGGGAATTACTGGGATTGTAGTTTAGTGACTGAGCATTTACCTAGCTTGTGTGAAGCTTTTGGTTTAACCCTCAGCAAAGTTTGAAAAGCAAATTCTTTTGTTTTCTTTTGTTTTGTTTTTTCTGTCTTTGAAGTTTTTCTTGACTTGATTAGATGCACACTGGATCGTATTTAAAATCTGTAGCCAGGATATGCTACCTGTATGTTAATGCTTATATCTGGAAGTCGTCATGAAACACTTTCCATTAGTAGTAATTACTTCATAAGTATCGTTTTCCTCACATAACTCTGTATGGAAATGCTTAACAATCTGTTCCTTGTTCATCTAATCTTACTTTAATACTTCCACACCTATTTCTTTCTGCGTATCATACTGGATGGCATGGCTATTGACTATTTTAATTTACCTTGTTAGTGTAATTAAATCATCATGTTTTTAAGTACATAGACTACATTGTTTTTTTAATTCAATTTCTGTTCCTGTTTAGTTCTTTCCAAAGCTGTTTAGTATTATTTCATGTTCCAGCATTGTTTTACTGATTCAAGCATTTTAGTTTGGTTCACCCAATAATCTAAAACATATCCATGTCTTGGTACTTTATAAATTGGTGTGTCGTTTTCAATTGCTCAGAGGGAATATTTTTCTGTTTGCACTTTGTCTTTCTCTTTCCCTGTCCTACTACTTCTTTCTGTTTCCCTCATCTGATTTGCTAGGTGATACTGTAAGCTCTTTTTCAATGAGAAGTGTTTTCTGTAAAAGTTCTGTTAGCTCCTGGAATGAAATATAGAGAACAATCTGTTTGCTGCCTTTGGAATAACAGGGAAGTAACTGTGTTCTGTCTTAATTTCTTAAAACTGGGGATCCTGTAGCATGTGTAGTAGTTGATTGTTGCCTCTTAGCTAAGCATGACTAGGGCTAAGCCTTCAGTTTCTCATGAGTCAATCAGTGACTCATTTTTCCTCATTGTTTACCTGGCCTGGAGGCAAAGCTTTACAAGTTACTTCTCATTGATGAGGCTGCTCATCAGTGATGAGGTAACGAAGACCTGGTGGCCTCGTGACCATTTAAGAGGAATGCTCTGCTTCTACTTAGATCACAACACTCATCAACACAGGCCCCCTGGTGTGACCACTTTCTAATACTAATGTCATTATTTGTTTGATAGTTATGCATTCCTTTCTATTTTCTATGAAAATTGTACTTAAATGCTGCTCTAGAATTTTTGTGTATTATGTTTTCAATAGGAGGGTTTATTGCAAGCATAATGATTCGTGTTGTGGAAGCAGTTAAAGCTACAGAAATTTTGATATACTTTATGGGCCACCTCCAGCAGGTAAAATACTTCCGTTAATTAAATTGAAACTTTAATTCATAAACTACTAAGAATTTTGGGGACTAGTTAACAAGATTCATACAGAACAGCCATTTTCATCATTATGAACTATAATGCATTAATTCCATTTTATGTGTGTGGAGTATATGAAAATCTTGTCTATAAAAATAACATTTTCTCAGATAATGTGAAATCTGCTTTGATCATCTGTGATAACTAATGAATTTAAACGGAGGTTAGCAAGTTAGTTACAAACATTAATGAAATTATTACAAGAACTAACATCATTCCGTTAATACATTAAACCACTATATCACAAAGAGATAGAAACATATTTACACAAAAGGAAGAAAAATCTACAACTCCTATTCTTAGGCCCTTTTAAAAAATTCTGAGAAACAAACATGGTGGCACACGTCTATAATTTTACCACTTGGTAGGTTGAGGCAGGAGAATCCAAAGTTTAAGGGCAGCCTACAGCACATAGCAACACCTAAGAAGCCTGCACTGAGACTCTGTCTCAAGCAAATGAGGTACAAATTTGTGCCAGATCATATGCGGATCAGAAAGAGATGCAGTGAGATAGACTTAAACCTGCATTCTTCTAGAGATTTAAAAAAACTGAAAAAGTATTATATTTGTTATTAAGACAATTGCAAATTTCTGCTTAATGGCTTCATTGGAAAGTTGTCATTTGTCCATTTTCAGATCCTATCACATGTGTAATAAAATCATGCTTGATTAGGAATGCATATTAATAAGTTGGGCTTGATGGCAAAGGCCTGAATTCCAGTTCCTCTGGACCACAGGAAAGGACAATAGTAAGATAAAGGCTACACTCAACAACTTATTGACACCTGATCACAGAATAAAAATTGTAAAATAATTGCTGAGCACTTGAGGCAGCTCCTAACAGGTGTGAGCTTCCAGGCTCAAATACCAGTAGGAAAGGTCAGCAAAATAAAACAAAATATAAAAACTCATATAATTAAACTTAGTTTCACATAGACAAATCAAGAGATTACTTCAGATGAGAATAAACTGATAGTGGTAAGATCTATTTTTAAAGCAAACATGCTTTTTAAAATATCTTCCTCAAATTTCTCACAAGTTTGAGAGAGATTAAAGGCTTCAGGAAAACACTAAGAAATCTATTTGAAAAAAACTGTAAAGTAACATAAATCCAACATTCTTATTAAGTTAATAGTAATCAATTCTCTCTAAAAAAAAAAAAACCTTAAAGTCTAAGTGGAAGTGTTCTCAAGGACAAAGACTAGATCAAGGTAAAGAGTATGAAAATCCAGGGCATACCAAGAAAGCCGTCTTACCACAGACGAAACTTCCTACATATTGTTGCTAAGAAAATGGTTGTAAATTTCATTATTTCCTTGTTTTTAATTGCTGAGTAGTATTCCACTGTGTAAATGTACCACAATTTCTGTATCCATTCCTCCACTGAAGGACATCTAGGTTATTTCCAGCTTCTGGCTATTACAAATAAATCTGCTTTGAACATGGTTGAGCAAATGCCCTTGTTGTATACTTGAGTATATTTTGGATATATGCATAGGAGAGGTATAGCTGGATCTTGACGTAGCACTATTCCTAATTGTCTGAGAAAATTACTCAGCCATTAAAAACAAGGAAATAATGAAATTTGCAGCAAATGGATGGGACTAGCAAAGATCATCCTGAATGAGGTATCCCAGATACAGAAAGACACACATGGTATATAGTGGATATTAGTGGATATTAGACACATATAGGATAAACATACTAAAATCTGTACACCTAAAGAAACTAAGCAAGAAGGAGGAACCTGGAGAAAATGATGTCCTCATTCAGAAAAGCAAGCTGGGTAGACAACGGAGAGTGGGAGCAGACAGGGAATAGGACAGTAGCTTACCACAGAGGGCCTCTGAAGAACTCTACCCAGCAGAGTATAGAAGTAGATGCTGAGACTCAGAACCAGACTTTGAGCAGAGTGCAGGGAATCTTATGAAAGAATTGGGAATTGAAAGACCTGGAGAGGAGAGGAACTCCACAAGGAGAACAACATTGCCCAGCAGTCTTTGCTAAGACTGATACTCCAACCAAAGACCATGCATGGAAATAACCTAGAACCCCTGCATAGATGTAGCCCATGGCAGCTCAGTATCCAAGTGGGTTGGTTCCCTAGTGAGGAGATCAGGGGCTGTCTCTGACATGAACTCATTGGCTGGCTCTTAGATCACCTACCCCTGAGGGGATGGCAGCCTCACCAGGCCACAGAGGAAGACAATGCAGACAGTCCTGAGGAGTCCTGATAGGCTAGGGTCAGATAAAAGGGGAGGAAGACCTCCCCTATCAGTGGACTGGAGGAGAAGAGGGAGGATGGGGCTGGGAGCAAACTAGGGAGGGGCTACAAGAGGAACACAAAGTAAATAAATTATAAAAAATTAATAATACATAAATTAATTAATTAAAAACAAAGAAAATCGTTAAGCTGAATTCAGTGATGTTGTGTTTCTCAAATCTGGAGAAAAATCACAATTAGAATAGGCAACTAAACAATAACTAGGAAAATACATACATAAAAATGATTTGGCTATTGTAAATCAGTACAAGCCAACAGAATGCTACAGAAGTGTTTTAAATAAGTATTTAAACTGAAAAACTGACATTTAAAAGTTCTATGATTTTTTTAGATTAGTTAACCAGATATTTTTGAATATTACTTCAGATAATTTTGATTTATTGCATATATTTATATTTAGGTTTAAGAATAAATCTGTTATAGCCTGCCATGTATGTATTTGCAATGAACTAACTTCTGTGACTTTAATTTTTATAACTATACTAGAATAATAATTTTTCCATTCTAAAAGATAAAAATGCTATATGTAACATTGCATTGAGAACTGAATTCCCTAGATGTACTAGTCTTTAAATTCGCCTTTCTGAATATAAGCCAATTTGCTTACTAACAGCAAACTTGTGATTTTGGGGGTGATGGGGTCGAGGGATATGTGTCTCTTCCAAATGAACTCTGGTCTCCAATGTTTCCTTAGAAATGATCAAAAACATAGTTTAGGAAATACTTGTCTTCTAATACTACCATATTACTAGTTATATGTCTTATTCATCTTTTCCTAATCTCTGATTTTTCTTCTAAGCATTGCATACCCCCCTTTTTTCCCTCATGAAAACAGATATGTAATTTCTTAGCCTTTGTTTCATGTGTATATTTGTCTCTGAAATTGTTTGGTACTTTTCTACAATTCAAGCTGAAGATTATTTTTTAAATATTTCTTTTATCACTCATATATTCACAACTACTTTAAGAAATAAATATATCAAGTTAATGAACGCAAGTAACATCTTACTAGTTTCTGTAAGTTATTAATGAATGGCAAGCCCTTACTCAATGAAGCACAGACACAGATGAAGGAGGTGAGGAGGAACATATCTATTGCCCCACAAAGGACTCTGTGGCTTGAGATAGATCAGTGAGATCACATAGAACATACATTTCACTCACACTGTGGTGGTTCACTGGAAAATTCACAAAGGACAGATTTTCATAAAACGTTTCTTGGAAAGGAGACTGTTATGCAGATAACTGAGTATATGTTGACTTTTGTTAAGTAACAGAAGTGAAGAGATTGGCACAAAGGTAACAGATAGCCATAAGAAAGTGTAAGATCAAGAAGATATTCCAAGCATTATTGTGAAAAATATTAGGTGGGAGATCAGATTGGGGACCTGTAAATAATGATCTTTACAAGGGAGGACAGAAACAGATCAGGGTGGTGTTATAGAGTATTTTCTGTAGACTATACTCTGTAGAGTATACAGCGGCTCTAACCTTACTAATTCTGTGACCCATTAATACAGTTCCTCATGTTGTGGTGACACCCGATAAAAAATATTATTTTGTTGATACTTCATAACTGTACCTCTTATTGTTATGAATCATAAGGTAAACATCTGATATGAAGGATATCTGATACATTAAGGATCACTTCAGAGTCTAAAGTGATTTAAATAATGGAGTATCATGCTTTTAACTTTAGCTCCTGTGATGGCTTAAATGAGAAATGTCCCCCCAAAGTTCATGTATTTGAAAATTTGACCCCCCAGTTGTTGTTTCTCTGGTGATGTTATAGAATCTTCAGGAAGTGGAACTTTGCTGTAGGAATTATATCATTAGTGGTGGATTTTGAAAGTTTATAGTCCTGTCCCATTTCTATTGAGATAGCTCTTTACCTGGTGATGCCGAGGCTCCAGCTCCAGAAACCCCCTGTCATTTCTTTATAGGAATTATGGACCCTTACTCTTGGACTATTTGCTGAACTAACCTGTTCCATAAGCCACTCTCAGTCATGGTGTTTTATCAAGCAACAAAAAGTAACTAATATAGCTACTAAATAATGATATGGACAAGGTGTAATAAAACTAAAAGAAGTATCAGCCTGTGGAATAATAAGAAAGAACTAGGGCATCAGAAGCAAACAAAAGGCTCGATTTTGTACTTCTGTATTATTGGTAGTGTCATTCAAATCTAGAGAACGTAAGGTTAAGAATATGCTTTATAGAAAATGTGCTATATTGAACCCTGTTTTGATTGATAGCTACAAAAGAGTCCAAAAGACAGTGACTTAAGCAAGTCAGACAGTTGTTTCTCTTAAGAGTGCAATTAATTGAATTTTTATACAGTATATTCTGATCGTGGTTTCCCCTCCATCAACTCCTCTCAGATCCTTCCTCACTCAACTTCATACCTCTCCTCTCTCTCTCCAAAGCAGTCAAAAGAAAGAATAAAAGAAATGAAAAGAAACACAAGTAACAAACACTCATACCCCCACACACGCAAACACATGTTATAAAACCAAAATTGGAAACATAATTTACAAGAATAAGTTCATTAAGACAAAACAAACAAACAAAACTATATGAGGCAAAACCTCTACAAAGATACCATTGATTTTATTTTGCATTAGCTACCTAATTCTAGCCATGAGGTCTTCTGTAAGTGTGTTAAATATACCCAGTATCACGTCACTGTAGAAAGATACATTTTCCTTTGTAAGCAGATGTCAATTGCCGATAGCTTTTTGGTAAGGAATGGTAGCTCTTGTTAACTTCCGCATGTCAGTGCTGGGAATCCATCTGGCTTGATCCTAAGCAATTATATATCCAAGAACTTTTCACCTATATTTTCTCATTTGAATGGCCTCAGTTGCCAGATGTTAATGTTAGTGTTGCCATTTCAGCATCACATCTCACTTCAGTATCTGTATTTCAATGAGCAAGATGAATGGCAGTAAAAACGTAGAAAATTGCCTTTGTTGTTTATCAGCGCTCACAGAACGCTGAAAACCGGGTATAGTTATGTTTTTATCTTCCAACCAATTAACACTTGACAACAAGATCATAGTTACCAATAAAAGTGTACGCAACAAGACATGCCTTATATTTTTTAGTACTGAGAAATAAGAGACAATTGGCTATCTCCGCTGCAATTCAGCAGGGACATGACATCTTAGAGTACAACTGTGATTTGAGCTTCCAGACACACAGAACCAGAAATCAGAAAAGAGATACAAGATAAAGATAATGTGTGCTATGATTCAAGTGAAATGAAATAAAGAGGTTTTGAAAGTATGAAGTAGAAGAATGTTTCAATGAAGTCAGAGAAATGTCTACTGAACACAAAGTACCTAACCTCTGATTGATATAAAAATAAAAATATAAAAAAAGTTTCATGTCACTTCCAGATGTGTTTTTTTTTAAATTAGATCACTCAGTTTAGATTTCTCTTTGCAAACAAACAAACAAAAAACCCAACATGTTCAATTTGTTGAGGGTTTTTCCTGAACTTTTACTTCTTGTAATGTTCAATTACATTTTCTGTGGTAGTGTGTTTATTAAAATAATGCTAAAGTGCGAACTTTTAAATATGATTCCCCTTTGTTAGATTCTCCTTTTATGAAGATAAGCAAATATGCTTAAGCTACATCTAGTTCGATCCCTTATCTCCATTTAAAGTTTAATATAGCAATTTATGTCGTGTACAATATCATCTTCATTTATCTCAGCACACAGTGTTATTCTCTGTATTATCTGTAAACCCTGAGCAATTTTTTTCATCTTCTTTGTGCTTCAAATAATTTAAAATAGCTTATATAGTAATTTTTACATTATATGAAAATGTTGAAATTTCCTATGGAAAAATAATATAACTCAGTTTTCTTTATTGAATACAAAGAAAGTAATAAAAGTCCAAACAAACAATTAAAAGATAAAAGTCATACCAACATCAAACCCCAAAGAGAGATGCAACAGAGTAAGATTTGATAATTTTCATTGGAAAACATAGGGAGGATAATATGATTCTTGCATAAGTGGACATTTAAAAGACTTTAGTAATGTTTGATGAATACAGAGAATGCCATTCTCCATCCTGTAGTAATTTTGTTCATGTAAGGGAATGGAACTTGGTATCATTGATCAGGACAAATATTCTACTTTTAACTTTTGTGAAATCTTGGTAATGCCATACTGTTTCATTGTGCATCAACATAAAATTACTTTGCATTATTTTATTTTTCAACATGGCCTTGTCATATATTAAATGGCTACATAAGAGCCTAGGAAGAAACCCCTAGAATAAGAATTCATCTTTTTGCTTAAAATGATTTCTTGCCGAATAGAAAATAAAGCATGCAGATGAAGAGTATATACACTTATTAGAAAAAGTACACAAATTAAGTGAGGCACCAATTTGATGCAAAGAGTCTAGTAAAAGGTAGACTGCACTAAATGGTAAAACTGAATCTAAACATTAAAACATTTGTTTGCAAAGAACTGAAGAAAGAACATTCTAATAAGAACAGTCAGTATATAAGTATATAAAGATAGCAAAATGAACTCCAGGATGAGAATGACTATATTAATGCAAACGTACCAGGCTTATTTTTAAAAACATTTTAAAAAGCATTTCTTAAGAATTTAAGAATTTATTTTTTATAATCAATAATTATGTTTTCTTTCCAGAGAGAAAATGATTATAATTCTCATCTTACAAAACTTTGTAAAAGTATTCTCCATCTATAGTTTTTCTTAAATATATCTTCTATGTGTTAACAAATATTATGACACTGCTGCATGATTTGTAATTAAAATAAGAAGATAATTTTATTGTATTTCATTGGCCTGATTATGTTATATATTTAAAAAGTCTTGAAACATAGCTAGTGCATATCAAAAATACTAATTATATAAGGGACAAAGAAAAAAATTATAAGTGCTCCTTAAATGGAAAAAAAAGATAGCATCAGGCAAATTTCATTATTACTTAATTCCGCATGCCTGGTAAAATCAGTCACTCATGTGGAACGCCTATTAAGTTTAGCAGGTGTTCTGCATAAGTATCTGACAGGAGACTGTTGTCCATTGAGCACAAGTCTAACTGTTAACAGTGATAAACCCAAGTGGAACTACTTGCCATATTAAAGGAGATTTATCAAAATTAATTAGATAGTTCATAAAAATCCTCCAAAAGATTGTTTTCTTTTCTTATAGTTCTAACCAAACTGTTTGTATATTTAGTGTTTTATTAGCATATCTCACTAATTTCTAAGAAGCAATATAGTTCTATTCCCATTGGACCATAAAGTCCTCAGGAGCTAATGTCAGGTGGGATTTACTTAGTATTTTGGAGATCAAAGCTTTCTCTTTTTCAGTGACATGTTCTAAATTCTCAACAGAGGATACTACCCAATGTTTTAGTTTAAATCCTTACCATTTTTATTATGCAAATTTAGCACTGGGGTGGGGCGGGAGTTTTCAATTGTATGCATCCTCTGAATCATCTGGTAAGAACACTAAATTTGCTAAATAAGCGGGTTTGGGAACGAAAAAAAAATTAGGGAAGAAAAGATTTTAGATGAATGAGGCTACTAGGTTAGTTATCCTCTTCCTCTGTGGTAAAAGTTAAAACACTTTTCTTAGTAAATTGCTAACATTTTTCATAAACTTGTTCTATTTATTCTTGTATTGTTGGGGATTAAAATATACATTGGATACCAAATATATAAGAAATACTCCCACGGTACCTGGAGGTTAATAAAATGGTAAATTATATTTAAAGATAGTGTTTTCTGAAAGCTTAAAATAGACAACTAAATAAGACAGGAATGGATAATTCTATCTTGGGACTGTTTTTTAAAAGATGTAAAAGATATAGAAAATCTCTTCTTTGGTTGTAGATATGAGATACATAAACATATATAAAAACACAAATTTGTGGCTTTATCTTTCCTAGCATAAAATGTCACTCTTTTAAGCCAGTGTTGTCTATCTGCTGTTTAATATTTGTTCACTATATTTTATCTTGAACATATATTATGGGAAAAATGGAAGAACAGTTATTTTTAAGTTTGAGTTTCATATAACAGATTAGATAACTCCTTTAACCATCTTAGTGTTTTGCCTTGTGGTTATGAAGTTAGATTCCCTACCCAAAAAGAAAAAAAATAATAATTGCAACCTACTTTTTTCCTGGTGATCTTTGATAAGAGCCATGTCTTGGAAGCTACTGTGTTTTAGTGCTAACTTATTTTCAGCTGAAGGGAAGGATCGAGCTACTCTGTTAATGATAAAACAACTATGATTATTTTGCATTTTTAAAATGTGCATACAAATCTTTTAATCTCTGCCTATACCCATCAGAACAATTCCCTTCCAATGTAATTATACTCAAAACGCAAGCGAGATAATAAGTATCTCGGAATTTAACTTGATAAATATTCATTTGCCTTATAGGGAAAAGCAAAGAACATTCTCATATAATTAGCTGCATATTTTTAAGCCACACTTTTATTGAGTTTTCTTAGGTATATTTTATGTATGCAAATCTGCTAATTTATAAGGTAAGAGAGGTGAGGAGGATGGAAGGAGGGAGGAATGAGCAATATTCATTCCCATCCTGCCCTCCTTTCTGGGGAATACGTTTCCTAATTACAAAAGAGCAATCATTTCTCCCAGCTCGGTGTCTTTCTTTTATTGAACCTAAGCTGGTCAGAGCCTTTAGTTTTTAAACTCAGACTTACCCTTCTTATTTGCTATAAAAATCCTTGCCTTCAAAACAAACATGGCTACAGTGAGAAATTCAGAAAGCGGTGGGGGAAAAATGCTTTACCATGGGTGTGGGGTAGGACATACAGTTTTGTTATAGCACCAAAGTCAGAGCAAACAAGCATTCATCTATGGATGGGGTATGTCACTTACACATCCTCAGACCTGGCACACAGCCACTAAAATGGAGGGTTATTTTTTTTTCCTTTTAACTGAGACACACTATAGAGCCAGCATTTTAAATATGGCAACAATTTACAGCTTGCACCTGCACTTGTTACTAAATCTACAGCCCAGTGTGCCCCTGTGAGGTTCCTGAGTCCTCTAACAATGAAGTTGCTTAAGAACACACACCAGGGGTAGCAACTGATTCTAAATCCAATACTGTGCAGTATCTGTGCCTCTCAGGGACTGCTGTTAGGATGTTTCCCATGAGAGGACTGCTTTCACAAAAATCACTTCTACAATTAATCAATTTCTGATGAAATTATGCACAAGTAGTTTTGTGAGGAGGAAATGAATCATTTTCTTTCCGATCTCTGTACAGCCACCTTCCATGAACTCTGTAATTGCCTCAATTCAGCATCTTAATTTCCTTTATCACTAGTCCTCAGGTTTTTCTTTACTTTCACTTAGTATGGCTCATGACTTTCTCTCCACCAACAAACTCTTAAGATAAGCTGGGGTTGGATGGAAGGGAAGGAGGTCCTCCCCTGTTGGTGGACTTGGAGGGGGCGGGGAGGAGGGAGATGAGGGAGGGAGTGGGAGGGTAGGAGGGACTGAGGGAGGGGGCTACGCCTGGGATTCAAAGTACCTAACCTGTGATTGAGATAAAAATAAATAAATTAAAAAAAAAGAGTTACCTTAAGATGAATCAAAGTACATGACAAACAGTGGTATTATGATTCTCTTTATGCCCAAATAACATATTTCATTCATTTATGTAATATTTACTTTAAATCCCAGTTGTAGCCCCCTCTCTCCTCTACTTCTGGTCCCATCCTCCGTCCATTTTCCCCAAGCCCCCTTCCCCTATTCCTCAGATAAGGGATGCATCCCTACCCATCCACCCCACCTTATTAAGTCTCATCAGGGCAGAGCACACCCTCTTCCCCTGTGGCCTGGCAAGTCAGCCCTGCCCGGGGAGAGTTATCAGAAAGCAGGCAGCAGAGTCCTGTCAGAGAGAGCTCCCCCACGCCAGCTATCATTACGAGGGAAGGCACTTGAAGCTTGAGCTGCCCATCTGCTATATCTGAGCATCCAATCTATGCATGCTCCTCGGTTGGGGCTTCAGTCTCCACAATCACCTCTGGGCCCTGGTTAGTTGGCTCTCTTGTTGTTTTCTTTTTTGCTTTGTAGAGCTCCTGGCACCTTGAGGTCCTTCTATCCTTCCTCCCACTTTTCCACAAAGCTCCCTAAACTTTTCTCAATGCTTAGCTATAATATTTTAAGAACTGAATTGGCTATTAAAAATGAAATAACAGAAATGATTCATGAGTATATCATTAGATTAAACTTAAGGAGATGCTCAACATCCTTAGCCATCAGAGAGATGCAAATCAAAACGACCCTGAGATTTCACCTTATACCCATCAGAATGGCCAAAATCAAAAACTCAAGTGATAACACATGCTGGAGAGGTTGTGGAGAAAAGGGAACCCTCCTCCATTGCTGGTGGAAATGTAAACTTGTACAATCACTTTGGAAATCGATCTGGTGCTTTCTCAGATAACTAGAAATAGTGCTTCCTCAAGACCCAGCTATACCACTCCTGGGCATATACCCAAAAATTACTCAAGTATACAACAAGGACATTTGCTCAACCATGTTTGTAGCAGCTTTATTTATAATAGCCAGAACCTGGAAACAACCCAGATGTCCCTCAATTGAGGAATGGATACAGAAATTGTGGTATTTTATACAATGGAATACTACTCAGCAATTAAAAACAAGGAAATCATGAAATTTGCAGGCAAATGGTGGGATCTAGAAAATATCATTGAGTGAGGTATCCCAGAATGAGAAAGACACATATGGTATATACTCACTTATTTAGACCTATAAGATATGATAAACATACTGAAATCTATACACCTAAGGAAGATAAACAAAAAAGAGGACCCGGGGTAAGATGATCAATCCTCACTTAGAAAGACAAATGGGATGTAGGAGAAAACAAGTAACAGGCCTGGAACCTACAGCAGAGGGCCTCTGAAAGACTACCTAGCAGTGTATCAAAGCAGAAACTGAGACTCATAACCAAACCTTCGGCAGAGTGCAGGGAATCACATGAAAGAATGGAGAGTTAATATTATCTGGAGAGGGTAGGAGCTCCACAAGGACCAAATATATCTGGGCACAGGGGTCTTATATGAGACTGTTTCTCAAACCAAGGACCATGTGTGGATATAACCTAGAACTTCTGCTTGCCTGTAGCCCATGGTAGCTCAGTATTCAAGTGGATACCCTCATGAGGGAAATAGGGACTATTTCTGACATGAACTCAATGGTCGGCTCTTTGACCTCCCACCCTGCAAGGGAGGAGCAGCCCTCCTAGGCCACAGAGGAGGACTTTGCAGCCAGTCCTGAAGAGACCTGATAAACCAGGGGCAGATGAAAGGGGAGGAGGTCCTCCTTTATCAGTGGACTTGGAAAGGGGCAGGGAGTAGATGAGGGAGGGAGGGTGGGATTGGGAGGGAATGAGGGAGCAGGATTCACCTGGGATACAAAGTTAATAAAATGTAACTAATAATAAAAATACAATTAAAAATAAAGAATAAAAAATAAGAAAAAAGAATGTGTTTAATAAAGGATGATATTTGCTGAAGATTTTTCTTTAATTTGGACAAGAGTTTTGCTTTCAAGTCTCAGTGTTCACTTAATGGAAGCTTAATACCTCCATCCACCATGGACAGAGAATAAGTCGCAGAAAAGGACATACAACTCTCCTGTGATAAAGTATGTGATATTGGAGAATGAAATTTTCAAATTCTGGGAGATAGTTACAGGGAAAGCCCTTAGAAGCATTGTTTGCACCCTCAGAAAAACAAAGCAAAACAAAATAAAGCAACATGGACAACAAAAGCAGGTTGAACTCAAAGTCTCTTCTTCCATCTGTCCAGAAGACTCCATGTTCCAACTCAAGAACTTTCTCCTCTGTCTTCCCTCTGCTTTCTGCCCTGAGTAACTTCTCCCCACGCTCCCAAGTGTTTATGCCTTGGACAGACCTATGCCACACTATTGAGCCTGAACACCACTAACTGTACCAGGAAGAATCAGACACACCACAGTTCCAGTGGAGTTAATGGCGAAAATACTCCAACAATGCGGAAGGGAACATACTTGAAAGTTGAGGCTTCCTTTCTGCCGCTTGAATTGCCTTCCTTCTCTGACATCTTCATGTGGCCCACATTGAGTGAAATGTCTTTGTTGCTATGTACAAATGTCTCCTGAGTGGGTCAGGTGAATTACAGGAGCCAAGTACTGCTTTTCTTCCTCTATAAATCATCCAGGTGTCATGGGGGGGGGGGGAGGGGACGGACGCTGAGATGGCTTTTTCACAGGTTTATTGTCATTGGTCATACTAACAGTCATTGTTTTCAAGTGCTTTACCTGAAAAGCACAAGCTGAATGTCAAAGTACAAGTGTGCTAGGCTTTTAAGAATTAAGTGTTTTTAAATTATTTCTATTTCTCACATAATCTTTGTAAATGATTAGCTTTTGAACACTTCTAGTATTCATTTCAGAGAAAGTCTATAAGCTGAGAGGCCCAGAGCATGAAAATCCTTAAAATTTTCCTAGCCTGTAGTTAGCATTCATGGGGTTTATCTATATGTTTTTCTTATTTAAAATAAATACATTAAAACCTTAGCATCTTATAATAAATACATTAAAACTTTAGGTCTTGTAATAAGACTGGAAAAGTGCAAGGATTTTGTGAAGTATTAAATGTGGCATTAATTATAACAATATTTGGAGTATTTCTTAATAAGTGATTTTATCTAGAAGGCAGTCTACTAGCGCTGATAATTGTCTGATGCTTTGCAGTTTTGTGAGTTCCTTTTTGCCAAGATAAAATGCTCATATCTCTTTTTATCCTTGTGATAAGGCTATGAAAATCTATGTTAAGCAATCCTTATATCACTGTATGAATACCAAGCTGAAGCAGCCTTTAATCAGTTCACCCCAGCAATTTTGGTTCTTTTCCCGTTTCCCTTTTGAAAAGGTGACACCCTCTCTGTGTGGCAAGCTGAATTATATTACAATATGAGAGGCTCCCGAAGACTATGCTTTAGTTTTGTATGTTTATAGAGAACTTTAACAAATAAAACAAATAATGGGCCAAAAAACCATGCGTTGTCAATAGGAATGGCCCTTTTGTGAGCCTCATGTACACAAGCAGGGTCTGATCTTGATCTATATTTTAATGTTTTCAATGGACTTGACTATATATTAATGAAAGTTGTCAGGAACTAGCAAACAGCATTCTTGGGCACTCCTCTAAAAGATTTGGCCATAGTAATTTGTCTAGCAATGGTCACCATTCTCAGCCCATCCCTCAGTATCCAACCAATGTTCACTAGTAGAGGTTCTTTTTTCCTGGAACACCCTTCTGGAAAGGCAAAGTATCCTCACATTATCCAGACCTCTACCCAGTCACAATATCTTCTTTAAGACCTTCCCAACACCTGTGGGTGGCCCTTGTGGCCCTGCTTTGCTATATCCTATCAACTGTCCATATTTTTCCAAATCATGAAAGTCTGTCGACTGTACTTTAACTTAGTCTATAATGATAACCTTTTTTTTTTTAAACCTATGTTGCTCGGTTCTATATACTCAAATTAAGAAAGGTATTTCAAATATATAACAGTGTCACAGTGAGTGGGTAAGCATTATATTTTTGTGTATGCCTGCGTATGGTACTCTGGATTGAACTTATTCGTTACACTTGCTAGATGCGTCCTCTTCCACTGAGCTACATCCTCAGCACTCTTTTCATTAATTTTTAAGTTATTTACTTATTATTTATTACATTTTATTCACTTTTGTATTCTGTCTGTAGCCCCATCACCTGTCTCCTACCAGCCCCACCCTCCCTTATGACTCTCCCCTAGTCCAATGATAAGGAGGATCTTCTCCCCTTCCTTCTGACACTAGCCAATCAGGTCTCATCAGGGCTGGCTGCATTATCTTTCTCTGTGGGAATGGATACAGAAATTGTGCTACATTTACACAATGGAATACTACTCAGCAATTAAAAACAAGGAAATCATGAAATTTGCAAACAAATGGATGGAACTAGAAATGATCATCCTGAGTGAGGCAATCCAGAAGCAAAAAGACACATATGGTATACACTCACTTCTAAGTGGATAGTAGCCATATAATAGAAGTTAAACATACTAAAATTTAGAGTCCTAAAGAAGCTAAACAAAAAAGAGGACCCTAGGAAAGACTCTGAAACCTCATTCAGAATAGACAATTGAAGTAGGAGAAGACAGCAAACAGGACAGAAACCTTCCCCAGGGGTCCTTTGAAAAACTTTACCTATTAGAGTATCAAAGGAGATACTGAGAATCATAGCCAAACTTTGAGCAGAATGCAGGGAACCTTATGGAAGAAGGGGGAGATAGAAAGACCTGGAGCTCCAGGACAGTTGCTCCACAAGGACAGCAACAGAGCCAAAAACCTGGTCCCAAAGAGGCCTGCAGAGAAAGGTATTCCAAGCAAAGATCATGCATAGAGATAACCTAGATGCACTGCTCAGATGAGGCCCATAGGCTGCTCAGTTTCCACGTGGTTGCCTAGTAAGGGGATCAGGGGCAGTCTGTGACGTGAACTAGGTGGGTGGCTTCTTAATTACGTCTTTCTCAACGCTCCTTTAACTTTATTTTGAGACGTAACATTGCTCAGGCTGGCCTGCGACTTGCTATGTAATCCAGGATCCAGGCTAGACTCAAACCCGTGCTCTTCCTCCCTAATAAATTGGACTTTATGATTTTAAGAGGTCAAATGAATAAGGTTATAGCAGAAATTCTTAGTATAAAATGCCCCTTCTATGACTAAATATATGCCTCAAGTTAAGAATACTTGTTGTTTTTGCAGAAAACCTTAGCACCCATGTCTGTCAGGGCTTAAAACAGCCCGCAGTTCCAGGATATACAATACCCTCTTCTGTTTTCCTTTGGTACCCACATACTGGTCCCAAACGTTCACACACAGATTTTTTTAAATTTTCCTTTTATTTCGTAGTAAAATTGAGATTAATCAAAGAATCAATGATGGTTTTTGTCATAGGGCTTTCTTATAAGTCATCTAAAATTTCGGAAAGTTTATCATGTTTTGTTATCTGGCATGTTTGTGTTCAGTAACCCAGTAAAGTAACTTTAATGTGAAATTCCTAGTATTTATTGAATTTATTATTCACATGTTTTCACCTTTAATTACTCATTACTGGCTTATTAAAGGAAAGTATTTACTTCTCCCCTAAAGCTTTAATGTTTACTTCCAACTTGGGAATTCAATTGCATTATCAAATAAATTAAAAATAAAAATAGTCAACAACTATATAGAAGAAAGTCTAATCTTAACTGAATGTGAATGGCAAACTAGTTCCCCTGCTAAGTACTTAATATTTATAGCTTACCCAATCCTCACAAATGCTCACTAGTGTTTTTTAACATTCTTTTTTCATAATTTAATAAATTGATGTTGAGAGAGAGTATGTAACTTTCTTTAAAATTACCAAATGAACAGGAGGGAAATTGATAGTTAAATTCATGCTAGCTCACTGAGAGCTACATTAGAACTAATATGCATTATTTCATTCTGTGTGTCCGTACTCCCTAGGATACAGATACGAGGGAAACAGAAATGAGAATTCAAAGAGAGTCATTAATTTGCCAAAATAAAGAGATAGTCTGCTTTAGGCCCGAGTTTCTTCTCATCACACTAACTCTGAAGGGAGAGTAAGGTTTCTAATACAGCTATAGCTTTGTGAATTGGCTGAGATTCAAGAGAAAACAGACTTCCTTAATTGTGTCTTGCAAAAGTCTCTAAACTTACCCCACAGGAATTTCCCCACTGTGTTGGGATGTGACACAGATGCTATCAAAATGTCAGCGTGAAGCCCAGTCTCAGCCCTCCAGTCTCTGTAAAATGACTGTAAGTGTGAGAACCCTATCCCTTAAGCAGGGACCTTGTTCCTTTTTCACAGGGGGTATTTCCAGAAATCACAATTTCATTTCTAACCTTCAGAGGAAAAAGCAGTCCACATCCGTGACCCAAATGCAATCTTACTATTCATCACATTGGATTTGTATTGACTTCTTCAAGTGAAAATTGCATACTTTAGGGAACATTATTTTTAGAATCATGTATTATGAATGTGTAACTGACCTCAGGTAGATGTTCAAAGCCTTTCTGAATTAGTAATAGTCTATGAAGTTAATACCTCTCTGGGAAGAGGTAAATAATTAATGCTTTGTTTTAATAGTTCTCATTTTAACATGAATATTCATACTGTAGATTATAAGAAAAAAAGAATATGTTAGAATTGCCTAAACTCTGGGAATGTATATATGATTACTCTTAGAAAGAGAAACTAAAACATTAATCTTTTGATTATTTAAAACTATTATATATGTTTAAATTTAAATGAAATCATCAATCCTATAAATCTGATCATCTGTCTCTGTCTGTACATGGTGAGTTGCTCCATAAAGTGATCACCCTTAATTTCCCACACAAAAAGATACTCATGAACTTATTTTAAAAGAATATTTCTACCCATTTAACATAATTTTAAGAAAAAAATGTCATAATACAATATGAGATTGGACTCCATAAAAAGCGATTTATGATGGAAAATTATATGCATATACTTGGATGCAAACTCAGTGTAAATGCCTATACAAACACAAAACATGAAGCTCAAAGGCCATAACTAAAACTTCAACGTATTCAACAAACTGGTGATCTATTTGTGATTAGATCATGAATTCATTACAATTTTAGTTATCATTGGATTATAGAGATATTTTTTCCTAGCAGCTCACACTGTTTCAACACTGAGGACCCTCATCAATAACAAACACTAGACTCCCCAAAACTTGTGCCTGTGACTATATTTTCATTTAGTTAAGGTCTTCAAGCAAATCTTAAATCATGTTCCTGTGTGAATTTTTGACTTATCATAGTGTCCTCCTGAATAACCAATTGAGTAGCGTGTCCTATACTCCATAGTTCCTTCCATTTGGATTCGAAAACTTGTTCCTCCCCTTTTGTAAACAGCAGCAACAACAGCAATACAGCAACAACAAAACCCAAAACTAATAACAACAAAACCCTTTTTGTATATCACTCTACCTAGCCCCTTCAAAATGGTTGGACATGTGATTTTACACACAGGATTTAAACAACACGATAACAAATTAGCTTCATAAAACCTCCTTTAAGAAACCCAACTGGATTTTCATTCAGAAAGTAATGCCATCTTTAATGCACATTGATTCTTAGTTATTTGAAAGTTCACTTTTCATTGTTGTTCCCTTTGTTCATCTTTAAAAGATAAAGAACTTTTACAAAAATAAATAATTTGATGCCAATTTTGGCTTCCTTTTGGTTATTATTGTCAAGTCCTGAATTATAGAACATTCCCATGATCTAAATAGCACTAACTGAAATGGCAATGAATGGCTTTATTTAAGCCAGGCGAGACTTAAATAAAATTAAACAAAATATGGTTTTGTGAATTTTAGCCTCTTAAAGATATTGTGAGAAGAGTCTAATTTCCTTTTGTCTAATAGTAGACTTGCCAAGCAAAAATTAAGTCATTTTGCATAGCAATAGAAAATTTGAATTTTGGAAAAGTGAAACAAAGAAATCACTTTACCACGCAAGACGCTATGGTGACCTTCTGTTCTGAGCATCAGAATATAGTATTCATGTTAAGAAGCAACCATCCAAAACTAATCAGAACTTCTACTCATTAGAACACAAAATATTTGTGCTCTTTCACATTTCATTTTGAAAGTTATTTCAGAGAAATTTCTTGAAACATTAAAATCAGTAGAGACTGAAAAGGAAGCTAGACAACGATAGATGGGCTCTATTTCATTTTCTTTGTGATTTTATTCTCCAGTTGGTAGCTGTGCTTTGAAGAAAATTTAATTCCTATCATATATGCAGTGTTTTGTTTTATTTAGTTTATATATGACTTATTATATAGCATATAATGAAAGTACCAAACTAAGATATTTTTTGAGACAGGGTTTCACTGTGTCGCCCTGGTTGTCCCAAGACTCTCTTTGTAGACCAGGCTGGCCTCAAACTTTAATATTCTCCTGCCTCTGCCTCCCGAGTGCTGGGATTAAAGGCATGCACCACCACATTAGGTGTAAATATAAATACATACATATATATTTATATATATATATTTACTTGAGTATTGTATGCAAATCAGCTGCTTAAGCATGTTTAATTTTCAGCATCTGCTTCTTGGGAGTCAAATCAATGTATACCTGATTTCAGTATAGTAAGTTCCTAAGCTGGGTATTCTCCACTTGGAAATATTGGAAGAAATGTGCCAGTAAATTTGAAGTATTGTAAGGAACAATGAACGAATGCATTAATTATTCAAGATTCAATAATTCAAACAGAAAGTAGAACAAACAAGGTAAAAGACGTGCAACATTCAGTGTGTTTTCTTAAGAACTCCTTGACAGTTCATTGAAAAATATTTTCTACCTATAGTAATCCTCTGCTATGTGGTTTGTAAAACTATATTTCACCAGTGAAAACAATTGAGAAATAAAAAGGACCTTTAAGATTTCTATGTACTCTATTACGTTTTCTTTGCAATGTCTTATTTTTGAGACATTTCATGTTTATAAAGCTAGAAAGGCCACATATCTGGCTATCCATCTCCCCAAGTTCTAGTCCTTCTGTTATCTTTATCTGCTGAGCAATTTGGATTTTTTTTCAAAAAATAAATCACTTTTTATAAATGGCTCAGAGCTTCACAAAGAACGAGAAGAAAGTCTTTATTCTTCCATCAAGGAAGCTTTGTTTCATTTCTCTTTCACCTGGGTCACTGGCCTGAGGTTTGAAAAAAATGAATTTTCTTTTTTCTACTGTTTGATGTTCTGAAAAAAATAAATCTGACAGAAAGTTTCTAAGGTGGGGAAAGAAATAACACATATGTAAATACATGTAGTATCTAGATATATAGTTTTGCTTATACTCATGTAGTATATAAAAACAGAAATTTGCTTATGTATACATATAGTAGCATCTATTTAGAATATGTACAGTAGTCAAATAATATGTTTTAGATGGCCTTCAAGCTGGACAACAGAAAAATCGGGTCAGTGTGTTTTGTGTGTGTATTAACAAGTCAATTTGACAAAAGTGTCCATTGTTTGAGACAAGGACTTTCTATTGTACTCAAGGCTGATATCGTTCCTGATCTTCCTGCCCCAACTGAGAAATTTTGAGATTATAGATTTGCACCACAACATTTACCTGGTATAATTTCTGACTTTATTTTGAGAAAAATGTAAGAAGTTTCCTTGCACAGATCATGTCTGTGGAAGCAATACATGTCAGAGAAGTATTAATTTATAGTTAGCAAGAAATCATTACTCTCTTAGGGATAAGTTATATTGAAGTACATTCTACTTGCTATTAAAGAATAAAGGTTTCTAAATTAAATTTCTCCATTGTTTTATCTTCTGGGCTTAAAGTGAAATCATGTCATTGACGATGTCAAAGTCCATGTTGGCAGGGATTCTCCTTCTGAATTTCTAATTCTCTGTGTCTAGACTGGATATTCACATGTGGATATTTTATAAGAAACGTTCACTCTACGATTTATTTTCAAAATCCTAATTATATAAAGAAAAATAAAACAAGAACACATCAGCTGTTCAAATTGACAAATATCTCATATTGGTTTTGGCACATTGATTTCCCATAGATTTGTACATGGGTGAACAAGTACGAGCTGGTATTGGGCATTCCTAACTTTTTCTTTTGGTTAATGAAAGTCAGCTCATCTATGCCTCTTTTCATAGTATAACATTCCACCTTGTAACTTGGCACTTTTCAACTCAGGGATTTTTTTTATTTAATTTTATTTATATATTTATTTATTGCAATTTATTCACTTTGTATCCTCGCTGCAGACCCCTCCCTCGTCTCCTCCTAGTCCAACCCACCCTCCCTCTTCTCCCCCTATGCTCTTCCTCTAGTCCCCTCCTCTTCTATCTGACCCTAGCCTACCAGGTCTGATGAATGCTGGCTGCATTCTTCTGGGGCCTGGCAAGGCCGCACCCCCAGGGGAG
This sequence comes from Pachyuromys duprasi, assembly GCA_028658305.1. Classification (NCBI taxonomy): domain Eukaryota; kingdom Metazoa; phylum Chordata; class Mammalia; order Rodentia; family Muridae; genus Pachyuromys; species Pachyuromys duprasi. Next base: position 80,232,475 of record CM053753.1, on the reverse strand, counting down.
GTGATCAAAGATCTGGCCACTTAGTTCATGTCAGACACAGTCCCCGTTCCCCTTACTAGGATACCCACTTGGAAACTGAGCAGCCTATGGGCTTCCTTTGAGCAAGGGGTCTAGGTCCTCTTCATGCATGGTCCTTAGTTGGAGTATCGGTCTCTGCAGGAACCCCTGGGCCAAGGTATTTTGGCTCTGCTGGTCTCCTTGTGGAGTTCCTGTCCCCTCCAGGTTTTTCTATCTCCCTCTTATTCCATAAGGTTTCTGGCACCCTGCCCAAAGTTTGGCTATGAGTCTCAGTATCTCCTTTGATAACTGCTGGGTAGAGTTTTTCAGAGGTCCTCTGTGGAAGGCTCCTATCCTGTTCTTTGTCTTCTACTTCCGATGTTTATCCTGTTTGCCCTTCTGAATGAGCATTAAGCATCTTCCCTAGCGTCCTCCTTGTTTAGCTTCCTTAGGACTATAGGTTTTAGTATGTCTATCCTCCATTATATGGCTAATATCCACTTATAAGTGAGTATATACCATATGTGTCTTTATGCTTATGGGTTACCTCACTCAGGATGATCTTTTCTATTTCCCACCATTTGCCTGCAAATTTCATGATTTCCTTGTTTTTAATTGGAGAGTAATAAGTATTCCATCGTGTAAATGTACCACATTCTGTGGTTTTGTCTTTAATTTTTCTCTTTTAGGTATATATACATATATATATTAAAAATTATTTAGAAATGTATATATTTATTTCTAATATATATTTCTATATATATTTCTAAATCATTTAAAAAACATACCTGCATAAATCTCTTCCTTTTTTGTCTTGTTATTTGTCATTATTATGGATTATGTATAGGTCATGGATGTGTTAGTTTTTGCTTTTGGATCATTTTGTGTCTTCATTTATTTCAGTATTGAAGGTCTGTTAGGTACTCATTTAAAGACTCAGTTATAAATTTGCTCTGCTCTAAAGGGTAATCAATGGTAAAATCAGGGCTGAATTTGGATCTCCTGAAACTTGTGTTTGTCCTCATTTTGATGTGAGTAGGTACTGTTGAAACTTGATCTATTTATTTTAAATTAAAGGGTTTTTTTAATGCTCAGTATTACCCTGAAGTTTGCAAATGTTAGGGTAGTATTGTAAACTCTGACACTTGGTTAAAACATGAGTGTCACATGCTGGTTTATTTTTTATTTTAACTATGTATCTATGTATCTCTGGGTTGGCTTGGAAATGTCTGTGTAAACCAGGTTAGGCCCAAACTTGCCTATGTCTCCCAAATACTGTGATTAAAGTTTGTGCCAATGTACTTTGCTTTACCTAGTGCAATCCCAAACACCAGATGTTAATATGCGTTCCATTCAGACTCCTTTCAGACTGAAATACAAATCAATAAATACACCTAATAGCTAGTTTAAATGAATCTGTTTTTATGTGCATAAAACTGTTTATGTGTTTAGGAAAAAGAACAAAAGCCAGAATTCACCTAGTGAGTTTGAAGCCAGTTGGGGGTACATAAATGGGACTTTTCTTAATCCAAAATAATAAAAACAAGTGTGACCTGGAGTAATTCACATTGATTTCTAACCTGCTTATATATCAGCTCTTTGACTCCTGATCAGTTTTCTTTATTATATAGTTTTACATATTATTTCTGCAATATGAGACCTCACTGTACCTTTTACATTATTGTTACCAAAGTTAATAAACTCAAAGTCTCAAATTTGTATGGCAAAAAAAGACTGATTGGCATTTCTTCTAAAACTGTCAAATACTTTTAGAATCTCTCTGCTAGCAAACATCCTAAACCCTTTAAGCACAGCCCCATTAATCCATTTATATGATGCCTCACCATAAAAAATTTGTAGTCTATCACACACTCTGACTACTAAGAAATGTGACATATTTGTAGACTAAATGACAATGTACTTTAAACATAAAATATAAACAGGGAAATTAGATTGCTAGGCAAAATATATCTAATGTGTAATATAAAAGTTATAAAATTATCATGAACTGCGTGAATTAACATGGTTACAAATTGTTCTGCCAAAGTATGAAACTCAAAGTATAATAAAAGCCATTCTTTCTTTGCTTATTACAACAATTCTATTGTTCTAGATTCCTTGCTTTCAAATACTTAGAAGCTGAGTCCTGTGTTAACTCATGCAAATAAAATTAGATTACACGACTTTAATCCTAAAAAGCTTTCTTCCCATGTTTAAGTCTCAATTTCTCCATCAGAGAGATGATGATATGATTTGTCCTATAGTGCTCTTGAGGATAAATGAGAGTGTATGTGGATGTCTGAGTTTGGTAGGAATTCATTAAGAGGAAGATATCAGGGAAGAGTTGGCTGCCTCTTTGTGAGGTGGTAGAGTTAGAAAAATTAAAATTAATGAGAAACATTATCCCTAAGAGAATTTTGAGTTTCTATTTTAAAAATCCATGCCCATTGGTGTTGTTTGTGTGAAAGTGTGTCTCTGTATATTCAATTATCAGTTTTGTTCCGATAGAAAGCTATCACCAATCTCATATTTTGTAACTATTTCTTCCTTCATCACCTGTGTAAGGCAGTCTAGAATTGTATCTGATTGTCTTTAGTAAAGAGCTGATGGCCAATAGCTGGTCAGGAAGTGAAAGATGGATCTTACAGACAGAGAAAAGAATGATTGGAGAAGATCAGAGGCCAGAGACATAGGAAGGAACAGATACACCGGGCTGAGTAGAGGTAAAGAACTAGGCACATGACAGGGTATGAGGCAGAATAGTCAGATAAAGTTAGGTTAGATAGCAGAGAGTATCCGCAGCTTTCAAAAGCCTAAGCTTTTAAATATGTGTGTGTGTATACATACATACATATATATATGTATATATATATATATAAATGTTTTCTATATATTTCCTGTCTTTCCTCTGAGTCAAATTTCAAGACCGAAGTTATTACTGTCTTCATAGCAATATGAAAGAAAAATCTATGATTTTAATTTTCTTCCTCAAATTATAATCAAGAGAGTTGTTCATGGGCTTATATGTGAGGAATAAAGTACTCCAGTAAATAAGTAGAGATATTTGATGTCAAATAGTTTTTTGTGATTTTCCTCCATTTTTTAAAGCATGGAAAGGGGTCATATGAATACACACACTTCTGTGTGTGGCAGAGAGAGAGAGATTAAATCATTTATTTGAATGCCGGTTTCAGTCAACCACACTGAGGGGTGCATTAGGAATAATAGAAGCTTTAGTTGCCATTGCCATCCCTCCCTCAACACAGACTCAGCAAAGCTGCCCAGTGCCAGATGGTGGACTGCTGGTTTGCTGGGTGGCACAGATTTTAAATGAAGGGCAAGGCGCAGCATTATTACCTAATCACAAATGTGACTTCTTTCTTCTGTACATGTACTATGAGAAGGGTTAGTCACATGCATCCATCTATTCTATTGACCATTCCTTGATAACCCAAGATGCCATCTACAATATCCTCTTTTGTAGGCTGATGCAATCCACCTAACCACAAAAGACAAGAAAGCTTTACATGGGACCAGATTATTATATATCTCTTTCCATGAAGAAATTCTTGAGAGGATCTTTAAAATGACCAGCCAATAGACTATGTTCACTCTAAGTGAACTATTTATATTTTATCAAATTCTAGATTTACTAGATTCATCATTCAGCATGAAGGGAAATGTATGATTCCATCAGTCAGCATATGACATTTATTCATGGAAAACAAATGAAGTTTCTTAATTTCAATGAATGAATTCTCCATTGTAAATGTTTTCCTATGTGTTTACTATAATTGAAAGTTTTCTTCCGAGTTTGTTATGGAATATTAATTTAGAAACTATAGAATTTATGTTGGTGTTCTATGACGATTAACTAATAAATAAGTTAATGTCATACATGGATGGATTATTAAAGTCTACATGTGATGCTGTGTTGCCCAGTTGATATAAATGTACTTACATATACTTAAATAAGTAATGAATGAAATTATACAAGACCAAACCCAGTTTTTTGAAGGCAGAGAGAAGAGAGATTTTCTTGTCTTCTCTTCAACCAAGCTTGGATGGCAGGCCCAAGCCAGCTTATTCCGCTCTCAGGGTAGGTGGTAAAGATGCAAGCTCAGGCCCTCATGTTACCGCAGCATTTACTTTCTCACAGAGTCCTCTCTCAAACTCTAACATTTGTCATTTTAACAAGCAATTTACCTCAAGATCCCAATAATTTCATGGATACTTATTTTGAAAAAAGCTGACTAAATCCACACAGCGTATTGAATAAAATTGAATTTACAAAAAATCCTAGTAATATAAATTTTATGTTTTCCTTTACACAAATGTTGTATGTTGGTCTCTGGGTTTGATGGAATTTTACCTTATCTCCATTTGCTTGAATGGCTACAAGTCAGCATTTTATAATTGTAATATACAATATTTTTAATTTCATATTTATACATTAAATGTAGAAACAATGTGTAAATTTTTAAATGCTTGTTCTCATAAAAAATCCCAAGTAATTTTGGAGAATCATTACTTTACATTAACATGTCATCCTTTTACTTGTGCAAAACTTGTATTAGCAGAACATAATTCAAACCATGCATGAGGCTTTGGATTCAATATAAGTACCTCAAAATATGATAATTTCAAGATAAAAAACACAATTGTTGAACTAACTTGATCCTGAGTCAGTTTTTACAATTATATTTGATACATAAAAGTTACACTTCACTTTAGAGCACATTAGGACCAAAAATCAAGATGTGAATGATGACAGCTTTACAAGCTCTTCAAATCTCTGGTATTATTTAATCAAATATTTCATGAAAGTATTTTAGTTTTGTCTTCAATTAAAAATGCAATGTTTTCCTCTGAGAAGGTATCAGAATAATCTTAGGCAAAATGCTTAAAAAATCAATATCATCATCAATATTTTCTGCCTAACAATATATTTTTTCCTGGGGCACTCTGGCCAAGGAAGCAGATATTCCCCTCTCCCTCTTCTCCTCCAAACCCATGCCATTTTGAGCTAAAGTCTACATGCTCAGTCTTATCCACAGCTCTGTAATAGACTACCTGCCATGGCCTCTTCCCATTGTGTTCTCCCATTTCCAGAGGACTAGGAAGATAGTGGTAGAACACCCTTTTTTCCTCCCTTCAGTAAACACCCCCAACCTACTCTCTAGCCCATCCTGATTCCTAAATGCCAGCTACCAATACTGAGAAAGACATTTAATCTTAAATTCCCATTGGCCACACCAGGCAGGATCAACAGGAATTTCCAGCAGAAAAATATTCAGCCACCACAAGAGTACAACAGAAACCAAGAAATGGAACACATACCCAACAAAGATAAAACCAGATATCATCACCTAGAATTTCAGTTGTCCCAAATGTAAAGCATAGATGTAAAGCATAAAAACACAATCAATGAAAGCCAGGACAAAATGTCAACCCTACTGCAGCAGGCCCTGAGAAATGCCACATAGCTGACTCACAGGGCAAGAAGCTTAAAAGAGCCTTTATTGACTAGATAGCCAGGGACCTTGGATTAAACCAAAAACTACTGTTCTACTAAAAAGAGCATAGCTATAAGAAGACTCCTACTGACATTTCTCTATATACATAGATCAGTGTCTTGTTCAGCCACCATCAGAGAAGCTTCATCCTGCTGCAGAGTGAACAAATACCCATAAGCAGAAAATACACCAAGAGGAGAAAACTTGAAACACTCAGTCCTAACTGGTATGTCTCCCTCAAAATCCTCTCCTCAGGACTCAGGAAACTCTGTAGAAGAGAAGGCAGAAAGTGTTTAAAACCCAGAGGGGATAGATGATACCAAGGAATCAAAGACCTCAAAGTCAACAGAAAAAAAAAAAAAGAACTCCTAGAGACAGAGGCAACAGGAACAGGTCCTGCAGAGATCTTTGCCAGTTGGGGTCCTAGAGCTTAAAGGCTAAGGGGACACATGTTCCCATCCTTAAGCCAGAAGCAATTTCCAATTGATGACCATTTAAAAATGAAAATTTAGTTTGTTCAAAGAGATTCTCAGTGTGCAAACAAACTACCCTTAAGGGTAGACTGCATGTCCAGCAGTAGGTGCCCAACAGAAAATGAATTCAATGGCATCTTTGAAGGTTCTTTGACTCATAATGTCACCTCAGGGCTCCCCCCCCCTTTATTATGGTTCTTCAGTTTTTATTACATACACATAATATATAATATAATAATATACAAATAAAGAGAACCAGTTCTTAGGAAATCTTTTATTAGGATTTCTATGTCTGTGATAAAATTCCAAAGCATATATTTGAATTACATTTCCACATGGTGGTCCATCATTGAGGGAAGGCAGGACAAGAACTCAAACAGGGCAAGGACCTGGAGGCAGGTACTAATGCAGAGGCCTTAGAAGAGTACTGTTTATTGGCTTGCTCATCATGGCTTGCTCAGCCTGCTTTCTCATATAACACAGGACCACTAGCCCAGGATAGCACCCCCATAAAGGGCTGGGTCCTCACCTATCAATCACTACTTAAGAAAATAGTGTACAGCTGGATTTTATGGGTGCATTTTCTCAACTGAGCTTCATTCCTTTCAGATGACTACCTTATGTCAAGTTGCCTCAAAACTAACCAGGACAATTATTGATTTCGGTTTTGTGTTTTTAAGGAATTCCTGAGTATGGAAATAAAAGGGCCTTTATGTCTATATATCTTTGTTTTGTCCTTTTCCAGTGTGTTAGTTTTTGTTTTGTTTTGTTTTTATTCCTTATAAGAATGTTTGTTTTCTAATGAGACACAGAAAGAGGATAGATCCAGATGGGAGGGAGTATGGGGCTAGACTAGCAGGAGAAAAGGAGTGATATTTTAATCAGAAATCTAATATATGAGAAAAACATCTATTTTCAATGAAAAGAAAAAAGATTGTTCTGCAATTAGGAGATACCTCAGAGAGTCGCTCCTGGGTCAGGAAGCCATGTATTTATTTCTCTGTGTATATTTGTATGTACTTTTAGAAACTGTGTATCTTAAAATCTCAATAAAATTGAGGCAAATTATATTTGTTTATAAGAAGTATATAATGCCTTTAGTAGCCCAGCACTGTTGTTCCTTTGAAACTCAAACAAAGAAATAAGCATCTTTAAAATTATTACAGACGCAATAATGATGTAAAGTGAGAAACTGTTGAACTTTCCATTATAGTCTCAATATGTTTCTCTTTGTTTTTATTGTTGACAGAAAAGACATAAAATTCAGTGTTCAATATACTCTTACTAGATTTGGGACTGAAATGGGAAGCATCAGAAAGAGCACTTTATTCATTAAGCTACTTTTGTGAGGTTGGAAAGGAAAATGATTGTGGCTTATTAGTCGTTTCCTATAAACACTCAAGAGTTCAGCTTACTGAAAGCAATTGATATTAGTGGGATCCATGGCACAGTAGAATAACTAATGGATGTCACTGGAGCTTTTAATTCTCATTATGCTACTTAATCGTTAAAGGTTATTTAATATAATTCTTATTGATGAGTATCTTTAAAGCTTGGCTGCATCAAGAACTTGTTTATTGAATTGTTTTACGTTACCTTAGGCCAATTTAGTAATCTGTTTTGATATTCACACAAAAATAAAATTTGCAGCACCTATAGTATGGCTTTTCTTCTAATGCCTTTTTAACTGACAGAATACATGCAAGTTCAATGACTGTGTTTTATTAAAATTAAAATAGTAAAGAAATAACTAAAAATAATTAATAATTTATGCATCCTAACTTGTGAGTGAATCATGCAGTCTTGATTTGGTGTTATATAAGATTTAATCAGAATTGTATTTACTTGTAGTTTTTCTATTTGCATTTTGACTAAAATATAGTAAAAATGAATTTTAAAAACAGCCCGTTTTCATAATTAACATACCTTTGGCCCACCTGGTTTCCCTGCTTTGCATCAATTCTTATTTTAGTAAGAAGGTCTTAGAGGGAAAGTGTATGAGAGAGAAGGGAAGAGATCATATTACAGGTATACCCTAACTATATGAAAAATCAATGTGGAAAGAGAAGAGCCAGTCAGAAGTTACTTCTTCAAACTGATCGTTCTTCCTCCTTTGAATTTTGTTCAATTTACTTGCATATTTCACACTGTTAGGTTTTCCTGCCTTCCTCAAGCTACCAAAATGATGCCTTTATCTTAATGTACTTTGAGAATGACCATGCCCTCGACCGCTAACTGACCTGTTGCCTGTGTCCCATCCCCACTTTTTTGCGATTTAATTTCATTGAACATCACTTTCAAACTATATGAACTATTTACTATTTTTACATTTGTCTATCAAACATGCCTATGCCCTTTTAACTACATATGTTAACACACATCTATGAATGATTTATTTTCTAATGAAATTTCTCATTTTATAAATACATATTTCTGAAGACATAACTAAGATAAAATATGTCTCCTGAAAATTCCAATTTCAAAATTGCTTAATAATATAAAACATTAACAAAAGTTTCAAAATGATGTTATGAAGGTCCAAATATATGCTTGTTTTCTCTCAATATGCTTTTATAATCATATATGTATATACACACTTCAAATAAATATTTAAAGCATTGATTTAACAAATTTTAAAGATTTAGATGGTGCTACCAATTTAATCTAGTACATTCTTATTATACCTTCCTCCAGCAGTTCAAAGTTAAGTTGAGAATATCAGAATATAGGTTCAACTGTAAATGAATTTTTCATTTTTTTCCATGTAGACAATGTAGTTTACTGTCCCTGTCATTTATTGTCTTCATGGAGAAGTCAAAAATAAAGAAAAGAAAACTCTGAAACTGGGAATCAGATAGTGTGAAGTAACAGAGAGTATTTTCCACCTCTTTCCCAGATACAGGCTAATGGCACCGTGTTGTGTTTTCACTCCTGCTCTACTCCTGTGCTCCCACTCTTGCTCTTGTTCCATTCTCGCTCTCTCTCTCTCTCTCGTACAGACTTGATAAGAAAGTATAGTACGCTGTCATCCTTGAATGGAAATCTTATGGCATCCCCTAGTACCTGAGCCAGTCCAGGATAGATTATATGCTATGAAGCTTGTCTAGCCCCACTGAAAGTTAGTGAGTCAGAATCCCCTTTGTTCTCCTGACTGCAAGGAGATGCTCTCTCCCTCTCTCCCTTCAAAAAGCATTTCTAACTCTCTATGACCATGATGGTAACATGTGTTCTGAAGTTTCTGGAATTGAAGGTCTCTCCTGGATGCCTCATCAGTTATACTATAAATGTTGTTTCTCCAGTGAATCACGTCCTTATATCTGAAGGTCTGCTCCCCCAACAAAGTTTATATACAGAGCAACCTTGTGTCATATCCATTCTAGGAAACGACATTTTAAATTTTAACAGATGATCATGCTACAACATTGAACCACTGAGAAGCCTAAAGCATTTGGATTCTGGAAATCATGAGGTTCTTCTGAAGACCAAATCAAACCACATATATACAATGGTTGTGGGAAACTTTACATTGTTAGACAGCACTAATTTATTCTTGTCATCATTAGTAGTTCATATGAAAAGGTAAGGATCCCAGCCTTTCTGGGAATAAACTCTGGCCCTGTATAAAAGCACAGCATAACTCCTATCTTGTGAGGCTGAGACAGTGTTCTCTTGGCTTGAGTTTTCTATTTCCCAAACTTAAAGTGGATCTAATGCCTGTATTTTGTGAGTACAGATATGGCTTAAATGCGGTCATAAATGGATGGCATATTTCTGAAAAACATTATACAGTATTTGATAATTAAGAGGAATATTTCTTATATTTATGGTTGTGAGCCTAGCCTTTAAAGGTCACTTATATAGACCTATAAGATAGGATAAACATACAAAATGTGCACCTAAAGAAGATAAACAAGAAAGATGACCCAAAGGAGGATACTCAATCCTTACTTAGAAAGACAAATGGGATGGACATGGGAGGTAGGAGAAAAAAAGCAACAGAACAGGAGCTTACCACAGAGGGCCTCTGAAAGACTCTACCTAGCAGTGTATTAAAGCAGATCTGAGACTCATAACCAAACCTTCGGCAGAGTGCAGGGAATCATACGATAAAAGGAGGGGGAGGTTAATATGACCAGGAGAGGAGAGGAGCTCCACAAGGACCAAATATATCTGGGCACAGGGGTCCTCTGTGAGACTGTTTCTCCAACCAAGGACCATGTATGGATATAACCTAGAACCCCTGCTCTGATGTAGCCCATGGTAGCTCAGTATCCACCTGGGTTTCCCTAGTAAGGGAAAGAAGGATTATTTCTGACATGAACTCAATGACTGGCTCTTTGACCTCACCCCCAGAAGGAGAAGCAGCCTTGCTAGGCCACAGATTAGGACGTGGCGACCACTCCTGAAGATACCTGATAAGCTAGGGTCAGATGGAAGGGGAGGAGGACCTCCCCTATTGGTGGACTTGGAAGGGAGCAGGGAGGAGATGAGGGAGCCAGGGCAGGATTAGGAGGGAAAGAAAGAGGAGGCCAAGGCTGGGGTACAAAGTAAATAACGTGTGATTAATATAAAAAATAATTTTGAAAAGAGGACTACTTCTAATGTGCTAAAGCAAGTTCAACATATAGTAAAAAAAAAAATCAGTGACAGTCATCACAGCTAACATTTAATAAGTATGCGTTCACATGAAGACACTGGAGAGTTTTCATATAAATTCTGTTATAAATTACCATGAAAATATACAATATTATTACATGTCACTTGCTATACTAACTTTTCTTGGGGAGACACGAACAAATTTCTATCCAGCATGTATAGAGCATAAATGACAGACCTGAACTCAGTTCCACCAAAGGCAACTTGCTGATCCAGTGAGTTTATTGGACTTATTTACAAGCATGTGTCAGGGTTACTTTCAAGAGGACATGTGACACCCCAAATAGCTTCATCATTGTGAAGTCTCACTCCATGTTGATGACAGCTCCAGAGACGCTAGACCATGGAGTCTCACTTTTACTTAACTTCTTTTTTCCTGTATTTACTGTCTCAGAAAAGCACTTGCATATCGAGGAGGGCAAGGAAGACAATGAGTAGAAGAAAGTGTGGCCTTCCCCTTCTGTCTTCAACTAGGGAATGTCAAAAGCTTCATTATTAGTACCACAATGGTACCATTCTGTTCCATTACTTGCTACAGCTTCAGACGTCAGGTAATCTACACTCCAAGGTAGCAATGGAGTGAGCACGTTGTGCAGGAAGTAAAAAAAACACTATTCTAGAACAAACTACATTTTTTTTGTGTTAGCTTACTGAATTTGATTGTATTATCCTACTTAATGGTGTTAAGACTATAACTTTCATATATTAAGATATTTTCTCAGGATTTAATGAAAAGCTTAAAGTCCAACACTTTTGGTCCTTAAATCCTGTCTTCCCTTCAGAAATCAAAGGAGTGTTTGCCATACACACATACTCTTTCTGTGTATGCTCTCTCTCTTGACACAGAAAGAGAGAGATTCCTATCAAAATAATTGGTAAAAGGATAAGGAAACTTCATGATAATTTTAAGGAATCAAATAACTGGGAGATTAACAAAGCCAGGCAAGCTGTAAGTCTAGACATTTGCTGAGAAAAGGACGATGGAAAAATGGAAGATAGGAACTCCTGCTTTTTTGAGTTGAGACCCAGCATGATCAGCAATGGAGGCAGAAATCATCTGTATGTCAGACAGGTAATTGGGCTTCAGAGAAAATATGGCAAAGCTGCAGAATCAGAAAAGCATGGTTAATCTTTTGATCAATATCCAAGTTTAAAAACAGAGAGAGAAAGAGGAGAAGGGAAACGCCTGCCTGAGCTAGAACTCAAGAAAAGTGGGCAGGCTTAGCAGTGTCTACGGAAGTTTCGTTAATTGATTGCTCAAAGGACAGAGCTTTTAGCAAGTACTAATCAGACCAAAGATTGTGTGACAAACCAAAAGACAGTTCCCCCAAAGGCCAATTTGATGAGCCAATGAATTTACTGAATTTATTTACAAGCACAAGGGAAAACATATGACCTCCAGAGTGGTAACAGTTTTTCTCATATCCTTCATGTCTTCAAGTGAGTCAGATTTATTATCTCCCAGTCATCTGTCTAGTTGAAGGACAGGCCCTGATGAATTAACCCTTAATGTTCTAATCTTCTGAGCCAACCAGAATGTCATGTGTTAACCAGAGCTGAGTGAAGAATACAGATTTCACCATTTTGACATGGAGAAGTTAGCTTTCTCCTAATGGAGAATGTCCTCATATCCACATCCAATGCTGAACATAAAGGCACGGGTCTGTTTTCAAAGGTGTCTGCAAATCTCCATAACAGATATAAGGTCTAGAAAGAAACTAGTTAAATTTTAGAAAATATCTTCTTACCAGGTGTCAATTTATTTTTATCATAAAAATAACATTGGGTAATTGTTATGTCATAAAATATGTTTGCTTTTTCATCTCTATTTTATTGTCTCTAAAAACAGTGAAGAGATATGAGTTAAATTATATATATATATATATATATATATATATATATTATGCTTTAGTGAGGTGAAGTGGGTTGAAGTCAGCTGTTGCTTTATTAACTATCACATATAAAGCATTGGGTTCAATTCCCAATACCACAAGAAGAAAAAGAAAGAAAGAGAAAAAGAAAGAAAAAGGAAGAAAGAAAGAGAGAGAAGAAAAAAAAGAAAGAAAAGAGAGAAAGAAAAATTAAAAGAATCCTTAGGGGGAAAAAAACTATATGACAAAAAATTTTTAATTTTAGTAAGTTGTCAGTATACTCTTTGTGTTATACAAAACTCTTCCACAAAATTCATATTCACACAGAAAATTTTAAAATAATTTGAAGATATTGTTTTCATCTATATCTCAAGTAGAATTCCAATTCTCCACCTTTTATTCATTGTTGAGACTATTGGGGCTGCATTTCAGATGCTCATGAGAACAACAGAGAATTTGCTACAAGTGCAGTTTTAAAATTTAATCAGGAGGCAGTTTCTAATGGGAGACTTTGTTCAATGCCTTATATCTTTTGATTTTGTTTCATGCCTGTATCTAAGGGATTCTAAAATCTTGTTCAGAGATTATCTACTGGAATAAAATTAGGTAGGGCTAATGATACAGTCTAACTAGAAAAATGCTAGAAGTTCTTCAACTCTAAAATTTGAATAACATGGGGATTTTTTAAGCTTCCTTTATGCTCTATAGCTCTCAGGTTTGCCTGCTCACCTTCTGAATAGGGAAAGCAGTCACTGAGGATCTCGCTAAATGTGATGAATATTTATAGCAATTCATTCAAGTAAAAAGAGGAGTCTAGAAAAGAAATAGGCAAGGCAATAATGTATTGAACCCTTTTTCTTTTCTTTTTACAAGTACCTCTGGCTCTGTATATTCTGGCCTCTGCTTTTCGCTTGAGCACATCAAGCCTGAATTGTGGACCTTTGTTATTTTACATTCATTATTTTTATTTTAAATTGCATATATACCAGAAAAACATATGGTGTGTTTTCTCATACCTCTTTTACTGAATTTTCAAGAATTGTCTTGTCTTTGAATTTCAAATACTTCCCACATTATTTCTGTACTACTTATCCTTTTGATTTAAAGTCTTAGATATGCTTGTGCACACTGCCTACTAGACATTTTCTAATATATTCTTTGCATCTTAACTTTTTTTCCATTAGGACTCAAACTGTACTAGGACAGAAAATCCTCTTTATTATATTGTAAGCTATATCTTATAAACATTCAAAGGCCACCGATTCTTAGAATTTAATAAATATGTATTGAATGAAATATATTACCTTTAGGAGCACAAAGAGAAGAATTTGAGTGAATCACATGTTCCTTTTTGCAAATTAGGAAAAATTCTTAATGAGCCAGTGTTCTTTACTGCATACAGAGGTGAGTGTCTGTGATATTCTAAGCCAATAGTTGTTCCTTCTTGTTCTCCTTAATTTCTATCCTAAGTATAGATGAGAACAGTTTGAAAATATAACTAAAACCCCAGAATTTTAACAGTTTTCAAGTTATTCCAATTTCAAAATCAACTCCCCCAATTTTTCTGTTACTGGGCGTCTTCTGTGTTACCAAAATACATGGATACATCCAAGTTAGTAAGCACATACTGTGAAAGTCTATAGAGTTGACTTGCTCTCATGACTGCAGCAAACTGTCCTCAGAAGAATCACCTGACCACTCTAGATTGTAAATGACTCATGTGAGAACTATAAGAAAAGGAAGAGATCAATTTAAACCTTCCTGCTCATGATGCATTGAATCAGTGCGGATGACTTAGCAATAAGCATAACTGAAATCCTGTGTTCTGTGGCAACAAAGGAAAATAAAGCTTAGTTAGAAGCTAGAAAGTTTAACAGATTTTTATAAAATCTGTGTATTAATACTGAGAATCACATTCCCTTGTTTTTTTGTGTACTTTACTTTTGTTTGACTTATTTTCATTAAAAAAATGACAGAAACTTAAGGTAATTTTCTCGTTTCTGTCTTGTTAAGACTTTCTCTTGTAGAAATTATCTAATTGCTAATAACATTGGAGGAAGGAATTTGAAACAGGATGTTGGCACTATGCTTTCTCTCTGAACCTCTCTTATTTCCCTTTCTAAACAATGTTTCTAATGTAATTGTGAAAGGACAAGGAGTCACAACATGTTCATGATTGAAAAGAAAACAAAAGAATTCAACCCAGAAATACTGCTAACTAGTTATGGAAAAATAAAATCATTGCTATGGTTTATATTATGTCTGACTCCCCGATCCAGATGTCTAAGGAATGCCTGAGTCAAAATGAGACATCATGTTTACTTCCACTTTTTGAGTCCCCAATTGTCATTTCTGATTCTTTATCTGAATTTTGTTGCTAATTAATAGTTCTCAGGCTGTTCTGTAATAATTTTTTTCCGCTCATTTGCATGGCTGGGCCAATACGAAAAGGGAAAGAGAGCAAGTTGTGAATGCTTATCTGCTGTTGAAGTCAGCCCAAGGTTTTACAAAGAACAATTCAAGAGAGGAAGTAAATGAATGGGAGCCAAATATTTTAAACCTATTTTTTGTTCTGTTTTTCTGAGACAAGGTCTTTCTATGTAACTCTTGTTATCTTGGAACTCACTCTGGACCAGGCTGACCTCAGATTCAGAGAGATCCCCCTGAACCAAGATAATTCATTCCAGTAAATACCAGCAAGGGTGTTATGTGCTATACTGTAAAGAAAACTGACAAACAAGTGACTGCCCTGTTAATAATAGTTAGTGGTTTATATTTGTGGCCAATTAATGCAACCAAATATAACCGACCTACTGAGACACTGTTGGTATAGCATGGCTTGCTTGGTGACTTAGTGGATGTCAGAATTAATTGGGAGGCCTATTAAAGCAAGGTTTCTGAGAATTCCCCCCAGACTCTCTGATTCTGTATGTTAACGTAAATAAAGCTCAAGCATATGACTTTCTAGAAAGTTCCTAGGCAATGCTGCTGCTTCTAACCCAGGGAACCAAGTTTGGTTATAAACAATTTGAATTGTGCAATCATGGCTCTGAAAAGTCCTCAAAGGCATTTAATCCATTTCTCTAATTCAAATTTTAATCATCCCTGAAGGCTAAATTCATTATTAAACTTGAACAACGAACACGTGTCAGACATCTTTTTGGATGCTAGTGATACACTGGGTAGATAATCTCCCTCAAGGGGTCCGTGACATGAGTGAGAATGACACATGGCAAGGTACTTATTATGCATTGTTTCCGTAGGAGAATGCGCACAGCCACTGAAACTCCTCAGACTGATGATTTACTGAAAACTATTAAACAGCAGAGCAACATGGCTGAGCTTAGATTCTTAAATGTATCATTCTGGCCTGACAGGAAGCAAAGAAGTGAGTTAGTAAATGATTGCAGGAACTCAAGGCATAGCCAGGGTTGAACCTTTCCATAGTATCTCTTAGCTTAAATGCGTTAAAAGGCAGGAATGATGGTGGGAAGGATTGATTGGTAAACTTTAATGTTGTTTAACCTTTTCTTTTTGCTTTTTGTCATCTACATTAATATTTTTAAACCATTAAATAGTCAATAAATATATCATGTCAAAATCAGACTTGTAAGGGTGTCCGTTGCCTCTATACTTGCTTTTTATCATAGCGCAAGTGTTTTCCACCGGCCTTAGATGATCATGATGCTGTGTCTCAGCCGACAGTAGCCTCTACTCATCTCATGCTTTGCTCTGGTTTCATCTCTGCATTTACTACTCCCTCTCTGTCACAACAGAGACTGTTTCCTGAAGTCGGACATTAGAATATTGCTCAGGTTATTTATAGCAGATCCAAGCTCATAATAAATAAGGGTAATTTCTGTAAGGGAATAAGAGTTTGTAAAGAGGAAAAAAGGAAAAAAAACTGAGACAAAAAGAGAATATGTAAATATCACAGTACCTAACAGACAGAAAAACGAGAAAGTCCAGAAATATATGGACTCTAAAAATAATCTCTTGGCTTTAGACAGTGTTTTGTTTTGTTTTCTGTTGTTATAGCAAAATAATTCTGCTTTCATGTTATATGCCAGAAAACGGTTTTTATTTTACACACAATTTTAGAAACTAAGTGTATCAATCAGGGTGTGATCATCTCTTCAGATTCTAGGGAGAACACTATTGGATGAAGGATCACACAGCAGAGAACTAAAAACAAAAAGTGTATTGTGATCTCCAATTCAAACCACTCCTGTGAGAGTTAGGTGGTATCCTAGGGAGCTACAAAAACCTGAGTTCCCAATGACGTAATTGTCTTCCACTACCCTCTACACTTGAAAGTCTCCCCCAAACTTTTACATCCCTTTGTTAAGGACCAAGATGCCAGTACTTGTGCCTTTGATGGAGACTTCCAAACCATTTGTTTGTTTTGTTTGGAAGCTAAATATTTCTTAATTTATTTTTAATTTATATATTCAGTTTATATCTTCCTCCTCTATTCCTGGTTCCACCATCAAACCCTCTTCCCCCTATCCTCCCCAACTAACCTAGGCCCATAGGCACTTACAGAGATGAAAGCACCAACCAAAGACCATGCATGGACTGGATCTAGGCTCCCTAAACACATGCAACCAATAGACAGCTTGATCTTCATGTGGGTCCCAGTAAGTTGAGTGGGTGTTGTCTGTGACATGGACCATGTTGCTTGCATTTTGATCACTTTCACCCAACGAGGCTGCCTTGCCTGGCCTCAGTGGATGAGCTCAACTTTGATGGGACTTGATGTGCTGGGGGGGGGGGGGG
>CM053753.1:80190143-80214683 GCA_028658305.1 Pachyuromys duprasi | reverse complement strand
TCATCTGGGCATATTGGGACATTCAGTGATCTAAGTTGTAACTGTAAATGGCCTTAGTAGAGGCAATTCCAGCCACATCACTCAAAAGTTTGTCTTGACACACAGTGTGAGGTGACTAGAAATTAAAATGCGTTATCTAAGTAAATCGTTCTACCTTATTTTATTGCGGATGAAATCCTTGACAGGACACATAAACCAGGAAAGAAAACAGCATCTCTAACTGCCATAAAATCAGTTGATGAAAGCACTATGATGAAAGTAAGGACAGAGGAAATGAGGTTTTAAAAGAAATACATATGTAGAAGTGAGATAACGTAGTTTGTAAGACACTTGTACTTATCCTCAGACAATGAGATTAATGGTGAGAACGTGGTAAAATGTTACCATCCCTGCCCACAGATGGCAGCTGGGCTATTATAATCTGATATATCAGAAGTGAGTTTTTCATCATGGCTCTATGTAATTAGCACACAGTCAGAACTCTTGAAGGATTTTAATTCTCATGAGTGTTTCCAGAAAAGTACATGGCATTCACTATTGGCATAAAATAGCTCATTTAACACACTTTCTTATTATTTCTGTCTTTGTATACATACGTATGTATAATTATGAAGGCATTCATGGGATTGCCACGGTACAGGTGTGGGGGTCAGAGGGCAACCTCAGATGTTGCTCCTCATGTGTCATAGGCTTTTTCTGTCTCCCATCTTGCCATTGTAAGAGTGATGTAATCCCGATCAGACGCCACTCGGGCTTTCTTCCATGTTTTCTGGGCATCCTAACTCAATCCCTCATATTTGCAAGGTGACACTTTCCCACTTGGTCATCTCATCAGCACAAAAATATTTCTTGCAGGTTTTTTTCAGAGGAAACATAAATTTCTTAAGAATACTGTCATATTTATTTCACAGCTCTTCAAGAGAATTTCAGTCTATTCATTCTTGGACATTTTAAATGGTCATCTGTATCCCATGAACGCTGTGAATGTAATATAATTTTTGTACGTTTATAAACATGTATTTTAAAATATTTTAGAAAAAAATTTATATTCTGATGCAACTAATTTCTTGACATAGAGAAATAATAGCTAGCATAGTATTTAAAATACCTGTATATTAATTATGTCAAAACACCTGTCATTAATTTTAAATAGCCAAAGCCGTATTTTAACTAATGGTAGATAATCTCTTTGCCCTTGATAAGGAGTCTTATAAAAAAATTAAAATTTATTCATTAAGAAAATACTTGTCATGCTACTAAAAATATGAAAATGAATGATAATTACCACCTTTATAAATGTATAGTTAATTTAAAAGTTCATATTTTAATTGTAGGACACATTCATGATAGATTGAAATTTACTGCTAGAGAAGGTTAAAAACAGCACTATTAAAGGATAGACCTGTCAACAACTATATACTTCACAGAGATGAATAGATGAATAAAGGTAGGATCTTGCTTCTAGGTGCCGATGTTTCAATGAGTACAAAAATGTAGAAAATGTACAGATATATGTGATATTATAAGTAATGAAAATCAGTCCTGTAGAGGGTTTCAGAGAAGGTATTTTTGGAAATATATTCAAGTTTCTAAAAGGAAAGAAAAAGCAAGAAAAAAAAAGAAACAAAATAAAAATGACTCATCATGAGCCAGACAGATGAAACTTTTAAGAATATTCCATGAGAAAAGAACCCTGTGATCAAGACAGGTTGTTATTCCGATTTTGAAAAACAAACAAACAAACAATAAATGAACAAATAAAACTATAAAACCTATGTGCCAAGTGTTAGTGGAAGAATCAAGACAAGGCAGTAAAAAATAAACTGGAAACAAGTTACTTAGGACTTCCCATGTTCTCCCATGGAGATTTTAATTAATTCCAGAAGTGACAAGTTACTAAGGATTTCAGAGCATCTCAGCTACCTGTAGTTCTAGAGAAGTAACTTTGGTGTTGTGTTCTAGGTAGAAACTGCACAGAAAGAGACATTGCACTTTTGCACTGACAAAAAGGCTAGGTATCATTAAATAAGAACAGACAATAGAACACTGTGCACCTGTGCTTAGTACCAGTGATAAACTAGGAAGACAATCAAAGATTAGGAAATATTAAATGAAGATAAAAGTTCAGTTAAAAAAATATTTGGGCCTCTCATACTGAATCTTTCAATATTGGATGAGCTTTATTTGTGCAGCCTAGAAACACTTGATCTCTACTTCTTATTTTTTTTTCAAATTATTTCGGAATTTAAATAGAAAAAAAATCAAATTATTAGGCCACAGAGAAAGAGGATCCAGACAGTCCTGATGAAACCTGATATGCTAGCATCAAATAGTAGGGGAGGAGACCTCCCCTATCAGTGGACTAGGGAAGGGAGGGGCATAAGGGGGAGGAAGGAAGAGGGTGGGATGGGAGGAGATGAGGAAAGTTCTACAACTGAGATTCAAAGTGAATAAATTGCAATGAAGAAAGAGAAGAAGAAAACAAGAAATAGATATAAAAAATTCAGACACAGATTTGCTTACAAATATGTAGATATAGAAAATCAGAGCCTATAAAACATACTTGGGCTGCAGGGAGACCAGGAATTTTAGTGGATAATTACACTTTAGGGAACCTAATTTCACAGAGATGTTTCTCACTAATTTACATTTCTTGGACAGCCTCTATAAGAATTTTGGCCTTTGAGGACATTTTGCATATTACCTGCATCATCTCAAAAAGTAATCAATGTTTGTTAGAAAGTTATATAAAATAATAAATATGAGAAACAAAATCAGAAAATTTTAAATCTCAATTTTAAAGTAATATTTACATTTGTTAAGGAACAATAATTACTGATCCACTTATTAATTACCTAATATAGATGTCACATTTATATTTAGTGTGTGTGTGTGTGTGTGTGTGTGTGTGTACACATGACCTCTGTTTGGGTGCATGTAGAAACCAGAAGTCAATCCGAGGTGTCTTGCCACCCTTTTAAAACACTGAAAATAGATTTTGCTTTCATAAAATATATTCTGATCTTGCTTTTCCCCTCACTTATCTCCTCCCTGATCCTCCCACCTCATGCTCTCCCACTGAACCTGAAACTTGCCTTTTAGCTCACCTGGCTAACCAGCAATCCCTGGATCTGCTTGGCTTTGTTCCTTACCAGGGGTGGGATATTTGTGGATAGGAGACACGTTGTTTGAATTTTACAAGGATGGCACAGGTCTAAATTTAATTCTTCATGCTCCTTCAGTAAACTCTTTGCCCACTGAGCTATCTCCTCAGCAATATTGTTTAAATATGAGAATACAATGTGAATTTGTTTCTTCTGCATTTCCAAAAGAAATTAGGCTGCAGACTGTTAATGAAACATAAGTATTATTCTGTAAACTTGACTGTGTTACATGAGATATTTTTATTCTTTGGTATTTTTTTCAGCTTGAACAATTGAACCTGTAGACTTGTATCTGTATGTCATCTTGCATATTTTATATAAATAAAAATTTAATTCCCCACTAAGCATACTCAATGTTTCTGTCCGTTCTTATGTTTTCCTTTTTTTAGTAACAAATTTAATGTATGGTAAACTAACTTTATTTCAAATTACGTGTCCATCATCCAAATTCTATCCCATTTCAATAAA
Organism: Pachyuromys duprasi; assembly: GCA_028658305.1. NCBI lineage: Eukaryota > Metazoa > Chordata > Mammalia > Rodentia > Muridae > Pachyuromys > Pachyuromys duprasi. The sequence goes on along the minus strand of CM053753.1, from coordinate 80,211,051 downwards.
GATTTTTAAACTACCTTACATACAAACAAAATAGCTTAAAAGTATAGTGAGCTTTATTACTCTTCAGAATATTATAGTAAAATATCATAAAATAAGTGGTTTCATCAAAATGAATATTCCAGAACAAAATAATGGTTTTAAACTGCATGAGCACTTTTACACATTTGCTTCCAGTGGTATCTCTAATGTAAAAATATTCTGAGTGCAGAACCAGCTTATATTCTTTTCAAAAACTTCAGAATGGGCTCAAATACAGAAAAACTGTTAAGTTGGGCATATTGTGTTATTTTTTACTCCTTTTCTTTCAAAGGATGCAGACAGATTCAGAATAAACAGAGAGGAAACACAGACATTTTTTTGTCTGCACCACTATTCAGTCTCAGGCTGGCTCAGATTTGGGGAACATATGTGCTTCTCATCCAAACTTATGCCTGTATTTATCTAGGTTGAAGTTTTCTTAATTTGAGGAAAGTTTTAAAAATACATTTTTCCCTTCAGTTCTCAATGTGCTAGATAGAAGTCAGTCTGTATTTACCTGGCACTTTTCCCTCTTCACTCAGCATATTTTATATTCTTAGCACTCTTTGAAAATATGGCTACAAAAAGTTATGAATGAAAGTTGACAAAAATTTAATCCTAGTTTTTAAATAAAGAGAGAGACCACAGGGATGTAATTAGGCTGGGAGGGAAAGTGGTAGGAGGGGTATGGGAAGGATGGTAGGGGAGGAAATCGGCAGGGGGGCCAATAAAATACATGTGAATCTATCAAATTCTGACTCCATATACTTAAATTACATGGGTCAGAGATCCCCCTGAGATAAAAATAACATGAAAGTTTCCTCACCAAAGACTAATTTTCATGGTACCAAAGGGCACCAGGCAGGTCTCCAAAGGAGAAAAGCAATGAACAGTTCTACCCAGTTATGATGCATATGAACTATAACGGTGACCACCATGACACAATAATCCTAAGGTGCTGCCATTCATAGCTTTGCAGTAAGCAAAAGCTGTCTAATTGGAATTAAGACTTGCTAACAAAGGGGAAAACATGCCTGGTACTGAAAACCTAGCCAACTATACCGGGGAAGTGAAGTTATATATCTTAGAGAAGAACCTAAAGCTAAAACTTAACTAAACCAGCATAATCCCTATAACTATATTTTAAAGATTTATTCTTATCCCACAGATAACTATAATCCTCCCTATTTATCAAGGAAACCTCCTTTTACAACTGACATGGACTGTCACTGAAAAAACCACAACCAATCAAATGCAGAATGGGGAGCCCAGTTCTAATCTAAGCACCTGCAACATGACCCTTGTACATAAAGCTTAGTAAACACTATGGAAGAGGGGTAAAAACATTGCAAGAGTCAAAGAATCGGGGAGCTTGCTTTTGTGAAGCTGTGTCTCTAGTAATGTCAGAAGCAACATTCGTAAATTCACAGCAAAATGACTGCCCAAATGAAAGAATGGCAAAGTCTTAATCAGTGCTCTATTGCTGTGAACAGACACTATAACCATGGCAACTCTTACAAAGGAAAACCTTTAATTGGGGCTTGCTTACAGTTTCAGGAGTTGAATCCATTGTTATCATGCAGGAAACATAACATCATGCAGGCAGACATGGTGCCAGAGAAGCCGATGAGAGTTCTACATCTAGATCTTCAAGCAGCAGGAAGAAAGAGTAACAGTGAGCCTGATTTGGTTTTGGAAAACTCAAAGCTAGCCCCCAGTGACACATTTTCCCCAGGGAAGAATTTATCAGTTAGTTATCTAATATCAAATGTTCAGCCCTGAAAACATATATACAAATAACTTTATACAGGATGAACAGATTACATTTATAAATATATATATGTGTGTATATACATATATGCATGTAGAAGGAGTAAATGAAAAGGAGGTTATGAATTTGAAAGAGAGTAAGGAGGGCTTAGAAGTGGAAAAGGAAAATGAAGTAATTATACTTTCATAAGGAAAAGAAATAATTTAAAAAGTGAAAATAAAGGTAGAACGCTGAAAAAAAGAACACAGTCAATCAGTGGAGTCATAAGATGGACCCTAATCCATATATTAAATACTCATTCTAATTATCTGTTGAAGATGCAATATGATCAGCCTCCTTAACATCCTACAGCAGTGATGCCTTGCCATAATGGACTATAGCCTTGAACTCCTCAAGCCAAAATAAACCCTCTGTCCTTTACATTTTTGCTATTAAGGAATTTTATCACAGCAGCAGAAGTAAGTAATACAATTGGAAAACACGGAAACATTAGAAATGACTCAGTAACCGAGCTAATCATTTAAATTCAATTAGTAATTTCTTCAGGCTGGTTAAATAACGAAGCACATTAAAAAAACTAATGAATCAGTGCATCTGAGAAAGACTAGTGAGCCCTCAAATATTAAAATTATTTAAGACTTCTAAACTGTGTTGCTAACAGAGGAGAAAATTATTTGATACCTAAGAATAGGGGCAGCTAGATATAATGGTCAAAGATCATAATCATTTGAAATGTCAGTGTTTAGGTAACAGGAGACAAACTCAGTATTTTTGAAAAAAATAAAAAAATACAAAACAATAATGTAATAACATCTTTAACTACTTAGGAAAAGAACACGTAAAACTTTCCTCAAGGATTACATAATAAGTAATTCCCAGGTGTGCACTGACTGGTCAAGTCAGAGGTCTTATGTGGGTCTGTCATTAAAAAAGAATGATAAATGTCTGAAATATATATTACTTGTTGACAGGACCAGTGATGGTGTTTAAAAATCTACTACAAGTTTGAATTTTATCTTTGTATGATTCTCTGGATATGGGCTTGAAGAAAAAGAGTTTGTAGTACATCTCAAGGTTCCAACTTGTGTGGTATCTAATTTCTTCCCAGTCTCACGTGGACACACATATACACATGTCCATGTAGGCATTCATTAAACACAGACAATTTCATAGAGTAAATTAACTTTGGTATTTTTTCATAATTATAAAAGTTTCACAAATTCATCTTATAAAATGTCTTTCTCTTCTGTGGAGTCAGTCATTGTGAATTGTGTTCCAAGCTCTGACTTATATTTTAAGTATAATAAAATGTACTACAGCCATTAGGGAAATGATGAGGCGGGTATCCAGAGAATTCACCACTAGTAATACATACTTGTTGGATTAAGAAAACCAGAGTTTTAACAGATAAAGAGACACAGTTATCCTACTCTATCTTCTTTAACCATATCACAAAACAAGAGAGCAACAGCTCTGTTTACACTGATTCATGGAGGAGTTTATTAAACCAGAACCTTAAGCAGAGTACAACATGGAAGAATGTTGAACTGACAGATCCTGCATCAGTTAGGAATACTTAATCACTGGCAACTTCATAGTATGACCAGTACAGAAATAATATTAAAATGGATTATATTAGTAATTAACAAAGGTACTTAAAGCTCTGGTCCCAATTATTCTGAAATACTCCATGGAATTAATAACTTTAATAACTATAATCATTCCAAACCAAATCCTGCCATAGTCCTAGAAAGCCTATCCCATAATCATACATTTCTTTTAATCTACACAAAGCTGTAAGATTAGGAAATTATCTGCCCAGCAATGAAAACATTATTTGAAAATGCGTAGTTTCCGGTAAACAGTGCTTCTTGGGAAATATTCATTTAGTTAATTCAAAGTCTGTAAAAAGTGAGAGAAAGTGCATATTTTCTGATACTAGCTCATATTTTGGTTGTCATGTAGCTATCAGTCTTGGAAGCTTTTACAACCAAAACTCATATAATTTTTTTTCATTGGTATTGTTCATTAGTTACCCTAATCATTCTCATTATTACACAACAAAACTTTAGAGTTACTTTTGAAATATACATCAATGGTTCTCCGTATATGGTGCAAGACAGGCATCATCTATATAACCTGATACTATGTGCTGAACTGTGTCCGCTAAAATCCATATGTTGAAGATTTAACTCTTGATACTTTGTAATGGTACCCTGTTCAGATAAAGCCCAAAGAAGATGACTGAGTTACAGTGAGGCTGTCATTCCTAACCGAAAGTGATTCAAATATTGCATCCTTATATAAACAGTAAATTACAAATATCAGATAGATAGAGGGGGTGGATAGATAGGCAGGCAGATGCACAGGCAGATAGATAGATAGATAGATAGATAGATAGATAGATAGATAGATAGATAGATAGATAGATAGATAAAATATCATGTTGTCTCACAGCATGGAGGCTACCATCTGGTTCAGAAAACAGATAAATCTATTCTTGCTGAAATCTTCAATTTAGTCTTCCAGCCTGAAAAACTGTGGAAAAATACATTTCTGTAATTTAAATGTACCCATTCTCTAGAGTTTTCTTAGAGTATCCATGCAGTACATGTGAGTTGTTGACATGCAAAGTATACCAATAGTCTTAGCAATAGCCTGTGCTGTCTTGAGGAGCGTCTGTGGGACCATTCTAGGCAACTACTCAAAAAGGTGTATCCTATCCCTGGCACAGGGGGTTTTCTTTGGTGGAATAAGATTATCAAGTTGTGGCACTATCTCTCCTATTATAGGACTCTATTTAAATTACTTCCAGTGAATTACTTCCAGATTTTGGGAATCTTCTACATTAAAAGTTTCAATAGTTTCCACAAGGCTTTTCAAAAGATGTCAGTGTTAGTTTTCCCATAGTCCCTCATTTACTTTACCTCCAATCTCCCTGCCCATTTAATACCACTATTCTAGTTTCCCCTTTACGCCTTTATAATGCTGCATTATACTATACCATACTGTGCTGTGCTGTGTTGTGCTGTACCGTACATACCATAGCATGCCTGGGGTAAAGCATACATACCACAGCAAAGCACGGCACTCCACAGCAGAGCACACTACACCATACTGTACTATACCATACTGTACCCCCTTCCTTGGCAGATTTCCTTCTCCTTCCTGGTCCCTAACTAGCTACTGAACCTTTGTGATTATTCCAACTGATACACACATATTTAAAGCTTAAAAATCTAGAATGCGCCCATAAGAGAAAATACAGAATATTTGTCTTTTTTTGGGTCTGAGTTACCAAAGTCTGTTTGTTACTTTACATTTTGTAATAAGTAATAAATTACTTCAGTCGTGCGACATGGAGATATTGAGCTGGTGATCAACTAGAAGTTTTACCCATACTGACTAATATTTGAAGTACTGGAATGTGCTCTGCACCCTACCAGAGGAGACAGGTAATTATCAATATTGCTCATCATCTTCCAGACAAAACAGAACCGTTACCCATATAAATTCACACAGATGGAGACAGTATGCAAAGGACCTGAAAAGGTTCAAGCCAGACACAAGCCAGCACATAGAAGGGGAGGAAGAAACAAAATCCATTTTAACCAATAAGCTATTTGCAATTGGTACCTGACAAAAAGAGGAAAACCGGTTTTTTCCCAATGGAATGACTCTAGGTATGTCAGCCTTACCCCAAAGCAGGCCCCATGTCCAGGAGTCCAACACAAAACAGACTCCATGTCTTTTTTTTTTTTAATTCTCAATTGTGTTTGTGTGTGTGTGTGTGTGTATGCACACCTTGTGTTTTGTTTCATTATAGAAATTGTTTTTGTATTTATTTTTATGTTTGTATGTTTTAATTTTAATCTTTTGTTTTGGGGGCTGTTATTATTGCTTTTCTTAATGTTTTTGAGAGAAATAAAAAGAAAGAGTGCATGAATTTGAGTGGGTAGAGAGACAGAGTGGGTAAGGAAGGCATTGGGACCTAGAATATGATCAAAACATATAGTATGAAAAATTAAATAAAATTTTAAAATGTAAATTAGTCACACAAATATGCAATAAAACCTAAACTTTTCTAATTTCCTGAGAGAAACTACTGCATTCTTAATACTTGCCTCACCATTCCTCTGTAGCATTGGAATGCCATTGTTTTTCCAAGGATCAATTCATTTAATTGTTCCCAGTTTGATTTAGACATCCATCTGCTGAGTGGTATTTTGAGAACATTCCTTTCATAATGTACTGAATTCTTCATAGTCCATCACAAATATCACTCTACCAGCTATCTTCACCACCATAATGACTTAACTTCATAGTCAGTGCCTCTGTCTCGGTCTCTCTCCTTCCTCTTAAACTCATCAAGCTTAATTTTCTTCCCCAATACTCTTGAGTGTATGACCTGCTGCCCTGGAATGGCCAACTTATGAGAAGTCACATTCTTTAAGAGGACTGATTCTTCCTCTTCCAGTGGCTGCCAATTGTTGGTAGATCCTTAACTAGGGGTGGGACGTCTTTGTGCCTGCCTCCCCGACTCCTCAAGGCTTGGATATTGTTTGGTCTGAGCCTGCTTCGGCCTTTTGTATGTTGTTACAATCTCTATGAGTGCATTCATGCAGCTGCCCCAGAAATCACTGTTTTTGAAGACATCTACCACCTTTGGCTCTTTTCTGATAATTTCTGAGTAGTAAGGACAAATTTTTCTTACTATAGAAAATGAAAGAGGATGCTCAACCTTGAAAAGGGTTTTCACTAAAAATTAGCTATTTGTATATGCTGTACTCTGTGGTGCTTCAAATGTGTGTATTTGTTTTACAAATAAATGAAGACAAAATATATTTTATATGAAAATGTAATACATTATCTATTTTCAGTTTAGAGCAATAAAATAGTTATGAAGATAGATGCTTTGAGGTTTTTGTCTTCCAATAATCACATTATTTAGTTATTTATAATTTATTTAGAATTCACTTTGCATCCTTGTTTTAGCCCCATTCTTCCTCCCCTCCCAGTCCCACATTCCCTCCCTCCCCACTCCCTTTCCCATCCAGCCTACCTCATCAAGTTGCATCAGGTCTGAGCATGTTCTCTTCTCCTGCTGCCTGGCAAGGCAGTCCTGTTAGGGGATAGTAATCAAAGTGGACCGTGCATGGAAAAGACTTAGACCTCCTTCTCAGAAGAAACACATAGGCTGTTCAGTTTCCAAGCAGGTTCCCTAATAAGCCGAGCAGGAACTGTCTCTGACATGAACTCAGTGGCAGACTCTCTGATCACCTTCCCCTGAGGGGGGGTGCAACCTTGCCAGGCCACGGAGTAGGACAACGCAGCCATTACTGATGATACCCAATAGGCTAGGGTCAGATAAAAGGGGAGGAGGTCCTCCCTTATTAGGGGACTAAGGAAAAGGCACAGGGAGAGAAGAGAAAGGATGAGTGGGACTAGGAGGAGGCAAGAGAAGGAACTACGTTGGGGATACAAAGTGAATTGTAATAAACAAATAAAATAAAACAATTTTATAAAAAGGTGGCAAGTGAGTCCATGTCTGATGCACTCCCCACTCCCCTTGCCACATGAGGCCTAAGCTGCCGAACTGCCACATCTTATCACAATATTTATTAATGTGCTCTTGAAATGGTCTCTATGAATGACTCAATCCAGGAAACTTTTCCATCCCATTAAAAAAGTAAGGAGACTGGTCCTCCATTACTAAAGCTCAAGAGGAACCTTTAAAAAAAATGTGTCTAAAAGATCCAATTTCCTTGCACTTTTGGTCAAGGGTTTATAGTTACTTACTCTGTTAGAAAGAACACCAGCTTACCTTAGCAATAACTATGAAATTTAAAACCAATGGAGTCTATTTTCCCCACCCATAATTCACCAGTAACTTAATTTTCTCTTCAAGGTCTTACCTACCCAACACTTACAGTCTCAAATGTGAACAATCAATGCTGAATTCTAAAAGCAAAAAAAAAGGGGAGGGGGTAGATTATTGGTTGGGCTTTCCCTCAATCTTTGTTCCCTTGTTATTCCTGCACTTCTTGTTGGCAGGGTAATTTTTAGATCACAGGTTTTGTTGGTGCATTGTGGTTCCCCTCCTTCCACTAGTCCTGCCTGGACAAGAGGCAGTCACTTCAGTTTTCATGTCACCCTCACTTGTTAGGGGTCTCAGCTAAAGTCACCCCCACACACCTCATGTTTCCCAGGAGCTTATGTCACAGACCTCCACCTTGACAAAGAGATGTACCCCCTCAGTTAACCTTCTTGTTCCCACCCTCCTCACATTCCGCCCCTGTTCATTCTCCCCATATCTAATGCCCATCCTTGTTTCCCTCCCATTCCATCTCCTGCTCAATTCTCTGACTTCATTCACTTCTGCTGTCTATTCTATGTCCCTTTCTGAGTGACCCAACCTTCAGAACCTGTGCTTGCAGGCAGGAGCCTAACTTGACTGTCCTCCAGGAGGCTCCAGTGGATCAAGTCAGATGCTGGGACTTGCAACAAGCATGGAGTAGAGTTCTTGGGGTCCAGTGGAAGTATTGTGGGAAAGCTTGAAGAACCTGGAGGGTACAGGAACCTCACAAGAAGACCAACAGAGACAACTAACCCAGTCCGATGGGGACTTTCAGAGACTGAGACATCAACTAAAGACTATGCAGAATCTGGACCTAGGACCCCTGCACACATGTAGCTGACGGATGGCTTGGTCTTCATATAGGGCTCTTGGTGAGTGAAGTAGGGGCTGGGGGAGCTATTTCTAACATGGATCATGTTCCCCTGGAAAGGCTGCCTTGCCTGGCCTCGGGGGATGAATATATGCTCACTCTTCATGTAATTTAATGTGCTGGGAAAGGTTGCTGAGGGAGGGTCTCACCTTTTCTAGGGAAAAAGGGATACGGGAAGGGGGAAAGAGGGGACTGGAAGGAAATGAGAGAGGAAGCATCCTTGGGATGTAAAATAAATGAAAAGAAAAAGAAAAAATATTAAGGAGATATGGTCATCATTATTCGGGATCCAAATTGATCAGAATGTCATGGTAATGAAATGTAAATGCGTTTTAGCAAGTAAAAACTGCCTAGTACAACACTCAAGCCTTCCACAACCTACGGAAATCACTGAGATCAACTGACCTCCATCCCCCTCCTCATTCATAATGATTTCACTCAAGAAATAGATAACCATCCATACCCCAAAACTGAAACAGAACTTTTTCTTTTGAAAATGTCCCAAAACCTCTTCAGTTTTAAATCCCTCCCCACCTCAATCAGTAATTCCACTTGACCAGATTCATACAGAATGTCTCTGTTCACTCTTAGCATTCTATGAAAATTGTCATTTTCTATTTTTGAACCATTGACATATGAATTACTTTCTCATTCTTTTAAAATAAGTACATTTTGTTATCATTGTCTGGAATTTGGTGTTTGGTTTTGTTTGAGTTTTTCTTTTATTCTAACACAGCAGTTCCCACCCTGTGGGTCTCAACCCTCTTTGCAAACCTCTTATCTTTTTTTCTAATCTTTTTTTCTCCTCCTTCTTCTTCCTATAATTATTATTATTATTACTATTATTTACGTTGTACCCTGGCTGTAGCCCCCTCCCTCATCTCCTCCCAGTCCCATCCTCCTATGCCTTTCCTCTAGTCCACTGATAGGGACAGATAATAGGGAGGTCCTCCTCCTCTATTATCTGTCCATAGCCTATTAGGTCTCATCAAGACTGGATCCTCTTTCTCTGTAGCCTAGTAAGGCCACCCTACCAGCGGGAGGTGATCAAAAAGCAGCAAACAAGTTGATGACAGTGACTGCTCCTGCTCCTCTTACTAGGGTACCACCATGGAGACGGAGTTGCACATGGGCCATATCTGAGCAGGGGGTCTAGGTCATTTCCATGCATAGTCCTTGAATGATTCATCAGTCTTTGCAGGCCACCATAAGCCCAGACGTTTTAACTTTGTTGGTCTCCTTGTAGAGCTCTTGTCCCCTCCAGGTCTTTCTCTTTCCTTTCTTTCACAAGATTCCCTGCACTCTGCCCAAAGTTTGGCTATGAATCTCAGCATCTACTTCCCTACCCTGCTGCACATAGAAGGACCCTCTGTGGTAGGCTCCTATCCTATTCCCAGTCTTCTCCCTCTTCCAATGTCTGTCATGTTTTCCCTTCCCTAGGGTCCTCCTTGTATGGTCATACCAGCTCTTTTCATAAGACCCATAATCTGGAAATTGCCTAGATGTCCCTCTACCAAGGAATGGATACAGAAATTGTGGTTCATTTATACAATGGAATACTACTAAGCAATTAAGAACAAGGAAATCATGAAAATTTCAGGCAAATGGTGGGAAACTAGAAACGATCATCCTGATTGAAGTAACCCAGAAGCAGAAAGACACACATGGTATATGCTCACTTATAAGTGGATATTAGCCATATAATGCAGGGTAAACATACTAAAATGTATAGTCATAAAGAAGCAGATGTCTATCTTAAAAATATTTACATTATGATTCATAAGAGTAGCAAAATTATAGTTATGAAGCAGCAATTAAATAATTTTGATTGGGGGTCACTATAAAAGGAGGAACTGTTTTAAAGGGTCGCAGCCTTCTGGAGGATGAGAACCACTGCTCTAACAGGTGAGACAATAACTAGGTGTGCTTTGTTATACTTGCCTGTATTATTCTGTAATATTGAACTTTAACATTTACATAAATGGTTGAGAAATTGACATTTTTCTTTTTAATTAAATTTTTATTTTTTATATTAATTATAGTTTATTCACTTTGTATCCCAGCTGTAGCCGCCTCTCTCATTCCCTCACAAATCCCACCCTCCCTCCCTCATTTCCTCCCATGCTCTTCTCCAAGTCCACTGATAGGGGAGGTCCTTCTCCCCTTCCATCTGACCCTAGTCTATCAGGTCTTATCAGGACTGGCTGTATTGTCCTCCTCTGTGGCCTGGTATGGCTGCTCTCCCCTCGGCCGGAGGGTGGGGTGGGTGGTCAAAGAGCCCACCACTGATTTCAAGTTAGAGACAGAACAGGGACTGTCCTTACTAGGGAACCCACTTGGATACTGTGCTGCCGTGGGCTACATATGAGCAGGGGTTGTAGGTTATATCCATGAATGATCTTTGGTTGGAGTACCAGTTTCAGAAAAGTCCTCTGTGCCCAGATATTTTGGTTCTGTTGCTCTCCTTGTGGAGCTCCTGTCCTTTCCAGGTCTTACTATTTAATTTTTTCTAGGGATTATATGAATGACATTTTTGGAAAGGAGTACATTATTATTAATTTATTATTGTGTATTCAAAGTATCTAAGTATCTATTATAGATTGAATTGGGACTAAGTTCATGGTTTCTAACCATATGAAACAAAGACAAAATATCATAGTGATATTTTCCATATCTTGTACCCTTATATGCCTGAGGGTAATGAGTGGGCATTTTCAGCCTTTAGATGATCCTTGCTACAGCAAACAACAGATTTTCTTTCTTTCTTTCTAGTTACAGGTTTCTAGGCTAAGCATTTAATTTTGTAGCAATTGAAAGGTTAACAGTTTCTGTTGAACAACAGAAGAACTATGTTGTGGTAATAAGAATCTATTGCACTTTCATTGAGTAATGTCTGAATAGAAAGAGCTTGACATGTCAGAGTTACCTCGTATAAAAGTTAATATGAGAGAGTTTTACACACATTTATCCTCTTTGTTTTCTCTGGCTTTTCAATTGTATCACAAATAGGAAACTCTTGACCTCTCAGGGCCTTATCTATAATTTGTATTCTGGCCAACAATTGACTTACTTGACTGAAGGTGTTGTTGGTAAAAGGAGCAAAGGAACGAGCATTTAATGGATGCTCATAATAAAAGCTTCAGCTCTAAGAACTTTACATCTACCTTACATTAGAGAATTTATTATAGAACGTTATAGCAATAAAATGTCAAGATGCTAATAAGATTTGGCAGATGTCCATGTGATTAGATGACAGAATCAAAGCCCCAAATGTCACATTTTTTTCTTTCTTTTCACTCTTTTCAAATGTGAAAAACCCAATGAACAGATGCCTCCTGACACAGAACAATCGTGCAAACATCTGTCTAATGTCTAAGTGTAAATTATTTTTAATAAAATTGTCAGTTGTGTGGTCCTCCGTAATGAATTTTAGTTTATTCTGAACATCTTCTAATAAGAGAGTTGAGCACAGAAACAGATTTTTCTTCTTTCCTGTATTATATTTCCAGGTATGGAGGGGTGAGAGATGGCATTACTCTTGGTAGTCAGGCTGACCTTGAAATCATGGAGCTCCTATCTTATTCTCCCAAATTCTAGCAAAATAGACCTATGTTTCCATACTTGGTTTACCTTATTGTTTTTAGTGGTGTTCCTACTTGTTACCACAAGTAACAACTTGTTTTTAAACAATAAAAACTAAGATTAATTTGGGTATCTTATTCTTTTTAAAAATTTTGGAAAGATTTTTTTTACTTCTGAATATATGTAACAATTAACATATTTTAAGGAATATTATAAATATGTGTTTTACCATCTCTCACATAGAAACAGATAAGATGTGAATGTATACAGTTCGTTGATTTAAAGCCATAAGATGTCTAGATCATCTTTCATAGCTACATATGAACCTTTACTTTTGATGATTTCTTTTTCCAAATGCAACATTTATTGATGTCAAATTACCTGATTGGGCTGAAGGTTCCACATGGTCAGAAATCTTTTATAGTTTCCGATGTATATCAAAGGCAACTAGAAAAATTTATCTTTCATATATTTTCAATTATATCAAATGACTAATTACATTAAAATGAATATAGAATTCTCCCTTATATAGGGATGTACAAAACTTTCTACAGTTAATATATTTGATCATCCATCCCAGAATGCAAGTTCTTAAAATTAAGACTTCATTTATTCTTTCAATATTATTGTTATTAATTTGCTTTGTATCCCAGTTATAGCCCCTTCCCTCATCTCCTGTTCCCACACTCCCTCCTTCTTCTTACTCTATGCCTTTTCCCTGGTCCACTGATAGGGGAAGTCCTCCTCCCCTGCTATCTGACCCTAGCCTATCAGGTCCCATCAGGACTGGCTGGATCCTCTTCCCCTGTGGGCTTGCTAGGTTACCCTACTAGAGAAAATACTTCACTTCTGCATGTTCTTTTTTCTTTATTTCTACCTACTCAGCTCAAATAGAATTCAATCTTTGCTAACACACTAGGCAATAAATACAATGTTGAATTATATGCTGGGCAATCTTTTCCCCAACACTTTCTTTCACAAATTTATGGACTTAATCTAATTGATTGACACTTAGGTTAACAGAGCCATCAAGAGAAGCATTTAGGACCCAGAATTCTCAAAGGCCATGTCTTATGATTAGCACCAAACAGTCTGCTGCTGATGTTGTCAAGAGTCCTCTCCATACCTCAACTTAATTTCTTGCTTCATTGCTTTGAATCCCTGTGGGGCAGCAGCAGTTTAAGGGATGTCAACAGGAATATTCTTGTTCTCTCAGGGATTCAGTATAGGAGGATAAACAGCTACACAGCTGGCTAAATTAATGGGTATGGAAATGTGTGACCTAAGTGTTTAATAAATGCATAAGTATTTTACAAGCCCCAGTGGATGGCCCTCAGAATTGTTGAGTTTGACCGACATGGAGCTTACATTGGAGTCTTTTCCTTTTAAAACAAACTTATGTGATTATTAATTAGGTGTTGTAGACAGTATGTTGAATTTAAGGGAACCAAGATACTCTGGAAAATATATATGTGAATATTCAATAATTTCAAAAGGAAAATTCTGAGATAAAAATTTTCTACTTCAGGTATTTAATAGAGATTTATGCTCATGACTAGTATCAGGCTTATGAATAATTGGAAAGTTAGGCATGAATTTTATGTTTCTTTCTTAGTATGTATTTATACCTCACTCAAGGGCTCTTCATATTGATAGAGGGTTATAGAGTCTGAGCCTCCAATGTGGGCACTGGAAATCAGTGGAACAACAGATTACCTCTCCTGACTCAGCATGAACCAGGTTACAGTTTACAAAGCACACAGCTGTGCTATCCAATTTTTAAAGGATATAATTTTAACATTACAGTTTCCCCCTGAACAATTAAGAGGCTACACTAGTTATTGCAAAACCAATGTCATTAAATTGCTCCTTCTATAACAGACAAAACACTAATCACATTTATGCAGTCAACACTGGGATTTGAGCTATGAACCATTCCTTAGGGACTTATACAGAAGGCTTTCAGACGAAGGACATTTCTCAAACTTCAAACTGCATAATTCACTTCTTCCTTACAATAACAACTATAGTAAGAATTCTTTTGAAAGTTTGGATATGTGACTATTAAAAAAAAACAGAGAGAATAAATAAAAGCTACTTAAAGACAGGGCCTCAGAACACAGCATTGATATGAAAATGGATGGCAGTATTTTATCACTCCCTTGAAAACTGCTGAAATTCACATTCAAAAGTTCAGTAAGATGAAAATAATTGCTCTAAAAATATGAGCAGGCATCTATTATATCAATTCAGAGAAACAAATTATTTTCTGACCTACATCTGGAGAATATTATATGTATAGTATTTTACACTAATTAAAGCCATTGGCAAAGAGATCCCTTTTCTCTAGAAACATCATTAATGCCTATTTAAAAGACTGGAACATTTTATCACTCAGAAGAAGTTATACTGTGTATTTTTAGCTTTCTCACTCCGTACATGCTATTACTGTTACTGATAGAAGTCAGAGAGATGGTACTGAATCTTTTTAAACAATTCATTTGGCTTTTGTTTATTACTGAGCTAAGAAAAAAATTCCTTTAGATTTCTTCCCCAAATTTTCCTCTTCCTGTCAAAACTATGTTTCCAGTTTTTAAAAAGTATATTTAAAGTAAAACATAACTACATCACTCTCACATTTCCCAGTCTTCCCTCCAACCTCTCCCTTATCCTTTCCCCTCACTCTATCTTGTTGATGATATCTTTTCTTTTTTAGTGTGATACACACACAGAGATATATACATATGCATCTATAAATGCACAAATATATGAAAAAATCCTGCTTAGTCAATGATTTTGAATTCAAGTATGTCCTGAAAAATAAAATTGCCTAGGACTAGCCTTCAGCAAAATATATAATGAATATTATAGCTTTCTCTCTTTCTTCCTTCTCATTTTTGTCAACCTATTTTTTGTTTTTAGTTTAAATTCAGATATAAATTTCAACGATATGTTCCATTTCTATTTTTAATGTATTTCTTATTATTTATTTATTTCAGTTTATTCAGTTTGTATCCCAGTCCACACACCTTCTCTCATCTCCCCTTATGTCTCTCCCATAGTCCACTGATAGGGGAGGACCCCTTTCCCTTCTATCTGACCCTAAACTATCAGGTCTCATCAGGGCTGGCTACATCATCTTCCTCTGTGGCCTGGCAATGCTGCACCCCCACCCTAGCGGGAGGTGATCAAAGAGCCAGCCACGGAGTTCATGTCAGAGACAGCCCCTGCCCCCCTTACTAGGGAACCCACTTGGAAACTGAGCAGCCTATGGACTTCTCTGGGCAGATGTCCAGGTCCTCTCCATTCATGGTCCATGTTTGGACCTGATCTCTGTAGGTCCTTCTGCGCCCTGTTTTGTTTTTGTTTTTTGTTTTTTGGGGGTTTTTTTGACTCTTTTGTTCTCCTTGTGGAGTTTCTGTGACCTCCAGGTCTTTCCATCTCCCTCTTCTTCCATAAGGTTTCCTGCACGCTGCCCAAAGTTTGGCTATGAGTCTCAGTATCTCCTCCAATACCTTATGGGTATTGTCTTTCAGAGTATGAGTAGAGTTTTTCAGAGGCTCCCTGTGGAAAGCTCCTGTGCCGTTTTCTGTCTTGAATTCAGATGTCTATCCTGTTTGCCCCTCTGAGTGAGGTTTCAGCCTCTTCCCTAGGGTTGTTGTTTTGCTTCGTTAGGACTATAGACTTTAGTGTGTTTATTTTATATTTTATGTCTAATATCCACTTATAAGTGAGTATATACCATGTGTGTATTTCTGCTTCTGGGATATCTCACTCAGGATGATCTTTTCACGTTCACCATTTACCTGCAAATTTCAAGATTTCCTTTTTCTTAATTGCTGTGTAGTATTCTATTATGTAAATGTACCATAATTTCTGCATCCAGTGTTCAGATGAGGGACATCTAAGGTATTTCTAGATCCTGGCTATTATGAATAAAGTTGCTATGCACGTAGTTGAGCAAATGTCCTTGTTTTATGGTTTAGCATCTTTTGGATATATACCTAGGAGTGATATAGCTGCTGAAAAGAAACATTCTTTTCTTTTGCTGCTGATAACTTCCCTTAAAATATTCATATCCTCAAAGTATATCTGGTGAGTTAAAAGAAAAAGCTGGCCCACGGGGGACTGCAGAGACTGATGTATCCACCAAAGATCACGCATAGAGAGGATCTAGAAGCCCTGCACAGATGTAGCCCATACACAGCTCAGTCTCTATGTGGGTTCCCTAGTAAGGGGAGAAGAGACAGTCTTTGACATGAACTCGGTTGTCTGCTCCTTGATCACTTCTCCCTGATGGAGCTACCTAGCCAGCTCACAAAGGAAGAAGATCCAGGTAGTTCTGATGGGACCTATTAGGGAGGGTCAGATAGTAAGGGAGGAGAACTTCCCCTATCTATGGACCAGGGAAGAAGGATAGGGGAAAAAGATGAAGGAAAGGTAGGACCAGGAGGGAGGGAGCTACAACTGGGGTATAAAGTGAATAAGTTGTGTAAATAATAAAATAAAGAAAAAAGAAGAAAATAAATAAATATTATTTTATAATCCCATGATCATGGGTTCATTGCAATTCTATTTATAACAGTAAAAGACCTGGAGGAGTCAGGAGTTCCACAAGGAGAGAAAAAAAATCTGAGCATAGTGATCTTTTCTGAGACTGATATTCCATCCAAGGACCATGCATGGAGATAACTTAGAACCCCTGCACAGATGTAGCCCATGCCAGCTCAGTGTCCAAGTGAATTCCCTAGTAACAGGAACAGGGGCTGTCTCTAACATGAACTCAGGGTATGGCTCTTTGTTCACCTCCCCCTGAGGGGGGTGCAGCTTTAGTAGGCCACAGAAGAAGACAATGCAGCCACTCCTCATGAGACCTGATAGACTAGGATCTGATGGAAGGGAAGGAGGACCTCTCCTATCAGTGTATTTGTAGAGGGCCATGGGTGGAGAAAAGAGAGGGAGGGTGGAATTCGGAGAGGATCAGGGAGGGGGATACAGTGGAGATACAAAGTGAATAAACTGTTATTAATAAAAAATTAATTAATTAAAAAAATAAAAAAGAAACTGTAATGCATAAGTTTTAGAAATAGAACTCAGTGTTGTTTACAATCTTATGTAACTGTTCAGCAATTTTTGTAGAAACCTTAAAAAACAACAGTAGATTTTATATGTTTGAGCTTCCTAAAATCCAGTGATACTCTGAGTTATTATTTTCAAAATATGCAATAGTGAACATTTGAAATTAGTTGTGGATTTTGTAACCATATTATTGCATTACACATAAAATCTACTGTAGAATTGCTTTGCATTTGTTCTTGCAAAACTTCCATCATAGTGCAAAGTGTATAGCGCAAAGTATAAAGCAAAACACACCTACTTGAATTAATGTGCAGAAGACACATTTTGCAATTTAGAGTCATAATTGGTTTTGAATCTCTATTAAACAGCAAAGTTAAAGTAGTTTTTAATAGATCAAAATAAATATTTACTTTATTATTAGCTTTCAGTTGCTAATATTTGCAACAAATATTTAGAATATCTAATTAAATTCTTTGCGATCTAAACAATGGCTTAGCCAAGTGATGCATAAAATTCTTTACTATTAAGTGGTGATTCTTATTATAATATATACTGAGCTCAGAGTTACTATTCAAAATATTTTAGAAATTTCTAGGTGGAATATAATATGTTATGAGCTTGTAAAACTGTTAAATCTAGCATCAGTTATTAAACCAATAATTTAACTATTAGATTATATCTCCAATCCCCTTTGTTTTCTCTGATAAATTAATTTGTCCTGTACACTTCATTTAGTCACGTACAAATAAAGGAGAATTAAAAACGTTTAAGATAAAGCCTCCAAAAATTATGTACATGAAGACAGTCGTGCTACTTGGCCTGAACTTTGATTCTATTCCAGATCAAGATCTTTCTTCTAAATTAACACCTCTGTCTTTTCAATGGTTCAACACAAAAACAAAAAGCAAAACCCATAGCTTAATCTTCTAGTACTTTTGGAATATAGAGCAGATAAAATACTTTTCATGAAGTGCCACCTTAATAAAAGTTAATATTAGGAGCTAGGTATGATGGCTCATGCCTTTCAATCCTTGAATACCTTCTACAGAGGCAAAAGGAACTTTGAGCTCAAGGCCATCTGGTCTACAAAGAGTTCTAGGACTGCTAGGGTACTACAAAGATACTCTCTGCCTCTAAAAACAAAACAAGAGCAACAACAAAATCAAGTTAACATCAGTGCTATCTCCTTAAAATTGACAAATATAGAAACTTATGCATGTTTGATTGCCTGTGTATATATCCAGCTCACAGTGAGCTAGGCACTATCATAATAGTTTGAGGTACTAAAAAAGAGGCAAGCAGGCAAAATATCTGCTCAATAAACTTTGTCAGGTTAGGAGTAAGTGTGTGAGGCTTGATGATAGAACACTCAACTCACAAACTTGATGGCCTGGATTTCATCCTAAACATCAAAGAAAAACATAATAATGATTCCTTTTCTGTGAAGGAAGAATAAAAAGATAAGTACAGAAGCAATGGACATAGCAATATTTATATTGCTATTGCTCAGCATTGTGTTCTAGATTAACTAAATAAACCCAGTCTCTGTGTGGTGAATTGGTTATACAGCTGCTTAGGATTAATAGCAAGCTCTACTAAAAGATAATTAATAGTAAATATTAACTATCACTTGCAACAGTGTTTACTTTGCCTTCTCGTTCTGGAGGGATATGGGGTCACTATGAAATGGGAATAATAAGGATCATACATAGCAGCTAAAGTAGCAAGCTTGGAGCTCACGTCCTCAACCTACAGCATGAAGCAGAGAGTGAGAACTACAAATGGTATGCAGTTGAAAACTGTCAAGCCCACCCCAAGTAACATCCTTCCACCAGCAGGGCTGAATCTCTAAAACATTCCCAAATGACACCACCAATTGAGGAGGATTCATTTCTCTGACTTCAAGCCTACATATTTGATGTCTGATACATGAAGGAATTCATGATGAAGAAAAACTCTGTAGACAAGTCTGTAGGTATCTCAACTCCTGAGTTACAGGAATGAATGCTTACATAAGAAAAATGTTGATGAGTAAACATATATATTAAGAATTTGTTTTAATTTCCATTATGTGATATCAGTGTGTCTTTGTGTGTTTATGTGCCTGTCCATTTTGGTTTCCATGAAACCAAATATATATATACACACATATATATATTTGAGGTAATAATGAATGTTATGAACCAGATTCTAGTGTAATATAACCATTTATTGTTTCATATAAAATGAAAACACAGCTGTTTTGAATGCACAGATGTTTGAACGGACATATACTTTGTACATGTTTAAGACGGCATGCTTAAAGAAATTTTGCAGTTTTATGTAATTCAAACCAGCAAGCTTATGTTTACCTGATCTACTTTTAGTATGTCTCCTGGTTATCAGATTATTTCTTCCTCTGTTCTACATAAAGAGACTGATGATATCACATGATTTAGTGCATTTGTATGTTTTTTTTTCCTACTTCATCCTTTACAGTTGGTTATTACTTGATTCTGGGTTCATTCTACTCTGACAGTCAGCCACTTTTGAATGAATATCTAGCATAGTTGAGATATTATGAAGGCATGACATGGAGGTAGCTTATGAAGTTTGCTGGAATAACGTTGGAATTCAGAGCTACCTCTCTTTTATCTTTGAACAGGAAATATTGAAAAAAATTTATTTTACCTCTCTCATTCCTGTTGTTAGTTTTTGCTGTTTTAAGCCTTCTTAGTGACAAAGATGCTAAAGAAAAGAAGAGGAGGAAATGTGGTGGCAGATACAGATATTTTGTCTAATTTGTTTGCATCTTGGGAAAGAGAGACTGAGAAGCCTACTGTGATAGGATTTGGCAAGAGATAAGATGTGGGACGATTCATAGTTGTTCTATTGCTATAAGTAGAAAATGTGCACTCACAATCTGATGAGTTTCTTTGTGTAATGCATACAAAATAAACAAACAAACAAATAATACTGAACTGTATAACATATCAGTGGACAGATTGTTCTTGAATCCATCTTAGAAAGGGGGAAACACAGAGTTCAATAAGGATTAGTTATATCTAGTCATAAAACTGTGACTTTAAAATAAATGAAGGTACACATGATTTAACAATGTTTTTCAGTGCAATTTAAAATAAACGATACCTCACATATTTTTCACATTTCATTTGAAATAATAACATTTTGGTGATAAACCAAAATCTGTAGCAACATTTGACTCAAATTTCTCACACAGTGAAATTACCTTTCCTTCTCCTATACATCTTTTATTGCTCATTAAATTTTTATTTATAAAACAAAGTTCCCCGTTATGACTTCTAGCAACTAATACCAAAAAACATTTATCTGTCTAAAATTTTGCCATTCCTCATGTGTGCTATCAAAAGTCATTTTGCAGACTCAGGTTTCCACTTAACAAAAGAGTTATACTGTAATAAATTCTGTGCTATGATTGCAATGCAACAGAAGTTCAATGCAAAGAAAATTTGATACTCATAAAAATCAAATGTGTAGCAAGAGGGTGAAGATGGTCTTATAAACGGTTATTCACAGAGTGTGCAGAGTGGCAATGTCTGTGTAACCGTTAGAACTCGCTTTCAAACGAGCAAAATATCTGTCTTATATTTTGTTTGTTTGTTTATTAATTTATTTATTTTTATCTCAATCACAGGTTAGGTACTTTGAATCCCAGGCGTAGCCCCCTCCCTCATTCCCTCCTACCCTCCCACTCCCTCCCTCATCTCCC
>CM053753.1:80161468-80189643 GCA_028658305.1 Pachyuromys duprasi | reverse complement strand
TATAGGTTTATATAAGTGAGTATATACCATATGTTTCTTTCTGCTTTTGGGATACCTCACTCAGTATGATCGTTTCCAGGTCCCACCATTTGCCTGCGAATTTCATGATTTCCTCCTTTTTAATATTAGCAGAAGTAATGTGCATTGCTGACGTAGAAAGGCAACTGCTATTGCCGTGTTTTCCCAAGTCCGCCATCCACTCTTTTAAATCAATAATTTTGCCTTCACTCTACCTCTCTCCTCGGCAATTTCTAAAATGAGGATTTTTATTCTTACATCACAATAATCATGCTATAAAAAATGGAGTCTTTGAAAAAGAGAGGGGAAAAATGTTCTTTCTTAAAACAAACCGAAAAATGAGCAACTCTCTCAGCCTAAAATATGGGTGTGTGATTAGCCTGCTCATAAACAGAAAGCTCCCTTATTCTTCACCTTCCAATGTCTAATGCCTTTATCTGCGTTAGAAATAAGAATATTAAAATTAGACTTCTATGAAATAGACACAGTTGTTTATGTGATTCATATGACCTTGAAATATTTGAATTTTTGACATTGAGGCAAAACATTATTAAAAACACAAAAAGGTAAATTCTACTTTACTCAGTTTGCATGTATATTCATGAAATCCATTATTGTGTCTCAACCTCTAGAATCAAACGAGTTTTTGCACAAAGATTTTTCTAACCACAATGATGAACATGTCTTACTGAAAGTGATATTTTTAGGTCAGAAAGTCTATTTAAATGGTATGCCAAACAAATGGATGCAAGGCAATTGCATCTTATGTTGGTTCTTCGACAAATCTTTGGCAAACTGCTAAAGTTGAGATTTTAAACACCATTCAAAATCAACAATTTCCTATCACCAAGTACTGCTTCTGTGTTTTGTTAACTGTAAATAATATGATAATAACATGAAGATGATGGGCCAAAGTGAATGAATATCTTTGAACATTGGTGAGGAATAAGTAAACTGAAAATAACCAAAAGGAAGTAACTTCACCACTGCCCCCAAAATAGTATGAAATGCCTTGTACAACAAGTTTAACTCAGAAAAACTAATTATATGGATGAGGCTATGGGGTGGCAATATCAATGAAAAAAGAAAAATATTGAGAATCAAATAGTGTGGGCTAGAAAGATTGCTCAGCAGTCCAGAGCACACATTAATCTTGCAGAGGACCTAAGTTTAGTTCAAAGATGTCTCACAACCACACATAACTCACTTACAAGGGCATCCATTTTGGTGGACCTAAACCTGAGACTAAGGCATTGAGATTTAAAAAGTCTTAGGTGATGTGCAGGGACAAAGATAGAGCAGAGACTGAGGGCATGTCCAACCAATGCCTGGATGAACCTGACACCCAACCCAAGGGAGAGAGCCAGCCCCTGACACTGCTAAAGATACTCTGCTATTCTTGCAGACAGGAACCTAGCATAGCTGTCCTCTGAAAGGTTCAACCCAACAGTAGGTCAAAAACATGCTATGACCCACAGTCAAACATTGGGAGAAGCCCAGGGTGTCTTGTGGAAGAATGGGCAAAAACTAGAAGAACCCGGAAGTGTCAGGTCACACAAGAAGAGTATCCAGGCAGTTGTGATGAGACTTTATCAGATATGGGCAGATGATAGAGGAGAACTGCCCCTTTGAGTAGACCAGGAAAAGGGAATAGGAGGGAAGGAGGAGGGAGGGTAGGACTGAGAAGAACATAAGGAGGGGGACTTAAGTGGGATATATAATGAATAAATTGTAAATAAATAAATAAATAAATATTAGTAAACTAATTAATTTTTTAAAAGTTAACAAGTGAATCATTGTCCAATACAATTGCCACATCCATTACTGGAGGACCCACATGAGGCCTAAGCTGTCCAACTGCTGCATCTTTGTAGGGAGCCTAGGTCCAGTTCCTGCATGGTCCTTGGTTGATGCTTTAGTCTCAGCAAGCCCCTCTGGGCCCTGGTTAGTTGGCTATGTTGGCCTTCTTGTGGAGATCCTATCACCTACAGGTCCTTTTCACTTTCCTCCCACTTTTCTGCAAGATGCCCTATGCGTCACCCAAGGTTAGGCTGTGATTCTAGGCATCTGTTTTGAGGCACTAGCAGGCACAGTACATTTCAGAGGACAATTCTGTTGCCTGCTTTCTTCTTTCTTTCTTTTTGTCTTCTTATTAATTAATTCAATTTACAGCTCGGTCACAGGCCCCCTGCTCCTCTTCTCCCAGGTCCACCCACACTCCCATGTCCCCCCTCCCTCATTCCTCAGAATAGGGCGCCCCCTATCCAGACACTCCAGTTCATCTATTCACTTGAGGACTGAGTTCATTTTCCTTCCCTGTGGCCTGGTAGAGAAGTTCCGTCAGGGGGAAGTGATGAAAAGCAGGCAACATGGTCCTTGTCAGAGATATCCCACACTCCCCTAGCTAGTGGGCCCACAAGAAGCCTAAGAGCCTCATCAGGCTCATCTCTGTGGGTTCTGTGAACTGTAATATGTCTATCCTGTACTATATGACTAAAATCAGCTTATAAGTGATTATATACCATGTGTGTCTTTCTGGGTCTGTGTTACCTCATTCAGGATGATCTTTTTAAGTGTACCCATTTGCCTACAAATTTCATCATTTCCTTGTTTTTAGTGGCTGAGTGGTATTCCGTTGTGTAAATGTACCACAGTTTCTTTATCCATTCTTCAGTTTAGGGACATCTAGGTTGTTTCCCACTGTTATGTCCAGGGATGGTATAGCTGGATCTTGAAGTATGGCTAGTCCAAGTGTTCTGAGAAAGCACCAGATTGATTTCCAAAATGGTTGTACCTGTTTGCACTGTAGGATTTTCAATCACTTTTCCCCTGGCAGGGCTACCTCAGGGAAAGAGAAAGCATTCAATCCTGATGTAACTTAATACGCTGGTCTGAGTTGGTAGGTAAAACACTCCCCTTATCTGAGGAGTAGGGCAGAGGAGATAGGGTGACGTGGCAGGGAGAACGGGAACAGGAGGAGAGGAGGGAGAACCTATGATTGGGATGTAAAGTGAATAAATAAATACATTAGTTAATTAATTTAAAAAATCTGCCCAGCAAAGTACTACAAGGATTGATGCTTGATGTAGAATATTTTCCACCTTGGTAAATGCTTTAAGCTTTTGGCAGAAAGTTCATTCCACCTTTGCAGGTAGAGTCTCATTAAGTGTCAAATGGTTCTAGTTACTCTTACAAAATATACACCTACTGGTTTTTAGCATGTAGCATGGTAATTTTATTAACTGCTAAGAATGGATGTTGACATTCCCAAGTAACTGTGGGATGTATTAATCCCTCTTTATTTCTAATTCTACTCATCAGGTACACTTTAAAGCTCTGTTTACTAGTGCACACTATTTATGATGGCTAGATCTGCTTTATTCATTTTTCTTTTCAGCATTGTGTCGTAGTACCAGTAATTACCATTAATTTGGAGTCAATGTTATGCAGTCACCCACAATATTTAATGTGTTTGTATTGTTTCTATGATAAGTTTATCATCTTGTAAAAATAAAATCTGTTGCTTTATAGTTTTAAAAAATATATTATTTAGTTCAACTTCCTTACTTTTAGAATAAATGGGGCTAGAATGCTTTCCAAAGCAATAGTTCTTCCTTGTCAGTGCCTGAGTTCTTCAAGCTCTTAATGAGTTTTGTCAGTCTGAGTTTATTGGGCATTTTGCCTCTGTATAACTTTGTAGATTGTTATGACTTGTTGTCTCTGGCTTATATCATAAATGACATCATAGTGATAATCGGAAAGCAGTCTGATCACTCTGCTTCATGAAGTTTAGAATGTGGTTTTCTTAGAGCAGTTGTTCTTTTTAATTAAAATTTTATTTTATATTAGTTACAGTTTATTCATTTTGAATCTCAGCTGTAGCTCCCCCCCCCCATTCCCTCCCAATCTCTTCCTCCCTCCCTCATTTCCTACCTGCCCTTCTCTAAGTCTACTGATGGGGGATATCCTTCTCCCCTTCCATCTGACCCTAGCTTATCAGGTCTCTTCAGAACTGGCTGCAATGTCCTCCTCTGTGGCCTAGCAAGGCTGCCCCTCCCTCAGGGGTAAAGGGGGGGGGGGAGGTCAAAGAGCCAGCTGTTGAGTTCATGTCAGAGACAGTCCCTGTTCCCATAATAGGGAAACCACTTGGATACTGAGCTACCATAAACATACTAAAATCTGTACACCTAAAGAAGATAAACAATAAAGGAGCCAGCCGGGGTAAGATGATCAATCTTCACTTAGAAAGACAAATGGGATGGACATTGGAAATAGGAGAAAACAAGTAACAGGACAGGAGCCTACCACAAAGGAACACAGAAAGAGTTTACCTAACAGTGTATCAAAGCAGAGGCTAAGACTCATAACCTTGGGCAGAGTTCAGGGAACCATATGAAACAAGGGGAGTTAGTATGACCTGGAAAGGACAGAAGCTCCACAAGGATCAAATATATCTGGGCACAGGGGTCTTTTCTGAGACTGTTTCTCCAAGGAAGGATCATGCATGGATATAACCTAGAACCCCTGCCCAGATGTAGCCCAGAGAAGTTCTTCTTAACCTTCCTAATGCTGCAACACTTTTGTATTTGTGAGTTTTGTTTGTTTGTTTGTTTGGCTGGTTGTTGTTTGTTGTTGCTTTGGTTTTTGGTTTTGGTTTTTAGAGACTGGATTTCTCTGTGTAGCACTGTTCTGGACTCTCTTTGTAAAGCAGGCTGGCCTGGAAGTCTCAGAGATCTGCTTGCCTCTGCCTCCCCAAGTGCTGGAATTACAGGCGTGCACCACTGCACCCAGCTTGCTATGACCCTTTAATAGTTTCTCATGTTGTTGTGTTCCACAACCATAAAATGATTTTCATTTGTACTTCATAGCTGTAATTTGCTACTGTTGTAAATCATATCTTTGTTCTCTGATGGTCTTTGGAGGTCTTACCCATAAGTGGAGAACCACTGTCTTAGAGGCTTTCAGACAAAATTTCCACGCAGAAGGAAGAGCTTTAAGAAGAAATGTGTGTAAAAGCTGCAGTTCTGCAAAGCATTTCTAACATGGGCCATACAAAGTTCACAAAAATTACAGTGCTAACTAACACTGACCACATTTCAGATATCAGCCACAATTCATGACCTTTGGTCTGACTTTATTTCTAATCAATTCGTTAAATATAGGGAATTCCAAAAGAACAGTCACACTTGGAAATTTTTGGAAAAATTCACAGAATTCGGTACAGCAGAATACTTATGTTAGTTATTTTAATTTGGTTTAATTTAGTTCAGTTTAACTTAACTTTACATTTGTGTTTGTGTGTGCCTGTGTATATGTGTGACAGAAAGAGAGAGAGATTCCATGGGGCATGTGCAGAGGTAAGAAGACAGTTCTCACATTTTGCCGTGTTTTGAGGCAACTTTTATCATTTTTGCTGCGTAGTCATATATTCTTGGCTAGCTGACCTCATGGTTTCTAGGTGATTTTCGTGTCTCTACCTCGCATTTCACTATAGGAATAAACAAGAAGGCTGAGTTTACATTTGTACTCCACCATATCCTTGTGCTCCTGGCATCTCGATACAGTTTGTAACACTTGTGTGGCAAGAAGCCATCTCTCCAACCTGGTAACCATTTTGTGAAAATCACACAAGCCATGCACAGTTAGACAGACTAAGAGAACAAGGTTGCAGTGGGACTTTAGAACACAGCTTTCACTTTTCTCCCCATGGAATCCAGGTGGGCTTTTATCCTGTCACATTGATATATATGTCAATCAGTAAGACCACATTAGCTTACTTCTAGAGTGATATTAAGGCTTCCCTCTGTAGAGCTGATTGAGTTAATTCATTGTGCAGCCCTATGCCCTTCATCGTGATCCCAGGAGTCTGACAGCCAGGCAGATACTATGTCTTGAAGCCTCATTCCAGTGTCGTATTATTGATGTCTCTGGAATCCTGTACCATTTCCTTAGCAAAAATTCAAGTATGGTCTAAAATCCTACTTTGGATAAAAGACTGTCTCATAACTCAGGAATATGAGAGCCTAGAAGTTTTCTAAGAGTGATCAGAATAAAAATCAGGGACATGCAAAACACCAATGTACATAAAATAAAAATAAATGAATTTTTAAAAATCAGACAAATTATGTGTTTATAAACATGTTTTCTTACAATATAATGTGCACTGCTTGTTCCCCAAACTTGATCCACTGAGACAATACATCACTTGATCAACAATAGCCCATTTCAGGAAGAAACTGAATAACATTTTGTAGCTCATGGAAAATTATGCCGTGCCATTGCTATGCCATTCTTGCTTGTCCAAAAGTGCAGAAATCTCAGCAAATTACCCGAGTTTCGGGTTAGTAATGAAAGCTATAGAGAATAGATATGTAACAGTCATGCACAACATCAGAAAACTTGGATCAGACTCATAACTGTCCTTCACACACACACACACACACATCAAGAGCTTAAATGACATAGGCTATTAACTGCAAGCATTGTAGTTACTCTAGGAACTATTAGGCAATGAAAGAGTTCAGATGCCATAGAGAAATAAAATTCATTACAGCCTATCATTCCTACTTGTACTTAAAATTTCTAGTGCTGTAGGAAAATCTTTCAGTTTAAACAATTATACAATACTATTTAAGTTATATCAAAAATGCAGTTTTGATAAAAGTTCAAACTTGCAAAATTTAAATAGCTGTAGAGATGTTTAAAATATGTAATACTTACAAAAATGTAAAAGTTATAAATTTAAAGACTTTAATTATTTTTATTGTCATGAATGTGAATGTTTTATCTGCATTAATAAGTATATTATTTGGAGATTTCCATGAGACCTTTTCAAACAATAACGCAATTGGATGAAACCTAGTCCTAGTTCTAGAGTCTTCTTTGGTGACTAGACATGTCTACCTCATTATTTGGAAATTTCATTAGGATGGTATTCATATATTCTAGGGCATTTCCAATGTACTAGATTTCCATACCGTCCCTGAAATACTCTTCAATTCTAGCTGTCTATCTTTGATTCCCTCCTTCATGCACCTCTCCCATCCCACTGATTTTCCAGTTTTTGTCTCTCCCCAAGACCACCAGCTCTAGCCAACCGAAAAATCTAGTCTATTTTCACTTTCCTGGGAGACCCCTATCCCCATGTCTTCAGTGGCTTTCTCTGTGTTTAAGCTCTATGGACCTATGTATTGTAGCTTGATAATTATTTATTTAATGGCTAATATCCAGATATAAGCGAATATATACCATATATATTTTTCTATGTGGGTTAATTCATTCAGAATAACTTTTTCTACTTCCATCCATTTGACTGCAAATTTCATAATGTCATTTGCTTTAACGGTTGAATGATACTCCATTGAGTAGATGGACCTCATTTTCTTTATCTGTTATTCTGTTGAGGGACATCTAGGTAGTTTCCAATTCCTTGTTATTATGACTAGAGCAGCAAAGAGCATGGCTGATAGGATTCCTGTGTTAGGATGAAGCATCCTTTGTTCATATACCTAAGAGTGGTATAGCTGGATCTTGAGGTAGCTAGATTCCCATCTTTCTGTGGAACCACCAAACTGATTTCTATAGTGGCTGTACAAGTTTCTACATCCACCAGCAGTAAGGGAGTGATGTCTTTGACACACATTATTGCCAGAATAAGCTGTCACTTGCATTTTTTTATTTAGCCATTCTGATAGGTGTTAAGATATCAAAGTCATTTTGATTTTCATTTGCTTGATGCTAGGGATCTTAGACAGTTCTTTAAATGTTTTCAACCCTATGAGTTTCCTTTATGGAGAATTCTGTTTAGATAGATGTTCCATTTTTTTAACTGGGTTATATTTTCTAATTTTATATTTAGTTATTGTACATCCTAGGGTGCTCCCTCCCTCCTCCCAGTCACCCCCACTTCCCCTTCTTCTCCCTTCCACTCTCCCTTTTTCCCCCAAAACAAGAACTCCACACCCCCCGTATTAACCTTCTCCAGCACATCAAGTCACATCAGTACTGAACATATCTTCATCCCCTAAGGCCAGACAAGGCAGCTCTGCCAGGGGAAAGTGATCCAAAAGCAGGCAATAGAGTCCATGTTAGAAACAACTCTCCTCCCCCTGTCAGGTACCCCATATGAAGACCAAGCCTCAGTCAGCGACATGTGTTCAGGAGGACCTAGGTCCAAATTATACATACTCCTGGATTGATGTTTCAGTCTCTGAAAGCCCCCATGTGACTTAACCAACATGTAACCCCATGTGGGTTAGTTGTCTCCTTTGGTCTTCTTATGAGGTTTCTGTCTCCTTCAGGTCTTTCCACCTTTCTTCCAACACTTCCACAGGACCCCCCATAGTTCTGTCTCATACTTGGCTGCAAGACCCAGCATCTGTGTCCATCTGCTGTTGGCTAGCGCCTCCCAGAGGACAGTCAAGTTAGGCTCTTGTCTGCAAGAAAAGCAAACAAGATTAGTGTCAGGAGCTGGCTCTTCCCTGTGGAGTGGGTCTCAGGTTGGGCCACTTATTGTTCGGGCTTTCCCTCTATCTTTGTTCCCTCATTATCCCTGCACTTTTGGGTTCACAGGTTTTATTGGTGGGTTGTTGGTCTCCTCTTTCCACTAGTCCTGCTTGGCTAGAAGGTGGTCACTTCACTCTTAATACCCCCCTACCCCGTTAGGAGTCTCAGGTAGAATCTCGTCCATATCTTCTCAGGAGCCTACAAAGGAGGCCTCCAGTTAGACCAAGAGATGTCCCTCCCCAGTTTCTCTTCTTGTTACCAGCCCTCTCACCTCCAACCCCTATTCTCCCCACATCTGATCAACACCCGTGTTTTCCTCCCCATTCGATCTCTTGTCCAGTTCCCTCTTTTCATCCACTTCTGTGGCCTATTCTATTTCCTCTTCTGAGTGACATAATCCAATTAAAAATGGGGTATAGAGCTAAGCAGAGAAGTCACAACAGAAGAATATCAAATGGCTGAGAAACATTTAGAGATATGCTCAATGCCCTTAGCCGTCAGAGAAATGCAATCCAAAATGACTCTAAGAATTCATCTTATACCTGACAGAATGGCTAAGATCAAAAACTCAAATGACAACACACACTGGCAAAGATATAGAGAAAGGGGAACTTTCCTCCACTGCTGATGGAAATGCAAACTTGTACAACCTCACTGAAAATCAACCTAGTACTTTCTTAGAAAACTGGTAACAGTTCTACCTCAAGACCCAGCTATACCACTCCTGGGAATATAACCAAAAGATGTTCCACCATACAATTAATACATTTGCTCAATTACATCCATAGTAGCTTTATTCATAATAGCCAGAAACTGGAAACAACCTAGATATCCCTCAACCAAAGAATGGATACAGAAATTGTGGCACATTTACACAACGGAATACTACTGAGCTATTAAAAACAAAGAAATAATGAAATTTGCAGGTAAATGAGTGAAAGTAGAAAAGATCATCCCAAATGAGGTAACCCAGACCCAGAAACATGCACATGGTATGTAATCAATTATAAGTAGATATTTGACCTGTAGTGCAGTGTAAGCATACTATAATCCACAGAACCAAAGATGCTAAGTAACAGCAGCTGCCCAAGGGAGAATGTGTGAAGGGTTATTTGTTTTTTTATAACAAGTTTCTTAAATTCTTTATATACTTTGAATATTAGCACTCTGTCAGATGTTAAATGGGTAAAAACTTTTCCCATCCTGTAGGCTGCTGCTTTGTCAGAATGTCATCCTTTGCCTTACAGAAGCTTTTCAGTTTCATAAGGTCTCATTTACTAATTGTTGATCTCAGAGTATGTGCTACTGGTATTCTGTTTAGGTAGTCTTTTCCTGTCAATGAGCTCAGCACTATTCACCACTTTCTTTTCTTTCAGGTTCAGTGTGCATGGTTTAACATTGAAGTCTTTAATCCACTTTACATGAGTTTTGTGTAGGGTGATAAATATGGATGTATCGCCATTCTTCTACATGAAGTCATCTAGTTTGACCAACACAATTTGTTGAAGATGCTGTCTTTTTCCAGTGTGTAGTTCTGGCTTCTTTATCAAAATTCAGGTGTTCATATGTATGGTGGGTTTATGTCTGAGTCTTCAGTTTTATTTCATTGATAAATTTGTCTGTTTTTATGACAATACCATGCTTTTTTATTACTATAGCTTTTAGTATAATTTGATATCAGGAATGGCAAAACCTCCTGCAATTCTTTTATTCTTCAGAATTGTTTTTAGCTATCCTGGTTTTGTGTTTCCATATGAAACAGAAGAGTGTACTTTCAAGATATGTGAGGAATTGTATTGAAATTTTGATGGAATTGTATTGAATATGCACATTGCTTCTGGTAGGATGGCTGTTTTCTCTGCTAATATCAATCCATATGTATGAGAGATATTTCTATCTTCTGATATCTTCTTCAATTTACTTCTTCAAAAAATTCATGTTTCTCACTTTGTTAGATTTACCACAGATACTTTATTATTTTATTTGAGGCTATAATGTTTTGGGGGGGTATGCATATGGACTTTATTTAGAATAAATTATATACAGTAAGAACACTTATGAAACAATCAGGAAATCCATGTGTAAAAGTTATGTTCATAGTGTTTAGCTCATTTGTGTTTGGTAACCTTGAAGAAAATGCTATCTATCCTATCTAGATGAAATTAAAGTTTTGTACCTAAGTCATTCTCTATTATATCTGT
The DNA here is from genome assembly GCA_028658305.1 of Pachyuromys duprasi. Taxonomy (NCBI): domain Eukaryota; kingdom Metazoa; phylum Chordata; class Mammalia; order Rodentia; family Muridae; genus Pachyuromys; species Pachyuromys duprasi. Next base: position 80,178,919 of record CM053753.1, on the reverse strand, counting down.
ATTTATAACCTTTAAAACATCTTTCTGGAACTTAAACAATTCCTTAAATCATGAACAACTTAAGCTTAACTGTGAAACCATAACTAGTCTTTGAGCCCATCAAAGACTTCAGAAGGAATAAAATTATTACTTAAGTAGGAAGTGAATGCAGCTTCCAAAACTAAGAGATAAAAGAGACGGTTTCCTGCCTAGTCAGTCACCCATTCTTTCTCTATGATGTTTGAGCATCATCTTCAGCCATCTTCTGGTCCAGTATATCTGGCAGACGTAATTGTGAAGCGGGAATTATGAAGGATTTGCTCACCCTGTCATGGCAGCACTTGGCAATCAACTCAGCCTTTGCCAAGTGTTGTGCATTTTGGACACCATACTATCATTTCAGGAGCTTCAATGTCTCAAGACACCAAGGTTATAATTAATAAATATACATTTAAATGCCATATTCTGTAGGCTCTGAAGTTTTTAGAGACTATTTATTTAAATTTATATTCAATTGTATATAATGAAATATATCTATCATTTATCTACATCTATGTATCTATAATAAACCTGAATAGGCAAATATTATTTGTTTCTAGATATTTACTATCTGTTCAACACTGGGTTGACATTGCAGCCAGCCCTGAGGAGACAGGATGAGCTGGGGTTGGATGGAAGGGGAGCAGGTCCTCCCCCATTGGTCGACTCGGAGGGGGCAGGGAGGAGGGAGATGAGGGAGGGAGGGGGAAGGTGGAAGGAAATGAAGGAGGGGGCTATGCCTGGGATGCAAAGTACCTAACCTGTGATTGATATAAAAATTAATACATTTATAAAAAAAGATTACAGCAAAAGAAAAGAAAATTAAAAAATAGCGGTAACAACATACTACAAAAATTAAAGTAGTGAGACAATGGTAAAAAAAAAAATAACCTTAAATTTGAATCGATATATAAAATTCTATACCCATGTATGAAAAATAACCTTATTTATGTATCAATACACAAAATTTTATACCAATAAATTAAAAATATTTGAGAATAACAATAGTTTTTAGTTGGAGAACATATTTAATGATCTTTATCTTCTAGTATTTCTATATGTTTTCTTTGTGATATTCCTATATCCCCCTTTATTTTTTGTTATATTGATGTTTTTAATTTTTTTTACATTATATCCCAATTCTAACCCTTCCCTCCTCTTTTCCCTGTCCCACTCTCCCACCCTCTTCCCTGTTTCTCTTCTCCCCTCATCCTCAGAAAAGGACCCCCAACTCCTGTAACAACACACCATGGCACATCAAGTGTCATCAGGACCAAACAAATCCTTCTTCATTGAGACCAGTCAAGGCAACCCAGCCAGGGGAAAATGATCTAAAAGCAGGCAATGAAGTTCATGTCATGGACAGCCCTTACTCCACTTTCTAGGGGCCCCACAAGAAGACCAAGCTGCCCATCAGTAACATATGTGCCAGGGGCCTAGATCCAGTCCATGCATGCACTTGTAAAAATGAGAGTATGAATTAATTTTTTTCAGTGGTATCAGATTTAATCAGTGGAGAAAAACATTTTGGCTTTTTTCCCTTTTTTAAATTATTAGTTATATTTTATTAACTCTGTATCCCAGGTGAATCCCACTCCCTCATTCCCTCCCAATCTCATCCTCCCTTCCTCATCTATTCCTTGCCCCTTTCCAAGTCCACTGATAGGGGAGGACCTCCTCCCCTTTCATCTGGCCCTGGTTTATCAGGTCTTTCAGGACTGGCTGCAAAGTACTCTGTGGCCTAGGAGGGCTGCTCTTCACTTGCTGGGTGGGAGGTCAAAGAGTCCGCCATTGAGTTCATGTAGAAATAGTCCCTATTTCCCTTACTAGGGTACCCACTTGAATACTGAGCTACCAAGGGCTACAGGCAAGCAGAGGTTCTAGGTTATCTCCACCCGTGGTCCTTGGTTGGAAAAACAGTCTCATACAAGACTCTTGTGCCCAGATATATTTGGTCCTTTTGGAGCTCCTATCTTCTCCAAATCATATTAACTGCCCCTTATTTCATATGATTCCCTGCCATCTGCCAAAGGTTTGATTATGAGTCTCAGTTTCTGCTTTGATACACTGCTAGTTAGAGTCTTTCAGGGTTACTCTATGGTAGGACCCTGTCCTGTTACTTGTTTTCTCCTACATCCCCTTTGTCCTTATAAGTAAGGGTTGATCATCTTACCCCAGGTCCTCTTTTTTGTTTATCTTCCTTATGTGTATAGGCTTTTTATTTTTATTTTTTCATTTTATGTGGAAGCCGTTTTTAAAGTTCACTTCATCGCAGTGAGCTCATTTTCTTCCTATGAAGTATGGAGTGCCCAGCAAGCCACTCTACTGATTTACCAAATGTTTATAATATGCATGACCAGGTACGTATATAAACATTTAAGACATCTATAGAAGGGCAATCAGACCAGGGCAAGGAGCGAAATGAAAACTAGATTATTTCTTATTAAAGTCCTCCAGAAAGAGTATGAATTATACAACTTTAGGGCATATTTACCACTAGATTAATGGAAATTTATTCACAAAACTCCCTAGGAACAGAGATCAGAATGTACTATTTACATTTTTCATTTTGCATATTATAAATTTATACATGACAATAAGTTATATAGTTAAAGACCAGCAGGCAGGTTTGAATAAGAAATAATATTTTGGTCTTGTTTTGATGTTTAGTCACATATGAGAAAGAAAACAAGAGTTAAGAATGCTTACATCAATCTAAAAAGTTATCTTGTTGGTAAAATAGAGAATGTAGATATAAAGGTCTTGAGGAGACAACATTGATTCATAAATATTTTTTTTTCTTTTGCAAATACATCTATTACGAATAAAGCTGCTACAAACATTGTTGAGAAAATGTCCTTGTTGTGTACTTAAGCATATTTTGGATATATGCCTAGGAATGGTATAGCTGGGTCTTGTGGAAGCTCATTTCTAATTGTCTGAAAGCACCAGATTGATTTCCAAAGTGGTTATTTGCTCAACCATGTTTGTAGCAGCTTTATTCAAAATAGCCAGAACCTGGAAACAACCCAGATATCCCTCAGTGAAGGAATGGATACAGAAATTGTGGTACATTTACACAATGGAATAGTACTCAGCAATTAAAACAAAAAATAAACATAAAATTTGCAGGCAAATGATCTAGAAAATTATCTAGAAAAGATCATCCTGAGTGAGGTATCCCAGAAGCAGAAAGACACACACAGTATATACTCACTTATAAGTGGATATTTTATAATATAGAATAAACATAGTAAAATCTGTGCACCTAAAGAAGCTAAGCAAGAACAAGGAGCCTGGGTAAGGTGATCAATCCTCATTCAGAAAGACAAATGGGATGGACATTGGAAGAAGGAGAAAACAATAAACAGGACAGCAGTCCAGCACAGAGGGCCTCTGAAAGACTTTACCCAGCAGTGTATCAAAGCAGATGCTAAGACTCTTAACCAAACCTTGGGCAGAGTTCAGGGAATCTTATGAAAGAAGGGGGAGATGTAGTAAGACCTGAAGAGGACAGGAACTCCACAAGGAGAGCAACAGAATCAAAATATCTGAGCACAGGGGTCGTTTCTGAGACTGATACTCTAACCAAGGACCATGCATGGATATAACCTAGAACCCATGCACAGATGTAGCCCATGGTAGCTCCGTATCCAAGTGGGTTCCCAAGTAAGGGGAACAGGGACTGTCCCTGACATGAACTCAGTGGCTGGCTCTTTGATTACCTCCTCCTGATGGGGGAGCAGCCTTACCAGGCCACAGAGGAGTATAATGCAGCCAGTCCTAATGAGACCTGATAATCTAGGGTCAGATGGAAAGGGAGGAGGACCTCCCCTATCAGTGGACTTGGAGAGGTGTATGAGAGGAGATGAGGGAGGGAGGGAGAGAATTTGGGATTGGGAGGGAATGAGGGAGGGGACTACAGCTGTAATTAATATAAAAATAAAAAATTAATTAAAAAAGAAAATACATGTACTTTCACAACTCTTGATCCTAGGAGGTTTTTCTCTATCAAGTTTTTTGGATATGAAACCACCATTTTTATAAATACATTTATGTTTATTTGTTCAAGAATGTTAAAAACAATTGTAGTTTTCCTTTTCCCTTTAACATTTTCTATAATATAGAAATCATCATTCTCCTATAGAAATATTTCCATGTGAAAGCAAATATATTTCACATAAACATTTTTAAACTTCAGTGTTACAAAGCCATATTTGATTTTATAAAAGCAACAGACTCTTGAGCAAATACAATATCTATAGTCCATTTCTAGTTTTTAAACCAATCAGTATTCCTTTAACTGCAATTTGATAGAGGATGGTTCCAAGAACATCACACCCATGAGCTTGACATTGAAAATTATACTATGAACCACAAATTACACCGCTTGGATTGCCAGAAGCTAGAGGCTGATAGTCCAGAGACCCAGGATAGAATCACATAAATGACTGGGAGAAAAAAAAAAGTCAATGAGATGAATAGATAACTGACCTTAAAAACAAGTGCAGTGGTAATTTATTCTTGAGTGTAAAGTTGCAGTAAACACATTTATTTAACTCTGGAAATAGCAGCCTCAGAAACATCTCACCATCTGTGAAAAAGAATGGCAGAAATGTCATCCAAAGAATGTGTAGATGTTTCTTAGGTAAAGTTTTTATGTTAAGAACTCAAATTTCTGCATCACCTTTCACAGTGTTAGGACTCTGTGGCTAATGTTTATGTTACACTGATGCATTCCAGTTCGCACATCTTAAAAAATATATTATTCCTACATGAGAATAATGTCCATGCATTATTTTGAATTGTACTAAGAGATTAAATGACTAAATAGGCTTCCCCTCAGGAACAATTTTTAAGGAAATCTTACACTTTAAATTTTTTCTAGAGAAGAAAGGATTTTTGTACATTTCTGTAGAACAGAAGACATTTTGAAATTATTCATGTGGAAAATATTTATGTGCACAAAACAAATAAAATTAGGTCGTTCTGTTTTGGCAACCATACTAGTATATTTCATGATGCTTATGTGGTAACTTTTGGGTTATGTGACATTTATTTTTCCAAAACAAACAACAAATATTTTCCATAGACTATTTCTTTTCTCAAATGAAAAATGGAGAAAAATCTAGAAAGTTTGGAAAATTAAAGGAACACTTTATTACTTCAGGATTCAACAATGTTATTAATTAATATTCAGTAACATGAAGATTCAAATTGTAGCCAACAGGATATTTTTGTATTATACTTATTGATTTGTGTGAATAAAAACTCATTCATATACAAAAAGTAAATATGATTTTATCAAATGCTATTAGCTTTTGTTAATGCATATTTAACTGTGAGAAAATACATTTGCTAATAATTCACTCCTCTCTACCATGCAATAGAAATATTATAATAGTCTTATAATAGTCTCTTAACTTTTATGATGCTTCATATTAATAAGATTTTCACAGGTATGCTCATTGTCTTAAATTTACTGTGCTAATTCATGTATACCTAGTTCATGTATACCTATAACTCAACCACTCTGTTTCCCCTCAAAGAATGTCAAAAGAGAACATTCACAGACTGTAATTTTGTTTCCTTTTTAAAATTCACATCTTTGTACAAAATTCACTAGTGTGAGGGGATCTCATGAATATTGTGTCTGCTAGGCATCCATCCTATTAGCAGAGCAATACATACTAAAGCAATTATACAGTGGATATATTATTTTTGCTTGTTTATAGAACCTTTCAGAGAAATAAGTCAGCGTATTTGGCCAGAGTTGCTGAACACCACACCCCTATTTTTGTTGCATGTTTGAGAGAAAAATATTTTTATTCACTCATTCATTTAATGTATATTTATTGGGTGTCATTATTGCCGAACACCTCAGCTATAGTAGTGAAATAAACAGAAATGATGCCTGATCTGTCCTCCATGGAGCTTAGAATTTCATAATACTAAAGTTACTAGGAAGAAAATGGAAAGCGCGGGGCTGGGGGAAGAGGAAATACATTTAACAATATTTCTTTGTGGTATGTCTGCTTCAAATACTAAAGTTTGAGATATCTGTGCTTATAAGTTATTAATTTATTTTTGTAGCCTGAAGTATGTTTGATCTTTAGAAAGCAACATATTGCATGTCTCTGTGAAAGGGTTTTTGTCTTTAGATACCAAGAATTCATACTTCTGCTTAGGAGACTATGTTCTTTGTGTTCCAAATTCATAGACTGGCCAAGATTTAGTTCCAGTTTTTTAATTAATGATATCCCCTTACAGTCAATAAAGCCTTTGAAATTTCTGTGCTTAAAGCAGATGATCATGGTTTGACTATAACAGCAGATACTGTTGGTTTTGTTCTCACGAAAGTAACAAATAAAGCAATACAGAACAGCTTTTTGCTTTCTGTGACAAATTCATTTCATTAATGCTTCAGTTTGGATATTGAACTTTTCTAAAAGATCAATGTGTTCAAGGCTTGTTTATCAGGGTGGTGCTATAGGAAACAGGTAGAACTGCTGTGGCCTTATGGGAACTCTTCTGTCATTAGAGAAATACCGGAGGATGTTAATTTTTGTAACACTCTGGTAACTTTATAAGATGATTGGTGTAAAATATTGACTTCTTCTTTAGTCTATCTATCTATCTATCTATCTATCTATCTATCTATCTATCTATCTATCTATCTATCTGTCTGTCTGTCTGTCTGTCTGTCTATCTGTCTGTCTGTCTGTCTATATGCCTATCTATGTATCTGTGTATCTATCTATCTATCTATCTATCTATCTATCTATCTATCTATCTATCTATCTACCTATTTAACTATCTTTATCTCTCTCCGATTATAATTCTTTGTTATGTAGTACCATTACTATCACAGAAAGAAAGGCATGAACTAAGAAGTCTTCAATCAGAGCTAAGCAAGTACTTAAACCTCCATCATCATGAACTAAATAAACTTTTTATCTTTAATGTTTAATGATGAGACCTGATAGGAAATTGATCTAGGTCAGTGAACTGAAGCTTCCTTAGAAATCAAGACACAACAAACTTTGTTCACTACCCTTTTGAAGTTTTCCATTCAAATTTAATATTTTACATTTATTCAAAATTTCTGTATGAAAATGTAGTGAGGTAATGGGCTTTTAAGTCATTGTGTTACAGAAATCATTCTATTTTATCTGAAAGACTCCCCTGTCCGTGGCCTTGGAGAGGGGCACAGGCGGAGATAAGGGAGGAGGGTGAGACTGGGAGGTGGGGAGGGAGGGGGCTACAGCTGGGATACAAAATGAATAAACTGTATTCATATATATTTAAAAAGACTCAAAAGTCAGCAAGAGCATTCAGAAAGAGAGGGGGGGAAAGAAAATTAGTAGACCTTGTTCGAATTTCAAATGAGTTTTTATAAAAAATTGTTTTATCGATAAAATTAAAAACAGATACGATTTCTTTGTACTCCCAGTTGTGTTCATGCATATGTACACATAACAGGGTGTCCATTATTTTAAAATTAAGAGTTATTTGGCAGAATCATGAATTAATTGTTTTTTTAATTTTTATTTTATTTTTATTAATTACAGCTTATTCACTTTGTATCCCAGCGCTAACCCCCTCTCCCATTCCCTCCCAATCCCACCGTCCCTCCTTCTTCTTCTCCTAGACCAATGCCCCTCTCCCAGTCCAATGAATGGGGGGTCCTCCTGCGCTTCCATCTGAGCCTATTCTATCAAGTCTCATCAGCACTGGCTTCCTTGTGCTCTTGTATGGCCTGGTAAGGCTGCTCCTCCATCAGGTGGAGGTGATTAAAGAGCCAGCCCATGAGTTCATGTCAGAGACAGTCCCTGATCCTATTATTGGGGAACCCTCTTGGACACTGAGCTGCCATGGGCTACTTCTGTGTGCGGGTTCTAGATTATCTCCATGCATGGTCCTTGTTTGGAGTATCAGTCTCAGGAAAGAGACTAGTGCCCTTAGTGCCCCCCCCCCTTTTTTTTGGTTCTGTTGCTCTCCTTGTGGAGCTTCTGTTCCCTCCAAGTCTTTCTATCTCCCCCTTCTTTAATAAGATTCCCTACACTGTGCCCAAGTTTGGCCATGAGTCTCAGCATATGTTTTGATACTCGTCTGGGTAGAGTCTTTCAGAGGCCCTCTGTGATAGGCTCCTGTGTTCTTTTCTGTTTTCTCCCTCTTCCCATGACCATCCTGTTTGCCTTTCTAAATGAAGATTGATCATCTTATCCAGGGTCCTCCTTCTTGATTAGCTTCGTTAGATGTACAGATTTTAGTATGATTATCCCATATTACATAATATCCACTTATAAGTGAGTACACATCATGTGAGTCTTTCTGCTTCTGGGATACCTCACTCAGGATGATCTTTTCTAGATCTCACCATTTGCCTGCAAATTTAATGATTTCCTTGTTTTTAATTGCTGAGTACTATTCCATTGTGTAAATGGACCACAATTTCTGCATCCATTCCTCAACTGAGGGACATCTGGGTTGTTTCCAGCTTCTGGCTGTTACGAATAAAGCTGCTATGAACACGGTTGAGCAAATGTCCTTGTTGTGTACTTGAGCATCTTTTGGATATATGCCTAGGAGTGGTATAGCTGGATCTTGAGATAGCACTATTCTTAATTGTCTGAAAAAGCATCAGATCAATTTCCAAAGTGGTTGTACAAGTTTACATTCCCACCAGCAATGGAGGACAGTTCCCCTTGCTCCACATCCTCTCAAGCATGTGCTGTCACTTGAGTTTTTGATCTTAGCCATTTTGATGGGTGTGAGGTGAAATCTCAGGGTCATTTTGATTTGCATTTCCCTGATGACTAAGAATGGTGAGCATTTCTTTAAGTGTTTCTCTGCCATTCAATATTCCTCTATTGAGAATTCTTTGTTTAGCACTGTACCCATTTTTTAAATTGGATTACTTGATTTGTTGGTACTTAACTTCTTAAGTTCTTTATATATCCTGGATTTTAGCCCTCTGTCAGATACAGGGTTGGTGAAGATCCTTTCCCAATCTGTCACTGTCACTTTTTTCTGACGACAGTGTCCTTTGCTTTACAGAAGATTTTCAGTTTCATGAGGGAATTGTTTTTTTTTTTTTGTTTTTTGACTATTTTTTTTTTCATTTTGTTTTGGCTTGCTGACATTCCTGTTCACTGAATTTTATTTTTAACAGTCCGTTTAAATATGTGGGTTCTTGCCCATGCTGAAATAGCCATTCCATTCTTATTTGATAAATTATTCTGTGGAACTGGCGGTTGTTAAAGACTACAAATTAGTTCTGAAGTGGAGTTTCCCTTCCTCCCTTTGACTAACAGTTTCCGTCATTTTCAGAGACAGCATTTATGACTACAAAAGTCATTTTTATATCTGACGTGTTGAGGGGGAAAACAATAATCTTGCCATCTGAAAGCTTCAGCTGAGGATCAAGCACACAAATGGAAAAGCACAATTGAAAATAAAAAGTGCAATTGCTTCTGGCTTGAATGTAAAAAGAGAACTATGTGACTAGATTAATATTTCAAGTGAAGTGTCACAATAAGAATTAATCATTTATGCACTTGTCAATTTATGTATAAGCATCTCTACCCAAACCCAGGCTTGTAAGGAAAAAAAAAAGTTCTCGTGATTTAGTTTAGTTTAGTTTTGTTTTTAAACATATGACCTAGTTGAAGCATTTCTTAACTAAAAGTAGCTTCTTTGTGATATGTAGGATACAGTCATTTGACTTTGTCATCAAACTTATAAAACTACATAGCTATCATGATTTCTACTCATCTTTTCATACCTAAGCATTGTCTTCCTGTTACAATCTATCCAAAGGGGTTTTAAATGAAAGAAAAACAAAACCAGTATAAGCAGTATGACACAAAGAGAAATTTGTTTTTTTATGTAATTTATTTATTATTATATCAATCACAGGTTAGGTACTTTGCATTCCAGGCATAGCCCCCTCCCTCTCCCTCCCACCCTCCCCAACCCTCCCTCATCTCCTCCCCGCCCCCTCCAAGTCCACCAAAGGGGGAGGAACTCCTCCCCTTCCATCCAACCCCAGATCATCTTGTCTCCTCAGGGCTGGCTGCAATGTCCTCCCCTGGGATCTAGCCAGGCTGTTACTCCCTGGCATGTATGAGGGAGGGTCAATGAGTCAGCCATCAAGTTCATGACTGAAACAGTCCCTGTTCCCCTTACTAGGCTCTTCACTTCGACCCTGAGCTATCATGGGCCACATCTGAGTGGGGGTTCTAGGCCATATCCATATATGGTCCTTGGTTGGAGAAACTGTCTCATATAAGACCCCTGTGCCCTGCTCAGTTTGGTCTTTGTGGAGCTCTTGTTCTCCCCAAGTCTTACTAACTTCCCCTATTTTTATTATTACTTCCCACCCTCTGCCAAAGGCTTGATTGTGAGTCTTAATATCTGCTTTGATACCTTGCTATATTGATTCTTTCAGAGGCCCTCTTTGGTATGTTCCTGTCCTGTACCTTGTTTTATCCTCCATTCAATGTCCATCCCATTTATTCATCTAAATGAGCATTGATCATACCAACCTGGGTCCTCCTTCTTGTATATCTTCCCTAGGTGTGTAAATTTCAGCATGACCTTCCTATCCTATAGGTCTATATAAATGAGTATATACCATATGTTTCTTTCTAAAGAGAAATTTGTAACAGGGTTTCAGAGAGATCAAAGACAGATAAGGTAGAAGAGCCACTTTGCACTTCCCTAGACTAAGGACCAGAGATGTGTTCTGAATCTTGATTCACCAAGATGCTTGTCACCAACCACGTGATTCTGGAGCTCTCACTGCTGACTCCAGACACAGCACCCACTTCCTGCCTCAGGATACCGAGCCAATGGGCACATTTCCCCTCTTCTGTCACTTATCCTCTCTATTCCAAGTCTAAGTACCAGTGATTGACAGAACCAACTGGTATCTGATCTCTGTCTGAAGTTACACTGAAAGCTATGTGCCCCTCGCTGTCATTGCTCAGTTTGGAATCTACTGGTAGCAGGCAGAATTCAAGTAAGGTTTGAGCCTGAAAGGCTCGCATGCTTCAATTACAAACACCCAAATTTTTCCTGAAAATTACTGTCATTTAAGGTGCTGATAAAACCAACAATCTCTGTTTGTAACTTGTTTATCCATATATAAATCTGAAAGCAGTTTACAAAACAAAAATGTTGAAATTGTGAAAAGTTGTGTCAATCCAAGAACTTTATCAAAATTACCCCTTAATTTCTTTAGATAGAAAAAAGCTTATGTTTCATTTGGTAACCTGATAATTGTTAAGTTCACAAACTCGAAATATATATACAACCGTGTGTTTTATGGTGTAAAATATTCTGAATTTATGGATAACCAGTAGTTTGTATTCTTGTAACACATCGCTTGATTGTAAGTATTAAGAAAAGTGGTTAGAAAATAAGATTGAATTTGTTGACCATAAGACCTACTGCATCTCAGCTGAATTTTCAATGAATGTATCTGTCATATTGAGACTAGAAGTGTTTTTGCTTGGGTTTCCTAAGTCAGTTTCCTGTACATATCCCTTGGACACTCAAAATGGAAGAGTTTAACCAATTTTCTGTTCTGCAATGAAATACTTTACCAGCAGTTCCTGCTGTGAGAGAAATTGACTTAGATTACAAAATTTATAGTCACAGCAAGGGTCAGAGGTAAATCACAGTACTACAGGAGTGTGGCTCCTGCTAGCTCAAAACCAGTATGAACAGGAAATGCAGGACGACATGAAGTCAAAACAGCAAACATCAACAACAAATTAAAATAAATCATAGTAAAACATCTATGTTCTCCAGAATTTAAACTCTGCCTCACTACAGATGGGCTGCTGGAGCTTGACTTCATCTTGATCCTTGATTCTTTTATAACATTTGACTTACATTATATCCAAATGGCCATAGACAAGGATTTTGTTGATTTTTCTAATTTAAACAATTGTCTTTCAGTATACAAGGTTTCCAAGCACTACTCTAAAATATTGAGAATGAAATTCCCAAGCGAAATATAGCATTTGTCATATCCTCTTGTTGAAATTACATAAGCAATCTCAGAAATGACTGAGATAGTTGGATTTAAAAAGCTTCAGAGAGGAATAGAGAGATGGCTCAGAGGTTAAGAGCACTGGCTGCTCTTCCAAAGGTTTTGAGTTCAATTCCCAGCAACCACATGGTGGCTCACAGTCATCTATAATGAGATCTGGTCCCCTCTTCTGGTGTGCAGGTGTACATGTAAGCAGAACACTGTATACATAATAAATAAATAAATAAATAAATAAATAAATAAATAAATAAATAAGAGAAACTTTTCAAGCAAGTTGTACAAAATATGTATGTACAAACTCAGGTATTAGTTTGTTGGAGTTAAATGAGACTAGGCTTTCTATAGTTCTTAAAGATAGCTTCCTTGTTTAATCATTAATTAAACAATAATTGCTAGGCAAAAGATAATGTAATCCTCTGGTGAAGAGTCTCATTGTGTTTCCTGTAGTTCCTACCATTTCATTTATTCTATGTTTTCCAAAACTCGGTCCAAAGTCCACATGCAACAGAAGCCTATATAATATTCAATACTGGTTGCTTTTCATCTGTCTTTTTTACCATTTCCAGTCCTAAGAATCCAAAATTTCAAATCTAAATGTCCATATGTGACCCTTATTGTAATTATAGTTTATTAATAACAGTTCATTTTTTAAAATATAAAGCCTCATTGTAATAGTAAATGTTAATATTACACCTTTAAAGTATATATGTATATACATATATATAGTGAAAAGACCTAATAGAATGTTTAAGATAAAATGTATGTTGAATTTTCTGTCAATTAGTTTATACTACTACTATTATAAATCTGACCTCTTTACTTAAATTCAATAAGGTTGAGAAAAGACTTTGGATACCCATTTTCATTTATAGGTACTTGGCACATACATAGATATATAAATCTTTATAAAACACAACAACTTTGTCTACAGCCTAGGAACTATTGCCTCAAAACTTGATAATTTCCTTACCTATTGTGCATCAGGTAGACATTTTTAATCTTGTTTTTATTTATGCTATTGTGTCAAATAAAATGTCTCTCATATATACATCTATTAAACCCAAGCTCCATATATAACAGTTTTATTTGGGGGAACTCTGGAAAGGTAAGGCGGTTAGATATAGCTGAAGGAAATATGTAGGGCAGGTCCTTGCATATACATTGCTCTTGGCACCTTCTTGCTTCCTGTATGTTATTAGATAAATGACCTCTGACTCCAGTTCCAGCTGCAATAATATTAGCAAAGCACCTATAGATTGAACCATCTGAAACCGAATGGAAATAATCTTTTCTATCTGTTTCAGATGTCTTAGTCTCAACTATTCAAAAGTAAATAATACCAGGTATACTTATTATAAATATGCAGCGTTCATAAAACATGAGGCCTATATCCTGCTTGTATTTATAAGTTAATTGCATTTAGGGTTAAGCTCAATTGTCACAAGAATACATGTGCTTTTCCCTTGTGGAATGACAGTCCTTAGAATTTTATTCGTATTTTGCTAAGAGCTACCCTAAATAAGTAATTCTGGAATGCATGATTTCATATGGGAATAGTAAACTAGGTAATTAATAGAAAAATTAATTACTTTCAACAAAGAAACAATACATGATTGTTTATAAAAGTTATTAATATGAGCCAATATAGAAAAAAGTTAAATTTGCCTAGGGTCACTGCCCTCTAAGATAACAGTGACAGTTGAGTATATTTTCCAGTATTCTTATATTGTTTCTCAAAAAATATTGACATGCTATCTCTTCTTTTTATAATTTTTAGATATTCCCCATGTTTTCCTCTTTATTTTGATCTATTTTTTTAAAGATGATGGATGTAAAATATCTCAAAAGATGCACTGCAGTAGTTTCCTTACATAGTATATCTTAAATATTTAATGGTTCCCAATAATAAACTGCAATATTAAACTTCAAGGATCTCAGTGAACACCATGACCGGCAACGGAACAATCCATGAGAGGCAAAATGGTAATTTGGTTCTGCGCAACTCAGTTGCTGGTGTTATTTCAAGCTTCATGAGTGTGACCCAAGGTAGTTTACTCTAGGCATATTTAAGTACTGAACAATTTGGTGAAAAGGCTTGCTGGTGGTAATTATCTAAATCTCACGAGCACAACAAAGCTTAAGGCATGACTATTTCAAAACTCTATAAAATACATGTGTCATCTTCCATACAGGTAAGCTCTAATAAATTGACTGAGATAACAAGCTCATGATAAGGGTCTGGGGAGGACCAGGTTTGGTCTTGGCAATACAGATAGCACAAATTTCACCAGGCTATTAACCACATCTCTTTCCAGCCTTCTAGGTAGAAAACAAATTATGCATCTCTTCCCTTGACGAGATCTCTGTGTATTTAACATTTCTGGTTTCCCTAGTACTTATCTGTGAGCACAAGAACCTCTCTTCCTCCTACAAGTAAATGATATAAAAGAAAAGTTTAAAATCAAAGCATTATATAAGATTTCATTACTTCTTTTAGACAATGCCTGGGCATAAAATGTATGCAAAAATATGAGATATTAAGTCCTCATATCATATAAGTTGCCTTTCCTGTTTCTGTGATAAAATAATCTAACAAAGGCCATGTGATAAAAGTTAGGGTTTCTTTGCCTCCATTCTGTTTTATAGCCCATCATTGTGGGACATCAAGTCAGCAGCAACAGTCAATTAATGGTCACGTTACACATAAAATCTAGGGCATAGAACAATGAAGTTATGCATGCCTTTTCATACAGCCCAAGGCCTACACCTTGAAGTTATGCTTTCCAAATTCAACTGTGTCTTTCCACCTTATTTAATTCACTTAAGAAAGTCTCTCACAAATATGACCAAGGATTACATAAATGTCGTGGGTTATTAATATTTATTATTGCTTTAACTTTTAGTAAAACTGGTTATTCCTAAACCAGCTGCATACCCAAGTCACCCCACAGAGAGAGGGACTTATTTAATTAACCTAGAGCACAATGCTGAGCAATAGTTACTCCATCCTAAACCTCCAAGCCCACATAATTTCCTTCCATTCAGATTTCACCCATTATACTTGCTTTTGGTCACATCTTAGGTCTAGTCCATCTCCCTCATGGATCTAAGACCTCTCCTGCTGATTCTGCTCCTACTCCTTTGCTCCCTTCCTCCTCCCCTCTGGACCAGAATGCCCCACCCTATTTTCTCCTTTGCACAGCACTGGCTGGTTGTTTAACTGACAATTACAGAGAACAAATGGTAGCATGTTTACACAAACTTTAGACAGGTGATGCTTAGAATGAGAATCACAATGCAATGTTCAGATTGAAACCAGTTAGTGGGGTAGAGAAAGCAGCATTTGAATGAACAAGGGTACATTCCATAAGAATATTATACCAACACATAACAGACAATTCCACAAAATTTTAGATTGTAAATAAGTCCCAGATGATTTGAGATAATGATGAATTGACTATGAAAAACAACAATCAAAACAGACAGTTGGAATTTCCTTAGATTTTAAACCAGATCTCTGAAAAATAGTATGGAAATACATTTTCAAAAAAGTTTTTACAAACACTATTGTTACCTGAGTTGTTACATGTGTATGTGTGTGTATGTGTGTATATACGTTTGTGTGTTGGTAGTAACCATGGGACCCAGGTTCAGTTCCCAGTATCCACACAGAACAGTTCATAATTGCCTCTAACTCCAGTTCCAAGGTACTTGATACTCTCTATCCCACATGGGTATCTGTACAAATCTGGCACACATAAATTTATATATTCATATAGAGATGCATAGAAAAAATGATAAAAAACTTTAAAAAATATGAAACATGATTACAGACTCATGTTTTCAGTCCTTGATTTTGATCTGGTTATAGTATTTTGAGAAGTTGTGGAAACCTTATTTAATAAACCTATCTAGAGAAAATAGGTCATTGAACTCCAGTCCATATGAATATTATATGTAGGTCACCTTCTTTCTTGTTCTGTTTCTTAGTCATCCATAGATAGAGCTAGTTGAATTTACATATTTAGGAAAATATATTATAGTAATATTATGTTAATATACATCTATATATAATTATTAAATAACTAATAATTAATGTTTAGGAATACATATTTGATTTCTGCTCCTGACTTTGGCCATGACATTATAATATATATCTAGAGGAATTTTAATTAGCAACATGGCTGTTCTGGCAAGAGATCACATCCTTTTAGGTCTGTGTGATCCAACTGGAACACAGACATGCTTTTAATTCTAGGAGACAAAGACAAGCAGATCTCTAAGTTCATGGCCAGCCTAGTATAGAACAATTTTCAGGTAAAGAAAAGCTTAGGAC
This sequence comes from Pachyuromys duprasi, assembly GCA_028658305.1. Taxonomy (NCBI): domain Eukaryota; kingdom Metazoa; phylum Chordata; class Mammalia; order Rodentia; family Muridae; genus Pachyuromys; species Pachyuromys duprasi. The sequence goes on along the minus strand of CM053753.1, from coordinate 80,162,501 downwards.
CAGGTGTGGAACTACACACCTTTAATCACAGCACTCAGGAGACAGAGGCACGCAGATCTCTGAATTCTAGTTAGTGTTGTTCAGGCAGTTTGTTTGAGTCAATGAGTCGAGAGGCAATGAAGTGGAGTTAAGATCATGGTAGTTCAGTTTGTGAGTTCAGAGGCAGTTTTACAGAGAGAGGCTGAGGTGTGGACAAGCTAGACACAGGTGAAGACAGAAGGCAGAGAATGAGAAGGAGCCAGAAGATCAGAACAGGTTCTAGAGTTAGTATGAGGCCAAGCAGAGCAACTCAATAAGAAGCTAAGAGAAGCCAGATTGAATCAGTCAGCTTGGAGAGGAATTTGAGCCAGAACACCTGAGGTGAACTGGCCAACCAGTATTCAGAAAGAGCTGGAAAGGGTGACTTATTTAGCAGTAAGCCTCCAAGATGACAATTATATCAGGAAAATTAAGGATACTTTTAAATTTTATTATATTGTTTTCTTTATAATAATTTATTCACTTTGTATCCTGGCTGTAGCCACCTCCCTCATCTCCTCCCAGTGCCCCCTCCCTCTTCTTTCTCCCCCTCTGGTCCTCCCCTAGTTTCCTGATAGGGGAGGTCCTCTTCCCCTTCTTTTATTTTTTAATGTAATTTATTTATTTTTATATCAATCACAGGTTAGCTACTTTGCATCCCAGGCGTGGCCCTCTCCCTCATTCCCTCCCACTCTCCCCATCCCCGCCCCCTCCAAGTCCACCAAAGGGGGAGGAACTCCTTCCCTTCCATCCAACCCCAGATCATCTTGTCTCCTCAGGGCTGACTACCATATCCTTCCCTGGGATCTAGCCAGGCTGTTACTCCCTGGCTTGTATGGGGGAGGGTCAAAGAGCCAGCCATCGAGTTCATGACTGAAACAGTCCCTGTTCCCCTTACTAGGGTCTTCAGTTGGACACCGAGCTACCATGGGCCACATCTGAGCGGGGGTTCTAGGCCATATCCATACATGGTCCTTGGTTGGAGAAACTGTCTCGTAAAAGACCCCTGTGCCCT
>CM053753.1:80114572-80160968 GCA_028658305.1 Pachyuromys duprasi | reverse complement strand
ATCTGTAGGCAGTCGTTTTGTTTTGATGACAGTGTCCTTTGCTTTACAGAAGGTTTTCAGTTTCGTGAGTTCCCATTTATTGATTGTTGCTCTTAGAGCCTGTGCTGAGGACTCTGGCTAAAATGCTCAATCCCCAGCAAGAAAGGAAAAGCAGATTGACATCAGAAGAAAAAAACAGGAAACAAGCTAGGAGTCTGTCACAGAGGGCCCCTGAAAGGCTCTGCCTTGCAGAATATCAAAGCAGATGCTGAGACTTATGGCCAACTGTTGAGCAGAGTGCATGGAATCTTAGGAAAGAAGTGGGAAACAGTAAGATAGGGAGAGGACAGGAACTCCACAAGGAGAGCAACAGAACCAAAAATCTGAACACAGGGGTCTTTCCTGAGACTGATACTCCAACCAAGACCATGCATGGAGAAAGCCTAGAACCCCTGCGCAGATGTAGCCCATGGCAGTTCAGTATCCAAGTGGGTTCCATTAATAATAGGAACAGGAACTGCCTCTGACATGAATTGATTGGCCTGCTCTTTGATCACCTCACCCTGATGGGGGAGCAGCCTTACCAGGCCACAGAGGAAGACAATGCAACCACTCCTGATGAGAGCTGACAGATTAGGATCAGAAGGAAGGAGAGGAAAACCTCCCCTATCAGTGGACTTGGGGAGGGCATGTGTGGAGAAGGGGGAGGGAAGGTAGGATTGGGAGGGGAGAAGGGTGGGGTTTATGGGGGGATACAAAGTGAATAGAGTGCAATTAATAAAAAAAACACAGTAATGTACAGAATGTGGACAAAACGTTGAGGTCCTAACAGTTCTTGCATATATTATACGATTGTGATGTTGACTTTAATTTATTAGAAACTGGGTGTTGCCTATGTAATTTCTCACCCAATCACAGTATCAACACTTTCTGAGCTACGATGTATATGGAACATTTTGGCATCCTATATTCTGACTGTGTCACTTTATAATAACTATTTTGTGTGTTAATTGACCATATTTAGCTAATGTTAGGATAATGGGATCTTTCTTATGAATCTTCTGCAGAGTTTAATGAACCATATTTGTTTATACATTGAAACAAACATTTTCTCTATGTTCAGAAGCTTCTGCTTTCTTAGTATTTTGACTCTTATTACTACCAACTTTCAGGATAGAAAGTTTTTTGGATAGAATTACATAAGAAGCAGTTAGGAATCATCCAATTCTGAATAACAACAATATCATGAACATTGGATGATCATTTTTGACAATCAATTAGTTAAGAATTAAAGTTATAGGATGAATTTTGCCTGATTATCTCAAAAGATTTTCTTTAGTGTGTCACCTAAATGCTGAAATTGTCAAGTAGTTCTCCTACATAAATCTTTTACATTTATGAACTAGACTGAAGAAAAAGATGCTGGTATCATTGACAAAAAATAAACCGAAAGAATGATGTTTAAATTTGGTTTACATTTAGCTCCATCTCATAGCTACACTTTCTAATATTTTGGATTTGCTATCTTTGAATACATTTTTTAGCACAGTCTTGGGAAGAATTTAATCCTTGTCATGTATCATTGTGCTAAAAGCTGGAATCATGTCCTCCTAATTCCTTTAATTCAATGGAAATGCTCTCAGTGATAAGAAGCCATCTATACTATTTGGTATATATATATATATATATGTGTGTGTGTGTGTGTGTGTATGTATACATATATATGTATATATGTATAGACCGTACATATATTTCAAATATATATTTGGAACATTACCAAATAAAAATACTTTATTTTAAAAATTGTACATATATATATATACTTATATGTATATCCAATATGTTACATTCGCGTGTGAAATAACCATGAGCCTCTAAGAATTATGTTTTATTTTCCCACAAAATAGATGTTGAGATAAATGACAAAAGGAGAAAAAATATTCAACTTCAGGTATTAGTTTGTATTACCTGACTAAGCATTGAATATATGTCTACTATTTGTTGTCTGAATGAAGCAGTCACTTTATAACTACCACTTACCTTTTCAGAAACTTCTCATTTTCTCATTGTTTTGATGGAATTATCACCATAGAAAACCACGCGCTGGGCATTAATTCAAATTGTGTTTCATCTGGACACTTCTGTTTGCTCTTCTGTGTTTTGTGTATATGTGCAAATAGTAAGCATGAAATCATATGTTAGTTTTTACTGTCACTCTGGCCGTTAACTATACATTAAGTAAAACTGTACTTATAAGCTCTAATTCATAAATATGCTCACATCACAAACTATCCCCAGCCATTGCTTCAGTGGTGGCCCTGAATGCTATCAACATCCTCTTAATTTATTGTTCCTCATTGGGATTTCCTTTCTCTTTTGTTCCATGCACTAAATATGCTAACTCAGTCATGACAATTTTTTTTCATTTACTTCTGTTACATCACACTTCTTTATTATTGCATTTAAAAGTGTGGTGACATTATAATACTTCTCTTAATGTTTAAGTAAACTTCAAATTCTGGTGAAAACTTACCCATTTGAAGTATTTACCAGAAAATATTATCTCCTTATTTTAAAACAGTATCAATATATATGTGGTTTTATATATGTTGTAGGATGTATGCTATTTATATTTTAAATTAAATTTGTATTTTTATATTAATTGCAGTTTATTTACCTTGTATCCCAGCTGTATCCCCCTCTCTTATTCCCTCCAAATCCCCCCTCCCTCATCTCCTCCCTGCCCCTCTCTAAGTCTACTGATAGGGGAGATCCTCTCCCCTTCCATCTGACTCTAGCTTACCAGGTCTCATCATGACTGGCTGCAATGTCCTCCTCTGTGGCCTAGTAAGGCTGCTCCTCCCTCAGGGGTGGGGGAGAGGTGATCAAAGAGTCAGCCACTGAGTTCATGTCAGAGACAGTCCCTGTTCCTCTTACCTGTATACTGAGCTGCCATGGGGTCTAGGTTATATTTTAACAATCAAATTTATTTTATTGCAGAGTAATAAATTTGTGAGGTATATGAAAATAAATGGAAGTAATAAAGCAATATATAATCAAGGGAAATATTATATAATCATCTCAAAAGGCCTATAGTAAAATTTAATATTCTTTAATAATTAAAGACTGAAAAAGCAAGTATAGATGAATAGACATCAATATCACAATTGTAATATGACAAACACATTGCAATTGCCCACTGACTCTACCTCCAAACTGAGGTGGTCTGAACTGCTTTTTTATAAAAGTTGTAATGGTATACTAATTGTCTGTATTAAGTTCCCTTAACTGTACTTATACATAAAATAACTGACATATGATTTAAGGACATCGTTGGAGAATTAACACTGACCCCAAAGAGGAACTCCAGAGTTTTACTTTTAGATCTTGATTTGGTAAGCTTGCTTCTTAGAGTTCATCTTTCTTTCACACACATAATAAACTTAGCTGATCCAAGTTAATTTTTGTAGAGTCTAGCTGTTTTCCTTTGTAGAGCACTGTGTTATGCTAGGCAGTATTTAATCTGAACACTGAACTGTTTTTTGCCTAGTCTTCTGTGGAAACAGATTTGAAGTTTGGGGGTGGAAATCACATATTCTTCTCATTTGTTGTTTATTGAAATAAGATGCTTCAGACTCTTCTTGACCATGTTTCAGAAATTCTCCCTGTTCATTTCAGAGATACAGATGCTATAATTCTCTTAGAAATCTTAGCATAACATTTCCTGCACATCCTCACTCCCGTTCCCCCGCTTCAATTGTATCAGTTAAATTTACCTGATACATTTACCTAAAGTCCCTTATTTTTGATACTGTCTTCCTTTTCTTATTCTCATTTTAGAAGAAATGGCAGATGAGATGGGGATTCCCCTTAATGTATTCCAAATTTTGTTAGCCCTGTTTCTTTTTTCCTCTCCCAACATTAATTCATATGCATGCTCACAGCCTTCATTTCATTCTCTCTTTGACTGCCTCTGGAGGGGAACTGAGGGTTCTGGTAGCACATGGGAAACTTGAGGGCTAGGTATGCAGATAGCTTTATTCTCTATATAGGCTTGAGTTAATCAAGGTTAAAAGAATTTCCAAATGTGCATGAGAATATGGAAAATGTGGCTCTTTCATGCTTGAAATATTGAAAAGTAGACAAACTAGTTTTATCAATTAAAAGAGAGATAGACTGAGAACAGCACGACATTTTGAGTCCAAATTTAATTTATTCAAGTGATTATGTAGCATATGAAATCAAAGAATTTAAGTAAGGAATGCCTCCAGTGTCAAAAGTATCAAAGTAATAAAGAAGACACTCAAGGAAACATGGCCAATACGAATAGACACCAGTTAATATAACTTCTGTAAAGATAGGTGTAAGTTGTATAATAATTTTATAATTGTATAATAATTTATTTGATTGTACCTACATTTAATTCTTGTCACTCAAAGTCATATTTTGAGATATGAAATTTGTGAAAATATCTTTGAAACCTCTTGTTACGAATTGGTTAATAATGGGCATTACTCTTGCAAAAGACCCAAATTTTGGTTTCCAGCAGCCATGTTTAGTGACTCAAAACTGGCAGTACCTCCAGATCCAGAACCTGATATCTGCAGACACACACACACACACACACACACACACCAAGCACATGCCACCACCCCAACACACAGCTAAAAGAAAGAAAGCTCTTTTTATTATAAATTTTACAATTTTAAATTTTGTTTATTTATTTATTTTGCAATGACCTGAATCAAGCCAGAATCTAGGAAACAACCCCACAGAGCTAAAGCCACAGACTCCTCAATTCATTTCCAAGAAGATGGGAGTGATGGCATTTTAATTCCTTGTGATGAGGTTTTAGAAATATTTATTTTCTAATATTTATCTATTATGAAGAAAATGGCACATTTGGTATATTTTTTGGTATAAAAAGACCATGAAAGACTAGGGTAATACTTTGAAAAACATGATCTTCTCTGGTTATGCCAACAATTAAAAAAATTAATAGTATGATATAATTTCACATAGAAATACTTTATCATTATTCCACACTATGCAATTAGACCGATGTATCAAATTCTGTTATTAATAATGTTTTGTTTTCCCATTCTGTAGCCTGCCATTTTGTCTGGTGGCATGCAAAAGCTTCTCATTGTCATGAGTCATTGTATTAAGTGTTAGTCTTGGTGCCTGTGCTTAGGTCTTCTGTTGTGCCAAATATTTCCAGACTATTCCCCATTTTTCTCTATCATACTAGTGAATCTGGTATAGGAAAGGCCTTATGTTGATGTCTTTGAGGCACTCAGAGTTGAGTTTTGTGTTCAATCATAAATGTAAATCTATTTGTACCCTTGTACATGCATACATCCAATTTGAGCAGTATCATTGTTGAAAATAATGGGTTTTTTTCAGTGTGTATTTTTATATTTCATTATAAAAATTAGGTATCCATAGGTGTATAGACTTATATTTAGGCCATCATTTCTCTTCCGTTGAACAACATATCTATTTTGTTCAGTATCTTACTGTTTTTATTACTCTAAATCTATAGTACAATTTGAGATCAGTGATGGTGGTACCTCTAGCAATTCTTTTATTATTATGTGGTGTTTTAACTATCTAGATTTTTCCATAGGAAGCTGAAAATTATTTTTTCAAGTTCTGTAAAGCATTTGTCGGAATTTACATATTCAATAGAGGATTAATAAGAACCAAAATATCTGGACACAGGGCTCCTTTCTGAGACTGATACTCCAACCAAGGACCATTCATTGATATAACTACAACCCCTGCTCAAATGTAGCCCATGGAAGCTCAGTCTCCAAGTGGGTTTCCTAGAAAGGGGAACAGGGACTGTCTCTGACAAGAACTCAGTGCCTGGCTCTTTGACCACCTCCCCCTGAGGGAGAAGCACCCTTGCCAGGCCACAGAGGAGGACATTGCAGCCAGTCCTGATGATACCTGATAAGCTAGGGTCAGATGGAAGAGGAGGAGGAACTCCCCTATCAGTGGACTTGGAGAGGGGCTTGGGAGGAGATGAGGGAGAGAAGGTGAGATTGGGAGGGAATAAGAGAGGGGGCTACAGCTGGGATACAAAATGAATAAACTGTAATTAATATTTAAAAAGAAACTAAAAATATCCAAAACGTATAAAAAAATTTCAAAACACTGGACAAAAAAAAAAAAAATTAAAAGGGGACACACAGATCTAAACTGAATTCCCAACTGGCTGAGAAACACTTAAGGAAATGTTCAACATTCTTTCATTCTCTATTCTTGTTTAATCAATTATTTATTCTTTTTTGGTCATTAGGGAAATGCAAATCAAATCTACTCTAAGATTTGATCTTACATAAATCAGAATGACCAAGATCAATAAAACAAAATAAAACAGCTGCTGCTAGCAAGAAGGTAGTGTAAGGGGACACTCCTGCATTCCTGGTGAAAGTGCACACTTGAGCAGCCCCTGTGGAAATCAGTGTGGCAGTTCCTCAGGAAGATCAAAACAGACCTGTCTCAAGATCCAGCTGTACTACTCTTGGGTGTATACCCAGAGGAGGCTTCATCTGACCACAAAGAAACTTGCTGGTGAGTCTTCACAGCAATAGCCCATTGACGAAGACAACCGACGTGTTCCTAAGACGTGAATGGGTAAAGAAAACATAATATTTACACAATTGATATTACTCAGTCATTAAAATAATGTCATGAAACTCATGGGAAATGGATCGAACTAGAAAATAACCATCCACAGTGAGGTAACTCAGAAACAGAAAGACAAGTATAGTATGTATTTGCTTATTTGTGGAGGTTACCAGTTAAGTCATTGATAAGCAAGTAACAATCTGTAGAACCAAAATGATTATAAAGAGAGAAGAGACTAAGGGGAACATGGATCTCCCTAGGACGGAAAAAGAGTAGGTAGCTACTAATAGACTGAGGGTTGGGGTGGGTTGGAATGTGATAATCAAACCAGGAGGACAAAGTAAATAAGGGGAGTGACAGCTAAAACTAAGGGTCATTTGAGGTGTTGCATCTAATACAGTAGATGCCTCCTATGATACATACATTTAAAATAGGACTATATGGTAGATATTCCATTCATATATATATATGTCTGTGTATGTGTGTGTATACGTATATATGTGTATATGTATCTATGTATATATGAAGGCAATCTAAATAAAATAGTGTGAGTAGAACACAGAGCCCCAACTGGGCATCTCTGATCACCAAATAAAGCTTTCAGTACTGGTACTAGGCTACATGTAACTGAGCTGTTGGCCGAAAGGGTCCCATTGGAATGACCAAACAACCCAGGATATTGACAAGACTATCAGTTGCTGTCCACACACTGACAATAGGGGCCTACTATTGAAGACACCACATTCACAACTCACTGAACATGGAGGAGTCGATCTGGTGCCTACACTTCATGCTACCAAAGAAGAAAGATAAACTCAAACCCACCTACAAAGCCTTCAAAGTACAGAAGTGACCTGGTTGCAAGAGCCACTGCTGCAACCGTGACACCAAGATTGTGGGAGCAACCAGCCAATATCAGATTTAGTTAAGGCCACCTCCCTTACATAGAGCCCACACCCACTGCTGCCTAGGGGACAGAATCCTGAGAATGGACAGGCCAGGGACATAGGGCAAGGCCATGTGCTGCCAATCTGCTAAAGAAAGGCACTTCATGACACTTCATGACACTTCATGACTTTCTGCTATACTCAAAGATCCATGTCTGGCTCAACCATTATCAGAGTCGCTTCCTTCTGCGGCAGAGGGGAACAAAGTCAAAGACTAACAGGAAGACAATATGCAGAATGAAAGGCCTTGGAACAAGCAGCCCTAAAAGTGATGTCCCTATCAAGTCCCTCCCCTAAAAGTTTAGGGAGCCCTGAAGAAGAGGAGGCAAAGGGAGTGTAAAGGTCAAGTAGATGAAAGAATTGAGGCCTTCTTGACAAAACAGAGCTAGTGTGTACACACACTCACAAAGACTGTGGCAGAGAGTATGGGACATGAATAGGTCTGCACCAGATGGAGTCCTAGAGGCGAAAGGAGAAGTAGACACCCAGCTACCCCTAACCCAGAGACTATCCTCGGTTGATAGCTACTTGGAAATGAAAATTAGTTTTCTCCAAGGGAGTCTCCCTTGAGAAACAAATCACTCTTAAGGCCAATGCCCAACACAAAATAAACTCGATAGCCTGCCTGGAGGTTTTTGTCTAATAAGTCAGGGTGGAAATTTTATCATTGTTAATTGTTTTGTTATGTTTTGTGAGGTTTCTCCCTTTTTCTAGCCTATGGGTCCTGATTGTGTGAATATGCGTATCTCTGCATCTATATCTGTTCCTTGTACTTTTTCCTTAGCTTTTTTGTTTGGTTAGTTGGCGGGCTTGTCATATTCTGATTAATTTGGTTTTGATTCATCATACTTTATTTTATTAATATCCCTTAGATGCCTGTTGTTTTCTAAGGAGAGACAGAAATGGTGTGGATCCTGAGGGAAGGGGATGTGAGAAGTTGGAGTAGCAGGGAGAGGGGAACCACTATACTCAGAATATATTGTAGGAGAGAAATCTAGTTTTCAATAAAAGAAAAAGATTATGCTTAGCAATGTAATGGTTTCTTCATATGTTCATATATACTGAAATAATGTCTGTTATGAACTGAGTATAAAATAAAAATCACCAATTTAGGCTTACAAGAAAGTGGCCAGGAAATGGACCTAGCTTAATAAAATGAATTTCCAGATCTCAGGTCACAGTGCCATGTACTGAGCAGCCAAAAACTTGGGAGTTCCTGGAAGATAAAAGCAGCAGCCACAAGTAGAGACTCACAGGGACTCTCTGGGTTCCTTCCACTGTGAAAAAGAACAACTTGATGTTACTGGTTGGTACATTTAAAGGGCAGAGCGACAGAGCAGGGTTGCTGGTAGTGTCAGAATGCAGCTACGATTGTAGCGGCCGTTAGGGCTCAGAACCTCCAGAGCCTACTTCCCAAAAAAGTGAACCTAAAGGCATTTTCCTTCTGACTATCAGACTGCCCTGCAGAGTTTTGCAGACCTATTCCAGGGCATACAAGCAAGGATTCACTGAGTCCCAGGTTGCTGTTGAATTTAGGTTTGCCCCTGATGAAAACTTTACAAGTTGCTGTTACAGCAGCGAGGCTGGATACTTGGAAAAGGCAATGTAGCAGCGTCTTGAAAATACGTCAGTGTTTTCTGACTGTATTGATGTTTAGCTTGTATCTCGTTGTCAAACATACACCTGAAGTTCTCCTTTTATACCTTGCTAACGTGTAAACGCTTTTGCTGAAAATAGTTTAACACTAGAGAACCAGGTAAGAAAAATAAATTCAAGGACTGTATGTGTTTATTCCTCAGGTTCAGTGTAATGAAGAAAACGTGTAGGGAAGATGTAATACTCTTCAAATATTGTCACCCCTGCCCTCACCTCAGAAACTGTAACGTTATTCTCGGCTCCATCTCTTCTCACTCTCTGTCTCATACATATATGAGTACATATATATATATATATATATATATATATATGTACTTCATTGTTAAGTTGATAAAGTATTAAAGTCATAAAATCTCTATTCTAGTTATGTGTAATATTTGCATGTCTTTAAAAATATTTGACCTTATTTTTAATGTATATGTTGATATTTATGTTTTAGGTTTGGACATGTGAATGAAGTTAGTGTGGAGACCAGAAATGTATGTCAGATCCTCTGGAGCTGGAGAGATAGGCAGTTGTGAGCTGCCAGATGTAGGTGCTGGGAACTGAACTACAGTCCTAGGAAATCGACATGTTCTCTGAGCCTCTGAGCCATCCAGCTATCTGATCCTCCTTGACCATTTCTCTACCTGATGATGAGTAGGAGTTGCTGATGTTTAGTCAGATTCCTTCTTTAGTCTATCTTGCATTATTTGATAAATGACTATTGTTATTTTCTAAAGAAATCAACCATTTCAGAACAGCTGGGGACTGATAGAAAATTTGATAGTATACATTTTGTTATAACTACTTGATTAAATATAACAAAAATACTAAAACTTGTTATCTCATCACTTAAAATACATTATCATTGCATTATTAACTTTATTCTGATCTAAAATTATTGAGAGTTTTATTTGAGTTTTCTCACTTTAAAAAAATTGGGATGTTTAATATTGACTTTTTTCTTACACCTGAAGATAATAATAATGATAAGTAATGAATGTAGAGTAAGTGTTGTGGTAACACTCTCTAAATTTTTGTATTCTCTGGTAATCTAATTTCTGTCCAGTAATAACATACTCAATGCTATATTTCATGCTTAACAAATATTCAGTATTGCAAGTTATACTGAATATGGGTTTTGCTCTTCCTATGAGTTTTCCTTAAAACTTATGGGTTAATACTAGAAAATGATATTGAATTAAAACATATTAATGTTCTTAAAGGTCCTACCAGTTGCTTGACTTAGTTTTTATTTTATTATTGTTAACATTTCCTGTTTTTCAAATGGATAAACAAACAGCCCTAAGCTTTATTGATGTTGATCAAACAGAGCTTTAAACTTCCATATTCCTCAAACAAAAACTAAAATCACAATAAGAGATGAAAAAAATATTTCTAATTACACTTAAAGATGTAAATGAAACTACATGGTATTTTCTTTGATTTCATTAACTTAAGGGCCTAAATTGCAGTTTACTTTGTTCTTCAAGGAAAATAGTCATACAGTCAGTAAATTTTGAGCCAGGTTTTTAAAAAATATATGAATGACTATATAGAGCAACACAATGTTAAAATTTTGAAAATATATGTCACCTACAGTGAACAATTTTGTTTATATTTTCTTTTTCTTTTTTTCTTTCATTGAAAGTACATGTTTCCTGATTACCGTTTCCCATTTTTCTACCCTCCTTATTCCTCTTCCCCTCCCCTCCCATTCAGGTCGACTCTTTTTCTGTTTCTCATTAAAAAACAAACAAACAAACAAACAAACACTAACTTTATTTATATTTTCAATTAGAATATATGAGTGATTTCTATACTCTAAAAATATGACTGAGGGGGTAAAGAAGAATGTTTGATCAGTTAAAAAAGAAAAACTAGATGATCATTCAGACATAGATTTAATTTCTAGCACCCCTGGAACACTACCCACAATCAACTCCAAGTCCAGTTCCACGGGTTCAGATGCAGCCTTGCCCTCACTGGTGAACATACAGACAATGTTAATCAGTTAGTTAACAAACAAGATTACACATGCAGTGGCTTCTTTGCTTCATGCCAGGGGATGTTCCTCAGCCCTACACTGAGTGAAAATAAAAGATAATGAGCAAGCTTTTCAAATATGATACCTGCATTTAGTTATATTCATGCTCTAAACCTTGTAAAATATTAGAAAGTAAATGGAGTGTGTCATTTATTGTTGCTATCATACTTCAAACATATTTGTATGAAAAGAGAAAGTGAGACATGGGAAGATCAAGAAAATAGATTGTACTTTACAGTATAAAACTTGTGCAAGAATTGTATTATACTAATTCTTGATCCTGTATATTTTCTGTTAATGAAGCTAATCTTTTTATCATTTTATTTACATATTTTCATGTATTATTTATTACAATTTATTCACTTTGTATCCCAGCTGTAGCCCCCTCCCTCATCTCCCAATCCCACGTTTCCTCCCTCTTCTCTCATGCCCCTTCCCTAGTCCACTGATAGGGGGGGCCTCCTCCCCTTCTATCTGACCTTAGCCTATCAGGTCTTATCAGGACCTGCTGCCTTGTCTTCTTCTGTGGCCTGGTGAGGTTGCTCACCCTCCAAGGGTAGGTGATCAAAGAGCCAGCCACTCAGTTCATGTCAGAGACAATCCCTGTAACCATTACTAGGAAACACACTTGGAGACTAAGCTGCCGTGGGCTGCATCTGAGCAGGGGTTCTAGGTCAATCACAACTAAAGTGGAAAGTTTTCTTGCAGTGAAATATGGTCTCCAGGATTTGCTGGCATCTTACATTTTTTTGCCAATAGGTGGCGCAGCTACTACTTAGAGTTTTACGATTTGGTATTGTAGCCACCTACAAAAACAAAACAACAATAAAAACAAATCTTCCATTTCTTGGGACTTTAAGAATTCATTACTGATTTAAAATGATTTCCATAAACGGGAACATGTGTCTTCATTGTTTTTTTAAACTGATTATCTGACAATGATTGCTGTAATATAAATCATGTTAATACTATACCAATCAGGAAACAAAATATCATTCAGAATACTCTGTACAAAAGTCCATCATGCTCTGTAAGAGAGACTGATGCATAATGACATTCACAGCCCAGGTTCACATGTTTGATCATTAGTTATGTCTTTTTCCACAACACTGTTACCTTTCTGTCAGGGACCACTTCCATAATAGACAATGATATATATTTTATATACTTAAAAACTATATCCAAGGACATCTAAAAAGTGATTAAAGTGAAATCCTTAAGATTCCACCTTACACCCATCAGAATGGCTAAGATCAAAAATTGAAGGGACTACACATGCTAGAGAGGATGTGGAGAAAGGGGAACCCTCCCCTGTCGCGCCCACCTCGCCAGCAAGGAAGACGCCACAACAGGATTCTTCTGGAGCACGCTTTATTGGGAATACATCATGCTATTCAGCTGCTTAGCTAGCAGTAAAAGGAGGAAGACCCTGAGCTACGGACTGACGCTGCTTAAATAGGACCTAAGACGGCGTGTACTTCCATGATTGGACCGTATCTCAAATCCTCATTAGCATAGCCCCTGGCAGGCTATGCACATGCGCACACGAGTTGTTTGCCACTGCTGTGTCCACGAAGAACGCGGAAACCAGCGCCATCTTGTAATGGCGAATGCCAGCTCCTGACACTCCCCCATTGCTGGTGGGAATGAAAACTTGTGCAACCACTTTGGAAATCAATCTGGTGTTTTCTCAGCCAATTAGGAATAGTGCTACCTCAAGTCTAGCTCTACCTCTCCTGGGCATATACCTAAAAGATGCCCCACCATTCAATAAGGACATTCTTCAACTATGCTCATAGCAGCTTTATTTATAATAGCCAGAATCTGGAAACAATCTAGATGTCTCTCAACTGAGGAATAGATTCATAAATTGTGATACACTTAAACAATGTAAATAATACTCAGCAATTAAAAACAAGGAAATCATGGAATTTGAAGGCAAATGGTGGGAACTAGAAAAGATCATCCTGAGTAAGGTAACCGCAAAATAGAAAGGCACACATGGTAACTACTTATTTATGAGTAGATATGAGACACATAATATAGGATAAACATACTAAAATAGACCTAAATTAGCTAAACAACAAGGACCATAGGTATGGTGCTTAATCCTCATTCAGAAGGGCAAACAGGATGGACATAGGAAGTTGGAGAAGACAGGGAACAAGACAGGATCCTTCCACAGAGGGCCTCTGAAAGACTCTATCCAGCTGGGTATCGAAGCAGATATTGAGACTCATAGCCAAACTTTGGGCAGAGTGCAGGGAATCTTATGGAAGAAGGGGAGAAAGACCTGGAGGGAACAGGAATCCCACAAGGAAACCAACAGAGCCAAAAATTCTAGGCCAAGGGGGCCTGCAGAGACTGATGAATAGACTAAGGACCATGCATGGAGGGAACCTAGACCCCCTCAGGTGAAGCCCATGGGCAGCTCAGTATCCATGTGGGTTTCCTAGTAAGGGGAGCAAGGACAGTTACTGGCATGAACTTGGTTGCCTGCTCTTTGATCACTTCCCCCTGGCCACAGAGAAAGAGGATCCAGACAGTTCTGACGAGACCTGATAGGACAAGGTCAGTAGGGAAGAGGACCTCCCTGATCAGTGGACTCGGGGAGGGACATAGCGTGAGAAGTGGGAGGGAGAGTTGGGCCAGGAGAAGATGAGGGAGGAGGCTATGGCCTGGATACAAAGTGAATAAATTGATGATGATGATGATGATGTTGCATTCTATTTTGCTTTCATGCCATACATAAATTAGTTCCATTGTACAATATCTATTAGCTAATTGACCACTTTAAAGATAGTCACTAAAGTTAACTCTGAATAAAGTTATTCAAATGCCCAAATGTTTAGTATGAATCAGAAAAAAAAGAAAAGATTTCAAGTAGTGTGGAGGTTTAAGATTATTTTTGTCTTTTTTTTTTCCTTTTTAGTGGAGCAGGGTAAGGGGAAAGGGGGAGAGAGGAAGGGAGGGTGGGCTGCAATCATGATATAAAATGAATACACTGTAAAAAATAAATACATATATATACAGAAAAAAATTATGTCTGAGAAATATGTTTCATTAACTTGACCTAGTGATTTATCACATCTCCAAACAACTCCATCTCAAACCATATCATTTAAGAGCTTATGTGTTAATGCTCAGGGATTTGATAAGCACATAATTTTCTCTAAGAGCTAATTCATTATTCTGCCACTTCTAGACTTTCAGAGTACCTTAGAATTTTTTCCCAATTTAAATTGTGAAGCAGATTACTGCAACTCTCTTCATTCTTCATCATTTTCAGGACTTGGCTAAAGGAGTTCTCATTTCTGTTCTAGATACTCTGGAATTTGGACATTGACACAGCCCACACCTTCACATCTTTGATTTCTTCAGCTTCCGAGATTATTCTTTCTTGAGTCTTGTCTTCATCTCTATCAGTTCTATTTCATAGTTTGCATTTTAATTTCACTACTACATTCTAGTATCCTTGTTCGCTCACTGAAAAAATTCCCTTCAGCTACAGGGCTGCCTTTCACAGGGCTCCCATAATTGACTGTTTTCCCTCAAGTTCTTTTGGTTCCCTTCACATCCCTTTCTTTATCCCCCTCTTTACTCAGCCAAGAATTTTCAGATTCCTTGAGTGACTTTGTGGCACCATGACCCGTGCTGGTCCAGGCTCTTGTCATCCTGTCTTCTTCACCCTTTGACCTACTTGCTGGCAAAGCTCCAAGGCCAGTTAAATTCAGCCATTCACCCTCCCATTGCCTCAACAGCTGTCTAGAAAAATTTCTCTGGTCTATGAATTGATAGCATTTCCAATCTATATTTAGTGATCTCTAATGTGCACTTAACACTCATGAAGATATCAGTCCAGTTTATAAGCTCTTATGACCATTCACACCTTTTTTAATTTTTACTAATTACACTTTATTCACTTTGTATTCCCCCATAAACCCCTCTCTTCTCCCCTCTTAGTACCACCTTCCCTCCCCCTTCTCCACACATGCCCCTCCCCAAATCCACTGATAGGGGAGGTCTTCCTTTCCTTTCTTCTGATCCTAGTCTATCAGCTCTCATCAGGAGTTGCTGAATTGTCTTCCTCTGTGGCGTGGTAAGGCTGCTCCCCCATCAGGGTGAGGTGATCAAAGAGCAGGCCAATCAGTTCATGTCAGAGACAGTCCCTGCTCCCATTACTATGGAACCTACTTGGACACTGAACTGCCATGGGCTACATCTGTGCAGGGGTTCTAGGTTTTCTCCATGCATGGTACTTGGTTGGAGTATCAGTCTCAGGAGAGACCCCTGTGCTCAGATTTTTTTGTTCTGTTGCTCTCTTTGTAGAGCTCTTGTCCAGTTGGAAATAGTAAGATCTGGAGAGGATAGGAGCTCCACACCTCTCTCTCTCTCTCTCTCTCTCTCTCTCTCTCTCTCTCTCTCTCTCTCTCTCTCTCTCTCTCTCTCTCTCTTTCCTCAATGTACACTAAAGATCTATCTTCCCATCTATGTTAATACAAAGTATTGACAATAAGAGTTGAGAAAACCCTCAAAATTCCCTTCACTCTGCATCTGCTTCTGAACCAGAGGGAACATTGTTTTTCCTTCTGTTACACAGAGCTGCCTGCTATTATCTAAAGACAGCTTTATGGTTGGAAGAAACTTCTGTGTATCCATTACTCCATAGGTATCTCCTCTTTCCCTGTATCAAGGCTTTTCTTACTTCTGAATTATTGCCAACTACAAAAAGTGCAAACAGAATGACTAATCCTCTGGTTTCCCATTGTTATCTCAATTGGCCACAGGTGGATTTGAGTCTACAGAGTAGGAAAGACTTACCAAATTTAAGGTTTCTCAGAATTGAGTCCATTATGGCCATGGCATTAGGGAAGGTGTGTAGAAGAATGTGTTTCACATGGCATAATGTCAGGAAGCAGGTATCAGGGAAGTGCTGGTTCCCCACTGCCTCTCCCATTTGTCCCCCTTTATTCTGTCTAAGGCCCCCCAAGCCCACCTCAGTTTATCTTCTCTGGAAATATAATACTGACACATGCAAAGTCATCCCTCTTCAGTCCCATGGGCAATCCTAAACTCACTTAAGCAGACAGTAAAGAGTTGCCATCAAAGGCATCCTAATATTGGCTACCATTATATAAACTATATAAATTATTGTAGTGTTTTTCTTGTGTATGTGTATGTGTGTTTACATGAACAACATAACAGGACAATTTTCTATTCTACCATGGAGAATAGAACTCAGGTCTTAGAGTTTTATCAGTAAGTGTCTGCACCCAATGTACCATCTTACTAGCTCAGTTTTGCTAGTTTATGTGTTTTCCTCCAAACTTCACTTAAATATCCTTTTTTCTTGTCAAGTTACAACTTGCCCTCACATGTTCTAATTGAGACCCACAGATTGAAATACACTTGCGTTTTATTTTATTTTACCATGAACAAACTTGGAAATATTTCATACATATAACCCGTGTGTACAATGTGTGTAAGCGTGGGGAGCATATCCAAGACACACAGGAGGCCAAAAAGTAACTTCATGTAATGAGTTCTCTCTGCTCACTTTTCTATTGTTTCTAGGAGTGAAATCAGGTCCTCAAACTTACATGGAAAGTGTCCGTACCCACTGAGCCATTTTGCCAGTCCTACATTTATATTTCATAAAAAAATGATTTAAATTGTAACTTATGTTAAAAGAGAATAAAATATTCATTCTGATCTAGTTTCAACAAAATCCATAAGTTGTGTACAGTACTTTATCATAATCACAAAGATGGGAACAATAACAGTGGTACCACCTAAATAATTATGTTAAAGGAGAATAGGAAGAGCTATGTGCTTTTGACACTGTGTCGATCACTTTGTATGAAAAAAGCTGGAGCGGTTCTCAATTACCTGTGCTTTGTTGTTTTTTAATTTCTTCTTCTTCTTCTTCTTCTTCTTCTTCTTCTTCTTCTTCTTCTTCTTCCTTCTTCTTCTTTTCTTCTTTTCCTAGGATATATCTTACACATGTTGGATGAATTAAAAAAAAAATCAAAATCTCCTTAAAGTTTAAACTATCTTCGTGAATAGAATGATATAGAGTAAGTAATCAGCTTTACAGAGTAATCGGTTTGTTCTGTGTGCAAACATTCTCTCTTAAACACCAGAAGCCCAGATCACGTGCTACAAATCCCTCTGGGCTGCTGTATTTTCTATTTGCAAGTACAGCATGTACTTGTTTTGAATTTACAGTCACCTATCAGTCAGGCATAAAAATTGAGCAATAGTGAATAGTCATAGTGCATCTCCCTTAAAATAAACAGGGGACTTAAGCAATGTACAAAATATGTTCCCTGGCATTAAAATATAAAGATTTAACTCAGAGACCAACAAATACTTTAATTTAAATGCTTTCTCACTGTAGGCAAAATATCAAATATTTGAGGTTTATTTGCATCTCTTTTGGTTGAAAATACTACTCACTGGATGAGTTCCAGTGCGGATTTATTTATGAACAATAAAATTTAAATTTCATATATTTCACACGCTGTGATTTTTCTTTTTTATGGTCTGAATGACTTGAAAATCATTAAGTGGCTTCTGAACATCTAAAGAAAGTTATCGTGCATGTTTCTCTACTGGCCCTCTATTTGTAAACCACTCACCTAATTTAAGGACTGAAAAAACATTAAGCAAACACCTGCAACTAATACAAGAAACTGGTCAGTATGGTGTGGCATAGACTCTATGTGACTGCAGGGATCTACAATTATTTTGTGAATATTAATATTGTTTCTTCTGGATATCAAATGAAGTGTGATAGATCGTGCCTCTCAGAAGATAACTTTGCTGATAGTTTTAAGACGCTCCCACTCATGTTTCCGGTTTCTAATTCATAGCTTGGCTAATTAGGTTTACTGCACACTATGGGAACCTGGAAAATTGAAACTCTCAGAGACAATTCCTTTCTGGCAATCATTCAAGAATCCCAAGGGTAAATCATTTCTTTTCCCCTACGCAAGCAATTGACATTCAAGACTAAAGGGGAAAAGATGAGAAGGGGCCACCATTCTGAGGGCTAGAGCAGTAAACCTCCCAAGCTGTAGCCCATCTGGTAGGCGAGCTGCCAACGAATCTGAACGGATAACTGCAGCCATGAAAGATGTCCCTATCCTGCAAATAGCTTCATCGGTTACTTGTCTCACTCTCTTGAGTTTCTCTTAGAGTGCTTACTGCACAGTATCCTCTGAGATAACATAGATGGCCAAACAAACAGACAACTTTGTGTTGTCATGAAAAGAAATAATGAAATCAAATTAGTATTACTTTAATAGATAAAACCTACTGAGTAAAGAGAAAACCTCCAAAGAGGAGTTCATGAGAATCATCATCTATTCGTAATAGCCAGAACCTGGAAATAAACCAGATGTCCCTCAGTTGAGGAATGGATACAGAAATTCTGGTACTTTTACACAATGGAATATTACTCAGCAATTAAAAATGAGGAAATCATGAAATTTGCAGGCAAATGGTGGGACCTAAAAACGATCATCCTGAGTGAGGTATCCCAAAAGCAGAAAGACACACATGGTATATACTCACTTATAGAGACATATAAGATAGGATAAATATACTGAAATCTATACACCTAAAGAGATAAACA
Source organism: Pachyuromys duprasi (assembly GCA_028658305.1). NCBI lineage: Eukaryota > Metazoa > Chordata > Mammalia > Rodentia > Muridae > Pachyuromys > Pachyuromys duprasi. The sequence continues at coordinate 80,142,079 of CM053753.1, read as the reverse complement.
AGAAAGAGGACCCGGGGTAAGATGAGTTAGTCCTCACTCAGAAAGACAAATGGGATGGATATTGGATGTAGGAGAAAACAAATAACAGGACAGGAGCCTACCACAGAGGGCCTCTGAAAGACTCTACCTAGCAGTGTATCAAAGTAGATACTAAGACTCATAATCAAACCTTCGAGAGTGCAGGGAATCATAAGAAGGGAGAGTTAATATTTTGAAGCTTTTAAGTGCTTAAAAATAAGCTCCTTAAACAAGAAATGTTTTTGTGTGTGTGTGTGTGTGTGTGAATTCATGGAATTTGGAATTTATTCAGTTATAAACTGCAGTTTACTTTCTATAATATATTTAGACAGCATGATCATTTTTAATTATAGAAGCATGAGCTCATTGCTAGATTGTGAAATCTTATTTGTCCACCTTCTGTGAAATGGATGCTATGAACTTCATTGCCTTAATTTATAATGCTATGTGAGGTCTGAATTTAATCTATAATTCTTAACAGATGAAAAGTTAAATAAATAAATGATTTGAAGTGTACATACTAAATAGGAATATTAATTACGTCATAAGTAGGTGAGCCTTTAATTCATTTAACCTCATATGGTGTGTAATAGCTACTCACTTAAATATTGGTTCCTTTTAGGTAGTTTTCTCTGTTTTAAATGATATATTTAATTCTGAAGCATAAATTGTTTTCCTCGAAAAATAAGCAGAGAGATAGGAATATAACCAATAAGAAAATCGACTTTTTACTTCTAAGCTATTACTGCAGAATGCGCAACATGAACAGCTAAAAATAAGTATGAAACCCTGTAGCAGTAGTAATGCTATCATCCCAACACCAATGCCAAAACACACAGAAATTTCCCATTTAACAAGTTCTCAGGCAAAACCCATTTTGTTCCCAATGCCTTGCACTTGAATATAAATGTTTTCTTTTCGAATCCCTAATGTAATTGCCTCTGTACATAGCAGAATGGCTAATGCCACCACTTGTTTCATGTTTGTTTTGCTTCCTGCTGTTGAATGAACAATCAGTGTTTACAGATTTGTAGCAGTTGTAGTCTTCTGACTTTGACTCCTTTCAGATTGGCAAATGAGAAGCATTTTATATTTGTTGCTCTGGCATTTCTGAAGTAGCTAGGACATTCACAGTGCAAGCCACTGTTATTCATACTGTTATAATTCCTTAGCAGTTAAGTCATTACTAGTAATCATAGCAGGCCTGTAGTACAATACCTTATTTGGGAATGTCATGTGAGATGCCCACAGCAATACAGAAAATAAAAGCCAACTTGTCTGGCTAAAGAGGGATTTATTGCTCACCCCTGGCAGAGGGATCTTTTGGGAAGTATCATAGTCTTCCGTGGGACAGATCGTATGAACATGAAAAAGGAGCAGGTTCCCTGAGTACAGGTGCTATGAAATTCTGAGCACCTATCAGTTCTTTTATTACTTATCAAGCTTCCAGTTGTATTTTCTCTTCACACAAAGCCTTTGCAAACAGTGATATATATATATGAAAGATGTTAGCCAAAGTGAACAAAACTCCACACTGGACATTGAGTTAGTCTTGATCTCTCTTTCCCTCCTTGTCTTTTTCCCTCCGCAAGTTCTCTTTAAAAAAAAAAAAAAAAAAAAAAACTACAAGCCTTTGAGTGTCTGGAGATTGCTATGATATTCATAGTTGTTTCAGAGGAAAAAAATGGAATGAGGGCTTTGACTCATCACCCCAAGTAGTCTGAGGAATTCAGTGCACGCTGCTCCAGTTCTAAATGTAAGAACTGAACTGCGGCAAGCCCTGAGTGTTGTCTCAAAATAAAATTCCGAATTGTTCTTTAAAATGTCACTCACAATTGAAGAAACTCCCCAGATGGAAATTCAGGCCTGTTGAAGTCTTAGCAATGCCTCCTGATCTTGACTGTCACCTGTTGCCTACCCTATGGAGACACTCTCCTCCAAATGTGTGCATGTCTTCAGTATTTAAAGTGAAAACCTAATAACTTACATAGCAGTGCTGGATGAACAAATCAGAATTACTTATAACTTATAACCATCTTAAATGAATGCAAGAGACTTTATTCCTCACACGTATAACATCAAACATTTCACCCTCATACACACTAAAAGAAACAATGTAAGCCACTGGAGGCTTAGTTTTTTTTTTTCACTAAACCTACTTATTTTAGGGTTCCTAAACACCTTTACTTCCCTTCCAAACCCACCTACATGAGGTAGAAGATTAGTAGGGAAAAGGGCTGTTGACCTCTTGGATCTACTTCCTACTTAGCTAACCCAGTCCTCGGGATACCAGCAGTCCAGTCCAAAGGTCAATACCAAACAGCAACACAAAGCCAGTGAAAGCCACAAAACTCAGTTGGATTGTCCTGCGAAGTTCTCTGAAACATTTCTCTCTTCAAAGTCATGTGTCCAAGGAGGAAGATCAGCGTAGTGATGTCAATCCAAAATGCAATGTCTCACTGTACATAGGCCTCTATTTATCTCCTCAACTCAGAACGGACCCATGAGTGTTCTCAACTGGCCTAAGTCAGCCCTCACATGAAAGAGCTCACAGCAGAACATCACGTGCCCTCTCACAAACCATCCTACAGCAAAACATCACTTGCCCAGGTTGCAGCAAAGCATCACATGACAAAACTGAGTCTTCAAGGAAACCAGAAACTTCCACCGAAAGCGGCTGTTCCTCCTGCTAGTTCCTGCTCTGGCTGCTGTTTTTGCTGATTTGTCAAGTGGTCAAGAGAAAAGATATGATATGAAAACATCAGAGATATCTGACATGGCAAATATTGGACTTGCTCCAAATCAACAGCAGGTCATCTAAAAAGATCTCCACACTTCCTCTCCTCACTAACCTTCTGTCCCTCCTACCTGGTTTTGTGATCCTGGAAGGGATTGAGGTGGGGAAAGATGATAGATAGAACCCAATAACGTAAATAAAAAAATAATATGCCTACACTCTAATCTATTTTTTAAGTAAATATTCATGGGATGTAAAATTTTAGCATTTACACATATTAACATGAGCACTGATGCATATTCATATTTAAATTTAGTACCTTTTAAACATGTGCATATTTAATTTGCTGTCGTTTGGCCCAGGGAAGGGTCTTCATTCACTGTTAATGCCAAAACGTACAGAACACAGACAATTCTCTGCACCATTTTCTGTTATTAAATCACTGAGATTTCTCAGACCTGTAGAATCACTATGAATGTGTTTAAATATTTTCTTCGATTTTAAATTGTAAATAGATGTTAATTAGCTTCCTTAGTATTAACCATATTGTTATGATGGACATCTATTACTTTCTTGGCCATCCGCTTACCATAATCAGTATGTTCAGTCCCCACAGAAGAATTTGCAGATGGAAATGACACTTGCTGACTTTCCTGCAGTGAACACATAGTCACATTACTTAGATTTTGACATGAGCAACCTCCAGTCTGTATTTTGAAACTGAAATGACAGCAAGGACCCTTGAGCGTTATAGCCAAGTCCTTCTAGACTATGGCAGGTGGTGCTGCTAAATGCCTCTTGGTTCCTAAAGCAAGGGTCATTGGTAACCCAGTGTTGTACTCCAGAGCATTTCAGAGCTGAGGCAGGAAGATTGCCAGTCAAAACCAGCTTGAGCCACATAGAAAAACTCTGACACATAAATACACACACACATACACACTCACACATGCCCACACACAGGCATCAACCATTAGTATTCTTTACCGACTAGTTTGCATTTCCACTTATTCAAATATTTTCAACTCATAGGTATGTCACACCCAAGATTATAATTCTCTAACGCTAACCTTCATTTGTTGGTTTATTTATTTAATATTTAACATGAGCCAATTACATTAATTCAGCAGAGCAATGAATGAAGAACATAATGTATGTAATCATCCTAATATAGTTACCAATGCGATTGTGGAACAAACCCAGATTTCAAATAAATTTCATAGAAACAAATAGATCTGCTGGGCAATCAGGACTTAGTTTTTAGTGGTGTGATAACATCTAATAGTTGAGCTAGCTAGAACTTTAGAACTGAATATTAAGCCCTTAAAATGATATTGCAAATATTGAACTAGGGCCCAGGAAATTCTCATTTTTAAATACTATTACTAAATGGTTACTATGAGCCAAACGTCATCTTGTTCAGAAAATGTTTAAGGTTCAATTTCCTATAAAATACCCATTAAGGACTTAATTTACAAAGTTAAAAATATTGACAACTTAGAGAAAGTTATATGGAGCAAGTATTATGAAATGTTAATATTTTTAATGTAATTTGTTGAGTCTATTAGAGGGAAATTCATAAATTTCTTCAATATATTTCAGAAATTAAAAGTAAATTATTATATAACTAGGTTTATGAGGATAATATATTTTCTTTCAATGTATGAATGAGATATGTTTATGTATGTGAATGTGGAAGCCAGGGAAGAACACTGGAAATCTACCTTTATTACTCTGTATCTTCAGGTCTATCAGTGTGCTTGGAACTCATCTTGACAGACTACATATAGGTATATAGAATATTTCTAGAAGTCCACCAATAAATGCTAGAAATAATAAATAATTATGTAGCTCCGTAAGGTACAAAATAACTACACAAACACCAGTAGCATTTCTGTTCTTTAGCAACAAAAGTACATGTAGAAAACCACTTTCCTCACAACTACACAGCATAATTAATAATTATAATAATTTTTCTCCATTAATATTCAATGTAGTTGTCAAGAATAAAAGGAAAAATAGTTTTCAAGTAATGGTGGCAGAAACATATAGGACAATGGAAATTTTACCCCAAATCATACGAAAAGTCAATACTGATAAAAAATCTATCTTATTATACATTGCCTCGAGTTAATGTATATTTTAATAACATCAGTGATAATCACTAATTTAACATCTAATATCTTCTGTAATTAAAAATATTTAAAATACTGAATAAAAATGTCACCATTGCAATAATGAGTAGTGAAAAAGTAACATTCACTTACTTAAAAAGTATAATTACAACACATTTTAACTCTTTACATACCCATAAGGATACATTATTTTTTATTTATTTTTTATTAATTACACTTTATTCACTTTATATCCCCCCTGTAGCTCCCTCCTCCCCCCTCCCAATCCCTCCCTTCCTTCTCCTTCTCCATGCATGCCCCTCCCCAAGTCCACTGATAGGAGAGGTCTTCTTTTCCTTCCTTCTGATCCTAGTCTATTAGCTCTCATCAGGAGTGGCTGCATTGTCTTCCTCTGTGGCCTGGTAAGGCTGCTCCTCCCTCAGGGTGAGGTGTTCAAAGAGCAGGCCAATCAGTTCATGTCAGAGGCAGTCCCTGTTCCCATTGCTATGGAACCCATTTGGACACTGAACTGCCATGGGCTACACCTGTGCAGGGGTTCTAGGTTATTTCCTGAGTATCAGTCTCAGGAAAGACCCCTGTGCTCAGATTTTTTGGTTCTGTTACTCTCCTTGTAGAGCTCCTGTCCTCTCCAGATCTTACTATTGCCCACTTCTTTCATAAGATTCCCTGCACTCTGCCCAAAGGTTGGCCATAAGTCTCAGCATCTGCTTTGATAGTCTGCAGGGCAGAGCCTTTCAGACACCCTCTTAATTAAATTGATATCAGCCAAATACATCCTACTTAATTTCCATTAAATATTTTCAAAAGCAAAGTTATAAATGTCAATGTTTTCACCAGTTTTGCAGTAATCCATGCAAGCAGAAAACAATCAATACAACATGGAAAAATTCACAGCTAAAGTCTAAGATTTCTCTCATTACTGTGATTTTAAAAAATCAGTAACTGATTGCTAAAATCTAAACAAGATTTTCTCTATTGTAATCACTAAAAGAAACTTGGATCCAAAATTTGGGAAGCCAGTTAACTGTGGGTCTTCAGCTCTTCCATGTTACAATGATAACATCAGCTATATGAGTTTTTATAACTCCTTCTATCATTAGAACTCTTTAAATTAACAGCAGATTTGTTTGAGCTCTCACTTCACCCTAAATTAATCTCACACACAGTAAAATGTTGACTAATGTGGAGTCGAATGAGTAAACATGTGGTAACATTATTAAAAAATAAATACATGCTAAATAATTTAGTTCAATGTTTTTTTCATGTATTAATGATACTCACCAACAAATTCCATACCTTTGAGATTTCGTCTTTCACCTGTCAGAATGGCTAACATGAGATGGTGCTGGTGAGGATATATAGTAAGAACAGTTATCCATTGCTGGGGGAGTAAAACCTGCCAGTTCCTGAGAAAGACAGAATCCATATACAGTTCAAGACTCAGCTCTACCACTCTTGGCCATATCCACAAAGGATACTTCCTTCTACAACAGAGACACTTGCTCAACCATGTCTGTCAGAGCTCTGTTCATAATAGCCAGGAATTGGAAACAACCTAGATGTCTTCCAACACATAGAAATTTGGCACATTTTCACAAGAAAATATTAATCAGCTGGTCTCTCAAAGACTCTAACCAGCACTGTATCAAAGCAGATGCTGAGACTCATAAACAAAATTTGGGCAGAGTACAGGGAATCTTAGGAAAGGAGGGGGAGATAGCAAGACCTGGAGAAGACAGGAGCTCCACAAGGATTGCAGCAGAACCAAAATATCTGAGGACAGGGGTCATTTCTGAGACTGATAGTCCAACCAAGGATCATTTATGAATATAACCTAGAACCCCTGCTCAGATGTAGCCCATAGCAACTCAGTATCCAAGTGGGTACCTTAATAAGGGGAACAGGGACTGTCTATGACATGAACTTAGTGCCTAGCTCTTTGACCACCTCCCCTGGATGGGGTAGCAGCCTTGCCAGACCACAGAGGAGGACAATACAGCCAGTTCAGATGAGATCAAATAAGCTAGGGTCAGATGAAAGGGGAGGAGGACCACCCCTATCCGTGGACTGGGAGAGGGGCATAGGAGATGATGAGGGAAGGAGAGTGGGATTGGGAGGGTAGGAGGGAGGGTGCTACAGCTGAGATACAAAGCGAATAAACAGTAATTAGTATAGACAATAAAAATTAAAAAGAAGAAATTTTCAAGTAAATGGATGTAACTGGAAAACATTATCATCCTAAGTGAGGTAACGCAGACCAAAAAGATGAATATGATATGTATTTGCTTATACATAGATGCTAGCTATTAAGTCAGAGAGAATAAATCTACAATCCGTAAAACCAAAGGTTAGGTGTATAGTAAGGGCCCGGGAGATGACAGAGAGATCTCTGTAAGAAAGGGAAATAGAATAGACATTTATGGATGGATGGAAGGGTGCTGAATCAAGAGGATTAAGGGAAGAGGATGAGTGAGAGGGAGTGAAGGAGAAATATGGGATGAGACAGCTTATAACTGAGGGCATTTGAGGGGTAGGATGGAAACTTAATACAGTAGAAGCTGCCATATATAATATATATTTGTATATGTTCCTACTCACATATATTCACAGATGTGAACAGATGGGAGAGAATGAGGAGCAAATGAGGAGCATAATGAGAGGTAGAACCTGAGAGATGAGGGTAGAGAGGAATAGCCTGCTGAGAGTAGCCAGCCATGCCCCCTGAGGCTGTGGTGAAGTACCAACCTTGCTACTGCTGAGGGCCATCCCTGGGTCCATGGCTTTCCAGCACAGTGTTGGTGCCCATGTCACCACTAGAGAGCATGGGCACATCCCTGGTCAGGGCAGACACCAGGGAGCGCATGGATGACCAGGAGCTATGCAGAACTTGTCCTGCCCCTCACTAGCTTCAGCACTCTGAAGAGCTGACCCCATCTTTCTCTTGTGGCAACACTCCCTAGAGAGGAGGCCCTGTGCCTCACTGAGCAGCACAGTGGAGCTGGCCCTGGTGGGGGGTATATGTGGGCTGGCTCTCTGGGTGTGGACTTGGAAGAGCTGCCAGTCCTCTGCCATGAGGTAGAGTGGGTACAAAGTCATCCCCTCCTCCATCTCACCCCTATCTACCTGCAGTAGTCAAGAGAGCTGGCCCCAAAGCCATGAGAGTGGGAGAATTATCCTTGTTCCTCACTGGTTGTAGCACTTAGAATAACAGCCCTGTGCCCTGATAGCAAAGGCATGGGTGAGTCAGCCCTAACATTATCAGAGCAGGAAAGCTGGCAGACCCTTTTGTTGGCAGTAATACTTGGGAGAGTTGACCTTACACCTTTAAATGGCAGCATAGTAGAGCTGGCTCAGGAGGCAGGAGTGCAGGTAAGCTGACTCTTGACGGTATGGGAGCAGGAGATCTGGCCCTGCTTCCTGTGGATGGTGACATTCGGTGGCCTAGCTAGACCAATTTTGGAGAACTCATCATGTTGTTGAAGATAAAGGAAATCCAGCACACTTACCAGCTCAGCTGCCATTCAGGCCCAGATCGGGCTTTGTGTTCACCCCAAAATCTACATCATCTGTAAAAAAGCTGGTCCTGTCCTCCTGCTGATCCAATACTGCAGGATCTCCATGACATTCGGCAACAACTGGATAACCAGGAGGAGTTCTGGCGAGGATTCAATTTTGATCATATGACAGAAGCCAGTGACTTGAACCAGACTAAGGACTCATTGCAATGAAGAGGGATATACAGTAGGACACACTATGACAAACTACAACTTCCACAATGCTGTTTTTGATGCTTTGTTTTGCTTTGCTTGTGTGTGTATGTTTTGTTTGTGGGTGGAGTTGCAAGGGTTTATGGTAGATAAGAGAGAATGGGGAGATGAGAGTGAGGGGTTCACAATGTGAAACCCAATTTAAAAAGTCAAAAAAGAAAGAAAAAATATTTTCATAGCCAATTTTTATTCATCTAGATCATCATAATGGATCACGGCAGACAACTAAAAACCAGAGGCTTCTCAACTCATTTCTGTAAAGTAACATGGCTGTGACAGCCAGACAAAACATAAGAAAATGAAAACATATATAAAATCTGTTTTCCTTATATTAGTGGAATATTTCAATAACTCTATACTTTCAATTTTACTGTTTTATACAGTCGTATATCTTGTTTTACTATTTTATACACATGTAAGCTTATTCTTCATAAGCCTAATTCTGTGGGGTATTTGTTTTGGTTAATTTTGTCGGCTTGACATAAGCTATAGTCATCTGGGAATGGGATCCTCAGCTGAGAAAATGCCTCCATCAGACTGGCCTGTAGACAAGCCTACAGGGCATTTTCTTAATTAACAGTGGTGTAGAAGGGCCCAGCTTACTGCGATCAGGACCCCTCTGGTCAGGCAGTCTTGGGTTGTATTAAAAATAAGCTAAGGAAGTCAGTGAGAGCAAGTCAGTAAGCAACATTTCACCATGGCCTCTACTTCAATTCCTTCCCTTAGGTCCCTTCATACTGCACTGTAAATTATAAGATGAACTAAACCCTTTCTTATGCCCCCCCAAGTTGCACATCTTGTTATACCATTTGAGACATTCCATGTTTGCTTTTTTGTTTTGTTTTGTTTTGTTTTTCTTGCTGGCCATTTTTTTTATTCATTTTATGTCCTGGTTGTAGCCCCTTTCCTCCTCACCTCCCTTCCTTTCCTCCTCCTCTATTCCTCAGAAAGGGAGAGCTCCTCTTTTTGTTTTGTTTTAATTGTTTTTTGAAACAGGTTTCTCTGTGTAGTGTTGGCTGTCCTAGACTCACTTTGTAGACCAGGCTGGCCTCAAACTCGCAGAGATGCACCTGCCTTTCCCTCCCAGAGCGCTGGGATTATAGGCATGCACCACTGCTCCAGGCTCACAATAAAATTCTTTAATGAAAAGCCAACATGTTTAAAAGAACTGTGAAAAATCCCTTTTACAAAATAAAAAAGAATAAATATATTCCCACCTGTCACTGAAAAACATATTCTTATCATGAAAATATTACATTTAATGCAGCTTTAATAGAAGCACAGTGAGCAAAATTATCATTTTTATAAAAGCTATAAAATAATATATGTATACAAATTCTGGGTCTCCCGGTCAATATCACATGCATAATAGTCAAGTTCTCTATCAGTAGCCAGATACTCAGTTCCTGACTATATATATATATATATATATATATGTCATATATATATATATGATGTATATATATATGTCATTTTATTTTAAATGGTTTGTATGAACCTTCTCACTTAAGCATAACAACTCATGACAATATTGATAAAATAAGAAAATAAATAATTTTCCAACATATAGAATAAGCAAAATTTAGCTATGTATCTTATGTTCAAGAATAAATTTAACACATGTCAACATTGTTTCTGTGGGTCATTTAATTCTAATTATCCAAGGAAAATGCTTGAAAATAAAGTGTCTAATAATTTAGTATATGATATTTGTGCTGAGAAAATTTGCTGCTAACCACACTATTTTTTATTTTCTACTAGATCCATTTTAAAAAAATCTCATTTCTAGATGTTCACATGTTATCTTCTTCAGTTCATGAGCGTGACCAATCTATACATATGTACAGTATTATATTAGATTACATATACTCAAAAGACTAAAGTTAGTCTTAGACTAATGAAGCAGCCCATAGTAGGTTCATCACAAATTTAGATAACACAGAAGGCATGAAGCTGTTGGCTGCTTTTTGCATTAATGTTGGTACAGTTACATGGTTCAAAATATCTTCTATCATAAGAGCAATTTTCAGACTGGTCAGGCCTGTTGGATTGTGACCAAGCAATGATGCGTTTCTAACATTATTTACTCTATTTGGTCTTAAGTGGCTTCACTCAGTCCCCATATGCCAGCTCTCTAGATTATTCTGAAAAAAAAAAAAAAAGACTCTTGGGACAAATCCTGGAATGTGGCATAAGGGAGAATGTTAGTTATGCAGGGCATTCACAAATGTATGCAGTGCCACTCAGTGACATCTACAAAGGGTCCATTTTACAAATTGTCAAAGAAGCCATTGTGGCAGAAAGATACCAGAGCAAAGCTGTCAGTTCTATTATTAAATTGACATTCCACACATGCTGCTTTCAGTTGGAGACCCTTAATGAACTTATTCTCCCTTCTTTCGTCGTCCCTGCATCATTTGCTCTCCTCTTTCTTATCAGCTCTTCAAATAGCCATCAGTTGATGATCTATAAAACTGTTGGCAAAGTGAGTACTATAAAAGGCCATCCTGTGGGTACACTGACAGCTATTTAAAGAACCTGGGAGAGTATCTTCATGACGTGTTTGTTGCTCAAGTATTCAACAGTGATTCTAACAGAAACTATGACATCTCCTGGGGTACTGTCAATCAAGCAGTTGAAGGTTAAAAACAAAACAACAAGAATAAAAATGTGTGCTTTAAGCAAAACAATAAATAGTTCTGCAGTCTTATCTGTGAAAAGGAAAAGGCAACAATGCCTTGTCTGACCCTGTGGAGCACAACATCTAGCCTGGGATGCTTTTGACAATGAAGAGTAAAAGGCACATGCCTTAGTCAGAAGTTAAGGAGTTGGTATGAGCTGGCTGTTAACTCTCTTGGGATCACCATTGTGTTGCTAGCCACTGGAGTTACTTGTGCTGAATAACCCTTCAATGAAGGGAATGGCCTGCCATCCTAGTTCATTTGCATCATGCTATTCTTATTGCTGTATATTCTCAAGCTTGAATATAACAGGTAGAGTCTTTTCACTCTGCCTGCTGGGAGGTCCCTATGAAGATGACAAGCAAGCAAACAAGGCTCTTGTTCTCAGAATTGTCCTGTTGTGGATATCCTGTGACTGACAGCTCTTAGGAAGGAGAAAAAGGAGGCTTTTACAACTCTTTACTGCCTTGAAGTTTCCTTATGCTCTTTCATATTGACTATTGTTATTCATGGAAAAGGTAAAATTCCTACCCTTCCAAAGCAGATGAGAAAAAAGGCAGAGCACTACAGGACTAGAAGTGAGAAACATGAGAGAAATAAAATGTAGGTCAGACTTACTGCACAATGGAATGATGAAAGAGTCTCACAGTTAGAATATAACATTCTTAACATTCTTAGGCAATCATTTCATTCACTGTTACTATCAAGATGGAACAGAAATCTTAAGTATTATATATTCTTAACATGATATCAATTTTAAAATGTTCAAATTGTGTCTAGACTGATTTACTTCAACTCATTTATGTCTTATTACAGACAGCATTACTGTATATTTCTTATTGTAGCAACTGATTTTTCTGATTAGAATTAAAATTTCTGTAGCAAGATCCTAAAAGATTTAACTTTACTCATGTAATTTCAAATAGTATCTCTTTTTGTTTTGTTTACTGCTTGATGCTCAATTTCATAATCTTTCTGGACAATCATGTAGTGATGTCTCATTTCAAATCAGAGAGAGTTACAGAATTTGGGAAAGAAAAGATATCAGCGACTTACTTGAATGAAGAAGCCAAACTGATGGATTTTTCATGCCTTCTGTGTTATCTAAAACTTTCAGAGACGTTTTACTGTAATATATAATTTACTCAAAGCATAGTGCTCTTGAAAAGACTTTTTATATCTTACTGGCTTTAGGATGATGAGATTTTAAGTTCTTTGACCCAAAGCCAATTTTTTACAGTAAATATTACAACACAAATGTAATTTCTAGTTCAAAAATGGATTGAGTTATTCATAGTCTGAAGAAATAAATCAGGGTCTTTGAATATAGCTTTATGTCTAAGTGAATATAAAACCTTGAAATATATAAGTTGACCAAAAATGTTCAGGACCTTGAATTCAGTATATCTAAGGGTTTTTGAATGAACTAACTGAATATGTAGGTATACATTTAATAAGTACTGTTAGTTTATACTCACACATATGTATTCATTTTTATTCATGGTATTCAAAATCAATTGAAAATTGCATATTCTTTTAAGAATTTAATGGGTGGGGCTATAGCTGGGATACAAAGTGAATAAATTGTAATAAATACAATTATATAAAAATATTTGAGATTTTCAAACAAATTTGACTTTTCCCTTTTGCTCTTCCAAAGCATCCTAGTTCTGATGTCCATGATGAAACAAAATATACAAAGAAGATAATGGAATTGAGCTAGAACTGAGGTAAAAGCTTCCCCCACACTATCTTCAGCATGCCCAGAAGGTACTGTACAGGCTGCTAGGGAGGCAAAGACAATGATGGTCTTAACTGGACATGAACTTTAGTATGAACCAGGAACATTGCATTTTGTAAAACTCTTCCATTTTGGTTGAATTGTGACAATTCATAAAACTATGATAATTTGGTTCCTAGACATAAACTAACTTGATTCTCTAGTTTCTTGTCTCGCCTGCCCTGTAGACTCCACCTAATGGCCAGCCAAGAAAGTTGCCTATTGATCACCTAACAGTCTTTCAATGACTGCTTATAGTTACTGCTAGCATGGGCAAAAACCCAACAAATTCTTCAACCTCACCACCTTTCTGCTGTATTAATATCCTAGTTCATAAGTGGATAGTAGGCTCTGATTGTTACAGACATCCTGTAAAGGTTTTCTCCGCCAAAATAAAGGTCTGACTCATCCCCTTGTCTGAATTTCCTTCGCATTGACGTTTGTTTCACTTACAACTTGCAACATCAGCTTGCCAAGCAAGATTTGCCACTCATGCAAAAGCACTCAATGGGGATTGCCCACCACTCTTTTTCCTGGCTACCAGGCTTGCTTTACAAGAAAAAATCCAAACCGATATTATAAACACAGTCAAAAAAGTATGACTACAGGGGGATTAGGTACTAGGAGAGAATTTCCTCTTATTGTTTATGCAATTTGTAATTGTACTAAGCTGTCCCCTAAAGACTTAAACACATGGGCAAATAATACACTTTGACTAATAAGAAATGGTATCTTTGCAGTGGATGGCAATGAAGATACTTCAAGATACTAATGTGAACTAATAGCTGATTATACAGTCAAAATCAGGCTATTGTCACCTCTGAGACTCAGGAGTCACTATAGAAATGAGAATAGAAAGATCACAAGAAACAGAAGACGTAAGATCCGTGAAGTGTGGTTCCATGTGAGACATACCAGGTTGAGTCATGACACTCTATACAACAGCACTAAACCAGCCTGGGCCTGTGGATGATAGTTGATAAGGAATTAGGGAAGGGTCCACGGAACCTTTACATTCCAGTTAAACTATTGGCTAATGATGGATTCTGGGGAGAGGAACAGTCTTTGTGTTAAGTTATCTCCCACTGAGAAGTCCATCAGGGTCCCATGGATAGTTCCAAATCTGTAGTTACACACAGGTCCCTGATTAAACTCAGTGGGCAAAATAAATAAATAATAAATGGCCACAATGAAAAAAACTATAATTAACATGAGAAAATCAAGATGGAACTGATCTGAAAGCATTTTACATAAATGAATGAATGAATATATAAATAAATATTGACTATTTGAAGGAAAATTGTAGAAAGAAAGGGAAAGTTAATAGGGGTGAGAGGGAGACTAACTAGAGTATTATAATAATCAGAATATATTAGATACATATATAAAATAAACAATAATAAATTCAGTAAAAGTTTTTTTTAAAAAGAAAAGAAATATTTAAAAAAATGTAATAATGTTGTTATAGTGCTAGTTTATTTCTGTTTGGTTGTTTACTCTCTGAGTACAAAAGTCCTTCAGAATGATCATTAAAGAATGTTTATATTTTATGTCTTTAAAAAGGGGGGTAGGGAAGTGAGAAATGGCTCAGGGATTAAGAGTACTTGTTCTTTCAGTGAACTCAGGTTTGATTGTCAACACTCACATGGTTGCTCATAGCCATCCAGTTTCAGGAGATATGACACTCTCTTCTGGCCTCTACAGACATTGTTTAAGCATGGTACACATACATACATGCAGACAAAACCACTCATACACATAAAAGAACCTTAAATAAATAAAACTAAACAAAAGCTTTAAAAAGAAAACAAGAAAAACCTCCAATCGAGAATCATCTGTCCAGTTCTGTGCCTGGATAGCTATAATCACAGTGAATTTGTAACTGCATTAGGAATACTACATTGTTCATTTTACGCATACTAATGTAGGCACAAAATTTAGTCCAATGCAATTATAAAGTTATATGACAGAGTTCTTTAAATTATTTTAGCATGCATGTTTAATATGATTTTAAAAATTTGCATGTAAATTTTATACAATATTTTATTCAATCACTTGTTTATTAAGCAAATAAACAATGATATAATACTCTTGTGTTAGTGGGGTAGGGCAACAAACAGAAAAACATCTTAGCCTCACATTGTTTATAGTGCAAAACAAGGGACAAGAATTAACAGATTGACAAATTCTATGATTATCAGATAATAATAAGGAATATAAAGCTTAAGTAAAGGCAGTGACTTCAGGCAAAGTGATTCATCAAAACACATTTAAAGATAAGACAAAAAAAATGTACAAGATTGAGCCAAGTAGGCATTAGGTAAAATGCATATCTAAGAGAAGGAAGAGCTTAGAAGAGTTCCGGAGGCCATATTCTATTATGGCAATTCAGGAAGTTGGGGTAACAACTTAAAAAACAAGAGCAAAGGTAAGTGACAATAAAAATTGAGTTCTCAATAAAGGAATATTGTATGGCAGAGAAACACTTAAAGAAATGTTCAATGTCCTTAGCCATCAGGGAGATGCAAATCAAAACAATCCTGAGATTTCACCTTACACTCATCACAATGGCTAAGATGAATAACTCAAGTGACAACACATGCTGGAGAGGATGTGGAGAAAAGGGAACCTTCCTCCACTGCTGGTGGGAACATAAACTTATACAACCACTTTGAAAATCAATCTGATGCTTTTTCAGACAATTAGGAATATTGCTACTTCAAGATCCAGCTATACCACTGTTAGGCATAGACAAAAGATGCTGAAGTATACAAGGACATTTGCTCATCCATGTTTGTAACAGCCTTATTTGTAATAGCCAGAAACTGAAAACAGCCCAGATGTCCCTCAGTTGAGGAATGGATACAGAAATTGTGGTACATCTACACAATGGAATATTACTCAGGGATAAAAAAAACAAGGAAATCATGAAATTTGCAGGTAAATGGTGGGAACCGGAAAAGATCATCCTGAGTGGGGTATCCCAGAAATAGAAAGACACACAGGGTATATAATCACTCATAAGTGGATACTAAACATATAATATAGGATAAACATACTAAAATCTGTACACCTAAGGAAGCTAATCAGGAAGGAGGACTCTGGCTAAGATGCTCAATCCCCATTCAGAAACGCAAAGAGGATGGGCATCGGAGGAGTGAGAAAACAGGGAACAGGACAGGAGCCTGCAACAGAGGGCCTCTGAAAGACTCTACCCTGCAGGGTATCGAGGCAAATGCTGGTGAGACTCATAGCCAAACTTTGGGCAGAGTACAGGGAATCTTTTGAAAGAAGTGGGAGATAGTAAGACCTAGAGAGGACAGGAGCTCCACAAGGACAGCAACAGAACCTAAAAGTCTGGGCACACTCCTGATGAGACCTGATAGACTAGGATCAGAAGAAAGGAGAGGAGGACCTCCCCTATCAGTGGACTTAGGGAGGGGCATGCGTGGAGAAGGGGGAGGGAGGGTGGCACTGGGAGGGGAGGAGAGAGGGATTTATGGGGGGATACAAAGTGAATAAACTGTAATTAATAAAAATTAAAATAAATAATAAAAAAAGTCTGGGCAAGGGGTCTTTTCTGAAACTGATACTCCAGTCAATGACCACTCATGGAGATGGCCTGGACCCCTGCACAGCGGTAGCCTATGACAGCTCAGTATCCAAGTGGGCTCCATAGTAATGGGGACAAGGACTGTCTCTGACAAGAATTGCTTGGCCTGCTCTTTGATCACCTCCCCGTGAGGGGGGAGCAGCCTTACCAGGCCACAGAGGAAGATAATGCAGCCACTCCTGATGAGAGCTGATAGACTAGGGTCAGAGAAAAGGGGACAAGGTCAGGGTCAGTGGACTGGGAGAGGGACAAAAGTGGGGCAAAGGAAGGGTGGAATTGGGAGGGGAGGAGGGAGGAAGAAACAGGGGGGATACAAAGTGAATAAATTATCATTAATAGAAATAAAAATAATTTTAAAAATTGAGTCTCAACTCAGTGCCTTACGCCTGCAAGGCTGTATCTTAAAATTAGTAATGGTTAACTTCAATTTTCCTCCCGAACTCAGTGATTTATCCTAACCAATCACAGAAAAAAGAAAGAACCATACGTTATGTCAGGATTAGAGGTCTTTGCCACTATAGATGTTTTTGATATCCATTTCAGTCCTTCGTTTTCTTCCCTTGTATTCCCTACATTATAATGGACATGGCTAGCCAACACATTTGACTTAAGACATTTATTCAAGCAGAACTGAATCTAGATGATCTCTATCCTCCACAAAAATTACAAAACATTTTAAAATATAACATAAATGTACTTGTAAATTTGTATTTTGTATATTTATTCTGTTGACATTTTAGAGACAGGTCTACATTAATATTCAGAAATAGAATATTTTAGGAGATTCCAGGGCTGCAATCAAAGTTTACAGCTTTGACTTAAGGCCATTTTCTTAACTTATGGATCAGAGTGCCACATAGGGTTGTGTAACTAAGTGTAGGGGTCATGAAAATTTGCAAACGGTAAAATTTTTCTGAACACACAGTAACCAAAAATGTCAATTCAAAATCAAGTGCATGATGAGTCCAAGGGTGCTTCTGGCACTGCATGGCCAGGTCTTGTGGTGTGACCTCACTTCAGCCTTGGTTCTAAACATACTACATGTACACTTAACTCTTGTGTGTTAGGATTTGCAGTGCTTTTCCTAACAAATAAAGCTTTCTGCTCTTACAGAAACCTTGCAATATAATTAAAGAGAGAAAATACATAGTATTTTTCTACCACTATTATGAAATTAGTAAATTATTATGAAATTTAAATTAGTAAAACACTATTTGAGTTGCTGACCTGAGATTTGGATAAAGAATTTCCAACAATGTTTGATATGCTCTAAATTACTTCTGTTGTTTGTACTACATAGTTGTGCAAGGCAGGATTCTCAGCATTGAAGATTTAAAAAAAAATCAAAATGTACACCATCTCTCCCTGTCAAGGCTCAGTGATCGTTAAAGATGGTGCAGCAAAAGCATAAGAGCCAGAAGCAATGAATGACAATTGGAAACATCATCTTCTGGACACAAGAGGGCAGCTCAATTTACAGTGGCTGTGGCTGCGTGCATGAAACCAATGGAAGCCAGAGCTAAATAAACCAAAACAATTCCACCCTTGGCTGCACTCAAAGAGGCAAAGACAGGAAGATCTTGATGAGTTCAAGGCCAGCCTGGGCTGCATAGTGAATACCATAACAGCCAAAGCTAGACAGAGAAACCCTGTCTCAAAAAACTTCACTACTCTAAAGAATAACAATCAAATTAATGTAGGCCTATAAAGTAGAGCTTACTGGATTATATACAGGGCCAATGTACAAGCAACTATTTATGAGGAACAATGGGTTATTTTGTTGTTGTTACTGAATGGCAAGCAGAAGACTTCAACAAAAAGAGCAAAAAGAAGCTTCCTCTGGTTATCAGGTAGTTCATTGATGCTATGATTCTGTTTATTTTGTCATTTGCTGGTGATAGTTTTAATAATAATTAAATATGTTATTATATGCAGTAATATTAAAATCTCTAACAAAGAGCAGTATTATTATTCCATACTTTGTAGCATATAGATTCTTCTTTTTTTTAAATATAGAAAATACAACGTTGTGAGTTTTTTTTCTTCAATATTATTGAGTAGTAGTATCTACCCCACGAGAATGTCAAGAGAATAAACTGAGTAGTCCTGATAACTAGAAGATATCATAGTCTTTCCTAGAGCTACAGCAATGTGCTTTAGATTTTGATCTATAAAGAACTGTATATATATATATATACATATATTACATATATATGTATACATATATATGTATATATACATATATTAGAGTTTTAAGAGTACACGTAGAACTGCTGTCTGGTGAAGTGTTTATCCTTCATTGAAAGAGCCATCTGTGTATCCTTGTATAGTGCCTCCAATGTGTCATCATAAGGTGGTAGTTTTGAGAAGCCTTCATAGAGGAATTGAGCATATTCACAAGGATGGATCTCTCGTGACTTAGTATATTGTTAAACTAATTGTGAAGGTTTTATTCTTTTTTTCTTTATTCATTTTTTATTATCATTTATTACAATGTTTTCACTTTGTATCCCGGCTGTGGCCCCCTTCCTCATCTCCTCCCAACCCCTCCCTCTTCTCCCCCTATACCCCTCCTCTAGTCCACTAGTAGGTGAGGACCTCCTCTCTTTCTATCTGACTCTAGTCTATCAGGTCTCATCAGGATTGGCTGCATTGTCTTCCTCTGTGGCCCGGCAAAGCTGCACCCCACCCTCCTCCAGGGGAAGGTGATCAGAGAGCCTGCCACTGAGTTCATGTCAGAGGTAACCCCTGCTCCCTTTACTAGGGATCCCACTTGGAGACTGAGTCTATGAGCTAGGGGGCTTAGGTCCTCTCCATGCATGGTCCTTGGGTCAGGTATCAGTCTCTGCAAAGCTCCCAGGGACCAGTACTTTTGCTCTCCTTTTGGACCTCCTGTCCCCTCCAGGTCTTTCTATCTCCCCCTTCTTTCATAAAATTCAAGGCATTCTGCCCAAAGTTTGGCTATGATTCTCAGCCTCTGCTTCTACCTCAATTGGTAGAGTCTTTCAGAGGCTAACTGTAGTAGGCTCCTGTCCTGTTCCCTGTCTTCTTCTGATTCCTGTGTCTATTGTGTTTGTCCTTCTGAAGGAGGATTGAGAATCTTCCATAGGGTTTCCCCTTGTTGTTTAGCTTCTTTAGGAGTATAGATTTTAGTGGGTGTATACTGTATTATCTAATAACCACTTATGAATGAGTATAAACCATGTGTGTCTTTCTGTTTCTGGGTTACCTTCCTCAAAATGATCTTTTCTAGTTCTCACATTTTATTTTTGCATGAGCAATTAAATCTCAGCATGAAGCTTGGTAGGACACAGTCTTTCAAACCATCTCCGCTGATGAGATCTGAGTAGCTACCTTGACAGAATACATCAGACATAAGGTGCAGAATGTAAAGCCCTTTAGACAGCTTCTCCTGGAATATGAAGACAGCAGATGAGCAGCAGTACATCAGAGGAAGAAAGGAACAATGGAATTAAGGAAATGTTGGGGACCAGGACACAGGGGTCTTTTGGGTTACATTAATGAGTATACTCTGAAAAGGACATGCATGTAGAAAAGAGCTTGAAGAATAGTTACATAATTCTGGGGGATTTCAAAAAGTAGCATTTACTTCTACTTTGAGGATAAATCAGAAAGATCCATTACTAGATGAAAGCAAGGCAATCGGGAAAGAGATAATAGTAGGAACACAGAGAATAAAGATATGTTTAAATCGTGAAACAAATATTAGGAGGGCAAGTTAAGTTTTGAAGCTGAGCACACTGATGCGTGTTTTCAGTCCCTGCACTTGGGGAGTGAAAGCTAGGGGATTTAAGGGCATCTGGGCTGCAAAGTAAGAGATTATTTCACTACGTGAAAAATAAAATTGAATAAATGCAACTAAATTCCAGAGATACTATAAAAATAAATACAGGTCAAAATAAATGCAGAACAAAAATGATCAGGAAGTGAAAAATAAAAAAAAACAGAATTTTGTTTATCAGCATCAGTATCCTTGGAAACATTAACTATAATGGTTCAGCAGAATAATGAGCTAAGTAAGATATACTTGGAAGGAACCAAGAAATAATGTCAGAAGGAGAAGTAAAAGGAAGTACAAAAAAAGCATTGAGATGTTCTAGAGAGGATCACAGGTAAAGTAATGCAGGAAATAAAGAGGGTAAAAGCTTTTTCATATATATATATATATATATATATATATATATATATATATATATATTTTGTTTGTGTGTGCTCACACATGCATGTGTACATGCCTTGTTACACATGTGGAGGACAAAGGACAAGTTAAAGAAGTAAGTTCTGTCCACTGCTCTGGTTCCAGGGATTGAACTCAGGTCATCATGCTTGGCAGCAAGCACATCAACACAGAAAGCCACCACATAAGGCTAAGGAAGTTCTTCTGAGGTTAATTATCTTTGCATAGTTGCAAGGGGGGTGCTCAATAAGGATCGAAATTTTGATCAGTCCAAAGAAGTGGGAAATTTTGAGCCTTGTTAATAAAAATAGGGAGTGATAACTAAGTGCAGAAAAAAAGTCAGTTTTAGCAATATTACAGGTGGCCTATTCCTAGTTACAGTATATAAAGCAGAGTATGTGATTACTATGGTAGCTAGAAGAAAGAGAAGTGAACAGTAAGAAAATGAATGTTCAAGAGACTGCATGCAAAGCAAGAATGAATGTACAAGAGTGCATAGAAAGTGAGTGCAATAGACATTTCCAGTCATTCATTTGCAGGTACAGAGATGGCTGAATGGTATTCACCTGTGTTGGAGGTTTTCTGGACATGCATTGAAAAGGAAAGGACAAAACTATGAATGTAGTTTTTTTTTTTTTCTGGATAATGGTGGCACACACCTTTAATCAAGCACCAGAGAGGCAGAGGCAGAAGGATCACTGAGATTGAAGACAGCCTTGTCTACAGAGGGTCCCTTGTCTACGAACTACACAGAGACACACTATCTCAAGCTCCCATAACCGGCACCCCTCAAATTGTAATTTTTCAAGGGAATGACTAGGTTGAGTATAATGAAAAGGTCTATAAAAAGATTCCACATTTCAATGAAACTGAGGCATAGTATTTGAATGTATGTTAACTATTGATTTAATGGAAGAGACAAAGTAGAGTATACTGGAAATCAAAATTATTGGTGCTAAGTTATATGAACTAGTTTGTATTCATGGGAGTAATAGCTAAAACACAAATCTACCCTCCAGTTTCATTTTGGTTGTATGACAGGTCATTGGGTTTTTTGTCTGTTTGTTTGTTGTTTTTGTTGTTGTTGTTGTTGTTGTTGACCGCCAGAACTATAAACAAGCCTCTTTCTAACTCACCCAGGACTGTACATGATAGCTGTAGGAGTGTGGATGACAGTTTTCTAGAGACCTTCAAGGATTGGGGCAGACAAAGATGGGCCCTTACTGAGGATGCAAATGAGGAGAACATGGTTTTAAGTTTGCACTAAAGGGAAGAAGGGATGCTAAAGATCCACTTGCCAAGCTTTAAATTTTTTTGACAAAATTCATGGAGCAAAACTGGCCACATGGTTTTTGCTGAGAGCTAAAGAATAGAAAACCCTTGGGAACAAAGGGACACTTGATAGGCAGCAAATATCAGCTAGACACCTGGCACATGAAGACACATAAAGATGATTGTGCTAGACAGGTGTAGGGAGTTAGATTCCTGTTGTGATGTTGAAGTGAGCCTTTAACTCACAAAGTTCATTTTGTGCTTCCTTAGTAAGAATCTTGTGAATAAACCAGAAATGTTCACTTCAAATTTTTATTTTTATTTATTTATTTACTTATTACAATTTATTCACTTTGTATGCCCGCTGCAACCCCCTCCCTCAATTTTAAGAAAGGAGATGGAGTAAGAATCACAGTGGTTCCCTTGAACTTTAGCACAACCTGCAAATTTCTTAATGAGACTTTTTTTTCTCTTCTAACCCTTGCTAACTTCCCCATGTGTTGTGATTACTGGCTTTATTGCATTGCACCTCAGATGGACTTGCTGTTTGTTGTTGTTGTTTTGTTTTTGTTTCATTTGTTTGTTTGGTAGGTTGGTTTGGTTTGATTTTTCAAGACAGGATTTCTCTTTGTAGCCTTGGCTGTCCTTAACTGACTTTGTGGACTAGGCCAGGCTTGAACTCACAGAGAAATGCCTGCCTCTGCCTCACAGAGTGCTGGAATTCCTGGTGTGTGCCACCATGCATGGCGTGCTTGCTGTTTTTATGTTCACCCATCCACACCACTTCAAAATTCTGTGTTGGGTCATCTCTGTTTTATTTTCTTTGTCTGTTGTTTTTTAAGTTGTTTTCATATAGCTCAGGCTGACCTCACATTACAACTGAAAATTCAGTTTGAATATAATTTCAGGAGTTTACCTACATGCTCCACAACAAAGCCACAGCTCTGGTCAGACCAATCTCTATTTGGAAGTAGAATCCCAAGAATTTACAGCACTGATCTACATCATTAATGATTTATGTGTTCTTTAAAGCGTAAGGTGAAGAATCATGAAAATGTGGCTTTTGCACCCAGGCATTACAAGTGCATAGAGAATATAATTAATAAAGGTTTCTTGAATGAATGAATATTTACTTGGCTTTGTTTTGCTGTTTTTAGTCTTTTGGTTTTTCATGACATGCAGATTTTTCATAATCCAACTGTGTTGCTTTTTACAAGATCAGTGTGAGATGTTGTATCAAATGTTATCATATATTGCCCAGCATGTCCAATGCTCTGAGCATCCATTTTTCTTTTTGCTAATGCTAATATATCTTTGAATAATTAGTATTTAAACCATTAAAGTCTTTCTCTTGGCAAATTACCAAGATAATAATAAAACCACAAAAATGTCTTTTCTCCTGTCCCTTAATAAAATACAATTAAAATTTAATAAAAGCTCTGAATTTCCATTTATCAAATTCTGCACATCCTGAGGGAGGTAGCAGCAGTGTTACAACTAGACCAATTAATACGCAGTTGTGGTTAAACTCTTTAATCCTCATAAAGGTGAGCATAATTCTGTGCTTAACATTCCAGAATTGCTCATAGCGTTTTGAACAGAATGTCCATTTTTATTCAGTCCTGTCTACATTACAGAGAGTTCTTGCTTGATTATGTTTGCTAATCTAATATTGATGCTGTTTCTCTCATGCTTCCTATGCTGCCCATTTTTTCTTCCAGAGGATTAATAAGCTAAAATACCATCATTTTAAAATATATATTTCTTCATATAATTTAACAAGATTGTTGCCACAGAGAAGAAATAAAATATAAAATAAAAAGAGGGAATGGAACATAAATATATATTTAAATGGAAGAAGACATTTTTCAAATGTCTATAATATCCATAAAAGATTTTTTTGCAAAATCATGCAAATATTCCCTTTCTATAAAATGTGGAAAATATATTTTAAAATGTTGCTGAAAACAAGTTAGCTTTCCTTTGGAATCCCTCCAAAACAAACTACACCTCAGTCTCTTAAGTTTATTGAAGGTTTAGAAAGAAAAACCATAGACTTCTTTGTCAGATATCTTGGAACATTGTCCTGTGTCATGTAAGGTGATTTTCTTACACATATATATTTACATAAGTCTGAACTCTTGCTAGGTTTTAGAATCTTGAACTGTATAAATTGCACCCCAAGTGTACAGAAACAATTTGGGATCATTCTTTATTCTCGCTGCATTAGCTGGCAGTTCCTGAGGGAAGGCTTAATACACAAGTGCGTATGTTGTAGTTTGTTTTGATTGACCACTGGATATACCTTACCACTGCTTAATAAGACATTTAAAATTCCAACTTGAAGGATAAGTTTCGTATTTCAAGCTCAGTAAACCACAGTTACTGCTCCCAATAGAGACGTTTATCTAGGACTTAGAAGAGCCCGCAAAATCCAAAGTAGATTTCTTTCATTAATTTGTATGTTTTCACATCCAGAAAAGACAAAAGTGATTGCTTTGAAATGAAATCTTCCTCGAATTAAGAAGAAAATAAAATGAGTAGAATTTTAACTATTGAGGTCTGTGTATTTTGATGAAGGTTAATGTTCACATTTTTTTATTGTTGTTAATCATTAGTATTCTCATTTCTTGAAAAAGCTACAATTCAATATATCCTTAAAATATCAGTAAGGAGCAATTACTATGTAACTCTTGACAATAATTTTGATTGAAAAATTCTGTGATGGGTTTGGAGAGATGGTTAAGCACTTAAAAGCATTTATAGAGGGTATGGGTTTGGCACTCAGCACCCACAAAATGACCACACACAATGCTCCCTCCCCTCCAACCTCCCAAGCACACATTTGACACATATACATACATGTAGGCAAAACATTAATATAGAGAGAATGAAATAATTCCAATTTTTAAAATTCAGCTGGATTTATTTTTAATTAGTGAAAATACATTACTTTAGGATATATGGTTGGCATGAATACACAAGAGGGGAAATTGAAGATTATTTTGAAACTAATTAAGACTTTGTCATTCGTCTAATAGTCAACAAAGTAATTAAAATTGTTTGACTCACTCTTATTTTCTAAATATGCTATTGAAACTTTTAAGGTTAATTCCAGAAAAAGGAAAATATTGTGACATGCATATTGCTCCCTTTCCATCTGACTGAAGTTATGGTAGAAATAGTCCAACTCTGTTATATAATTAGCACCTACAGCTTTAATCTCTTTCAACATTTGCATTTGGTCATTAGTTCTTAATTCTTTATCAATGCATATAATTCTTTACATATATGCATATACATATGTGCATAATATCTTTTTGACTTATTTATCTGTCAAACTAAATACTACTTAATTTGCATGCATAAGTCAATGCACTAATTTTCTTGAAACAATTGAACTTAAGATTTCCTTAGACCCTGAATTCCCTTTGTAGAGAAAAATAATAAACCATCTGCAGCTTCTGCATTATTTTGAAGAATACTTTCTTATATACTGAAATATTATTTCATACTCTTCTCAATGTACTCTAAAATACAGTTAAATACTATCTTAAAATTTCTTAACATTTTCAAATGATATAATTTCAAGATTAGACAGATTTTTTTTGTTTAGTGTTTCAAAGGCAACATATTTTTTTCCAACTGCAGTTTTTTTTTTTTACTGCAATCTGTTTGCTCTTGATCTTAACTAAGCAGCATTGAGTATATTAAAAACTGGATGTCTTCGTGAACAAAGAGAACAAGAATAACTGTGGCCAAGATGAAGGACAGATACAGATACCAGACAAGGGGCAGGCATGAGGAGGGAGAGATGAAAGGGTCAGAGAGGGGAATTGGAGGACTAGGGTGGAGATGAGAAGGGGGAAGTGAGAAGACCAGCGGGGATGAGAAGTCCATGACCTAGAGAGCAGAAGACAGAACATTTGTGCTATCCTATTTATGTAGCAGTTTAGTAATGCTCATTTATTTTCATGAAAAGTCTTTTTTTTTCTTTTCTTTCTTTTCTTTTTCTGATTATTTATAACAATTTATTCACTTTGTATCCCAGCTGTAGCCCCCTCCCACATCTCCTCCCAGGCTTCCTACCCTCCCTCTCCTTCCCCTATGTCCCTCCCCTAGTCCACTGATAGAGTAGGTCCTCCTCCCCTATCTGACTCTAAGCCTATCAGGTCTCATCAGGACTGGTATTTTAGTTTCCAGGAAGACAATTAAATCCTGGCCTCCACTGGATGGATTTAAAGGAAAATATTTGAAACAGACATATAATGACTCACTCCCCTCACCCCACACTCATTGTCCTCTTGTGCAGAGCTTTGAGGTACTTAGAGATTCACCAGCTGTTTCTCCATGGGGTGTACTGTGTTTTTAGGAGGGCAAGCAGCACCTGTATGGCCGATGTCCTTACTGGAGTTCTTCCAACACCTGTTCACTGTGGCTCAATTTGGGGAATTTTTTTTCTCCTGTCTAAGACAACCTACCACAGGGAAAATAATAATAACAACAACAAAAGGCCAACAGAAATCTGAACCTCTGTGTCTAGTTGTGCCTAAGATTTCACCACAGCATCAAACCTAGCTTTTGCTCAGTTCGCAGTCAGTAGCCATTTGCGGTGACAAGCCAAAGCCCTGTGTCCATTAACCTTAGGATAACTTGGCAGAGTAGTTTACACCCCACACTATTTTGAGGCCATGGCTGAATTTTACCTGGTCTCAGATTCCTTTAACTCCCCTTTCCTGTCCTGCTGGCCTCAAGACCCTCTCCTACAACATGGATATACCTTAGGGTTATCTACTCAGGAAACCAACATTCAGTTTTAGATTGCCTCACATAAATGTGGATGGATAAAAAATAAATCTCTTGAAAAGTAGGAGATACTTTTAACTCAATAATACCCTATGCCAGGCACTGGGTGAGTACACGACCATGCATAATTTTGGTAATTCTTATAAACATTGCATTGTTATTATTTTCAATATCCTTATACTAATTCATAGAGACAGAAATAGAAGTTCTGAATGAATAGGTAATTTTCCCAAGGTTCTCAGATAATTGAAGGACTCAGGTGTTTTTAAACCAAAAGCTATTGTTCTAAACATGTACTTACAAAATAAGTTAATGAAATGAGTCATTATGGACTACAGTTTTGGAGGCTGAGAAAGAACTCAGTCTGCAGAAAAATCTGAAGGTTCTGAGTTACAATCCCTAGAGAGACCACACAAAATTCTGGAAATGGTGGCAAGTACCTGTATCATAGTGCTGGGGATAGACATGGAGACAAGGTAGATTTCTAAAACTCATGTGCCTGT
>CM053753.1:80101824-80114072 GCA_028658305.1 Pachyuromys duprasi | reverse complement strand
CTTAGAGCTCTGGATAGTACAAAGTCCATGATCAAGATGTAGATAACTTGGAGGCCTGAGGATGGTGCATGGTGCCTTCTGTCTTGAAGTGATGGAAGAAGGAAGGCAGTAAGAGAACCCACTGGTACAATTGTTCCTTAAAGCATTAATCCCTCTCATGAAGCCTAGACTTATGTGTCATAGGCCCTCTCACTCGTATCTCGTTATTGGAGATTTTCCTTCAACATGTTCACAAAATAGCCAATGACAATTTCACTTAATATTCAGACATTAGCCAAGACTATTTTCATTAAATTTAAATGAAATAAATCTTACATAAAAATTTTTGTGCATAGCTCTGGATTTTTAAACTTAAATGTTTCTTTACTTTTTCATTTGATATCAGAACTTTATTTCACCTTCAATGGTTGCTACTTTTCTAACTGTGTAAAAAGACAGAATTTTAATTTTAAAATAACAATCTGTGAATACAGACTCACTCATACTCTGACTAGGCTATATGCATGATTTAACTTTGAAAAGATTAAATACTAACTACCAGAACATCTGAATAAAAATCCTCTCTAAAACAGAAGCACAAATTCTACATACATACATATATATGTATATATATATATACATATATATATAGTATATAAACCATATATGTACACAGACAGTGAAGCATCACCCATATGGAGCTTCTACCTGCTGTATGTGTAATGATAGTCTGTACACCTAGTTCTAAGGACCACCCCTGGTGAAATAACACCTGTCCAAAGACATGTCCCTGCCTCAGAATAGCCCATATGATTTGAAACCTGATAGATGTAGAGATGTAACAGAACAGCCATCATAGCACAGCTGACAGACATTCCAATACTCAAATAATTTATGGAGTCAGCTTACAGTGTATTAAACCTATTGTCACTTGATTTGCTACTCTGCTTAATCTTCCTTTCTACTCCACTTCTCTGTGGGTTTTGGTTTCCAAGTTGTACCTTAAAAAGCATCATATCCAGACAAGTCCTTCTCAAAGTCTGTTTTCTGAGTCAGGTAAATAATATTCTAATATATTTTTTATCCTCTTTATAATAATTAAGCTAAATTGTATTTAAATGTATATATAATATATAAATTAAATGTTACATCTACATTTTGAAATTAAATGTCTTTGTTACAATTAATTCCGTGTTCATTTTATTATTCAAGGCAATTAAAACAAAGATATTTCTTGTTTCTTTTTGTGATATTTCTTATTTCTTAAAAAAGTCAATCATTTGAAATCCTAAGTGTAAATATCCGTAAGAACAATTTCACTTATGAGTATAACTTACACAAATACTACCCTTAAATGAATTAAATGGAGAAACATCCAACAAAGAATATACAACTCAGAAATAAATGTTGCAACTAAAATGAATGTTATTTTATTTTATTTTACTTTTGCTAGTAGAAATTGGAACCACACATGTCCCCACTCCTTCAAGGGGAACACTGGAGAAGGAGAGAAGATGAAATGTGAGCTGAACAAAAGGAAAACAAGTGAATCTCAGAGAGCAGGAACTTCGTGACCTATGGTCCGTGACCTTCAGCTCTCCAAGGGTAGTATACCTTGACACTCTGAGCATGTCTGAAGCAGGCAGCAGCTGTTCTTAAATAACTGCAATTTGCTACAGCACCGACAGTAATATAAATTTCTTTTCAACGAACGTTTTCAGAACCAAGTAATTAAAATTGTTTATGTTAGTTAGTGGGTCTAGAAATGAAAAACAGGTAAGCAAAAACACAAACAAATGAAAAGCATGTCAAGAGTACAGATAGGGTGGAGAGGTCCCTCTTCCCTCAAACCTGCAAAAAAACATATATATATGCTTTTCTCTCTCAGTTGAACAGCTTTCTGTATATTACATGATCCATAGGCAATTCTGGTTGCCTGCATTAGCATTATTAAATTGACTTGGGGTGTCTAAATGGTCCCCAAGGCACTGGAAATCACAAAACAACAAAAGGAAGTCCTAGAAGAAATAGAAAGAATCTTTCAAGAATTTTTGACATTTGGGGTCTAAGTTTGCCACTGTCACTGCACTGTGCATGTTATCATGGAACTAGCAATAGGGTGACCTTTAGAAACCATCCATGATAGAGCGCCTGGGACAGACAACTTAACAAGTGCGAAATATCTGTCTAGTAATGTCAGCTCATATTTGTTTAAAACTATTGCAGTTATATGTTAATTTGGTATTAGTCATTTAAAAACTCCTTAATCTAAAAATATACTTAAGCTTTTTCATCACTTAGAAGGTGATAATTGATGATGGTCTTGAGTGAGGATTGACTCTACACCAAGGGAAGCTTTTCAGGCCTATTATAACCATATATATGACTCAACCCTTACCTCACAAGGTAATAAATGTATCAGATCTGTGTATTGAATGCAACTCCTGGGCACAGACCACAGTAGGCATGTTTTTTGTGACTCTCATTTCAAGCTCTTGAGGGATACAGACTTTCTCAAAAAGTTCCCCCTTCTTTAGCTTTAAAACACACGAATTAAAACCCCATATTTTAACAACAACAATAAAAAGTAACTTATATTTTTCTTCAGTTAACTATTGCTAGCTATTGACAAGTTTGCATAAGCTTTTGAGCATTTTGAATTTGGACTCATTTTTATCTCTCTCTAATATATATATATGAAATAATATATTATACATAATTTCATGTTTTCATGTTTACCTAAAATTATATATAGTGCATAAAAATGTATGAGTATACAAAAAGTGAGAAAGAGGAAAGCATATACAGAGAGCAGAGAGAGGGGACCAGGATAAGTCAAGCCACAGGAAGCTACAGGAACAAGCAGTTTTCTAAACATTAGTATTTTGGAGGTATTTAAATTGTTAATATAACTTTTCTACTGGTAATTAGGAGTTTCTCATGATACCTTTGTTCAGTCACCTACCTTGCACAATATGGACAGGGAGGCAAATTGAAACCCAATTTTCCAATGGCTCTACTCAGTTTCCATTGATCAGAGCCAAGATTGTGGTTATGCCTTATCATCAGGGGCAACTTCTTATGGGGTCAAAGTAGAAGAAAATATCTTAGTAAAAGCTAGAATGCCTCGAGTAGTTATTTTTAAGTAAAACCATGTTTTTTTTTAATATTCAACTGCAAATATAAGGTTAATCAATTGATTTTGTTTGGGACAGAGAGATAAATTTGGGGTTCTGCACTGAATTGTGCCAGGTCTTGGGTTACTGTGTAGACAGACATTTGCAAAGTTTATTTCTTCATATCTCTATGACATATAAAAATTGTTAAGTAATTAAAACAGTATACAAATTACACAAAGTGACTTAAAGATTATATTATTGATTTATTTCAGTGAGAACTTACATAGAATATTGAAATATCCTTGCAGCTTTTTATCATATTGATTAAAAATGAGTATAAATATAAACACAGACATAAATATATGCCTTAAGAACATAACTTAAAAGTGGCAATCTTGTATTTCTTTTCTTTGATACAGTTCTAGTCTTGTTCTTTGTTGCTGTAATAAACACTGTTAAGGAAGGGATTATCTCATATTCTAATTTACAGTCTTTCACTGAGAAAGGGCAGGACAGGAACTCAGAGCAGGAACTTGGATATAGGAAGTGAAATAGCAAGTGTGGAGGAATGCTGCTGACCAGGTTGCTCCCCATGGCTTGCTCATCTAACTTTTTTGTACAGCCTGGGCCCATTTGCCTCCAGATGGCACCAACAGTGGGCTGAGAGCTCCTAATAGCAAGTAGGAAATAAAGCATCTCACAAATGTTCCATAGGACCACCTGATAGAGGCAATGCACCATTTGAGATCTCTGATTCCTAGGTGACACTAGATTTATGTGAAGTTGACAAGAGAAGCTAATTATGACAAGTACGAATAACCAGTGGCCAATTCCTCAGTAAATTAAATACTAAATATTTTTATTATTGCTATGAATTTTCTCTGTAAACTCAATGTTATATTTCAATGATATTTAAGAAATTGTTAGTGAGAGATACATGTTTTCTACAGTATCATGTGATGAGGTTCATCCACAGTTATGATTTAGTTCTGACATTGGACATTGATTGGTAGAAAGGCTAAAGAGGAAACTGTTGGAACGCAGTAATTTATAGATGTCTCAGCTTCTTTCCCTGATGCTGTGATAAAATACTCCTGGCAGGGGAAGCTTAAAGGGGCAAGGATTTATTTTGGCTCCTAGTTCTGAGCTAAGCTCCAGCAGGTGAGCCAGTTAAGCCATCAGTGCTCTAAGCAGCTGGTGATATGCCATCCACAGGCAGGAAGGAGGAGGATTCATGCATGCATGCTAGTGCTGATCTATCTTCCTCCACTTCATTAAGTCCAGGATCCTTTGTCCAGGGAAAGTACCTGCCCACAGTTAAAACTTTTCTTTCATATCAATCAGTGTCATTAAGATAACTCTTCTCAAAAATGCCCAAAGGCCCATCTCCCAGGTGATTCCAGACCCTGTCAAGATAACCGTCATAACAGAAAAGTAGGAAATCATACCAAACTTTACCTAACTGACAGACTCAAAGGGTTGATTCAAGCTAAATTATATACTCAACAATCTCTTGGAATCTAATCTCAAGTTTAATTACTACAGGAGGAAACCTTTAAAATTTTAAAGTAAGTGTATTCATTTTTCCATCTTAGAGTCTGGCATGGTTTTTAAAAAATGTTTCTTTAACTTTATCACAAATAGATTTAAGTGACTAAAGTTAATAAAATATGCCAACAAACTTCATTTTAAAAGCTAGAGATTTTTAAGATCAATTTTTAATTGATCTATAATTAAATCATAGTCTCAAAATATTAAAACATGAATAAGATGACAAGCTTTATTGTCATGCTATCTTTGTTAAAAATAAAAAATAATATGAATAGTAATGTTATCTTAGATCTTATAAACAGTTATGAAAAGAAAAAGGAAACAAATGCTTGCTTAGAAGTTTTCATTACATCATCCATGTTTTAAACAGGTACGTAGGACTTCCTTCAGGCCACAGACCCTAGACTTCAACAAAGATCATTTCTTGGTAACGTCATCTGTGCATATTTCTGCAATGCAAACAAACAAAAAAGAAATGTTTGCTGTTGTGTTTTAACAAGACATTTTAAAACTCTACAGCATTGTCCTGAAATTATAAGCACAATGTGATGCCAATGAACCTCAATCAGACCATGCAACGATCCTGTACCGGGGATCTGAAAGTAACTCCATCCTGAGTATGGGATGATTTATGTTAAGGACACACATTCCAAGGCTCTCAAGTCTTTCGGAATACTGAGACCATCCATGCCTCCTTCTTCAACACACCCTCCCCCCTTTGCTGACTGTCAGATTTTAAAACCCAGCCCTTTATTCTGCACATCTGGCATGAATCTCCACCAGACAAAAAGGAGGAGAGGCAAATTCTGTGGTCTGCATGACAACAGGCTGACAACTGCCAGTTTAATCCCTTGACAGTGCAAAAATGTCTTCAAGGAGGGAATCCCACTTAACATGCAAACAGGCAGGCCAATACATATGGACCCTTTCCATTTTAATGATATTAATTAGAATAAAACAAAACAGCATTATTTTTTTTCTGAAACATTGGTTAAAGGTACAGCGAATAAATCTTGTTTTGTCAGCTTCTAGATTTACATAGTAAAGTTACAGTGGATATTTACAGAAGTCAGAATCTGATGAACAGATGGCTTTGAAACAGTGTAACATAAAAATGTTTAAAAAGAAAATCTTAAGGAATTCTTTGACAGAGAGCCAGAGTGTGTGATAGAAAAAGAAGAGAATTTTCATAGATAGACATAGAAAATAATTGTTTTTACATTTGTGCTTTTAATGTTTCAGTTTAGAGACATCTGTGGCTCTCACAGGATGACACACACTGTCAGGGCATTGATCTGGTTCATCTTTGTGACTCTGGGCAGAACTCCATTTACTAGAAACTTTCTGTGCCTTGCTCCTACAAAGTTATAGCTGTTTGTCCTTTCGTGACATACTCCATGACTCCATTCTCTTCAGTAATGCATTCCAGCAAGCTGCTTGCCTCAAAGCCTTAAATAAAGAAATGCTACTAAATAGAAACTTAGAGAGAGAAAGTCAGCGTTCCCTACTTATTGTCTTGGTATCCATTCCAAAACTCCAACCGAATTATTTTTCTCTTTTCTGTGAGCAGTACTCTTAGACACATCTGTCAGCATCCAAATTAGAGCTTACCCTGAGTCGAAATTGATCTAATGGCTTTAATCCTTTTCTTGCTTAGGTAAAAGCTGGAGTGCTTGAACACTTATAGCACCTTCTTTGAGTTTCTGATCTGGTAAATGGAGTTGTAATTATGCCTCAATTAACCTGTGACATATGAACCAATCTTGGGACGATTAGAGTCTCAATTGAATTATTGTCAAAAGGAACCCTTTTATTACAGGTCTTATTCTTGCTTCACATTTTCTGTAGCAGTCTGAAAATGGCAACAGTGAGCACATCAATTATCATCCATTGTTGGGTATTCTTTTAAGTGCTTTAACAAATATTAATTCAATATGTCAAGCATTCGGAGCACCTTCTCTGATTTCCCAGACCAACCCCTCTATGGTTAAAGAACTACTCTCTGTGTATATTATATCTCCCTTTGATTTTAGACTCAGTGAAGTCTTTCTCCAAGCTTCCTTGAGGAAACACCAGGAGTTAAAAGTGAACTCGGGGTTCCACAGGGAGGTGAAACTCGATCAATAGGAAAACCTAAGACACAGAGTTAAAATATACTGTTTTTCTTTCTTATTTCCTTGGCTTTACATTCAAGCTCTTCCAGGTGGGTGCTGAACACGGAACGAGCATGTCTGCCAAGAATGCTTTGTCTCTCCCTGCAGACTGTTGAGAGGCAGCACTTGACTGATATAAGCTACATCTTAGGGTTTTCATACTTTTGTTATCTCGTGAACTTTTATTCTTATCATCCTGTGTCAGGCCCCTTGTCTTTCTTTTCTTTCTTGTTGCTGTGATAAAACATGCTGGGAAAAGCAGCACAGCAACACAGGAGAGAAATAGTTTATTCGAGTCCACAACTATGGGTTACAGGCCACTACAGAAGAAAATTAAAAGCAGCAAGGGCTTAAAGCAACTGGTCATATTATATTGACTGTCCAGGGCAGAGGAAATTTGCGCACATTTGCTTGTTATCGGGTTGCAGACAGTAGGCAGATCTTACTTCTTGAATTAGAATAATCAAAATAGTTCCCTAAAAACATACTCATAGACAGACCTGATAATAGAAAATCGCCATAAGGACTCCCTTCCTTATGTGATTTGAGACTGAGATGAAAACTTAACATCACACCTCTTAAAGCTAGACTTGTGTTTTTCTTGCAAATCCAAATGTCATCCCATTTTAACATTTTGAAAATCCTGTTAGGTGAGTACTATGATTTTACATTATTGTACATATAAGAAAATTGAAGAGTATTAAGTAATGTACTTAGGTTTACACAGCTAGTCTATGGCACATAGGTCATTTGGGTCTCAAGGCACATATGCTCAGAACCCCACACTGGATGTTGGTCTGTGTCAACTTAGATACAGACTATAGACCAACTTGAAACTAAACTTCATGGCATTTTCATTTCTAAAAGCATATGTATGACTGGAGTGATAAAAAAATGAAACTGGCTGTATTCCTGTACTGGGTTCTGGGGAGTACCACAGACATCTAAGAATTGATAATTCTATCATACCTATTAACTGTGCTAGCTAATAAAGATATTTTTGTCAAAAGGTGTGTTTGCTAATCCACTGTTGTTATAGTTACATAATAAGGCTGTAGGTTTTTTTTAACATTATCAAAACTATAATATGAGAGAAGCCCTAGAAAGCCATGTAAATATATGCATTCTGTGTGTTTGTGTGTGTGTGTGTTTCTGTCATTGCTGTGGGTGTATTATTCAGGGGCCATAGGAGAACATTGACTTTTCTGCTCTATCACTACCTGTCTGAGAAACACTGACTTTGATTGTTATTATTTTATGTTATATGCCTAAGTTAGAGATTCTCCTCTCTCTAACACCTACCCCTACACCCAGTACCCACTCCTATACCCAAAACAGGTTTCCAATTACACTTAGTCAGACCTAGCACTTTATGTGGGTTCTGGGGGTTTATGTAGAAAGTGCTCTTACCCCTGAGCCATCTCCTTGGCCCTTGCAGACTTCTCAAGAGCTTGTTTGGAGGCTCTAGGAGAAAAAGGGAGCTATTCTACATGTTCATGACTTTAAAAGGCTCCTCATATATGAGGGTGTTATTCCCTCCCACCTAGTGAACAGCTTCAGAAAGGACACACATAGAATGGTGAAGGAAAGGCCCATTTAGACCAAAAGTCACCAAAATTAGTCCTGACAACCAACAGGGTGCTAGAAGCAGCCAGGTCTTACTAATTCCATCCTTGCTATATTCTTGAGTAAACAGGTAAGAGGAATTTTACATCTATCTTTTTTGTTTGTTTGTGTTTTTGCTGAATGTTCCTTATGGAATAATTCAAGGTGAAATATGCCTTTATTCAAGTACAAATGACTAATCCTGCCATTATTTAGGTCAGAGCATTTACTGATGTTTCTTGCTACTGATTTTCAACTATGTATCTTTCTCCTACTTAGACTTCTCTTTAAAAATAATCAATTGAAATCAATTCTCAGGTTCAGGCAGCAGTGCATTCCTATCCACCAATCCTTAAAAAGCAGTTATTAGAATAAAATAGGGAATTATATACTTTCTTGGGGAAGTGTAAAATACTTTCAGACCATTGTTTAAAAACTGAAATGACAACACAAAAATATTGTTAAATGTTAGCCCTAAATCCTGTTAATATTTCTTTACTTATGTGCAACAATGTATATGACAATCTAGTTTATTGTAACCCAGTGGACCCTGGGCTACCTCCAGTACATCTAAACCATTCTATGCATTCCAAAAATGCATGATTATATTTTCTCCAGGAAGCTGGGAATAAGTGTCAAAATGAAGTTCCTTTTTTGGGGGGAGTCAAAACTACATAACTAGTTACACCTATAGTCTAAATATTATTTCATGATGCCCACAACTTCTACATTCCACAAAAAGCTGTTATTTTAAGTAACATTTTAAAGATTTTTAAAGTATTTTCCCATCCTTATGGATATAAAACTATGGTGATTTAAATTACTACTTGCAATTCAAATAACATAGCTCCCCACACAAAAAACACTGCTGCATTCCACAACTTCAGAAGGAAGCATTTCCATGGTTGAAATGCAAATTGTAACTGAGTTCATGACAGAGGCAGCCTGAGCTTATGGGCTACATGTGAGCAGGGGTCTAGGTTCTCTCCATGCATGGTCTTCAGATGGTGCATTAGTGTCTACACAAACCCTTGGGCTCAGATTTTTTAGCTTTGTTGACAATGGGGCCTTACTAGGCCACAAAGGAAGATGATCCACACAGTCCTGATGAGACTTGGAAAGCTAGGAGCAGATGGCCCCTTTCAGTGGACCAGGGGATGAGGATAGGAGGGAATAGAGAGAGAGAGTGGGACTGGGAGGAATTGTGGGAGGGAGGCAGCCGTCGGGATATAAGAGTAAATAGTAAAAAAAAAAAAAAATTAAAAAAAATTTAAAACTGCAAGTTGCATCACTGGCCTCAAACCTCCTATAATCGCCACTCTTTACTGGATTAGGATTAAGTTTTAATGTTCTGCTGGCATAACTAGATTTCTAAATCATTTATGCCTTTTCCTCTTCTAAAGTAAAACATAATTTTGCTGGTCGTCAGAAGTTATTGTTCACATTTTCAATAAAGAGAAAAATCTATAAACCATGTAAACCTATGTTATTTCACAACACATAGTTAACAACCTGTACGAAAAACTTGAGAAACAAGGTAAATTGGAAAAGATAATTCTGTATGTCAGGGTAAATATATAGTGGGTTAAAATATATCTTTATGATTTTTTAATGTTCTCAGGAACAACAGAACTCACATATATACACAAAATCGTGTTAAAAAACCGTCTCATTTACTGATCTCAAAATTACTTTTTAATGAAGCCAGGTGTGGTGGCACACACCTGTAATCCCAACACTCTGGGAAGCAGAGGCAGGAGGATCATTGAGAGTTCAAGGCCAGTTGGGTCTACAAATCAAGTTTAGGACTGCCAAGGCTACACAGAAAAAGCCTGTCTCAAGAAAAAAAAAAAAAGTTATGGTAACTGGTAATACAGGCAAAAAAGTTACACTTAAATTACTGTGAAACTACATGGGATTATAGAGTGTTTTTCTGTCTGGTAGAAGCTGGATGACTTTAGGCAAAGCATGTACTATTTTTTTTTCATTAATCACAGGTTATGTACTTTGTATCTCAGCCTTAGCCCCATCCTGCATTCCCTCCCATCCCTCCCATCCCTCCCTCATCTCCTCCCTGCCCCTTTCCTAGTCCACTGATAGGGGAGGATCTCCTCCCCTTCCATCTGACCCTAGCTTATCATGTTTCTTCAGGGCTGGCTGCAATGTCCTCTTCTGGGATCTAGTTAGGTTGCTTCTCCCTCAGGGGGGTAGGGAGGGTTGAAGAATCAGCCATTGAGTTCATGACAGAAATAGTCCCTGTTCCCCTTACTAGGGTACCCAGTTGGATACTGAGCTACCATGGGCTGTATCCAAGCAGGGGTTCTATATCCATACATGGTCCTTGGTTGGAGAAACAGTCTCATAAAAGACCCCTGTGCCCTGATCTATTTGGTCTTTGTGGAGCTCCTGTCTTCTCCAGGTCTTACTAACTCCCCCTTCTTTCATATGATTCCCTGCACTCTGCTGAAGGTTTGGTTGTGAGTCTTAATATCTGCTTTGATACATTGCTAGGTAGAGTCTTTCAGAAGCCCTCTGTGGTAGGCTCCTGTCCTGTTGTTTGTTTTCTCCTACATTCAATGTCCATCCCATTTGTCTATCTAAGTGAGGATTGATCATCTTACCCAGGGTCAAGTCTAAAATAACCTTAATGACCTTGCTTCATGGACGCTCAGGAAAATTAAATGTTAATGTTAGTAAAGGATCATTTGCTCTTAGTGAGTGTTGTTTGTTTTGTTTGTTTTTTAAATTAAAGGTAAACAGAGTTAGTGTCCTGCATTAAGCAAGTGTTGTTTACCTGCTGGGAATTACTTTTAGAAAAGTGAAAAGTCAGAGTGACCATTTTAGCTAAACTAAGCTCTACAAATTTGCTTTTATAACTTTCTTACTTAAGTCAAACAGTGAACTTGAAACTGCTTGGACACTTTAATTTTTCTAATTGCAAGACCTATTTTATGACCTAGTTCTCTCTAGAAGAAAATAACACTGTATCTGACTATAAAACACATGAGTGTGCACACCCTATGTAGATGATTTAATTTCTTTGGAAAGAAAATAGCAATTTGGGGGAAGTGAAATCGGGAGAAATAAATGCAGACAGGTGGCACTGTGCACATAGATTTTCACCTCAGGAATGTCATTGTGTCAGAAGTCCATACACTGGATGTAGACTAACAGTGGAACTTAACATTGGCAATGTTAGTACAGCATTGGATAGTGCTATCTTGTCTCCATTTTACTAATCACTATCTATCGCCTTTCAGGCAGAGGATGAATCTGGATCTGTAATATTAACCATATTGTTTAAAGTAAATGCTACAGATACATTGCATCTACTGTTGTGCTGTACTAAAAGAAAAGAAAGAACATGCGGATCTCCTTGGCTTGGATAGGGCAAGCACAAGCTGTCTGAGCAAGGACACACACATGAATTCATTACTCATTGCATCCAGCCACTGCTTGATCAGCATGGACGTCGATGTGCATTTCTAATTGCTGACAGGCTGTCTAGCTCTTGTACACCATCGAGAGGGTCACAGTGACCCAGAGAGTGCTTACAGGAAGTTCTGCATTTCTACACAAGGGTATCTTCACTTCACTTTGATTAGAGATTTGGAAATGACTGTGTCCTTACTCACTAGAGGTATCACATAGAAATAAGAGAAAAGATCATAAAACAGGATTTTAGATTTAAAGAACTTGATTTTTTTTAATATTTGAGGAGAAGTAAAGGATCCATGCCCATTAAATATGAAGTGTTGCTGAAATTGTAACATGTTCCAAGGTGTCATGTGCCCAGGACTTGTAAAAACAATTCGAGTAACAACAAATGGTGATGATTCTA
>CM053753.1:79975321-80093354 GCA_028658305.1 Pachyuromys duprasi | reverse complement strand
TAGACATCAACAAACCAAATAACCCAGAACCCAGAACCCCTTCACAGATATAGCCCATGGCAGTTCTGTCTCCAAGTATGTTCTCTAGTAAGAGGAACAGGGATCATCTCAGACATGAATTCAGTGGCTGGCTCTTTAATCACCTACTCCTGAGGGAGGAGCAGCCTTACCAGGTCACAGAGGAAGACAATTCAGCGAGTCCTGATGAGACCTGATAGGGTAGGATCAGATGGAAGGGGAGGAGTACCTCCCCTATCAGTGGACTATTAAAACACTATTTATTATATTTTAAAAACCACTATATTATAAGTTTCACCTAATTACAAACTAAAAAATGTAGCAATAAATACAAAGAAAGTATGTTCAGTGTATAAGTATTTCTAGTGTATTATCAAAAAGTAGTTGTTTGATTTATTTTCTTCTGTAGAAAACTTAATGAAAATAGGAATACTTTAAAAATATTATAATGAGACTTGATAAAAGAATTGGTTATTAGAACCATTTTAGTACAGTAATTTCAAGAGATAGTATTGTTTGTCTAGGGGAGGTTTCATAATGCCTAATCTCAAGTTATACCACAGAGACATAGTAAGAAACCAGCATGTTTCTGGAACCAAAGTGAATCAACAGAATTGAAAAGCCGATCTATAAATAAACCCATTTGGTGAAAGTCACCTAATTTTCAAAAGCTTCAAAAAATACTGTAAAAAGATAGCGTACTCAACAAGTAGTGCTGGAAAAGCAGTGTTTCTCTGTGGAAAAAGCATAATTTGTTGTATGTTTTTCACCTTCCTATAATAAACTCAGAGTAGATCTAAGATCTAACGCTTGAACCTACCAGAGGAACACTTCGGAAAAACACCGTAAGATGTCAATATAGGCAAGCGTTTTTGTGAAAAGAACTCAACATAGAAAACACCCCAAGAAACTGCAAGCGGTGTGGCATAAAATTATAAAGATTCTGTGGATGAATACACACCACATAGAATGGGAAAAAATCTTTGCAACCGTATACTCAACAGGGACCTAATCTATAAATAGATAAAAATAAACAACAAAAAGCCAAATCATCCAAAGGATAGACTAATAAATTGAATAAACAAGAACCATAGGAAGAAATACAAATGACTAAAAAAAGTTTGAAGAATGCTAATATTCTTAACTACTAATGAAATGTGAATTAAAACTGCATTGAGATTTCATATCAATGCAGTCAGGTGGTTACCATCAAGTAAAGAAGCTGTAAGGGTTAAATTAAATATACAGAAAAAGTGATATTAATTCACTATTGGAGACCATTTGTCCAACCATTGTGGAAATAAGTATAGAAATTTCTCAAAAAAGTTTAAGTTGGGCATGGTGGTTTAAGCCTTTACTCACAGCAATCCAGAGGCAGAGGCAGAGGCAGTTGAATACCTGTGATTTTGAAGACTGCCTGGTCTACAAAGTGAGTTCTAGGATAGCCAAGGCTACACAGAGAAACCTTGTCTCAAAAAAACAAACAAACAAATTAAAATTAAACTACTATATATTTTAATGGTTCAGTAATAGAGTATCTGGATGATATAGCCAAAGAAAGTTATTATACCATAAAGAGGTACTTGGACTTTCACATTTACTTCTATACTGTTCCCAATATCCAAAGGGTAAAAATAACCTAGAGTCCAGTCAACAATGAATATATGAAACAAGTGTCAAAGTTATGCGCAATAGAATTTTATTCAACTGAAAATAAGAAGGAAATTGTGGATTTCAAAGGAAAGTGGATGGAACTATACATCCTTATTAAACAGAGGTAGCAGGTACAGGTTTCATCTTATGGTGTGAGTTCTTTTTTATTTTAATTTTAATTTTTATTTTTATGTCAATCAGAGGTTAGGTACTTTGCATCCCCGGCATAGCCCCCTCTCTCTTTCCCTCCCACTCTCCCCATCCCTCCCTCATCTCCTCCCAGTGAGTTCTACATCTAACACTCCAGTGAATATGTCTTACCCAGCCCGTCATTATTGTAGCTCACAAGGATCATAGGTATAATGGATGGTTATTTTTCTGCTTTGCTAGTATACATAATACTCCAAGTGCTGTCAAAGCTAGCCAGGAAGCATACAAATCTACATCTGGATCAGAGGCAGCTTTATTTGCCATGTTTAATGCATCAAAGATGTATTATCTTTAGCCATAAGATCTTGCAGTTACACCCTGGAACATGACTATTGGTATTTATTATGGTCTGTAGTGTTTGAAAGTCTATGGGTCTGGACAATATATAATGCATTCTGGACACTGTGTCTTTAATTTGCTAGCCTCTGATGTCTAGTAGGCCATTATTGTCCTATTATAGAATAACTCCAGGATGAATGTGCATAGACATATTTTGGGAAGATTCTTATAATAGCAGGTTTCCATATGACCATTGTTGAAAGCTTTCAGTGTCATCATCTCTCCTGGTTTCTCTCTTTTACCCTGAAAAAACCATTTTAACTTCAAGAGGTCCTATTTATTAGTTTCTAGAGAAAATGACTATTTAGATAGACTACGCTTAAAGAGTTGTTTCCATTACAATTAAGCAGGTAAGGTGTACCTTACCCAAATATGATTCATGTTTCCTAGAGCAGCAGAACACAGAAGAAAGGACAATGAGAGATATTCATCTTCAACCCAGGAAAGGGCTAATAAAAATGTCTTGCAATTTGATCATGAACTTTCAGACTCTTGAACTCCAAGAAAGTTTCTCTTTATTATTTTGGGTCACGGTGTCTTTCCCTTTTTTTTTTTTTCCTTTCAGATATGATCTCAAACTCCCTGGTTCAAATGATTGTACTTTTGCCTCCCAAGCAGGTGGGATTGTAGGCATGCCTTTAACTGCAATGGGATTTATTTTTATAGTAACCTAAAATGTATAACTCATTGTGATATGCAAAAGTATTAAATCATCCTATATTAACAAGTTCTCCTTACTAAAAGTTATAGTTAGGAATAAACATCAGGATGAGTTTTGTAGCATTTCAAAGTACTCATTTACCCAAGAGTAACAATGAGTTTTATGCTACATTAATATCTACATTACAAAGAGAAAATTGAGCAGCTCATGTTTCCACCAAATTCAAAACCTGAACACGATGACAGAATTGCTTTGTTGTAAAGGTAACTGTTAAATTAAAAATAAATAAGATTAGATTAATGGCCATGTAATACATATTTTATATTAACAAACAAAAAGCATGAATCTCCACAATCTTCATTTAAGAAAAAGAAAAACCATATAGACTTTGAAACTAATTAAGGCATGAGTACACATTATCACATCTATTTTTATAAGACCTTTTCAATTCTCATTTTAATAAGAAATGGGAATGCTGTCTACAGATTTTAAACTACTGACAATTGCCTTTGGTATAGTCTAGCCTGTAACCTTGAAGTTTCTAAGACCATCATTTATAAATATTCATTGATTGTGGATGTGTGCAAGCACAAAGTAGATATAACTCAGGGGGTAATAAAAGCTAACTACACATGTCTAAGGATGACTACAGAGTTCACATTTTTACTTGAAAACATGATGTTCCATCTTGTCTGCAAAGACTGTGAAACTATTAATTGGGGTCAAATATGCGAATAGCATTTTTAAAACTATAATTTGATAATTTGTCCTATTATTAATTAAATATTTTATAAGAGGTCCCAGGGGATATAAAAATTTACTTGTATAAATCATGTCCAGTAATATTAAAATAATATTTTAACTAATAGAAATAGTGATAACCAAGTGCCAATTTATTTTTTCCATAAATCTAAAAAAATATATCTAAATTTTAAAGGCATTATTTTTATTGAAATTTATTATTGTTTTAAGATTTTCTTTTCATACATGGATACAGTAAGACATGGACATATTTACCTCTTAATTTCCTCATCCAATTCCCCTTCTAGTTGCATAGCAGTAAGAGTCCATCTCCATCACAGCTGGAGACGTGCCAGCATGCACCAGTCATGGCGACAGGAGCAGCTGAGAGCTCTCATCTCAGATCAAACCAAGAAATGATGGAAATCTTTAAGCTCTCAAACTTTACTTTCAGTGGCATAATTCCTCGAGCAGGGCCACACCCCTAAACGTCTCCAAACAGGGCCACCAACTGATGACCAGGCATTGAAATGCGAAGGACTACACATGGCAAGGTTGGATAAGCAGGCTAGTGAATATATTGGTAAATGGCATAATTGAATAAATAAAAATTTTTAGTATGCTTTTAGAGAATCATTTATCTTTGCTACAACTAAATAAGTCATTTCCAGCCAAAAT
The DNA here is from genome assembly GCA_028658305.1 of Pachyuromys duprasi. Classification (NCBI taxonomy): domain Eukaryota; kingdom Metazoa; phylum Chordata; class Mammalia; order Rodentia; family Muridae; genus Pachyuromys; species Pachyuromys duprasi. The sequence goes on along the minus strand of CM053753.1, from coordinate 80,089,054 downwards.
CTGGCATAGATGGGGAGGTAAATGATCTCCCCGGTTTAATGCCTTACTTACATGCTATTGGTGACTGATAGTTGCTGGACTGGGAAAGGATTTTATTTTATTTTTTGAGACTGGCTATTGGTAGGATTTCCATGCTACAGTGGATAGCTTTACACATATGCACACATAAGCTATACACACTGTTATAGTTGACATGGTGCTTTGAATGAATCATTGTGACTTCATTATGTAACCAAAGTGTAGTCAGGATCCTATGAGCCCACTGCTCATTGGTTGGGACTTGGGCTCTGGCTTTGGTGTTACAGTCTGTATTTAGCAAGAGTCCTACAAAGTCTGTCAACTAGAAGCCTTCACCTGAGCACTCTTGCCCAAACTATCACCAGATAGGTGACATCGGATGTCCTTTGGTAGTTTTCAACAAGAACCTCTGGTCAAGTAATGAAGTCTAGTCAACAGCCAAAATCATGCACAGATTTGTACAAGTATACAAATGCAATGGTGTCAGTCAAGGTAATGGTCTGCCTATAAAGAATTTGATAAATATAAATAATCCCGTTATATAAAAGCCTCAGTAAACATTCCATTGTACAAAATAGATAAAATTATTTAGTCCAAACATCTAGAACCAGGCTGTGCTCAAAAAATTAATTGCTGTGTGGTAGATATTATTTTTCTGAATAAAAGTCTTTTTTTTCCTAAGATTGAAAAAAATACTTTAAAAAATGCACTAAGATCTAAAAAGAAAGATTCCGTTTATTCAAAGTATGGCTTTTTCTCCACATGTGGCCCATAGTATTTCATGATACAAAGGACTCTATAATAAAATAAATCTTCAATATTCCATTTTAACAGCCACATGGATTACAGTCATTGTTTTGTCTCCCTGGCTATCTTAAAGCGTAGGCAGAACCAGGTTGATCACATTGTTAAGAGTATTGCTGACTGCAGTGTTTACCGAAATCACATACTTTCTTGTCTCTTGATAAAACAGAGCTTGAAACAATTGGTAAGTAAGAGTATTTTCAGTTCTTGTGGATGAGCTAAAGTTGTCAGTGACATATCTACATGTAATACTGCAAAAGTCACACTTTGATTTCATCATTTTCAGGAACCATGACAAAAACTTCATAATTCATGAATTTTTTTAGCAAATTTTATTATTGTGGATACTTTTCTGTCTTCTTAATTTGGACTTACACTTGGTCATAAGCAAACTCAACGTGACACGGATGCTTTCTAAGTAATAAAAATAACAATATTCCGTAGGCAAGGCTGGTTAATAGCTAACTGTTACCATATACAACTTCTGTGTTAAGATTTCTGAGGTAGGTTGGCACACTACTACTTCAATGAATATTGTTCACAAATAAGGAAATAAACCATGAGTGTGCATACAATCTTCTCACCATAAAACTACTTGAAAGTGTAAGCCTTTAAAAGTGTTCTCTTAGCCTAGGGATGGTGGCACATACTCTTAATCCCAGCACTCAGGAGCATAAAGCAGAGGCAAGCAGATTTCTGAGTTTGAGATCAGCTTAGTACACAGAACAAGTTCCAGGACAGCCACAGCTACACAGAGAAACCCTGTCAGAAAACAAAACAAAAGAAACAACAATAAAAGTATTTTCTAGTAAGAAGCATATTGATCCTAACTTTATTGTTGAGCAGGACATTTTTTTCGTCTCAAAAGTTTTAAGTGTGTGAATCATTTCCAATTTTAGAAAAGTAATGAATTGTGTTTAATTCCACTATATAAAAAAGTCACATAGGAAAGAACATTTTATTAAAGTTAGTGTTATAGAATTTAGAAGCACACTTTTAAAATATTACTGCTCTTGTGTTTAACCAACATCCATATGAGAAAGTCTAATATTGTTCTTATGCATGTTGAAACACACACACATGTACACACACACACTCACAGTCATACATACCAGTATGAAAATAAGTATAACACAACCCCCTGAAATTCACTTCAGTGAAGTGCCTACTAGTGAAATAGGTACTTACAATATTTTATTTATTTACATATTTAAATTTTTTAATTTATATAAATCAGATAAAAAATTGGATTGTAGATACATATTCAATAATGTTACAATGAGGACACATTTGCCTTGAACATGTATTTGATTCTATGTATATACTGCTTATAGTTTAATACAGTGAATCCCTCAGGTGTTTTTGAGCAACAAACTACATTTGTTTCAAAGACACAGGTCAAAAGCACACGTGAAATATTTTTTAGCTTAGAAAACATTTCCATTGGTTGCTGCCTAGATAATAAACCTTCAGCATGTGGTCGGGAATTAAATGTAAAACATCAGGAGCCCTGCTTCAAGAAACAATTAGACCTTCTGCAGAGTCATTCAGTAAAATTACATTATTATGTTCAACTGAGAGGAGCTGTGCAGAACGTATTTATAAAATATAATTGCAAGGACAGCTGGCCTAAAAAGGAGGAATCTTAATAATATATGTTGCTGAGATGGTTGGTTGTTTACTCCCCATTATGGGAATGGTTATAAGAAGAACAGTCATTGTTGCATGGGAAAGAGAAATTAATTCAGGAGAATAATGATGTAGATTCTCATGTCATTTAAATGAATTTTTAAAATGTACCGTTAGTCATGCAAGCAACATGCCTGGAGGATTCCTGCTCCTTGCTCCTACTCCTGAGGCCACCAATCTTGTGTAGCTGTTCTCAGTTGGCTTCTTCTTTTATTTTAACTTGCCTCCTGTAACGTAAACACAAGGAAGAGAAAACGGACGAAGAACAAAGGACAGGCATACAAAATAGCTCCACTCCCTCTGCATGAAGGTTTACCAGGGTTACAGTGCCACACTGAGATTTTGTGAATAGCTCAGTAATAGTGTTTATTTAAACCGGGGGGGGGGCACTGTATGTTTTGCTCTTTTGTAGTGGATTTCATTTTTACATCAAGGCCTTCAAGATTCCTTTTTGTTCCTATTCTTTGTCAAACAGGGCAATTAGTTTGCCACCAAAGCCTTTCAATGCCGTTGGAAATTTGGATTTGCTAAAATAAAGGTCTTCGAAATCTCATGATTATGAATTCCACAGATCACCAAGTGAAATATGGAAGCTAGAGGTCAGTGAGTTGGCTCAACCTATAGGTCATTATAACGACCCTTGCTGCCAAGACTGAGCATCTGAGTTGAACCCGTAGGACCAACATGATAACAGGAGAGACTCACCTCCTACAAGTTTTCTTCTGACCTCCACATGAATACAGTGGCACTTATGCACATGTGTGCACACAAAAATAAAAGTAACACATTAAAAACTTAATTTGGAAAGTAATATTTAATTCAGAATTTAGTGTCATGTAAATTTAACAAAACTCAAGAGAAAACAAAATCTTTCATTTTCTTGATTTTTAATTCTAGAGACAGCTATACTTCAAGTTTGAATGACATTTAAAACCAGCTTATCTTTAAAATTACTATTGGTTATAAAAGCAATTGTTAACACTTGTAGAAAGTACCATGGAAGCTATATCATTAAAAACTGTGTGGACACAGAGGGGACAGGAGCTCCAACAAGAAAACTAACAAAGCCAACTCACCAGGGCCCAGAGGAGCCTGTGGAGACCAAAGCTGCAACTAAGGACTGTTCATGGACTGGACCTAGGCCTCCTACACAGGAGCAGCCAATGGGCAGCTGAGTCTTCATATGGATTCCCTAGTATATGAGTCCCTTAGTAAGAGGATCCAGGACTGACTCTAACATGGACTCTGGCTATCCGATTTTCAATCACTTTCCCCTTGTGGGGCTACCTGGCCAGGATACAAGCGAAAAAAATGCATTCAGTCTGATGGGACTGGGCATACAGGGGGGGGTGGGTAGGGGGCTGCTCCCCTTCTCTGAGGAGTAGGGGAGAGGGTTTTGACAGAACATGGAAGGAGGGTGAGACAGGGAGGAAAGAAGGGAGGGGCATATGACTGGGATGTAAAGTGACTAAATAAATTTAAAAAAAAAATGCGGAGCCAGGAGAGGTGGCGCACACCTGTAATCCCGGCGGAGGCGGAGGCAGAGAGGAAGAGGAGGCAGAGAGGAAGAGGCAGAGGAGGCGGAGGCAGAGGCAGAGAGGAAGAGGCAGAGGAGGCGGAGGCAGAGGCAGAGAGGCAGAGAGGAAGAGGCAGAGGAGGCGGAGGCAGAGAGGAAGAGGCAGAGAGGAAGAGGAGGCAGAGAGGAAGAGGCAGAGGAGGCAGAGGCAGAGGCAGAGATAGGCAAATCTCTGAGTTTGAGGTCAGCCTGGTCTACAAAGAGAATCCAGGTCAGCCAAGACTACACAGAGAAGTCCTGTCCCAAAATAAAATAGTAAAATAAAATAAAATAATATGTGGACTGTTTTTAATTTTAGGAATAAAACTTTTTCTAGTTTTAAATAATAATAGGATAACATACTCTTAAATCATTAGCATCATTTCATTTTCATTTGTAAAACAAAGTTAGCTAATGCTCAGGTAAGGTATTTAAAACAGTTTTGAATTTTCAACATGTGTATGTAAATGAAATAATCTATATATTAATATTGAGACAGTCACTGCACTGCATAGTAAACAAAACAGCGTCATTGCACTCTGAATATGCAAATAAATGTGAAAGCGAATTTTATACACTGGGTAAACAGAGTGGTAATAGGCACTGCCAGGAAGACAGACAGCCAGGGGAAGGGTTACCCAACGCACGTATTATTTTAATCATTCTGAAAACACAGAGAAACCAAAGCCAACCTCAAATTAAAGTAGCAGTGATAGAATTTTGTTTCATATCTTACAGGAAATTAAGTGAGACCTTTTAAAGGGATGGGACCTTGAGCTGTTTATTCTACCTGCACTGACATGCACACAACACATAGACATATGAACAGCACAAAGTGGACTTCAAAGGTTCTATCTTTCATCCATTTATGTATCTGTTATATATGCACAAACATATATACATATAATATATATTACATGCATGCACATATAATAAGCATGAAGAACTTTAATAATTTGAGAGAGAGTAGACAGACTTGGAAGGTGTTGGGGGAGAGAGAAAGAAGGCTGTAAATGATGTCAATACAGTACTCATATATAAAATTATCAAAAATTGAATTAGAGGACCCAGAAATAAACCCACACACCTATGGATACTTGATTTTTGACAAAGAAGCCCAAACCATACAATAGTAAAAAGATAACATCTTCAACAAATGGTGCTAGTCTAATTAGATGTCTACATGTAAAAAAATGTAAATAGATCCATATTTATCACCCTGCACAAAACTAACATCCAAGTGGATCAAAGACTTTAACATAAAACCACACACATTAAATCTGTTACAAGAAAAAGTGGGGAAGAGCCTTGACCTCATTGGAAAAGGAGACAGCTTCCTGAACAGAACACCAACAGCACAGGCTCTAAGATCAACAATCAATAAATGGGACCACATGAAACTGAAAAGCTTCTGTAGAGCAAAAGACACTCGTCAGAGCAAAATAACAGCCTACAGACTGGAAGAGGATCTTCACCAAGCCTATATCTGACAGAGAGCTATTATCCAGAATATATAAAGAACGTGAAAAGTTAAACACCAACAAATCAAGTAATCCAATTTTTTAAAAAGGGTACAGAACTAGAGACTTCTCAATAGTGAAATATCAAATGGCAGAGAAACACTTAAGGAAATACTTAATGTCCTTCCTTAGTCATCAGGGAAATGCAAATCAAAATTACCCTGAGATTTCACCTTAGACCCAATAGAATGTATAAGATCAAAAATTCAAGTGACAACAGGTACTGGGGAGGATGTAGAGAAAGGGAAACCTTCCTCCTTTGCTGGTGGGAATGTAAACTTGTACAACCACTCTGGAAATCAATCTGGTGCTCTCTAAGAAAATTAGGAATAGTGCTCAAGATGCAGCTATATCACTCCTAGGCATATATACAAAATATGCTCAAGTATACAAAAAGGATATTTGCTCAACCGTGTTTGTAGCAGCTTTATTCGTAATAGCCAGAACCTGGAAACAACCCAGATGTTCCTCAACTGAGGAAATGATACAGAAATTGTGATACTTTTACACAATGGAGTACTACTCAGCAATTAAAAACAAGGAAATCATGAAATTTGCAGGAAATGGATGGAACTAGAAAATGTCACCCTGAGTGAGGTATCCCAGAAGCAGAAAGACACACATGGTATGTACTCACTTATAAGTGGATATTAAACATACAATATAGGATAGATATACTAAAATCTGTACACCTAAAAAAGCTAAGCAAGAAGGAGGACCCTGGGTAAGATGTTCAATCTTCATTCAGAAAGGCAAACAGGATGCACATTGGAACAGAGAGAAAACAGGGAACAGGACAGGAGCCTACCTCAGAGGGCCTCTGAAAGACTCTACCCATCAGGGTATCAAAGCAGATGCTGAGACTCATATCCAAATTTAGGACAGAGTGCAGGGAATCTTATGAAAGAAGGGGGAAATGAAAGACCTGGAGGGGACAGGAGTACCACAAGGAGGAAAACAACCCAAAACACTGGGTCCAGGGATCTTTTCTGAGACTGATATTCCAACCAAGGCCCATGCATGGAGATAAACTCGAACCCCTGCATAAATGTTGCCCATGACAGCTCAGTGACCAAGTGGGTTTCCTAGTAAGGGGAACAGGGCTGTCTCTGATATGAACTCAGTGGCTGGCTCTTTGATCACCAACCCCTGAGCAGAAAGCAGCTTTACCAGGCCATAGAGGAAGACAATGCAGACAGTCCTGAAGAGGCCTGATAGGCAAGGGTCAGATGGATGGGGAGGAGGACCTCCCCTACCAATGGACTGAAGGAGGGACATGAAAGAAGAAGAGGGAGAGAGGGTGGGATTGAGCGGGGATGAGGGAGGGGGCCACACTTTATTCACAAAGCAAATACTTTGTAAATAAATAAAAAAAATAAAATATGAAATGATAAAAATAAAAAATCTTATTCTTTGGCTATATACAGATGACACTGATAGATGTGGTTGGCTGGTTCTTCTGTTCCACATAGTGTGGACAGCAAATAGTAGGTTGGAGATCTGAAGCAATTCACTCACACATCTCTCTTTGGTGGAGAAGCCTGGGGAGAATGCTTATGCCACCTTAGCACAGCAGTTTTCTAGAAGTAGAATTCTTTTTTTGTTTGCTTGCTTGCTTGCTTGTTTTTGTTTTATTTTTTATTTTTTATTAACATTTTTATTTTATATTAATCACAGGTTTTGTACTTTGTATCCCAGCCGTAGCCCCCTCCCTCATTCCCTCCCTATTCCTCCCATCTCTCCCTCATCTCCTCCCTGCTCCTAGGAGGACCTCCTCCCCTTCCATCTAAATCTAGCTTATTAGGTCTCTTTAGGACTGGCTGCAATGTCCTCTTCTGTGGCCTAGCAAGGCTGCTCCATTGTGGTACTTTTACACAATGGAATAGCACTCAGCAATTAAAAATGAGGAAATCATGAAATTTCCAGGCAAATGGTGGGACCTGGAAACGATCATTCTGAGTGAGGTATCCCAAAAGCAGAAAGAAACACTTGGTATATTCTCACTTATACAGACCTATAAGATAGGATAAACATACTGAAATCTATACACCTAAAGAAGATAGAAGTAGAATTCTTATTCGTAGCCTCTGCCAAACAACATTCCAAGACATGAAAACTGGAGAGTCATTCTCTGATGCTCTAAGGCCTATACCTGGCATGTCACTTCAGCCAGCATTCATACTTTCTTTTTTTTATTTTTTTTGTTATCAATCACAGGTTAGGTACTTTGCATCCCAAGTGTAGCATTCTTGAGGAAGCTATGAATTACCACCCCAGTCAGTGTGATCTCAGTTATTTCTCCTTAGGTAGAAAACTGTTTGAAGCAAAATATTCAAATAGTTTCATTTCCAAGAAAAATGAAATGATTTTATTAATTTTATATATATGAAGACTTTTTTAACCACTAGCTCTACTCCAACAGTCTTCATAGAAATACAGAGCCTTAATTTTGGGGATTGTAAAATTTTTATAAGAATTCGCATCTGGAGGACTCTCTTAATTAATAGTTGAAATTATTTTTACCTTCTGCACAAAATACTTTGTCAATGATATTTATATAACCAACATTTTGTCCTGTGGTTTCTTAAATGAAACACGTTAAATTTCAGTAACAGTTTTATCTACGTTTCATCAGTTTTCTACCTAGTTTCTGGTTTATGTACATAGGAAAACTTGTATTTAACCTTAACTTGCTTAACATTTCACTGAGATGAATTGACATTTCATCAAATGATGAAATTTGCCATTAAGACTATTCAATTTTATGTAGGATAGTAGCTTTCACATGTCTCTCTGACATTAAGTATTCTTGGAGTCTATCTTAATAAGACAATAAATTCAATACCTATATTTTGGTAATTTATTTCCTTAGATTTGATATTGGGAAGATACACATCTGTATAAATCAGTAAACAAAACTCTCCCTTGAGTCTTTGCTAATTAAACAAACAAAAGTTATTTAAACACTACCATCCAGAAAGGAAGCAGTGACTGTCTCTGACATGACCTTAGTAGCTGGCTCTTTGATCACTTCCCCCTCTCACCAGGCCACAGAAGAAGACAATGCAGCCAATCCTGATGAGAACTGATAGGCTAGGGTCAGATAGGACTTCCCCTATCATTGGACTGGAGGAGGGGCATAGGAGAAAAGGGGGGGGGAGGAGGGTGGGATTGAGAAGGAATGAGGGAGGAAGCTACAGTTGGGATACAAAGTGAATAAATTGCAATAAATTTTTTAAAAAATTATCAATGTTAAAAAAATTAAATAAATACTCAAGGTCCTGTGGAGGGAAAAGAAAAGAAGGCAGGGAGGAGATGAAGGAGGGAGAGTGGGGTTGGGAGGGAACGAGGGAGGGAGCTACCGCTGGGATACAAAGTAAATAACCTGTGATTAATATAAAAAAATAAAAATTAATAAAAAAGAACAAATGAGGAAGCATTACAAAAAAGAAAGCACATATAAAAAGAATCTACTTATTATGCTCCCTTGCTGGTCTCAGGAAATTACAGTATCCACTCTTTACCTATGCCTGTGAAGTCTGACCTTGCACAGGAAGTTAACATAATCACCTGTTCTCTCTAAAGTGCTGCGTCTGCTGGGTAACATTCTTTTTGACATATACAGTTTCATATTAATTGTTCAACTGATTGGTAATCAGCTTAAGTACGTTTTGGAAAAATGTGACTTAAGATGATCTTTTAGCATTTAAATACCTAGACATATAACCGCCTAGAGTTGAGAATAATACTGTCCACACACATAAGATCTGAATCAAGATACCTGAGCATTCTGGAAAACTTAACTGATGTTTTTCATTTTAAATACTGTAATTTTTTAAATTTTATTTCTAGCCCTCTAGTATCATGGATATATGTTTAGAAATAATAAATGAATGAATTGTTAACAAAACACTAAGTTAAGCAACTCCTCAAAAATAATGATAGCACTGAGTGTTTATTTAGAGTGACCATTTTCTTTTCTGGAAACTGAGGTTCTCTTCATAGCTATTAAAAATAAATTAAAATGAACTACTGGTTATCAGGTCAAAAGTTCCAGTAACAATCTATATACAACTCAGTGGGTTTAATCGTTAAAACTTCCTATCTCTGTATTTGGGTTGTAATATTTGAGGGTTAAGGGAGAGATCCACTCTCGCTTAACAACTTCCCCTCAGGCGGGTACCAGTCCACAGAGGAAGATAATGCAGCCACTCCTGATGAGAACTGATAGGCTGGGATCAGAGGAAGGGGAGGAAGACCTCCCCTCTCAGTGGACTGGGGAGGGGCATGGCTGGAGAAGGGGGAGGAGGAGTGAAGTTGTGGGGGAAGAAGGGAGAGAGCTACAGGTGGGATACAAAGTGAATAAACTGTAATTAAGAAAAAATAAAATAAAAAGTTAAAAAGTTAAAAAAGAAAGCAACCTCAAAATAAAAACCTCAATGACATATTTTTGAATTTATTTCTTTAAATTAATACACATTTTTAGTGACCACAAGTAGAGATGTTACAGAAGAAAGGACACATTTTTTAAATTATTATTATTTACAGTTTATTCACTTTGTATCCCAGTTGTAGCCATCTCCCTCATCCCTGTCCAGTCCCACCCCTTCCTCTTCCTCTGCTATTCCTCTTCCCTAATCCATTAATAGGAAAAGTCCTCCTCCCCTACTGTCTGACCCTGGCCTATCAGGTCCCTTCAGGACGTCCTGGATCGTCTTCCTCTGTGAGCTGGCTAGGTCGCCCCACCTGGGAGAAGTGATCAAGGAGCGGGAAACCAAGTTCATGTCAGAGGCTGTCTCTTCTCCCCTTACTGGGGAGCCCACATGGAGACTCAGCCTTCTACGGGCTACATCTGAGCAGGGGTCTAGATCCTCTCTATGTATGGTCTTCAGTTGATGCATCAGTCATCAGTGTCAGCATTCCCCGCTGCTCCATGCTTTGTTGGTTTGTTGGTCTCCGTGTGTAGCTCCTGTTGCCTTCAGGTCCTTTTATATCCCTCTTCTTCCATAAGACTCCCTGTGCTCTGCCCAAAGTTTGGCTGTGAGTTTGTGCGTCTGCTCCGATCCCCTATTGAGTGGAGCCTTTCAGAAGACATCTGTGGTAGGCTCCAGGCCTGTTTCTTCTCTTCTACCACTTCCACTGTCTATCCTGTTTTCCCTTCTAAGTGGGAATTAAGCATCTTCTTCTAGGACCCTTCTTGTCCTTTAGCTTCTTTATCGATAGATATTATTATGTTTATCCTATATTGTACGTCTAAATCCACTTACAAGTGAGTATATACAATGCATGTCTTTCTGCTTCTGGGATACCTCAACTCAGGATGACCTTTTCGAGTTCCATCCATTTGCTCCCGAATTCCATGATTTCCTTGTTTTTAATATCTGAGTAATATTCCACTGTGTAAATGGACCACAATTTCTGTATCCATTCCTCAGTTGAGGGACATCTAGGTTGTTTCCAGATTCTGGCTATTATGAATAAGGCCGCTATTAACATAGTTGAGCAAATGTCCTTGTTATATGGTTGAACATTTTTCCGATGCATGCCCAGGAATAGAATAGCTGTGTCTTGAGGTAGCCCTATTCCCAGTTTTCTGAGAAAGCGCCAGATTGATTTCCAAAGGGTTTGTACAAGTTTACATTCCCACTAGCAATGGAGCAGGGTTCTCCTTTTTCCACATTATTTTCAGCATGAATTGTCACTTGAGTTTTTGATGTTAGCCATTCTAATGGGTGTGAGATAGAATCTCAGAGTTGTTTTGATTTGCATTTACCTGATGACTAGGGACATTGAGCATTTCTTTAAGTGTTTCTCTGCCATCTGATAGTTCTATGTTGAGAATTCTCTATTTAGCTCTATAATCTATTTTTAATTGGATTATTTGATTTGTTGGTTTTTAATTTATTGAGTTCTTATATTCTATATATTAGCCCGGGTCATGAGCCCTTAATGCCCCTTTGCTGAGGATGCCCACAGGGGGAACATTATTTTAGATAAATATTTTTAAATTTATTTTTTATTTTGTGTCCATTTGCCTACATGTATGTCTGTGCAAGGGTGTCAGATCACATAGAACTGGAGTTACAGAGAGTTGTGAGCTACCATGTTTGTGCAGGGAATTGAACCTGGGTCCACCTGGAGAGCAGCTAGTGCTCTTACCTACTTAAGCTCTCTCTAGCCCCCAAGTGGACACAATTTTATTGTAACAATATTTCATTTTTTAGATGTCCAAGAGATGGACTTGCAGGTAAAAATATTTCTAAAATTAGTAAAGACTAATAATAATCATAGTTCCTTAGTTGGAATACTTAAGAGAACTTGGACAAAATAGATATGTAAAACATACATTTAGATACAACCAGCATTATAATTTTGGGAGAATTAGCTGTCATTTCAGCAAAATCCACTGTATAAAATTTCCAAGGTAATTTTTAGAAATGACTCAAAGTACTGAAGAGTGTTAAAAACATTTCCCTTAACTTATCAATGATAGAGATATTCAGTATGTAAAATAGAAATATTGAGGCAATTAATTCAGAAATATTTATTTTTATGACTTGTTATAACAAAGCTCTTTTTGCACAATTAACATTAACACATCATATTATCTGCTTGCTGCTTAGGCTGAATGTGACCTGACTTTCAAGGATTCTTACATTTTTGTTTTACTCTTCTGTCTATTTGCTTTGATTATTTAAAGTTTATGTTTTAAAGACTCAATTGAAGAAACTTTTATTCCAAAACACTGTAACCTGAGCTCACAAAAAGCTGTGTCTCACCTGAGGACTGAAAGATGTGTGTTTCCCAGGAGACCTAGGAATGCAACAGAATATAAAATAATGACTTTACTTATCATGCTATGTGGTGATTTCTTTTGTAATTTCATTGCACAGTTTCAGAGATTTCACTTTATAGAGGACACATCCTGTCTTGATATCAAAGGTTAGGCACATCTCCATATTTCCTTTCGGACTCTTTAGAGGTAAATAATATTATTCTCCAGATATTTAACTTTTGATTACTGAATATAAATAAAAGGTCCTATATCTCTGGTTATCTCAAGATATTTGAGGTTAGGTATCCACATAAAACCTCAAGAATTTTTAACACACTCTGTGGGCAGGACTCCCCAAGTATATTACAAATTCCCTAAAGTAGAGACCACATGTTTTTCAACTTGAGTGTAGTACAGTTTCTGACACATAGTAGGCCGTTAAAAATATGTGTTGAATGGAAAATGACTAAATGGCTAAATGTTCTTAACTGCTCTAATTTAGCAGTTGGAGGTTACTTTTAAAATTGAGTGTGATGAATATACTAATTTACTGCAGCAGCAAATATTTTCCTTTGACAAAAGTCCAAGGATTTTTGATCTGTATGCATGTTCCCTGTAGTACTTTTCCTTGGCTATTTTTTTAATATAAGCACATATATTTTGAGATTTGGTTAAATATCAAAGAAAGTACAATCGCCCTTCTGCTTGTTCTCTTTGGATCTACTATATGCTGAATTTTCTATCATTTAGGAATTATTTGTAGCTTTTATATATGGTGCCAATGATTGTAAGTTCATTTCTAAAAACAATCCTCACATTATTAAATTACCATTCAATAGTTATTTTTATTAATGTATTGACCCCATAAAACCGTAGAAAATAGCAGTTATGGTAACAATAGTTCGTATTAAGTCAAGAATTGTTTTAAAAATATCTCTCACAGTTCATTCTATTCGTAATAGGGAAAGATTTGAAAGCTATTAAATTGCTACCTTTATACCATGATCTTTGTAAAAATTAGGTTTGTTTGGATTTTAATACCTGTACTATAAGTTATTGTTACTTTCTCTTCACTTTCTCTGCCTTTCTGTCTCTCTCTGCCTCTGTCTGTCTGTCTCTCACTCCTTACTTTTTTCCTGTGTGCGAATTTTACTACATATTAGACTATTTATAGTTTTATTTCTATAAATTAATTCCTTTAAAAGTATAACTAAAAGAAAATGTCTGGAAATGTCAACTTTTTCTATGCATTTTGTATCTGTTATATTCCAGTAATTTCAGTGTGTAACATTTTCCCTTAATTTCCTGAATTCTTTGGTCTGAACTTTAAACTCTAAAGACACCGGCAGATTTTGATAATTTTTCAGTACCAGACTGGTTGTTCACACAGTGACTGCTTTCCTCTGACTGTGTCTCTCTGCTCCCTCAGATGCTGGCCTAGTCCTGTCCAGAGACCTGAGTATTTGTTATTGATATTTTAGTGTTTATAGCAGTTTCTTTTCTTTTTTTTCTTTTATTTTCTTTCTTTTTGGGGGGGGGGTAATACTGGTCTTTCATTACTCTAAGTCAATATACTGATAAACATTCTATAAGAAAGTCTAAATTATGGGACAAATCTGAATCCATTACTGTCCACAATTGGGAAAGAACACATGTATTTAAATTACTCCCCAAAAGTGCTCACAGTAATTCTTCTAATGGTACAATTCAGATAGGAGTAGTGGTGAAACAGGCTCCCTGAGAGTAGCAATTATATTCCTATTATGTCATTTGGAGTCTCTTAGCTGATGCTGTATCACGGTCTGCATCGTGACTGTAGAAAAGACTGTTTTTGAGAAAAAAAACAAATACTGCCCTTTTCGGACTTTTGCATTTCAATTATGTTTACAGGTTTCCTTTTTACAAAGCTAAAAATTAATCTTCATAATTGCTATATCCAAAGCAACAGATGTAACCATGTGAGTCAAAAGGCATTTTTGTTATTATTGAAGCAGAACAAGTAACAGCAAAATCAGAATAAAGCCTAAATCCATTATTCTCAGCTTTATTCTTTTACTCTAAAGAACAATTTTCTTTTGACTGCCTAGATACATAAATACACTAACCACAGCCTATGACAGGAGTATCCTGCCTCAAACACATACTGTATTTGTACCAATCTCATTGTTCACACTTATTACCGTCGACATGGTCCAATTCAAAAACCACAGGTCATTCCCCAACACGGGTACAACAAATGGGTGACCTACATTGTTTTAGGCAACTCTTAGACATTTAGACCCAACCATTTTGGAAATGCCAATAACAGATTGCCGTGCCAATATAAAGTGTATGGTACATGGCCAAACGTAATTTCAATGTGCTCCAAAAGATAAGACCTGGATATCACTGTTCAGAAAAGCTTTCAATCCAACGATATTTCACTGAATCCATCCAGAATAAGGTCTTGGTTTTTGGGTGCACAGTGACTCCTTCTGGATGGTAGGTGGTCTTCTTGATGATTATTTGATGATGCGCTCCACTTAAATCACTCCCTCTGTTCCCTAGTAATAGGAACAGGGACTGTCTCTGACATGAACTCTGGGGATGGCTCTTTGATCACCTCCCCCTGAGCAGCAAGCAGCCTTGCCAGGAGACAGAGGAAGACAATACAGCCAGTCCTGATGAGACCTGATAGACTAGATGGAAGGGGAGGGAGACCCTCCCCTATCACTGAACTGGGAGAGGAGCATAGGAGAAGAAAAGGGAGGGAGAGTGAGATTGGGAGGGGATGAGGAAGGGGGCTATAGCTGGGATACAAAGTGAAAAAAACTTAGATAGATAGATAGATAGATAGATAGATAGATAGATAGATAGATAGATCACTCCCTCTAATGATAGACTTCTCAGTCTCCATCTGGTAGACTCACTAGCTCATTCCATCCACAGCAAGATCTTCTAGCCCAGTGGTTCTCAACTTCCCTAATGTGGTAACCTCTTAATACAGTTCTTCATGTTGTGGCAACCCAACCATAAAATTATTTAGTTGCTACTTCATAGCTGTAATTTTGCTACTGTTATGTATTTTAATGTAAATATCGGATATGCAGGATATTTATGTGACTCCTAATGGGGTCATGACCCAGAGGTTGACAACTTCTTCTACCTCTTCCTTGATAAGCCATAAGCCTTTACCACTGGGAAGTATATTGTCTATTTTAGGGTTATAGTTCTTACAGGTTCATAACCTAGTGCAAAACCCATTGATTGACATTTTCTGGCTGAAAAGAATTCTATAGTCTGTTATGTCATAGTGCATGTATCATGTCTTGAAAATTGATACACAGTGAAAATGACAATGTTTCTGAAGATACATGGATTTTTTTAATACAATCATAGATCATACTTAGAATACTGAACTGAGAGCAAGACAGAATTGGCTGTACCCACTATTATCAAGTGATGAGAAATAGGTACATATTTTTCCATCTATCTTAAACTTTTGGGATAGATGCACAGGGACCATCTGATGTCAGAACACAGTCAAGGCTGCATTCAGATGCATTTCTTGGACAAGAAATTAATTCATGGCATAATTTCCTATCAAGAAGCATAACAAATCCTTCTAGGCATGTGCAGTAATATGATCCTGGGGTGTATTCACACCCAGCATAAAGCCATGATTCTGAAAGGCTCATTCATTGGCATTGTCACAGAACTTTTGCTTCTGTCTAGTCTCCAGTAAAGGGAAATTTGTTTCTCAGCCCTTCTGGATTCTGCTTACACTACTTTTGTATGTTTTTTTATTAATGATGTTTGTAGATTGTATGACTTGAAGATGACTGGTTTATGTGAAAGGGGCATAGATGCCAGCCAGCTGTCACGTAATGCTATGTGAATTGATGCCATTTATTTAAGTACCTTGAGTTCCAGGTTTTTTTTTCCCCTCAAGAAGATTGTTGCAACAACTGCTGATTTATTTAATTTATGAAAACTATCAAGGTATATGGGTTACATTGAAAAGAGAATAAAATCCATAAAGCAAACTATAAAAAATCTTTATTAATATATTTCTATATTAATATAAACAAACCTTTTAGAATCTTCCTCATTTACATGAAATTTTTGGCTTGGCAGCTTGCGCATATATAAAATTTTCTATACCCATCCCAAGAATATCAAGAGGAAATTTTCCTTGAAAGGTTTAGAGATCCTAGAGATGATGAAGGACTAAACCTGTCATAACATCAGATAGTTAAACTGAAGTTGCACTTCTGATTTTCTCATCAACTCATGCACCCCAAGTGATGGTGATAGTCTTGTGCACCTGTATGCATGTGCATTTATTCCTTTGTGGCAATGAGTGTCTGTTGGTATTTCTTCAACATATGAATAATATGTCACATAGAAAATTTCTAATGCAGTAGTGTACAGAACTGCAGCCCTGGAAAGCATA
Source organism: Pachyuromys duprasi (assembly GCA_028658305.1). Taxonomy (NCBI): domain Eukaryota; kingdom Metazoa; phylum Chordata; class Mammalia; order Rodentia; family Muridae; genus Pachyuromys; species Pachyuromys duprasi. The sequence goes on along the minus strand of CM053753.1, from coordinate 80,072,258 downwards.
ATGCAGTAGAAACAAGCATCCTCCAAACACCAGTTTTTACAAAGACACACATGTTATGGTATCATATCAGAATGATCCTTTCTCTATAGGAGATCAAATGGCAATAGAAGAAAGCATATCTGATAACGGACCAATTAGACATAAATGGGCAGTACTTAATGGACAGAAAACACCTGTTGGTGCAACACCATATTCTCCAAAGAATTTGTGGATTACACAGCAAAGAGCCAGGAAATTTGTCACATTGTGACTTTCTTCTAATTGATATTTCTGCTACAGAGACAGCATAAACTTTCTTTCAAGCTTGAGGCATGGCTTTGCAAAATCCTATGTAACATTAATTAAGTGTCCTGAGATTCAAGAAAGAGGTAATTTCACAGTAAAATTGCTTTTTGGATATGTGCTATTCCTATTGAAGAGAAGTTTGTATTTGAATACAACAGAATTTTGTTTTGGTGAAACAATGACAATATACTAAGTCATGGTCTCCGTATAGGTAAGAATTTTTGCTTCTGTTAAGAACCACAGAGGGCCTCTGAAAGACTCTAACTAGCAATGTACCAAAGCAGATATTAAGTCTCACAACCAAGCCATTGCCAGAGTGCAGGAAATCATATGAAAGAAGGGGGAGTTAGTAAGACATGGCGAGACCAAATAGACCAGGGCACAGGGGTCTTCTATGAGACTGTTTCTCCAACCAAGGACCATGTATGGATACAAACTATAACCCCTGCTCGGTCGTGGCTCATGGTAGCTCAGTACCCAACTGGGTAACCTAGTAAGGGGAACAGGGACTATTTCTACCATTCTCGCCCCCCCCACCCACCCCTGAAGGAGGAGCAGCCTAACTAGATCCCAGAAAAGGACATTGCAGCCAGCCCTGAGAAGACATGATAAGCTAGGGTCAGATGGAAGGGGGGAGTCCTCTCCTATCAGTGGACTTGGAGGGGGGCAGGGTGAAGATGAGGGAGGGCTGGGGAGAGTGGGAGGGAATGAAGAAGGGGGCTACGGCTGGGATACAAAGTATATAACCTGTGATTAATATAAAAATAAATAAATTACTTAAAAAACAGATTAAGTGAAGATATTAATTATTTTGTTTACCTTAAGCATTATTATTTTATTTTTATGATAAGTACATCCAAAATTTCTAGAAAAAAATGTCTGTTCAAATATATCTGATATTGTCAAAAAGATAGACCATGTATTGTGTGACAGTCATGTTATCTGAAAATAATTAAATTATACAGAATAAAAAAAAGAATTGATGAAAGGCAATGTTTATACAATGACCACCTACAGCAGTTGTTTGTTTTATCAGCCATCTAATTCTATTGCAGTGGGGATTTTATTTTTTTTTTGCAATTTGTTATTGCAGTGGCCAAGATATATTAAAATTAACTCATTTGAGTTTGGAGAATGGAAGTAACATAGCCTAATTGTTTAAAATCCTTTTCCTACAAACTGACTTTAGTATTGATTTCTTGTTATAACACGTATCTATTATATCTATTCACAGTTGTGTAAAGACATAAATACATATGACTGATAATAACTGATCGGCTGATAGACAGATAGATGACAGAATATAGATAAAAGATGATAGATGGATAGATAGACAATAAATAAAAGATGATAGATAGACGATAGAACTCTAATCAGTGCATTTAGCACTAAGAACTTTTTTGTCATAATTGCATAATGTAATTAAAAATAAATTCATAAACTAAATGAATCCAAACCCTAAAATCTCTGTTCCCATATTATACATCCATTCCTAGAATCATGATGATTGAAACAATGAAATAATTTTTGATATATAAATATATCAAAATTTGGTAGTATTTATTTCTCTAAATTCAGTAACCATGATTTTTAATGCAGTCCCAAGAAAGGTATTTGATGCAATCCCCATAAAAAGGTTATTTTGTTTAGTATGACTTCAAGTTTCATCACAATGCACGTTATTAAGCAAATAGAAAGTCAAATATAAGGACATAGACAATGCTATTCAGTGTCCCACTTTGGAATAGTCAATATCGGGATGGGGGCCCAGAGTTAGGAATGTAGAATGAGGTTTTTTTTTTTCAGGTAACAAAGGTTAACATATATAGTATACTTCAGTGACCACTAGATACTAACAGAAAGCACCTGTGTCTACCTTAGCCCTCTCCCCAGCTCCTTCCACCTGACACACACATGGTTCCTTTGTACTTGTCTGTATTCTGTGGTTACTTCAGACAACAGATTAAAATCTAAAGATTTGAAGCTAGGATCCACATAAGAGAAAACAAAAAGTCACCATTTCTTAGCTATACTTTTCTCACATGTAAATAATAAAACAATATGTTCATATATGTTATACACAAAATTAAGTTAAGCCCAAATTACTCTTTGTGAGGTTCTTCGCAAAGCATGTAAAAATAGAGTGAAGCTAATAAATAGAGTATTATTAATACTACGATTAACCTCCTGATCCTTCTCCTGCCATCCATCCTTTTTCTGCCTTCACCTTCTGCTGCTGATTCACAGCATTAACATTTACAAGCAAATAATGTTCCAAAGACTTGATGATCATACACAATATGCTTCTGCAGTATTTTTAATTGTGCATTTTATTTATTTCTGTGTATATATAAACACCCGGTGTTCCATGGAGGGCCTATGGAAGCAAAGACAACTCGCAGGCACCGATTCTCCTTCCTCCATGAGGGTTCCTGGTGACTGCAAGGACCTTTACCCACTGAGCCAGCTCCCTGGGTCTTTCTCCAGCAATGTTTTAAAGCATATCAAGTATTATATGAATGCTCATTGTTTTGGAAAATATTTATACTGTGTATTACATCAAAAACGTATTTTGATTTGGTTTCTAAACTGGTTCATTTCATGGCTCATTGGTTAAGACATAAATAGAAATCAGTATCAAGCATGTTATTTTTTTTGAGATATTTCACTTGCATTAACATGTTAATTTCAATTCTGTATATGCCCCCTCCCATTTTTTTTCCAGATTGACTCAAAGCTGTACACATGCTGACAATTGAGGTCAGTTTGATCCTTTAGCCCTTTCTGTGCTAAGGTTTTTAGACCCATGATTTTCCACATTGAGAATCCTGATGCTGTCTGGCATTTATGGCGCTTAAACATTTTTATGCAAAGTAACTTGCTGATAACTGCCGTACCAGGAAGCGATGCCATGGTGGCTAATCTTGATAGAGAACTTGACTAAATTTACTAGACAGTGGCTTGAACTATCTAAGCTGAGGAGCCTATACATTACTAGATTTAGCATCATCTCTACGACATACTTCTGCATTCTTAAATGAGACTGTTCTCAGGTTAAATTGAAGAATGACTCACTATGCATGAGGACAGTACCATTCCCTCTGAGGTCTTCAGTGAAATAAAAAGTAGAAAGCACACAGAGCACTAGCATTTATCTTTCCCTGCTACATGATGGCAGATGCACTGTTACTGTATCTTCACAGTCATGATGCTCAAAATACACCTGCTCTTGATGCCATGTCTTTCCCTCAAAGTGATTAATGTGATCAAACTAAAATAAATAAGTACTTGTTTTCTCAGGTATTTTGCCAAACCAGTGACAAAGCTTACACACATACCAACCAGCAGCAATACGTTCCCCAATTAATACCTAAACAATAGCTTCAAACAGGGTGCGTGTCATATTGTGTCTGCTAACAGACACATCATAAGAGAAGAGATTCTATTATCACCATCCAAAGAGCAGTTGCACCCGGCCAGGACTTTGTAGATAGGACAAGTGTGCCCAAGCAAAGGACACAGGTGTTAAAGTGCTTGTTCAGACTTTGCACTCTACTAAGTGAAATTGAGGCAGGAATACAAAACAGCTATCTGTTCAGGTTTGCAGTTTTTTCTAATTCATCTCACCAGTCACGGTGTTTTTCCAATCAAATCCAGTAAGCCAAAGAATAACCTAAATATGGAATACAAACAATACAACTCTAATGAGTGCATGGGTATTGCGGTGTTTAATTTTATGACTGTAAGCAAGTAGAGTAATTATCTGAAGTATAGCTCCCTCAAACATAAGTTGAAGTGGATGCGAAAAAGAGTCTCAAATGCTGTTTCATTTCAGAAATCTCAAAATCATGAGTTCGGAGATAAAAGGAGACAGAATACAAGGAGAAAATGCTTACAGGTGTTGACAAAAGGAGATCTAGGGTGAAAATCTATGGTCGGACAACAAACTTCATTATTTTGGAAATACACCCTGAGTTTTACGTAAGTTATCTATAGCATGATAATAAGTCTTAGTTTTTAAGAAAAAGAAATTGTAAATCAATGAGATCTAGTATAAATACTTTCCTGAAATCATTAAAGAAAATGTCTCTCCCACCATCCAAAGAATGAATAGAATATATAAACAGAAGGAAAAGTCAAGCCATCTCCAACTCTTATCTCCCTTCTCAATCCTATAAACTATAAACCTATAGTGAAATTACTTTTAAATGAAAGAAAAGAAAATATATGAAAAGACGGAAGTAAAAAGAGGGAAAGAGGCAGGAGTGAAAAGATGCCCTTTAATACTAGGAAAGAATCATTTTTGTTAACACAAAATGACTATATTCAATCATGGCCATAGAAGAATATATAGAACATATGGAAAGCTACATACTATAAAATTAAATTGTCAACAGCTGTATATGAAAAGTACAACCACAAAAGGAACATGAATAAGCAGTACAAAAATATTCACTAGGTATCTGTGCCGGAACATGAGCACATTAAAAGAGAAGATCAATCACTAAGATGTCAAATTCACAAAAGCCGTTAGAAGATGAAAAGCATTGTGTTATTTCCAAGAATGCTGATGAAAGTGTGGCCGTGGAGACTCAAACCAAATCCTATCTAAACCGTCATTCCAGAACTGTACTTGTATACTATGACTTTGGTATAGTTTCTTTTTTTAATATCCTGTCAAAATTAATTCCATCATTTATCAAAGGTGGGCAGTATTACCTACCTCTCTATTGAATAGATTGTTGGCCAGTAAGCCACAGGAACAAAACCAATTTGCATATTTAACCCTAAATCTCATCTTTGTCTAAGTGTAGTCCCTCCTGAAATGAGAATGAATTTACACTGCTTGCACATAGTACTCATTCAATAGGTACTAGGTTTATTTTATTAAATCTTCAACACAAAATGAGTCAATAGAAACAGTGACCTAAAGACATGACCAGACTCATCAGAGAGTTCATCTTATGAAAATGAAAAGCCATTGAAAGGGGAGAGCCTGACTTGATAATGCCCTTGAAGTTTTTCTAATCAAAAACAACTGTGTAGAAAAATGTATTTTCAGACTCAAGCAACAGAATGTACAGGGTGTACAGAGGTCACCACAGCTCTGCTATAAGGAGACAGACTACATCTGGAGCTGACAACAAATTTATCAGCATCATGCATAAGGTGCTAGTTTTGCAGACAAGAAAGGAGCAAAAGTGAGGGGCTCATGGGGACTTGGGCTGAGCTCCAGAATGCTGTTTAGGCAGCAGGGTCCGAATCTCTACAAGAAGGCACTGAAAGGTCTTTCTGTGAAACTTTGAAGGTGAAGCCTAAATTGCTTTGGAGAACACAGGCTGTTGGAAATGTTGAGACTATGGTATGTTTTCTGTGAAAAGCTTTGGGCACGAAGGGGAGCCAGTCAACTAAAAGGCTATGCGTCAGAGCTAGAAGGGTGGGATTCCCGCTCGCTTTGGTGCCCAGATAATTCCATCATGAACCTCAGATATTAGTCATGGAACTGTGTGGTTTGGTGTTTACTTGCTGAGTTTGGTCTTGCTGCATTCTCATCTTTTCTTTCTATTGCCTACTTTTCTCTCTTTTGGAGTAGGGATGTTTATACTGTGTCATTGCATAGCGTGAGTGTAAAATTAAATTTTTAGAGGCTCATGGATTTTTTTTAAAATGCCATACATCTCAAAGAAAAAGTTTGTATTTTTACTTTTCAAATTTGGGAACTATTAAAGACTACAGGGACTAAGAGACAGACTAATTGCATTGTGTGTAATGAGGTTAAAATGCTGTCTTTATGAGTAAGGAATAGAATGTTATAATTTTAATATTATGTGTTTGGAGGTCAGATTGATGAGCGGAGAACAACAACTACAAAGTACAATTAATTTCCTACAGATTCTGTCACTTCATGATACAAATGAGAAATATGGAAGCATTTTTCTTTTTTTACTTTTATTTTTATATTAATTACAGTTTATTCACTTTGTGTCCTAGATGTTCCCCTCTTCCTCTTTCCCTCCCAATTCCACCTCCCCCCTCCGTCATCTCCTCCCATGTCCCTCTCCAAGTCCACTGATAGGGGAAGTCTTTCTCCCCTTCCATCTGACCCTAGCCTATAAGCTCTCATCAGAACTCCTGAATTGTCTTCCTCTGTGACCTGGTAAGGCTGCTCTCCTCTCAGGGGTAGGGGCTCAAAGAGCTAGCCAATGAGTTCATGTCAGAGACAGTCCTTGTTCCCCTTACTAGGGTACCCACTTGGACACTGAGCTGCCATGGACTACACCTGTGCAGGGGTTCTAGGTTATCTCCATGCATGGACCTTGGTTAGATTATCAGTCTCAGAAAAGACCCCTGGGGCCCAGATTTCTTGATTCTGTTGCTCTCCTTGTGAAGTGCATGTCCCCTCTAAGTATTATTAACTCCTCCTTCTTTCATAAGATTCCCTGCACTCTGCCCTAAGTTTGGCCATGTATCTCATAATCTGCTTTGATACCCTACAAGGTAGAATCTTTCAGAGGCCCTCTGTGTTAGGCTCCTGTCCTGTTCCCTGTTTTCTCCCTCTTCTGATGGCCATTCCATTTGCCTTTCTGAGTGAGGATTGATCATCTTACCCAAGGTCCTCCTTCTTGCTTAGCTTCTTAGGTGTACAGATTTTAGTATGTTTATCCTATATTGTATGTCTAATATCCACTTATAAGTGAGTATATACCATGTGTGTATTTCTCCTTCTGGGATCCCTCACTCAGAATGATCTTTTCTATATCCCATTTGCCTGAATTTCATGATTTCCTTGTTTTTAATTGCTGAGTATTATTCAATTGTGTAAACGTACCCCAATTTCTGTATCCATTCCTCCATTGAGGGACATCTGGGTCGTTGGAATCATTTTCTGTGTGTGTATGTTACCTATAACATATCAGTATATCCTTTTTTAAGTAAATGTATAGTGATTATTACTTTAAGGTTAATTTCTATGAAATGAGTATTGATATAAATTTATAAAAGATTGTCCCTTTAGTAAATCATTTATTTTTCCCTACAAGAAGATAATAAACACAGCATTAAAAAATACTAAATTATTATTGCTAAATTTCTTTCAGTAACAAATTAATCTACTTAATGATTTCATTGAGGGGCTGGAGAGATGGCTCAGTGGTTAAGAGCACTTCCAGAGGCCCTAGGTTCAAACCCAGTAACAACATGGAAGCTTACAACTATCTGTAACTCCAGTTCCAGGGGATTTGACACCCTCACACCAAGGCATATAAAAATAAAATTAAGTAAATTATTTAAAAATTATTTTGAATATCATAAAAATATATTTTTATAAATTATGTTTCAATAAAGCTGGAAAATATACAAATACAACATGTTTTCCATCTCATTTATTTTAGTTTAAAAAAAACAGTGTCAATTCCTTACAAAAAATAAGAAAATATATTAGAAAAAACTTTTTCTGATGACTTACTAGTCACAGTGAATCATTGTCTCTCCCTTCATCTGAGATGTGTATTAAATGCATAGCTTTTAAAAGTTAATATAAAAGGGACTCCTGTTTCTTCATCATATTGTAAACATTGTATCTTTCATATTTTCATCACCATAATGAATGCCTGAGAGAAACAGTTTATCAGGAAACAGACTTATTTTGCCTCATGATTGTAAAGGCCTTGTCAGTCATGTCAGATACACTGTGAGAGAACAAAATAGCACAGACCATGACAGTGAGGAGTCAGAAAGAGGGAGGGGGTAGAGGGAGGGGAGACGTGTGTTGTGGGTTTTCAAATTTCTTTTTTTTAATGTAATTTATTTATTTTTATATCAATCACAGGTTAGGTACTTTGCATCCCAGCCGTAGCCCCCTCCTTCATTCCCTCCCACTCTCCCCATCCCTCTCTCATCTCCTCCCCACCCCCTCCAAGTCCACCGGTGGGGGAGGACCTCCTCCCCTTCCATCTGACCCCAGATCATCTTGTCTCCTCAGGGCTGGCTGCAATGTCCTCCCCTGGGATCTAGCCAGGCTGTTACTCCCTGGCGTGTATGGGGGAGGGTCAAAGAGCCAGCCATCGAGTTCAGGACTGGAACAGTCCCTGTTCCCCTTACTAGGGTCTTCAGTTGGACATCATATGGTATATACTCACTTATATAGACCTATAGGATAGGAAGGTCATGCTGAAATCTACACACCTAGGGAAGATATACAAGAAGGAGGACCCAGGTTGGTATGATCAATGCTTGTTTAGATGAACAAATAGGATGGACATTGAATGGAGGAGAAAACAAGCAACAGGACAGGAGCATACCAAAAAGGACTTAGGAAAGAATCAATATAGTAATGTATCAGAGCAGATATTAAGACTCACAACCAAGTCTTCGGCAGAGGGCAGGAAATAATAATAAAAATAGGGGAAGTTAGTAAGACTTGGGGAGAACAAGAGCTCCACAAAGACCAAACTGAGCAGGGCTCAGGGGTCTTATACGAGACAGTTTCTCCAACCAAGGACCATGTATGGATATGGCCTAGAACCCCGGCTCAGATGTGGCCCAGGGTTTTCAAATTACTATCCTTTATTCTATCAGTATCCAGCCTATATGATGGTACCTTCTACATTCCATGACGGTATCCCCTCAGTTAATCCTTTCTAGAAATTTTTTCACAGGCATATTCAGAAGTATGCATCTTTAGCATCCTAAGTGCTTCTCAAAACAGTCATGTAGACAATCACAATTAACCACAACAAATCCTTTTCTCAATTTGAAAACCAAACACATTATCTTAAATTGCACTTGCCCCTGGCCTACAAAGAACTCATATCCATTCTTTAATGCCAAATCCATCACGTCCATCTTCAAGAGTATTGATGCTAACTGTTCTAAAATTGTTCCAAAAAAATTCCTATGAGAATGACAACAAAGACTTGGCTGTGAGCTCCTGCAAAATCAAAGTGAGAGTACATTTCTCCCAAAATATAGTATTGTAGAATACATATTCCCATTTCCAAAAGGAAATAAAGTGAATTTTCATTGAAGGACAAGACCAAAGGAAGATCAAAATCCAGCAAGAACATACTTGAAGTCCTATAGTTCCATATTCACAATCTAGGGCTTGTCTCATGGTGGCATGACATGATCCCTAGAGTATTTTGTTGCTGTTCTTGCTAGCACACATGGTTATTTTTCATTATTTTTAACAGCCTCCCTGTATCTTTCTATATAACCATGTGGAGTCTGCATTTGGGGTCCATGTAGCCACATATCATGCTCTGCCCTGCTGGGCTACTTCATGTGCTTGCCACATATGTTGGCCTTGCAGGCCGCTCTTTGAAATAGGGGTGAAAGTTTCTGTGACTATGTACATCTTATAATATGCATGCCTGGACACCTAGCATCACAGATGACAGCAAGTTCTGCCAGCATCTCAAGTGGTAATGCAAATGCTTAGGCCATTGTCTGCAGAACCTTTGAGTGGGAGAGTCATGGAACTTATCTACTGTAGCTTAGCCAATACTTGAGATTCCCTCCAAAATATATTTCTTTGTCAAGAGTCATGACACACACCTTTACTCTCAGCACTCTGGTGGTGGGAAGATCTCTGTTAGGTTAAAGCCAGCGTGGTGTATGTCACAAGTTTATATGGGAAACCTTGTCTCACACAAAACCAAAGAAGCAGAAACAAAACAACAATTAAAAAACAAAAAACAAAAACAACTCTTCCTTCCCTATCATCCTGATACAAATTCTTTGGTTCTTTTTAACAGGACACATGTCTTTACAAATTAAACATTTCTTGAACCCAACTTTATATGCCAATCTTTTCTCAGGAAACAGAAGGTTTTTCCAGTATGTCTACTCTAAATTTTGTCCTGTGTTCTCACTATTTTGCTATGACAAAACACCTGAGAGAAGAAATTTCAGATATCCAATTTTTACTTTGGATTACAGCTTCAGAGGTTTTAATCCATTATGATTTGGAGGACAAAATAGAGCAAAGCAGCTTACATCATGACATCCAGGTAAGAGAAGGAGCACCATGAGGAGCAAGAGGAGCATGAAGAAGACGAGGAGGAGGACTACCAGGAGAAGGAGTGAGGCTGTGTATACCTCCAGGTGTATGATGTAGGACTGATTCAGATGGTCCACAGGAGCAGACTATTTGCCTCATGCAGGCTCTGAAAGGAGCTCTTTGCCAGCTGCCAATAGTTTAAATCTGAGGATTCTGGATTAATAAGAGAAAAAATGCCAGATCCCAGAGAATGTAGAGTCCAAGAAAGGACAAAGCTGCTCCTGCTTCATCCTTGCTGCTCCCTGTTGCTGTTGTGAGAAAAGAAGTTGGAGGACCTGAAATGAGGAATGGACTGGCTCCAAGGAACCTGATAACCCTAACCAGCAGAAAGCAGTTAAGAGAACTGTGCCCCTTCTCCCACTAACTGTTTCTCTCTCCTACCCGGTATTGGAGTGTTGGAAAGGATTGGGGTGGAGTAGGAAGAAAGAGCTAAAGGAATGAGTTTTTTAAAAAGTAGGCCAACAGAGAGAGAATATTAAAATGCCTGTATTCTAAGTGTTCTCCTTTTAACTCTTTATTCACCCAGCCTCCAAGCCCGTAGAATGGAATCAGTTATATTCCCTGCCTTACAGCTTTGATTAATTTTCTCTCTAAATGCCTTCACAGACCCACCCAGAGCTGCACTTCACTAATCTCCCTCGTGCTTCTCAATCTGTTCAGGTGACGATCAAAATTAACCAGCACAGTAAGTTTATCATTTTGTTGTCATTTTTTTTCCCTATGTCAAATAGAAACACTATTTCCCTCATGACACTGTTGAGAAATACATGGAAATAATAATCTATGTCAAGTTCTTTTCTTTTTATTTCCCAAAATGTTCACCTTACTCCTTCTTGCAGTGTCCTCCTTTCACATTTTTCTGTCTAGTACAACCCTTGCATAGGCATTAGCTCATGAGGCTGCCCAAAAAAAAATTCTTTCTAATATGAAAAAAAAAACATCTTCACAATAAAAACGACTCATTTTAACTTAATCCTGCATGATGCAGGCTCACTTCACTTTTCAGCTTCATCTTCTGACATTGTTCTAGATCAGCAGTTCTCAACCTGTGGGACAAGGCCCCTTTGGCAAACATCTGTCTCCAACAATTTATATTACAATTCATAATAGTAGCAAAGTTTACAGTTATGAAGCAGCAACAAAAGAACTGTATAGTTAGAGATCACCACAGCATTAGGAATTGTATTAAAGAGTTATTGCATTAGGAATATTAAGCACCAGTGGTATAAATTAAGGCTGCCTTTTGGAAAGCCAAAAGGTTTGATCTTCCTTGATTGCTGTTTTTTTTTTTTAAAAGGTTGTTTATATCTATCATTGGAATCATGATGCAGGGGTTACTGAAGGCATATACAACCTATACTTCTGTTTTCTCACCTGTGGAATTCAAATGAAAGCACCTATGAGATGGTTATGAGAGCTAAGTGGTCTTGTGGGACACTAACCAGTGTAGACACATGGTACAAGAGTCTATGAAATAAGGCCTCCTCATTTGTCTGTTGTGCTGCTGCATTAGCATAGCCTAACCTTGTAATGCTAAACGTATGCTGAGTTTACACTGAGATGCTTGTCTGTCCTCTTCCACACTTGCTTTCTTAGCTTTCACACTGTTGTAACTGTAGTCATTTGTGGCTTTCAAAACACAGGAAATCATCTAAAAGTATAGTTTGTCTTTCCATATTTTATTGTCAACCGCTAGCACAAAGAGCAATGTTCTATTAATTAGTGGTGGTGTGGTCTCTTTTACATATAAACAATATTGATAATTTATAGTTCTCATTCAAGTCATCCCTTGTGTTTTGGTGTACAATGTGTTTTAAAGACATGCATGAAAATATTTTAAGACTCAAGCTTTACCTCAATATAATTTATGGCATAAACTATTTTTAAAGGGACAGAATCATAACCTTTTTTTCTGGAGTTTTACAACTTTAACTGTATATTTTTATAAAGAAACAAAGAAGGAAAGGTTATATTACTAACTCAGTAAATATTAATACCTGATAAGCCACAACTTCTAAGATCATACATTGTAGTGATTGCAACTGGGCACAATGAGACTATAATAAGAAACATTCTCATAAACTATTCTCTGTGGGATGCTTGGTAGACTCTTGTTCCACTACACACACTTTTATGATTATTTAGGAATACCTAGAGACAAGTAACTATGTGTAATTAACATAATTAGGAAGTTAAGATAGTAGATTTAACATATGTATGGTATAAGCATAATTATTTTTGCTTAGTAAGTACATATTCTGGACCAGTCTTCATTTTAATTGAGATTATAGAGGCAAGCCACTCAGAATTTAAGTGAAGGAAGGTAAAATAGGTCAGAGAGATGGATGTTACACTCAAAGTCATGAAAGTAAAAATAGTAAGCACAAAGCTTTAATAAAGTCAGAAGCTTGCAGAAAGCAGAAAGCTGTTTGGAAAACTCTTTCTGAGCATGAAAATACATCTGAAAAATGAAAAACACTGGTGCACAGAAATCCTGGGTGTCAACATCTACTCAAGTCTGATAACGAGTTAGTGTAATGCCCTTGTTAACTATCATACTTTGAAATGTGCATATTCTAATGCTATCACTAATATAATCATTGCGTTTATAACATTTATAAAATAGTGGCTAATAAGTTAAACTGTTATGGCCCATGGTAATGATGTGTTATTATTATGATGATGATTATTATTTTACTTGAGTAATGGACACAGGACCAAAAGTCAAATGTATTCTAGATCCTACTCTTTTCATAGTTGAAAAAAGTAACAACAACAACAAAAAAAAAAAACACCTGGGTCTGTGAAATGGAATGCACCAAAGAACATGCTATTATTTTTATACTAAAAAGCTTCAAAGGAAGTAAATAATTTCCAAAGCCTTTTTAGTCACCCAGTTGCTCTTACACAAGAGGAATGTGATGAGTTAAGTGTAAATGCATAAGCAACATGTGGATTGAATTTTCTTTAAAAATACACAAGGGTTTAAAAATTAAGGAGAAAGAGTGTTTGGCATAATGCATTTTTGGTGAAGCCAAACCAAAAACATTCTAGACACAGTTTCAGATTGTAGTATGACCTTCAACATTTCTGGTTTCTGGGTAATAAATCTTTCTAAAAGTTAACGCTATCTTTAAAAGAGCTAAAGTAGTAAACTCTATCCGAAATGAAGAACATTTTGAGGGTCTGTACCGAGTTTCTCTCTCTTTTATAAAGTAATCTCTCATCCTAAACTTTCTAACAAATGCCCACCACATGTGTCATGCTCTATGTCTATTTCATTATTTCTTCATGATGTTTCTATTTCATGTAATAGAAGAGACAACATCTGAATGTGTGTAAGAAGAATGTCAATCCTCCCCTAGTGGTAGGATTAATTTAACCACAGCTTGTACTCTCACATTGATTCAAATGAGCTCTGAACTTGAATTATTCTTTTTTAAATGCTTTTTGGCCTTGTTTAACTCTGACCTCTCCTTGTACATTAGTCAGAATGATGCTGTCTTAAAACGACATTTTTGTTTCTATACTCAGGCAAGGATTATTACAATACTTGAAATTTGGGGTTTTTGTTTTTTGTTTCTTTTTATTCTTTCCTTTTTTTTTTTTTTTGACTGACTTGTTGATAACTTAACATGGATTATGTGCTATTAAGGCAGCACACTTCAAGTGGAATCACAACAAATTAAAAACCAGTGCAGGGTATCATATGAAAGAAGGGGAAGTTAATATGATCTACAGAGGACAGCAGCTCCACAAGAACCAAATATATTTGGGCACAAGGGTATTTTATGAGACTGTTTCTCCATCCAAGGACCATGTATGCATATAACCTAGAACCTTTGCTCAGATGTAGCCCACGGTAGCTCAGTATCCAAGTGGGTACTCTAGTAAGGGGAACAGGGACTATTTCTGACATGAACTTAATGGCGGGCTCTTTGACCTCTCACCCCCCACCCCGGAGGGAGGAACAGCCCTGCTAGGCCACAAAGGAGGACTTTGCAGCCAGTCCTGAAGACACCTGATAAACCAGGTGGTCCTCCCCCATCAGTGGACTTGGAAAGGGGCACGGAGGAGATGAGGGAGGGAGGGTGGGATGGGGAGGGGATGAGGGAGTGGGATACACCAGTTACAAAGTTAATAATCTGTAACTAATATAAATAAATAAATAAATAAATAAATAAATAAATAAGAAGAAATAAATAAAAACTAGTGCTTTTGCGTTTGTTTTTTGCATCTGACTCACATGGTACCTTTACTCAAACATGTCATTTTAACAACATGAAGCCATTGCCTTTTTTTATTGATTACAATTTATTCACTTTGCATCCCAGCTGTAGTCCTCTCCCTAATCCACCCTTTCCCACTCTTCATGTTCCCTCCTTCTTCTTTACCCATGCCCCTCCCCCAGTCCACTCACCCTTCCATCTGACCCTAGCCTATCAGGTCTTATCAGGAGTGGCTGCATTGTCTTCCTCTGTGGCCTGGTAAGGCTGCTTCCCCATAAGGGGGAGTGCTAGGCACTGAGTTCATATCAGAGACAGCCTCAGTTCCCCTTACTAGGGAACACACTTGCACACTGAGCTGCCATGGGCTACATCTGTGCAGGGGTTCTAGGTTATCTCCATGCATGGTTCTTGGTTGGAGAGTCATCTCAGATGTTTTGGTTCTATTGTTCTCCTTGTGGAGCTCCTCTCCCCACCAGGTCTTTCATTTCACCCTTCTTTCATGAGATTCCCTGCACTCTGTCCAGAAGACAAAGTGCAATATTGACCAACTTGCTGTCCCTTAAGTTCTTAAGTGATGCAGCCAGCTTGCATCACTTGTCAAATTTGTATCAAACATTGAAAGCTGAGAATTATTACATTCCAGCCATTAAGCTGCAGGTAGATTAATGAGAAGCCATTAGGATCTCTCTTCCTTCAAATACACTCTCATATCTGGGTTGATAGATATTTAGTATTTCTAACAAAAAAAATTCACTGAGCTGGAGGGAGCTTAATAATAGTATATTACCTCATGTTCAGAAGGCTCTTGGTTCTGTGCCCCTGAAACATTACTGCTTTATTTATATATTTTATCTTCAAGAGTCACCTACAGATCAAAAGCTTAAGTGCTAGCTGGAATTTCCAAAAGCATCATTTACTAAATAAATATGTGCTGAAGAAAAAAAATGAATTCCATATATTCAAGGCACTTAAAACATAGCCACATCTATCCCTACACTACAGGCACTACTTCTTGAAGCATCCAAACTCTCATGAAAGGGACGGTGGCTCTTTAAATTTATCCATACTCTTATCCTTGAAAAGTGTCAAGATGCTTCATATAATTTTTATGGATGTGCTTAAGGTTGCAGTTAGTAAAACAGAATATCTATGATCTATATGAAGTCTTAAGGGTTGAGAAAACACACACAAACACACACTCACAAAACACACATGGGTGTTACGTGAACCAACATATATGGCAAAGGTAAAAAATCAGAGTAATTCCAAGAAAATTTGACGTGCCTCGCTGGCTCTGTGAGAGGATGACCTACATACAAAGATTTCAAAAGATTCCCAGAGTTAAGGACAACTCTGAGCAGACAAACACCAAAATAATAGGCACATGAATGCCACAACATAAACTAGAATTCAAAGTGAATTTTGAGGTATAGACTTCCCAGGCACTCTAATATCTTTATTTTAGCTACTACCAAAGACTGAGGTGTAGAGCAGAGAAATCACCAAGCTAATTGTGAGTTTGCTGCATTATGTTACAGCAAGCAGTAATAGGAAATGAATAGCCCCATCTGTTTCTCTTGTATATTGCCTCTTCACTTCATATTAGCAAGCTACTTGCCAATGACAATAGCAAATCATCCTGTTCACGCGCAGGTCTTGAAAATCTTTCCAAAAATCACTCTCAGAAAAATATCCTTAACTAATTTAAGGTTTGAGAAAGAAATACTTATGAAAATATATTTGATTTGGCTGGGAAGAATAGCATGTCCTTTGGATCACTTGATAATATACATTAGATGATTTTGTAACTTAACATTTTAAGGAAACCATTTTAACCCATGCAGAACCAAAATCTGCATGCACAGCACCTGGAAGTCTTGTTGGACTACAGACTCTGATTTAGTAGATGGGGAATGAAGCTAACCACCCCCCAACCCTGCTGAGGTTTGCTTATTTAATATTTTGACCATGATCAGATTCCTTTAGCTTCTACTCTTAAATTGTCTCATTTATAAAATGGATGGTTATGTATCAAAATCTGGATATAAGGGAAAGTATTTTGCCTTTTCCTACATCCTCTTGGCTCAAATTCGATCATGTTCTTGACAGAGAACATCACATTCTACATTCTACATGAAATGCCAACCACACATTTCTTCTTAGTTGCTGAAACTCTAAGGAAACCATCAAAACAACAGAGTTATGGAGTTGAACCCAGGGAAGAGCCGGTAACAGGGTCACAGATGTTTTGTTCTTCATTTAGAAGTACATTAAACACAGACCTTCAGAGAGAGCCAGGCTCACCCAGTACAGAATTCCAATGGTTCTTTTATTTTTTTTCTTCTGTCTCATGTCACTTTCCTCTCTTCATTTTTGTTGCCTGAGATCACCTTCTGAGTAAACCAGCTTTTCATAAACCCTTCTTTCAAACCCTGCTTTCAGCCTTACTAAGCATGTTTTGCAGCAGTATAGAGGGATAAAACTTTTGGTTTATAGGGTAGCCCTGAAAGTTAAACTATATAGAGAAAACAGTAATTTTGGAGGCTGTTAAATTAGCTGTAGTCTTTGTTGGTAGCTCTGTTTGAGGATCTTAGTATAGTAATGATAATTGTCTCTTCCAATATGCGTACTGTACTACTGCTTTTGTTCTGTAGCCTTGCTGGAGAAAGTGTGTCACTGGGGGCAGGTCTCCAGTTCTCAAAAGTCTTTGGCTATTTTGACTTCATTCTGTCTTTTTCCTGTTTGTGATTCCAAAAGTGAGCGCTTAGCTGTCTTTCCCACTGTCACGCCTGGTGCTTGCTGACATACGTCCCAGCAGTTAATGGTGATAAAATATTAACCTTTTATGATCTACTTAAGTCCCAAATTAACCATTTCTTCTATTAGTGGCTTTGGTTATGGAGTTTTATTATAATAATAGTATAATAGTATAATGATATCCATACTTAGAACAATTATTATCATTTAACATGGGATGAAATTTTTCCGAGGGGTGGAAAATAATTCATTCATACAAAATGCAGCTGCTCTGAGAGAATGTCTCCAGACAAGATTGAAATGTGTGAAGAGCCTCTATATCCTCTACAACATTCTCATATCAGGGCTGTTTCTTTGTTCTGGGCACACTAAAACAATGTGGGTATTGCATGAAGCTTGCACACTCTGTAAATGACAGCTTGGGAATGTGATATGGTTACTGCTAAGATACCTCATTAAAAGCTAATATTAGGAACTCAAAAAAAAAAAGAAAAGAAAAGCCAAATCTCAAAAATATATTATGGATTAAGTATACATAGAATGTAATACAGGCGTCTATTACTAGGACACTCCAAACTGTAAAAAGTAAATAATCCATCTTATTTAAGATTTGGCCTGGATACAGAAATTGTGGTACATCTACACAATGGAATATTACTCAGCAATGGAAAATAAGAAAATCATGAAATTTGCAGGCAAATGGTGGGAACTGGAAAAGATCATCCTAAGTGAGATATCCCAGAAGCAGAAAGACACACAGGGTATATACTAACTCATAAGATATATTAGATATATAATATAAGATAAACATACTAAAAATCTGTACATCTAAAGAAATTAATCAAGAAGGAGGACTCTGGCTAAGTTGCTCAATCCCAATTCAGAAAAGCAAAGAGGATGGACATCAGAAGAGGGAGAAAACAGGGAACAGGACAGGAGCCTACCACAGACGGCTTCTGAAAGGCTCAACCCCGTAGGGTATCAAAGCAGATGCTGAGACTCATAGCCAAACTTTGGGCAGAGTACAGGGAATCTTATGAAAGAAGGGAGAGATAGTAAGACCTAGAGAGGATAGGAACTCCGCAAGAAGAGCAAGAGAACCAAAAAATCTGGGCACAGGGGTCTTTTCTGAAACTGATATGCCAAACAAGGAACATGTATGGAGAGGACCTAGAACCCCTGCAGAGATGTAACCCATGGCAGCTCAGTGTCCAAGTGTTTTCTGTAGTAATGGGAACAGGGGCTGTCTCTGACATGAACTGATTGTCCTGCTCTTTCATCACCTCCCCCTGAGGGGGAAGCAGCCTTACCAGGCCACAGGGGAAGACAATGGAGCCACTTCTGATGAGACCTGATAGGCTAGGATCAGAAGGAAGGAGAGGAGGACCTCCCCTATCAGAGGACTTGGGGAGGGACATGGGGAAAGAAGGAGGAAGGAGGGTGAGATTGGGAGGGAAGAAGAGAGGGAGCTCTACAGGGGGGATATAAAGTAAATAAACTGTACTTAATAAAAATTAAAATTAAAAAAAAAGTTAAAAAAAGATTTGGCCTGGCCTTAGTAGTGTCTTATTTTCTTTTGTAATGCTGGGAACTTGATATTTTAAGTGCACTGTACAAGTACTCTTCCAGTGAGTCATGCTCACGCCTAGCTGTTTCAACCAACATCCTTTGATTAAACTATGCTGACTCCGGTGGAACACTGCATTTGAGAGACTAAGGTACAAGTACAGTGAGTTCCAGCCAACACTGGGAATAATAGTGTGTTCCTATCTCAAAAAGTAAACAAGTAAATAAATACCCAAGAAATAAGTAAGAAAGAAAGTCAATCACCGAATAACCAACAATGATGAATGCTATCCAAAGTCTTAGGCAAGGTCCTCACCCTCTAACCACAGATTAGTGAAAACCAGATGTCAGATGGAGCATGGCTTTAAAAATGCTTGAAGGCCTGTTGGGTAACAAGTGGATAGGTTGTATTCATGAACACTCATCTAGCCACGAGGAGCATCCATCCCACCAGTCCCTCCTTGATGTTACAACAGCATCAGCATCATCGTGAAATATTTGCTTGTGTAGTTACCAGGAAACAAAATCATAAAAAGGATTCTGCCACAATCTCCAGAAAGCCAAAATCAACCTGTCATATACTGAATTATGGGGGAAAAAAGTTTTAGGAAATTTTTGTAACAAAAACATGTGCAAATGAGTTTATTAAAATGTTGGGTGAGTCACATGCTTACACGGGAGAATGATAGATACTCAGCTGTTCAAAAAAAGAGAAGACACTCTTTTTTCCCCTCTTGGCTTCCTCTTTTTATGAACAGTAGCATAATTTGGGACAATTTTTCATAGCCCTTTCTCTTATTCTTTCATACAGCAACCAGTAAACTTTCATCTTGCCAAACTTTTTAGTAGAGTGATTACTTAGATAGCGTTAGTTATACCTTTTCCACAGATAAATGCCCTCCCTATTGATTTAGGTTTCAATTGTTTCCAGATACGTTTCATTGTCTGAGGTGAGATGGAGGATGCCAGTTCCATAACAGCCTTTTCCTGTAAGTGAAATGACATGACAGCGAGCGGCTCATCTTGCTCCACAGCAGAGTGTCTTTATCCCTATCCTTGATGGGTGTACTCAAAAACACAATGTGTCCTGAGGCACTTTCATTTCAGGAACACTGGAGCTGGGTAAAGCTCTGCGGGGAAATATCTCTTCACTGGTACTTCCTATTGTCTTTCCCAGAGCATCCACGCCAGTTCTATCTGGTTTAACATGTATAAGTCTAATACCTGAAATAAAACTTTTATTTGAGAAAAATGCAGAGCTACAAGTTTGTGAACTCTAAAATTCCATATGCAAGGTGATTCCTATCTAATTGATTCCATTTAAAACAGAACCACTTATCTCAGGGAAATGAACTTGAATGAAATTATAAGTAGGTGAGAGTATGAATAGGCATGCGACGGTTAATTGATATGAAACATAATCATTTTATCAGACAAGGAATGCACAGTGAATAAATATGAATAGTTAGAAGAAATAATCGACATTTTTACATGTTTCATTTGTATATATTATATCTAAAGGCTCTAAAGATACTAAAATCACAGGATGTCAGATGAAAGACCTTAAAGAACATCCAATTCCATCTTTTGTCTTTCTTTCCTCCTTTTTGCCCAAGGAGAGCTAGAAAACCGTGAACTTGCACATCAGCAACTGAAGCACGGCAGCCTCATCTCTGGTCCAAGCTATAGGCTGCTTCTCTCACCTTCTTAGAAACACAATGAGGATGATCACAAGAGCACACAGTGGTCACACTATTGGATAACTAGGTGAATATATATGTATATGGATTATATTAGAAGACTTTGCCATATGCTAGAAATGCAATAGTTTATTACTTAGCAACTGTTTGTCTAGAACCTAATCTATACAATCACTGATTGACACTTGAAATGCAAATAAAACTGTCATGTTTTCTAGCCTCAAGACACTAAAAAGCCTGAGAAGAATGCAAGACTATTACTCCAGATCCCAGTGAAATCTGAATGGTCATTTGTTCCCGGAGCAATCAATGGATGAATTAATAAAACTGAAAGCTAGAGACTTGTAAAAAAAAAAAAAAGAGTGTGGTAAATAAAATTTCTCAGCAAATCCTAGAACATATCTAACATATTTTACATAGTTCTATATACGATCATGGACTTGAGGAAAATCCCAAAGTCAGTAGGAATGTAAATACTTATCACTGGTCTAAAATAATGACCAAACTGTGATTAAAGAAGGATCAAAAGGTTGTTTTTATTTTTTAAGTTTTCGTCACTATGGCAAAAACGTGGGGCATAAGAAACTTAAAATTAATTTATTTTGTCTAATGGTTTCAAAGGTTTTAGTCTGTGGTCACCGCATCCCATCATGGTGGGCATCATGGCAGAGGACATGTAGAATTAAGCTCCTCACCCTGTTGCAGTCAGAATATGGAGAACATGGTCATATTAAAGGACTTTGTTCTCCACTTTCAGGTTCATTCTGCCTAGAACAAACACTCAGAGGTGTGCTTGACTCTGTTCCTTCCCCAGGGATACTTTATCCAATCAAATGGAAGATGAAAATGAAACAACTCAGAGAAACATGAAGGAGAGTCAAATTTATAGGTACTAATCATGTTGTGGAAGAGCCTTTCATAAAAGAAATCTGAAAAAGCTTAAGAATATAGCCAGGGTTACAGGTCATTAGTACCCTTTAATTGCTACCTTGACTTCACTGATTGATGGCTTATCACAAAATACCTCTCATTTAAATGAATATGTCAGAAGAAGCTAAAATCAGTACTGCATATAATGACTTTGAGAGATTTTATTTATTTATTTATTTTGAGAGAGTCTCATGCTGAAAGTCAAGTTCCTGCCTTTGGCACAAAGTGCTTATATTATATATATACACACACGATACAAGACCAGATAAAGGCTTTAAAGGTAGATATCTTCAACTAAGCTTCAGAAACACTGACTCCATTGAAAGACTGCTCTTCTAATTAATTTATTTATTCAATTTGCATCCCAATTATAGCCCCCTTTTCTCCTCCTCACCCCCCATCCCTCCATCTTCCCCCATCCCCTCTCCTATTTCTCAGAAAAGAGAAGCCTCCCCCTAATTCACCCCAGCTCATCAAGTCATATCAGGACTGGGCAAGTCCTCTTCCCCTGTGGCCTGCAGGAGGCAAGTGATCAAAACACAGGTAACAGAGTCCATGGCAGAGACGGCCCCACTCCCCTTACTAGGTAACCCACATGCAGCCTGAGCTGCCCCTCAGCTACATCTTTGTAGGGAGCTTAGAATGAGTTCATGTATAGTCCTTGGTTGGTGTATCAATCTCTGTAAGGCCCTGTGGGCCCTGAGTAGGTGGCTCTGTTGTTCTTCTTGTGAAGCTCCTGCCCCCTCCAGGTCATTCCATCCTTCCCCCTACTGTTTCAAAAGAGCCCCTAGCTTTTTCCCCCCAGTGTTTGGCTGTGAGTCTCAGCATATGTTTAGAGCCATTGCTGTGTGAAGCCACTTAGGGGACAGTTCTGCTAAGCTCCTATCTGCAAGCATAGCAGAGTATCATTAATAGTGTCAGGGGTTGGCTCTCTCCCATGGGGTGGTTCTCAGATTTGACCAGGCATTGGTTGGACTTTTTGTCAAACTATGCTCTATCTTTATTCCTGTACATCTTGTAGGCAGGTTAAATTTTGGGTTGAAATTTTTGTGAGTGGATCAGTGTTCCCCTCCTTCCACTAGGAGTCCTGACCAGTTAGAGGATGTTCTCTTCAGACCTCATGACCGCTGCTACTAGGAGTCTTAGCTAGAGTTACCCCAATATCCTCCCAGGAGCCTATCCTGTCATAGGCTTCTAGTTTGTCACAGAGATGCCCCAGACCATGGTTTCTCTTCTCTCTGGAGACCCTCTGTCATCTCAGTAAAAATGGCACCCAAAGCTCCAATGCAATTAGTATAAGAATCACAGTATATAGGCTCTCAACTCATTTTCTTTCTTTCTTTCTTTCTTTTTTTTTTTTTTACTTTCCTAAATTCAAAATGGATTTAGCAGCTTTAAGTTTGTTTTAACTCATAGCTTAGGTATGGGGCGCAACATTTCCAAACAGGAATTTTGGAAGCTCTTTGTCAGATTAAAATGTCTAAGAATAAATGTTTGAAGGAAATAGATTTTGAGAGAGATGAAATGGAAGCTGCTAATGGTAATGCTGCTGTGGTGAGGAATATATGCTGTCCTAAGACTGAATGGAGATAAGCAGAATGATTCATGTTTCAGACAGTAGTCTAACCTTCAGACAGTGTTTGTAGTAGGTAAGTAGATAGTAACAGCATTAGTGTATCCATAGTAGAGGTGGCAAAACTGAGGTTCATAACGATCAACTGCTATGCCAGAATCATGACATTAGCAAGTAGATGTCAAGAAATAGCTTGGGTCTTCTAAAAATTAATGGTGCAACTCTAACTCCTGGCTAAGAATTCAACTGGAAGTGGTAAGAAGGGCATTAAAGAGATGATTAAGTTAAAGCAAAGCCAGGTGGGTGGATCCTAATATAATATGACAGTTTTTTTTTCTGGGTGTGTATATGTTAACATTAACAAACACGGTGTGAAAAATGGTAAAAGTATTACTCAGGCTCTTCAAAATTAGAAGGAAATGAACCTCTGAATATTGCATAACATTTAGGAAGACATTCAAGCTTTGACCTGGCAGGAAAGGGCAACAAAGGACCCCCCCCACACACACACAACGCACATACAGGCACACTCATCTACGCACACAAATATATGCCACACACAAACACACACCGCACATACAAATACACTGCACATCCACCACACACACATACATACCATACATGTGCACACCACACGCACACAAGCACGCACATATGCCATATGCACACACACACACACAAACACATACATATACCCCACTCATAACACACCACACACACACACACACACACACAGAGAGAGAGAGAGAGAGAGAGAGAGAGAGAGGGAGAGAGAGCGCGCGCTGCATTGTACCTCTGGCCAATCAATAGCATGCATGAAGGAAAAGACTCCTGAAGGGCATGGAACTTGGAATAGCACGAAAGAACGCCTTAGTCATCTGCAGAGTTAATGCTGATCCCCATCCTCACAGAGTCCATCCAGACCAAAGAGCTCCAGGGAAAGAAAATGCTCCCAGAGTTTGCTTGAAGAAAAGTGTACCTGGAGTTGATCAGAAAATGAAATATGGCAGCATCTCTGATGACAAACATTTTTATTAAATAAAAGTTCAGAACTTAAGATGAAGAAATGAAGATGGAAAAAGAAAGCAAAACAAAAACAGTAAAGGAATTGATAAATTTCTTAGTGTATTGGATAGGTTTTTAATCATATGTAGTATAACACAGTTTCTTAAACATTTTCCCTACCTGATTACTTTCTGCCCCCAATATTTGCAACATGAGAAGAAGAGATATCTAATACAGAAATAGAATCTGACATTTGCAGATAATAAATCATATCGAAATTTGTTTTAAAGCCATACTTTTATATACATGTAATTTGCCATTTACTAAGGACAAAAGCACTTATTGTCATGCTTATGAGCTGAATATCTTCGCTTAAGTTTCACATAAACCATTAAAACAAAAGCTGAATATTTGATACTAAAGGATATAAATATCTTCAATACTTTTCAGAATTGATTGAGATTTGATTTTGTAATCCATAATATTGAGACTGCCACTCCATATAAGTTCATAGTACAAAATGGCAAAAGTATGCTTAGAGACATTTCAGAAATTACTGGAAGTTCTGTTCTAATTCCAAACAAAAAATTATTTAATAGCTTTTAATAAAACTCAAGTCAGCTACTCAAATAAAAAATGTCAAATCAAACATATCAATGCAATAGAGTAAAAGAAATCTTACTTCGCTACTTAGAAGTTGAAGAGTGATGGTAAAGTATTAATGATCCATTTTCCTTAATTGTATACGTATAGTAAAATTAGTGCACATCGTACTATCATACCATCTGAGAGTCTCAACTCTGGGCTTTGGTGTTTCAGATAGTGCTGGTGTCATTTGCTGCGGGGGCGTGAGCAATGCAGAGTGCACAAGTCCTGTGTTCAGAACCCAGGCGGTAATGAATCAACACTGCAAGTGGGCAGGCACTGAAGAGCCACCTTGTTTTCCTTACATGTTTGATTTTGGATTAATTTCAGTTCATTTCGGTCCTTGCGCATCTAAAAAATTTGAGTGTTGTCAAACGTTTCACACCCCCCCACACACAGCTATGAGTCCCCGTATGTGGGTGCCACCCATAGTGTCAGAAGAGGAAGCAGCCTCTGAGTTTATACTGTATGAAATACACCCAGGGATTGCAAATAGTGCTAATACATCCCTAGCTACAAATGTTAGAACAGCTCAATGATGCTTGCCCTTGGACTCTGAGCAATATGTTGTAGGAAAAATATTGTAAATGAATTTTTCTCCTTTCCTAAATATTCGTTCACTTAACTGCTCTAAAAACACACTCTTACCGGAACTGTAGACTGTTCTCTCCTCTGAGTGAGCTATCCTCCCACTAGTTCTGATGCTGGAAGCCTGACTTGAACTGGAAGCACATTCCTAAAACAGGAACTGCTTCCTCGTGTAACACCTGCCTGTGGATTAGGATTTATAGTACAAAATTAGCGATGATAAAATAGAAATCTACATGGAAAATATCAGATTTACCATAAATAAAAAGTGAAATTCAAATCAAATGGAACTCCCTTAACCCTGCAAAACAAACCATTTTCAACCAATTGTGCTTCCTGATAAACAGTAACTGGACATTTTATAAATCATTCTTCAAATGCACAAGAGGAAAAAAAATGAAACAAGCAAAAATCATGACTTGTGAGATAGTAAGTTTGTTACATATTTTGTTAAATTTGTTACTTAATGGTATTTTTATTTTTGTTTTATTTTTTTATTAATTACAGTTTATTCATTTTGCATCCCATTGTAGCCAGGCTCTTAGACCAACAATCAATAAATGGAACCTCATGAAACTGAAAGGCTTCTGTAAAGCAAAGGACACTGTCACCAGAACAAAATGACAGCCTACAGACTGGGAAAGGATCTTCGCCAACCCTATATCTGACAAAGGGATAATATCCAGAATATATAAAGAACTCAAGAAGTTAAAAAGCAACAAATCAAGTAATCCAATTAAAAATAGACTATAGAGCTAAACAAAGAATTCTTAATAGAGGAATATCAAATGTCAGAGAAACATTTAAAGAAATGCTCAATATCCTTAGTCATCAGGGAAATGCAAATCAAAAAGACCCTAAGATTTCACTTGGCACCCATCAGAATGGCTAAGATCAAAGAATCAAATGACAATGCATGCTGGAGAGGAGGTGGAGAAGGGGGAACCCTCCTCCATTGCTGGTGGGAATGTAAATTGTACAACCAGTTTAGAAATCAGTCTGGCCCTGTCTCAGTTAGGAATAGTGCTACCTCAAGATTCAGGTATACCACTCCTAGGCATATATCCAAAAGATGCTCAAGTATACAACAAGGACATTTGTTCAACCATGTTCATAGTAGCTTTATTCATAATAGCCAGAATCTGGAAACAACCCAGATGTCCCTCAACTGAGGAATGGATACAGAAATCATGGATACAGAATAGATACAGAATGGATTCAGAATTTATACAATGTAATACTACTTATGTTATTTTTAAAGTTTTGTTTCCAAAGCCACATAATTTCTCCTGTATGTCATTGATTTCAAAGTACTAATTTTTTCAATTTTGTTTACTCAAAATGCATTAATTATTTATTTTAATTTCATTATCTTTGTTTCTCTACAATTTTGTACCTATTTATTTTCTTTAGTTTCATAATTCTAGCATGAGTTTTTCTTCTTTTCCTTTACTTAGATACATGGTTTATTTTGCTAGAGTATGACTTTATGTATTTCTTTGAAGAAGAATTTATAGCTTGATAACTAAATTTTTCCATTTTTCAAAATGCTTTTCCATATCATTTTGATTAATGGCTTGACTCAATATAAATATTCACTTCTAAAGTCATTTATTTTATCAGTTTAAAACCATGTGTCATTGTTTAGCATCCTGTCATGATTATGAGAAATAGGATGCCAACATTCAAGCTGACCCGTGGTAACATAGGTTGCTTTTCAACTTGAGCTTCTATTGGTAACTCTTCTGCCAGCAGATTTGAAGATTGTTTCATACAAACCGCCTAAAAGAGCCAAGGAATAGATTAGACTAGATCATGGTTGCCTGGGAAATGATGAAAACATTCAACATTTTGATTATGCAGGAGGAATAAGTTCAGGAAATTACTGCAAAATGGCTAGTTGGCAACAATGTATGGTATACATGAAATGAGTAAGACAGTGGATTTTACATATTCTGTCTATAAAAATAATAAATGTTTGAAGCAGCCCCTATGTTAACTAGCTCACTGTAGCCACTCCAGTTAGCAAGCGATTCCCATGCATTATGCAAAAATATCATGTTGTATTCCAAAAATGTATATATATACAATTTTTCTTGATTAAAGCTCATTATATATATAACTACGTATATATATATATACAGTATATATACATATATTTATTTTATGTTCTCTGTTATTGAATGTTGGTTTTATACATCATGAATTTATTTCATTGTAAATAAACTGGTTTTCAATACTTTTAGGTTTGCCACTAAGAAATTCTAATTTATTTTCTCCCGGATTATTTCATTTTTTTCCATAGTGATTTTCCATTGGTGCTGTAGCAAATTCAAAAGTTAAAACAATATGAATTTACTACCACTAATTTAGAGACCAGAAACTGTGAAGTTGGGATGCCAACCAGGCTGCATTTGCTCTGGTGGCTTGAAGGATTCCATTTTCTCGTCTTATCGAGACTTCCTGTCCTCCTTGGCTCTAGGCCCCTTTCCTGCATTCTTCTGGTTTCTGCTTTGTTATCTTGTCTTTGTACTCTGACTTCCACATTCATAAGAGGACTTTTGTAATCACTCTAGGGCCACTGCAACATTTAGAATGATCTAAGCCTTAGAACCATTTTTCTTTTCTTTTTCTTTTTTTATTGTTAAGATTAAAATATAACTATATCATTTATTCTTCCCTTTTCTCCTTCCATACCCCACTCACTGCCCTCTTTCGAATTCATGGCCTCTTCTAAAGGTTGCTGTTGCATATCTTTGTATGCAGACACACACACATTCACAAATGCAATCAGCTCAGCTAGTATAATGTGACTTTGTGTGGACATTTGCACAATGGATGTGCTCATCCCTCCAGAATACTATTCCTCCAACCTTCTGCATTTCTTTGCTGCCCATAATTCTTTATGGAGGTCTGAGGTTTTGGTCTTTCCCCCTTCCACTATGGGATGTCTACATTGCTCTTTTCAGCTCTCATTTGGACAGTTGGTGGAAGATGGAATATTCACAAGCCATGTGGCTTAGACATCTTTGAGAAGTATTCTGTTTCCTACATATTCCAATTTATCTATTCTACCCTTTCAGTTGCCATTTTCACAGATGCTAGGTGTCTCAGAATAATCATTTATACCCCCTGTGTCTACCTCCCTGTTTGCTTTCATTATCACACGCTGGTAATTTGGTAGACCTTTTCTTCACATCTATTTTAACACTTCATGTTGGTCATTGATTATATTACTCTCTTAATATATAATTTTATTTTATGAGAATTTTATATTAGTTGACTATAAGTTGGATAACATCATACGATTCATGGTCAAGTAACTCAGCTACATTTAAATCACTGAGGATTATATGAAACATTTATTCTGGTGATTGCTTCTCTTTCTTGCACATTAGAAAACATTTGATCATACTGACATCTGGCATTGTCATTTCACTAAATTTTCTGTAAAGAAAATAAATGTTCACTCCCTTGAGCATCTTTTATTGGAAATTTCATAAGCATAAACTTTAAATTACATTTACCTTACAATTTATAAAAAGGCCTGCATAACAAAGCACCTAAGGAATGATGGTTTATAGACAACAGAGATTTATTTTACCCTACTCTATAGGCTTGTAAGTCAACAAGGAAGCACTAGTGGTTATAGTATCTAAAGAGTACTCAATTCTTGTTTATAGATGATACTTTGTGGCTTCATCTTCCAAAAAGGGAGGGGCAAAGAAGCTCTTTTGCTTCTTAAAGCCATTAATTCCTTCACAAGATTCACCTCTTACTCACTAACCTCACAGCCTAGTTACTGTTCAAGAGGCTTCCCCTCTTAATAAGGTTAAACTGGAGGAGGACTTAAACATACAGACTTTAGATGGTAAACAAACAGCATGATCATAACAAATATATACATAACATTGTTAAGACATGGAGCTATAGGATCTAATGTTTGTTCCGCACGAACTTGGTCCTGCTTTGACCCAGTCCTATCCCTCCTTTTGACAATGGAAGCATTTTTGCATTATGGTGTGAATTTGAGGCAGACACAAGTGGGTGTCAAGTTGAAAGGGGCTGGATTTGTGATGGTTACTCTAGATGACTGTCCATTTGAATAGATTGGGAAATTTTTAGCCGATTATGGAAGCTCTTCCCTTGATGTGTCTTTGTGAGTATGTCTAGGGATGATTAAGTAACCAAGGAAAACTTATTCAGTCTGTAAGTAGTACTATATTAAAAACTGGGGATATGGATGGAATATAAAAGATAAAGATTAATTCTGCAAGTTATCGCCCTCTCAGACAAAACTATAAGCTGTAATAAATCCTGTCTCCCTTCACTTTCTCAGTTAGTCATGCTGACAATTAGTTGATGAACACAATGTTATTTTCAGATATCAATAAATTTCTGACTAATCACTGAATCACTGGGTTGACATGGACAACTGTCATATTAATAATGATACTTGCTTTTCTTAAATAATCACAAGCCTTATTGGCACTGGATGGAGTTCTGTTATGTTCTTGGGCAGCCATTGGTATCAACAACTCAATCCAAATCCCAAATGACCCCACAGATAAAATTAGATCCACTTAACCTCTTTCCCTTAGACTCTGACATTGAAGTACATTTGTACCCTGTGCTCAAATAGCATATTTGAAGCAATATATTCTCTGTTTACAAACACTTTATACTGGTTCCCTTTGTCTTTTCATCTGCTTTTCCATTCATGATCTTCTTTTAAATTCAGCTTTGTTAAGGTTAAGTTACTTTCTCATTTTCCCCCTGAGAGCTATACTGCATTCCACCCTCTTTCTTGAAAGAATATCTGCTTTTACATAAAAGGCAATATTAAGTACTACTTAGTCATGATAAATGGAGTAACTTAAACCCACAGGATTTTTATCTTTGAGCATATTTTTCACTCTAACATCTTGAAAATATTTTGTGATGCAATTATCTCCAAAGTATTCTTAAGCTGTTTTTTCCATTTCAAATGTAACATTCCAAATGGGATTTCAAATTATTACCCTGATAATCATTCCAGGAAACCTTTTTCTGTACTTTAAAGATATCATAAGTACTAGGTAAGATGTGAAAAAAGGCTCTGAGATATGAAACAAGAAAGTTGTGCACGCACAGAAATATCATAGCCCCAGGCAAGTATATCTTCCATAGAATTTATAAGTATAGCAGGCATTAAAAAGTATTTATAAAGTATAAAATGGTTCTGTGGAATTTTAAAAGATGAATACATTGTAACGTTCATTGTAGCGTTCTCAATAGATAGTGCTGTAGTAAGCCTACAGTATTTGGGGGAAATAGGCAGCTTGCAGAAAAACAACAGCAACAGCAAAAAGTGGGCCAGCGAGCTAAGTCATAAGAAATTTTAAGATTGAATCATATCAGTATTACCAAAAACTACAATGTGTTTATGTTTAAGGGAAGAGAATAAGGGTACCAACAAAAAAATATATAAATGATGGCTACTACATGAACGCATTTGTAAACATTCTTGTGTGTTTTCTTTTCTAACATCAGCCTAATAATATTCAAAGGATCTGTCACAGTTGAGGCAGCTACATGATAACCTCACCAAAATAACCCATAACGTGTTCACATGAAGCAAAATAAAAATGAATAATTCTCCCAAACAGTCACCCAAAGAAGCCAAACACTACGCTGAGTCTGTGCGGATTACCCAGCATGCGACTCGGATGCTTGTGTCTGCAGACAGTGTCTGCCTCTATTCAGCATTGTTGCGTTTTACAACACGCTCAAGCCCTCCACTGGGGTGCCTTAGATTCTGCCTTTTCTACTTCAAAGGGTAAAGCTAACATAGAAAAAAGTTGGTAGGACAAATGTGGGAATAAGATGTGTGAACTATAGTGTCCAGACCCTCAGTCAGTTAATGCTTTCTTCAGGTAACTGAACACTGTAAAGGAGTAGCTGACAAGAAAGCTGCAACAGCTACCAGTAGGGTCCAGGCCTTTAAGAACACGGTTTTGTAATTATGAGTCTGGCCATCATTACCCACATTTGTGTAAACAACCAGCCATGGGAAGGACATACTTCTGCTGGTCTCCAGGCTGGCCCTGTTTCTCTCAGGATGTAGCACTGCCTATTGCTAATGAACCGTTAGGTCTGTCTCAAACACACCCGGACAGCTGCAGAGTTTTGGGTAACAGCTCTCATTCTACTTTCCCTTCCATCTGTCTACAGATGGCTCAAATTTGACCCCTTCAAAAACAAAACAACAACATCTTACCAAAAGACAATTACTGAGCTTGTAGATTTCTGATTTTTTAAAAAAGACAAAATTATGATTTGCAAGAGAGGCTGGTAATTGTAGATCATGTTGAGAGTTTGACATTCATTCTGGATGTGAAGATTTTGACACTATTTGAGGTTGATTGCTAATATTACATTTTGATTTAGTCAACCTGTCAATCATAATACCACAGATAATAGCTATGACTGCCAGCAATAATTGCTGGAGGAAATTAGTCCTTTCAAAACTATTCAATCATTTATTTTTCTTTTAAAAATATCTTTTAATAAAAACAGGGTGATACACCAGCAACATGTATCTGTTTATTACGTGCATCTGGGCTTTGTTAATTAACTAATCTCTGAACAAGATCTTTCATCCGACATTGGCAAAGCAATTGAAAGATATCACTTCATTACTTATTATATTTCAAAGAAGTTGTCTCAGTATGCAAAATCAAGCTAATTTAGGAGAAATGAAATGTTGTTCGGGTGCTAGAAGATTTCAAGGAAGGACAATTCTTGGACCTTTCCAAACCTAAGGTTTACTAGTTCAAATCACTTTTGTTAAATTCAGGGATAACTGATAAGCATCAAAACAATTCACTGTGTCATTGTCTTAATTTTGCTTCTTGTTGCTGGAATAAAACACATGGTCAAAGTGGTTTAAGGAAGAAAATGTTTTTTGGTTCAAAATTCCAATTTATGGTCTGTCACTGAAGGGAAAGCAAGGTGGCAGGAACTTGAATCAGGTAGTCAGTCATACTCAGTCAAGGCAAGTTCTTTGCCTATTCTACTCCACAGCCAGGATCTCTTGCCTATGGCATGATGCCATGGACATGCAGAGCTTCCCACTTAATTGAATATAATCAAGACAGTCTGACAAGCATACCCACAGACTAAACTAATCTAGATGATCCCTCATTGAGATCTCTTCTGAGATGATACAAGATTTTGTCTAGCTAATTATTTTCTTGAACAATTATATATAGCTGCTGAGCCAGATGGACTGAGAAAGAATGTACTTTTGACATAAAACTTACATGTAAAATACTATTCTTTGGTAAGTCAATGTGTTTCTTTCTTTTCATTTTGTTTTTGTTTCATTAATGTTTTGTGTTATAATGGTATTACCTCTAACTAAATATTTTAAAAACAAACACAAAAATTTCTCTGATAGAAAATAAATTTCATTTTTAACTCATCAAAACAATACTTAGAGCATTTGGTTTGCTCACAGTCATGAAGACTATTAAAAAAAAAAAAAAACACATTGCTCCTTGTCTGAAGCACCTTGTCCTCAGGGTCATGTGAGTGGTTATCAGTCAACAGAGAAAGCTTGTGTTTGCTGAAAATTCCAAGACCCTAGAGAGATGAGAGTGTATAGAGCTTGCACAAACAAATATCATTCAAACACGTATATACACTGTATACACACGCACACCTCAAAATTATTAGTGGGATACATGTGAATATTCTATTCTCATTATTATAATGAGGATATTCTCATTATTATAATGAAGTAATGAGTCAGAGTAAGTTGGTAAGAAATAAGTTTTATTTCAACTACACTATTAATAGATGAACATTTCAATAGCATTGTGAAATTTCTGGCAAGGGTCTCCTTGACTAAATCACTTAATGGCAGATGCCAATGACAGAAGTGTTTACAGGAGTTAAATGTCTCATCTCAAAACTTGAAGAAGAAGAAAAAGACTTCATTACCACAATCCTTTTTGAGGGATCTGGCTTCTTAGGTAGGCTCAACCTCTAAAAAATCTTTATGGTTTTGGTACCATCATCAAAAAGTGCACCAAAGTCCTAACAGGGGACACTTACTGAGCTGCTAGGTGCTACATCTGAGCAGGGTGTTTCTAATAACAACTATTCGTTATTTTCATTTTTAAAAAGGCATTCAAAGTACTTTATCAATTCTGGTTTTCGTAATCCAACTAGCTGGCTAGTCACTTTCAGCAAAGACAAATTGTATACATTAATAACATTTTTAAATGAGGTTCTAACCGCATACAGTCAAGAACTCTTAACCTCAAAAGCTAAAACTTCACTTTAATAAAAATGTACTTGTAAATACTATAGTAATAGAGTTAACTAGTTAACAAATTAATACGATGCTGTCCTTCATATCAGTTACCAATAAGACAATTAACATAAGACAAAAAATAAGCATTTGTCTACTTTAAACTCTGTATTTATAAACTTAAGGACTAGGCTATTTTGGCCTCAATTCAAGCTGACCTTGGCCTTGAAAGTGAGAAATGTTGTGTTGAAGTCCTGCAGAAGACCACAAAAGAAGACAAGATAAAGTTGAGAGGGCACCATCTAGCACAGAAAGAAATGAACCAAGTGCTGAGAAACGAGTCTGAATCCTTTTTCAGAATCATTACTGGAGAAAATTTCATGTAATAAGTCAAAACAATCACTGAGCCAGAATAGAAAACTTTGCGGATCTTTTGGTATTTAAAATAACCATGAACAAAATGAGTTTTATATGAAGGGTTGTTTCATTTAGTCTTGTCTGGAGGTCCAAGGATCTCTCGACCTTCTCATCTATAATGAAAAAAGAAAGCAGCTGTTTCAGAATCTGTGCTGAAATGACCACACTGACCCTTGCTGCAAGCCTGTATGATAAGAGCAAACAAAATGAATATGGTTTCCTATTTTGTAAGTATTCGGCTCTTGAGAGATGAACTTGGGTCCAAATCATTTCTCACTTCTGAAAACTGGTCTCAAGGACCAAGGCATGTTAGCAGTAATGGTGACACCACACATTCCACACAGACTATTCACAGGTGACTGAGATCAAGTCCTTCATGCTCAGGTTATTTTATTTAATCTTTATAATTATGACCTCAGATGTCCAGGTGCATTATCTTCTGAGATAAGGTAACCGACATTTCTGAGTGATGTGTTCTTAGTACTTTGTTAGATTTATACAGTTTCCCATTGGTCTTTATTATGAAATATGGAGGTAATAAAATGCATTCTTAGAAATCCCCTGGATTCTGTACATACTTCTTGCTCTCATTAGCAGTAATGTATTTCCCCCATGGATCTGTAACCTCCTCCAGCCCTGTAGACACAATAATGCAAGCTCAAAATAAACAGATGGAAGCTTCTACCCCCAAATTTTAGTTTAACAATTTTTATATCTTCTAGGGAACCCATTCTTCTTTTAAGAAACGAAGACCATTAACACAGCAACACTCTGTTTTACGCAGAGATGAAGTAAAAACTCAAAAATTGGGCTAATGAAAAAATGTCACAAACACATCATGAGCACATGTGTTTACAGTAAATATAGAAGAGTTTATATGAAAAGCATGCATTATTTAACTTATGGGAGAACTTTCAAACTAGCGAAGTAGCAGTTTATGTACCCACTCAGAAGCACAATATTTTCTTGTGTAGGCAGTGGTCTTAATGTGCCCTGGCCATAGGGCCTCTAGAACCAGAGGCTGGAAGAAAGACTGAGAACATGGCAAGACACCAAATAATCTCTGAGACCATAATGCTAGCCTGTGAAATACTAAGGGAAGAGTGAACCAGTTTTTCCTAAGAAATGAGGAGCATGTCAAGATATCTATCCTAGACCCACGTCTGAACTGGACAGAATGGACAGAAACCATCTAGGTCTGGAAAGTGTACAGATGAGACATGCAGACGTCAGTCAAATGACTTTGTTCTGTGTAGAAGTGCTCAGTCCCGCTGCGCCAGTCTTTTAGAACCTCAAACAGGAAGGAGAAATTAGCTTCATCATAGGGTTCAAGGATGTAAAGGAAGGATAGCCTGTGTGTTACTTGTTTTTTCTTCTTCGTCTATTTATATAATCAATTAGTGCACAATGGGTCATCTGTAAAACAAAAAAACACTGTTTTATGGTTCTGAAATCTAGGACCTGTAAGAGATCTGCCCAGCAAATGATACAGATATTCTTATGTGGTAGATGGTATCATCTAACAATTTAAAAAGAGTTTCTTTTTATAACCAAACTTATCCTCCTGTATCTTTTAAGCCATTAGTATATGAAAAACTTAATTCTTCAAAGGAAGAGTTCTAATAGTGACTCGATTAACTCTTAAAATATTTGCATTTTTAAATCTCTCTGTCTCTGCCTTTCCTCCCTCTCTCCGTATGTGTGTGGGGGTGGGGGTGTGGGGGTGTGTGGCGGGGTGGAGGGAGGCTGGTATGTGCTTGCCTGTGAATACTCTTGTGGAGGCCAGTGGTTGATTTCAAGTATTTTGGGGTATTGCTGTCTACTCTACTTTTTGAGACAAGGTTGGTCCCTGAACCTAGGACACACCTTATAGGCTACATTAGTTTACCATAATCCCTTATGATCTGCCTGTCTCTCTGATCTCTAAGCACTGGAATTATACATGTATGGCCTTCAATCCATCCCCACATCAAAATTCAGGTCCTCATGCTTACACTTTGCCCACATTGCCAACTCCCAAGTCAGAATTGAATGGTGTGAGCATAAGATGCTATGCCACCTCTTATGTGTTAGCTCTGGAGGGAGTAAGATGCAAAGAGGAAGCCAGTTCTGAGACATGTAGCCAAGTTTTGTAAAATTGAGGTTTCTGGACCAAATAATCTCCCCTCTCAGAAGCTGCATGTACAAGTCACAGCAACTGAACTTTATCTTACACATCTATTGTGAGTCCACTGACATGCTAGGAACTTGAACCTTGGGTTTATTTCCTACTTTTTACACACTTAGGAATCAAGCAATGTTACCTATTCTTGTTACATCTAGTTCCCCAGATTAAGTCTGCATGAATGCTCCAGAATAGTAGAATGTGCTACAAAATGCCCAGATGAAGACCCTAAGAACTCTGGCAAGACAGAGGAAAGTTGAAAGCAGTCTAAGGCATACACATACCTTTTAGAACATGCATCCATCCACCATTCTTTAATGCATATAAAGATGGAAAATGCACTGTCGGTTTACTCTTTGAAACAATTGTAGGGAAGAGTGAATCATTTTCCTAATAAGCAGCTGTGTACTTAGGGCCAAAGACCCTAAGGTTTATTGAACTCAGGGGACATCTGGACTGTAGTTACAATCGAAATAGCTGCAGAAGTTGAAGACAACCCACTATCATTCTATGTGGCCACCCTTTTGCCTTTTTATAGGGCATTTGTGGAGTATCTATGAATTTCTATCTCTGTATCATTTAACGCCTCGAGAGAAAGACTTCCACGCACAGATTCTGCTAAGCTGAATTTCTGCGTATTTATTATTTAGGCAAGAATGCATATCCAGGAGCTAACTCTTTGCCTTGACATAAAGATGAATGTGAAGATTCTGCTACAGAAAAATGACTAGAGCTTACCTCCCTGAAACCTACTGTTACACTCTGAGAGAGGCTTCTCCCAGCAGTGCATTCATCAGCCATCTTCCAAAAGTCATGGCAAATTATTACATTGTTTCAAGTCCCCAGAGAGTAAAGTCAACAGTGAGACACTGCCTGAACACTCCTATGTGATGGGAGTTTTGGTTTCTTTGTATGTTATGTAAAAATGCTTTGTTTCAATCCCAGTTGTGGGATTTAAGTTGAGCTGTAGTTTGTCCATAACCTGTTAATCATCGCGTGCGCAGCGTGAACTTTTCAGTGGTAGAGGTCTTCCACGTGCCACACAGAGAGGGGCGTGGTCTAGGACTCTAAGAGTATAAATATAAGGCCCAAAAAGAGACTGTGAGGTGTTTGGTGTGGAGTTAATGGAGCTTGGTGTTGGATGGCGTGTGGCATGGAGCAGTTTGGAGAGACCAGAGACCAAAGATGGTGTGGCGTTTTGGAGCAGACAGAGAGAAACACTTCCGGGCACAGCGGCATAAAGGAGACTGGTAGTGGCGCCTGTAGTTGTTGGAGATTGGTACAGAGCCTTAAAAGAATTAGCCTTGATCCTAATTAGCCGGAGAAGTAAAGGGGTCTGGGCCCCTTCTCCCAACTAACCTTTCCTTTCTCCTACTTAAGACCTTAAGGCTGGTGGGTTCGTGGAAGGGAGGTAGAAGCCGAAACACCCTAAATAAAGTCGAGTTTTAAAAAAGAGTGTCATTACACTCCTGTTTCTCTAGTGTAGAATTAGAAGCCAAATGGTTATTCTTTCAGGGTATGGATGGAGAAAGAGTTACAATTAGGGCACAGGACGGTGTTACAGGACATTTGTTAGCAGTTAGTGTCTACTTTGGTCAAAGAAATCTGAGACATGCTCTTTCTTGACCAGAGGAATTGGGTAAGAGACCATGACACATATGTATCATGCACACAAATCCCCAGGTTAAATGATGTTAAGACTCAGTAACTAACTGTTGAAGATCCACATGTCTCTAGGTTAAATTACACTGCATGGCAACATTTTTAACTTCATGTTAACAGTAATTGAATCATTTTTGTCTCCTAACTGATCTCTGTTACTCTGAGCCCCTAGATAAATATCAAAACTGCATAAGGAACTTTGAAAGTGGCAATTCTCACCACCATCTCCATACTTCTAAAAATCACCATTTCTTTAGAAAGATGTTAGTTTCCACCTAAAGCATTCATCAATGCCCCATAAAGGGAAGTGTTTTCTATGACTATACCACATTTTTCAGAGGGAAAGAAAGCAGGTTGTATGTGATATTGTTTTCCTAACATTGTCAAATCTCTAAGTCTGTTGTGTTTCTTCTAAATAATTAGAGGGAAATGTTAGCATATTAACCTCATTAACCATAGCTCTTAGAACCAATGCTTTGGTCAGCTAACCAAGCAAGCTGCTGTGGCTATTTCTAATTCATCTACTTGGTAGGTTTAACAATACTGTCAACAGAGAGACCCAGCCTAATGTTATATTCCATTTATCAGTCTAAAATACTTAAGAAGCATCTGTGTAGGTGACCTATAGTTTTCGCTGTGTGTGTGTGGTATATTCCTGCAACTCCTGGGGGATATATGCTGTCTTCTCCGAAGCCAACTAGTCACCTTCGCAAGATGTTTCTGGAATGTGACAAGATTTATGTATATATAGGTGAGGAAATGTGGGAAGGAGACATGGAAGAAACAGATAACAGATACTCCAAAAAGGAAGAAGGATTCTTCACATTGGAAGATGAATTTTTAGAATTAGTTTTAAGATTAGGTTCCTTATAAGAGTTCCGTATGGCTGGAGTTTCTCTATGCCTAAGAGAATCATTGTTAACTCACTAACCCTCTAACAGTAACAAGAAATTTAGCAAAAATATCTGAACATTTTCTTCAAATTTCTCCAAATTGAACCATAAAACTTTAGGCTTGAGATGACCTTAGGGCATGCCTCCCTACATCTACAGTACATTTTAAGGACCACTTAACACTGTCGTGAAGTTCTTTCGTCTTTTATCTGTGATTTGAATTGAGGGTTAAAAGCCTTGATTTGACTTTTTCCATCTTTGAGATCATTCAGTGCTGTAGCCAAAGCTTTTCTGAACCTTAACAAACTTAAAATCATTGTCACTGTTGTATCAATAGAGTACAGCAGAATACAGAGCTTGCTCAAGCTTTGAGAACAGAGGTAGCTGCACTTCTCCTGGATGTCATGGGTTACTAAAATTCCCTCTTTCTTCCTGTAAGCAGGGGTTCGTACTCATGGTGGGACTTGTGAGCAATTCTATGTCACAATCTTTTCTTGAGACTGTCTCCTGGAGCAAAGCCATATTAGACAAAAATCATATCTACACACTAAAACCTTATAAAATACTCTCAGAGTTTCTAAAACAGTGGTATTATTGCAAAGGAATAATGACAGAAAATTTAAAATAGTAAAGCCAACCAAACATTAGACAACTGAGAACAATCCTACCACCTGAGGGGCAAAACCAAGAAACAGTTTCCAAAGATTTAGAGCCTGGATAGCAGACAGAAGATGGGAGTGTGGCTGTGCAGCAGATGACTAGGACAGAGGCCTTTGTGCTTTGGGACCCAATTCCAACTCCTACCAAGCATGGTAGCCAAAGCAAGACAGGAGAAAAAGTACTACCATTTGTTACCCATCTCGTGGGTATTAGCCTCTAATTTCCTACCAGTGCTAAGAACTTGTGTTCTTCTGATACTACCTGCATCATTTCAGGGTTTAAAAAGAATATACCCTGCACAAAAACCCCTAAGCTTGAAAAGAACAAGGCATGTGGTTGTGTTTTACATAGCCAAGTGATTGATCCAAGGGCAGAAACTATTCCTTCCTGTACTTCAGATTGGAATTCTTTGGCCATACCGGGTCACCTCCCTTCCTCAGCAATGAGAACATCAAGCTGAATGTGTTATGTATATATGACAAACACATTAGAAGAATGAAAACAGGTTAAGGATATAATTGAACAGTTGACAAAGACTTAGGAGGAAATGGATATCTACTCACAAAAAGTGAAATCAAATATGAATAATTTGTGAATTTATTGGTAAACAGGAATGTGATGGAGATTCAAACACACAGAACAGCCAGACCAAGCTGATTAAGGATTCCTTTAGGGTACATTGATCCTATCCATTAGCTTTTATGCAGTACACCAGATGGTATCCTAAAGAGGTGTTGAATCTTTTTGGATTATTGCAATAAATGGATCTTCCTAATGACCACTAGAATACGAGATTTGAGGAGCTTAAACAGTTAGAAAATGCCGAGAAAGTGTAATAAAATTTACCCAACTTAGGTTACAAGCAGAAACTAGGGAACCCCATGCCAATACAGATTATTAAAATTAAGCTAGAAAAATCACAAGGCTTTGACTCTCTCAAAGGAGGGAAAGTTAGTGAGTTGGAGATGGGGCTGGATAACCCGATGTGTTAGTGACAAGTCTGTAATGTCTACTGTGCTGTGCATAATTAGTAATAGGAATGCTGTAAATATTTTTATCCCTCCCCATTTCTATTTTCCATTCTGAGTAATTCAAAACAGCATGTGGGACACATGGGATGAGAAAAACTTCTAAATTATACACAGGTTTGCATATTGGCTCCTTGAAGAATAAACTGTGTTAAAAATACAAATTCCAGGATGTCAAATCCCTAAGGGAATCATGTCTCTCTTACTTCTCATTTTTTCCCTTTTCAGATTACACAAATACCAATGGCATTTGTTGCAGAGATTCTTTGGAATCTCTCTCTCTCTCTTCCTTTTTTTTTTTTTTTTTTTTGTTCCTCTCCGCACATTGTCTTTATTGAACTTTCGAGGCCTGGACTCCCATTAGCATCTAAAGAAGTTGTCAAATATTTTTTTTCCAATTAGACCATTCTTTCCAAACTCTTCTAGCTCCAGGAAAAAATTAATTCTGGTGTCTAAATAGGCATTGGTTGTATATTGAAAGAAAACAGAATGTGATCACTGGACTCTCTAAAGGAAAGAAGCCTAGACTGTCTAGCTTTACTTTTCCAGTTTAATAGATGAGGAAACATAAGGACCTTCAGTAATTTTTTCAGAGTGCATGGGTCATTAGCAGCACAACTAGGTGAAAACATTTTTTCAGATGATCTGGAGCACATCCTTTATGTGCTACTTCAATTGTTCTTACTCATGGTCATGCATAGTCACAAAGACCTTACAGTGTGTTGTACTTCATCATAGGCCTGTTCCATCCAGAAGATAACCCATGCCTCTCTCTGTTCAGCTTTGCAAAGTACTTGAACACAAATTCTTTTTTTAATTATTTTTATTTTTTATATTAGTTTATTCACTTTGTATCCCAGCTGTAGCACCCTCCCTCATTCTCTCCCAATCTCACCCTCCCTCCCTCATCTCCTCCCATGCCCCTCTCCAAGTCCACTGATAAGGGAGGTCCTCCTCCCCTTCTATCTGACCCTAGCCTATCAAGTCTCATCAGGACTGGCTGTATTGTTGTCCTCTGTGGCCTGGTAAGGCTGCTCTCCCCTCAGGGGAAGGTGATCAAAAAGCCAGCCACTGACAAATTCTTTATTCAGTGTCACTTCACAAATATTCTCCTTGTCTATGTAAATTCCTCTCAAAACATTTTAGCTTTCTCTTGTCTTCCTTCCAAATGAAGCCTTTAATTTTTTTTTATCCAGAATATAATTACTGCAAAAGATATGAAACCTAAGGATGCAAAGCCACTTTAGTAGTCTGAGAATTGCTTATGTGTTTGTGTGTCTGTGTGTGTGGAGGGGGAGGGGGTAACTCTGACCAAGTTCATCAAGGCTTGTCCTGCTCTGCTCTGTCACTCTCTCCTTTATTCCTGTAATTCTTCAGGTACTGG
This sequence comes from Pachyuromys duprasi, assembly GCA_028658305.1. Classification (NCBI taxonomy): domain Eukaryota; kingdom Metazoa; phylum Chordata; class Mammalia; order Rodentia; family Muridae; genus Pachyuromys; species Pachyuromys duprasi. The sequence continues at coordinate 80,030,413 of CM053753.1, read as the reverse complement.
TGTGTCTTTCTTGTGTAGAGATCCTGCCAATCTCTGCTGTATCCTTCATATCTTAGTATATGTACCTTCAAACTGAGGTCATGAATTGCTCTTTGATGGAAGGGATATATTTTAGTGACTTAGACAAAGGAATATTCACTATGAATCTATCAAGTGCAAGCTTTGGAGCTCTCTGTTTTACCAGGAACCTTCTAGATCTCGTGATGAATGAACACCTGTGTTGTACATTACATATTTTAAAATTTTTAACCTACATTTAGCCTGTCTATATTTAAGAAAAGAATATATTTACTTTATCCTATCATCATTTAAGAATATTTGCTTTCTTTCTGAGTGAGGATTGATCATCTTACCCAGGGTCCTCCTTGTTACTTATCTTCAGCTGTACAGATTTTAGTATGTTTATCCTATATTATATGTCTAAAATCTACTTATAAGTGAGTATATACTGTGTGTGTATTTCTGCTTCTAGGATACCTCATTCAAGATGATCTTTTCTAGATCCTACCATTTGACTGCAAATTTCATGATTTCCTTCTTTTTAATTGCTGAGTAGTATTCCATTGTGGAAATGTACCACAATTTCTGTATCCACTCCTCAGTTGGGGGACATCTGGGTTGTTTCCAGGTTCTGACTGTTACAAATAAAGCTGCTACGAACATGGTTGAGCAAATGTCCTTGTTGTGTACTTGAGCATCTTTTGGATATATGCCTAGGAATGGTAGGTATAGCTAGATCTTGTGCTTTATTCAGACTTTTTTATTATATATTTTGAAATTGTAGAGGATTCCATCAACCTTATGGTGTAAGAAGTATGACGCTAAAGAAAAGTCAGTTTAATAGCTAGTTTAAAGTTGAGGAAATTCTTATGCCGCTTTCCAACCACATCCATGTACAAGACACTAATTAACATCTTACTATTGGAAAAGCTTCTGAGGATATTTGAAGACAAATGGAAAGCATACAGAATTAGTTTAGTAAATGAAGAGACAACTTGATATAATAAGGAAGAGGTGAGTGTATAAATTATTTAGCTTGAGGAATTATTCAATGATAACTTTGGGTTATGCAAGTTGTTTAAGATTTTTCTACAATACAATTTTATTGCTTAAAATGGGAACATAGGAAATGACCTTGGGAAGTGCTGCTGAGGATTCAATGAGGTTTCTTAAAGCCCCCATCTATGTGTGCCTAATAAAGTCTGATCTTCAGAATAACTGCACCATTAAGAAGATTTTTATGGTTTGCCCCATTAAATTCATATGGTCAGTCTGTAATGCATGTGTTACCTTTTTATTTTAAATAATGGGAAACTATTCTTTTTCTCATGAAAAACATCTGGGATGTGAAAGACAGTACTGAAACTAAGTTATTTTGTACCCGTTATGCCTTTGACAAAGAAACTATGAGATAAGACAGTTGTATATTTTTTAAATTATTTGTTTTAGCACATCATCATACTCTAGTGCATTCACAGTGTAGGAAAAAAGGGTTATCGAATATTATTTCCTATAATATAAAAATCAGAATTAAAATGCACTTTAAAAGATGTTTATGTGTATAAATATTTTGTCTGTGTATACGCAGGTACACCATGTGCTTGCCTGGTGCCAGGGGATGCCAGAAGTGGGTGTGGGATCCACTGGAAATAGAGTTGAAAGCCATCATATTGTGTCAAGCAGCAAACCCCTCTCTGCAGAGCATCAAAAAGCTTCTAACTGCTGAGCCATCTCTCTCTAATTTTATTATTTTTTAAAATGACAAAATCTTATTCATCAGTTAAAGAGCGAGAGATTGACGATTTCAGATTAAAAGTGAGATTTCAACGAAAAGGATGTTGCTCATCTTCTAACCCATTGAAAAAGATTTGAGGTTGGCCTTGGAAGAAAAACAGCCTTAATCATTCAAACCAGAGTGTTGAAGGAATTTGTTCTGCAACCCCAAATTGCAAATAGTGTTCTGCAGTTCCGAAGACAGTTATAAATCTAAGTGGCTCACAAAGGCCGGATTGCCCTCCCTCCATGTTCCAAAGCACCCTCATAATGACCATGTTTCGACCCTTTTATTAATGTGTTCTAACAGCAAAGACCTTTGGATGTGACCATAGCAGAAATCAGGGGAATCAGCATGGTGCTCTTTAGGTGTTAGCGTGATCACATGTGGGCTGAACCCTGGCTTTGTCACTTGCACTTGTGTGTCCTTGTTAATAACTTAACCAGAGATTTCTACAATTATTAAGTTCAGTTCAAAGAAGAGAGAAACCAGTATATACGTGGTGATAACAGAATCACAGGCTTTAAAAAAAAATCTTTATTAGTTCTCCAATTGGTGGCCTTTAATACCTTCATTTTCCAGATGACCACATTAAGAACTAAGGAAATATACAGTGTCTAAGTAACACTGTCTAAATCCAAATGCCCACTTTATTTTGCTAAATAAATGTGTATCTGCATAGTGCTATTTGTGAAGATCTGTTAAGTTATCAGGTGGTATTCATTGCTTACAGAGAAAATTTAGGGATTATTTTATAGTTCTTTTCTCTTTCTATTTGCCAGCGATTTTAGTTTCCTCCAAACAATTTAGTTTCTTTTTTCTCTCTCTCTCAGTGATAAACTGAAAAAATACAGTGTTAACTGATAACCATGTCTTGCCATCAACTCTATTTCTTTCATCTAGGCTGTCCCTCTTCACATTCTCAGCCCTTTTCTCTACAGCCTTTCAACGGAATGCTTTAATAAGAGGCTCACATTTTATAGCTTCTCTGAGGTCCCTTCTTTCTCTTCGGGTTCTCTAGAGGCAGACACAAGTTTGCTCTCATAAACAGTTTAGTGTCTGGTGTCACAGAATGTGATGGCACCCTTAAAATGGTTATCCTGTGATAGAAAGATTGGACCATCACCTCCTCCCAAAGGCCACTCACAACATGGCTCTCTCACCCACCCCTTGCCATGACAAGCCTTAATGGAATCTGGCCTGCAGAGTGTCTGGGTTCTGTGTGAGGCTGGTGTCAAAGCAAGTTCAAGCAAGTTCCCCGAAGTGCTGCCTTTGCAACATCACTAAATGCAGAAACATTCCTCCAAGGCACCACCCACCTTTTCCAGTAGGAATCCATGGAAATGATCCTCTTGGAGTCTGCATGTAAGTGGGAGAGGGTGTTAGATTTGTGCATTCAGAAGATTCATGGGGAAGGGCAAAGCCAAGATGGAAAAATAAATACCATTGCCACCAAAATATTCTTCTCAGGGACGAGAGAGTACACCCTGCAGCTGTTTAACATGGCTGCACTGCTCGACATATTTTGCATATTTACATACACCAAGTATTTCCAAACATGCTTGTGTTTGTTTAAAATTCCCCACAGAGATGGCTGGTAAATCTGTCATTGGAGAAAGCTACTTGCTTAGTGAAGTTTACAAAGTTGCTTTCAAAATTGCAAACACACATGTACACATATGCACACATATATGTGTGTTCATGTACATGTGTATGAGCAAAAGAGTCAATGTTATTAATGATGTGGAAAAAATCTGGATTAACCTACCTACCACCTAAAGCATAGAAATAAAATTACATACACCCTAAGACCAAATACGTGGAAAAAATACATTAGTTGAAGCTAAATGTTTTAATTAAAATTCTATATAAAACAAAATTAAATTAACATCATCCAATAATCTTTGGTCTGAAACTGTCAAAATGAAATTCCCTTAATTGCTATTATCTTTATTCTTTGACTTATAAGTTCTTTTACTCCAACTTTACTAAAGTGTAATTGACAAAGTGAAAATTGCATATATCCAGTGTATACAGGATAGTTTGAACACACACATACTGTATGATAATTACTACAGTCAAATTCATTAACACATCTGTCATTAAAAGTGCTTTGGTTTATGTAAGAAAAACCCAGAAATAGATAGATTTCTCATGTAACTGATTTCATTTGGAAACTTAAAACACCACAAAACCACACATAACTCATTCGAAAAAGGCTGGGAAGCTTTCAACAGAAGAGACTGGGAAGTTTAAAGCTATATTTTCCTTTTAGCAAGATCCACAAGAAAAGGATAGAGTATCATGCTTAAGGGGGAACAGATTTTGTATTTTTTGGCAAGATATGAAATCCTCTGTTGCTATATTTGGCTCTCTGTAAACAGTGGCTTTTACAACTGCAAGGCAAGGATCAATTCTGGTGTTCTTCATTCAGCCACAGCCAAACTTGGTATGGAAAGTAAAGCACTTGTGTTTAGATGTTGTTTCCAACAGCAGGGAAGCTCATTTATTGATCAGCAGAATTCCACAGTATGAATTCCTACATTGCACATTAAATCTATCAAAGCATGCTTGCATTTCTGTAACAGTTTTCCACTGCTTAACTGATAGCAGATGGAGTGATTCAATCTGGACAGAAGCGTTAAGACTTAACCACACCAGTGTGGTTATGCATCGCTATTTAGTCAAATGAGATGCTTGGAGAATTGGCACAACATGGAGATGGGCATAATCCCCATCCCCAAGCAAAACAATTAAGTGGTTAGTTGTTGGTTGGTTGTCCTGAAAAAGTAAAATAAAAGACTTCAGCAAAAAAGGAACTACACTCACTCTAGGACTGTTTTCCACCCCCTTTGAGTTCTGTCTGTGACCTCTTGGATTCTCCAGACCCCCCAAAAGGACCCAAACACTTCATGAAACATTTGAAGAAAGGGCAGAAATTTCCTTGATGCCCAATTATCTAACAGGAAGACAATATTCCACACAACCACTGAAGCAAAGATCATGCTCTATTACTGCTGGTGAAGTGGTAAGTCCTCTTTGGTTATGAACTGATTTTAAGAAAACCACTAAAAAGCCATAATTAGGATCAGTAATATGTTTTCATCCCCTCCCCCCAATTTTGTGAACACATAGTATTTCATACAGAAATGAGTGCCTTGCAGGTACAGGCTCTGGAATACAAACACTACCTTGAATTCTATGAGAAGAAACAGTTTATAACCACAAAGGAGCATCACCAATTCGAGGAGGAGGCAGAAGAGAATGTGAGATCACCAGATGAGATCTGGTTTTGAATATGGGGAAGGGGGCCAGAGCCTGAAGGGCTGCAGAAACTGGAAGCAGGAAGAACATAGACGCTCTCTTGGAGTGTGGAGACAAGATGCAGTCTGTCGTAGCCCGCCAAGACAAAACCTGTGCTAGAAGTCCAACAGGTGCTGAACTGTAAAACAATCTGTTCATACTGTTTTAAGTCATTGTATTTGTAGTAATTTTTTGCAGCAGCCATAACCCCCTCACATGCTACCCAAGTCTAACTACTTCAGACTGCAATGAAAGCTGTGCCAAATATTTTCACCTGCATTGCTGGAGGATATTTTTATTTAAGACTGCTTTCCAAAACCATGTTTTCATGTTAAAGAACATTTAGTAAGAAAAAAAAAAGTGGGCCTATGTAATGAGCACTTATCACTTCCTTCAACATAAAAAATCTTAGAAACCTTTTTCAGGACCATTTCCTTTGTCAGTCAATTACAGAAAAGTTTCGTTGCTGTTGGTGTTCATTTGTCTTTTCATATTGCTTATAAAGTTCCATGCTGATGAACATAGAAAAATTATGAAGACATAAAGGGTCAAAAAATACCTTAGATGCACCATACTGAAAAACTTCTCAAGACTCTTGCTGTTGAATCTCCATTTCCCTTGCTCTTCCATTATAAACGTGTTTCACAGTCCACTCCAAAGTGTAACAAATAAATGCCATGGCTTCGGAAATTAGCCTCATCATTTATAAAAACCTAAGATGCGATTTTGAATGATATCTACAAGTTGTTTAAGCACAGAGAAAACAGAGGTTTAGTTACTAGAAGTGCAGACCCAATCATTAAAGTCACATTAAATTATTTATTGAACAAATGAAAGAAAATGACATCAGTTTTCTTACAAAGTCTTCCATGATTTTATATCAGTGACACGGTTAGGAGTCCTTCATTTGAAGAACGGCAACAACAACAACAACAACAACAACAACAAAAACCATAGGATTTAACAATAATAAATCAAAAGCTTTAAGAATTACCTATTATTCATTAGTTAACAATGACAGCATAACCCAGCTTACTTGGCTTCCTTTTCTGACACTGGAAAATCAAAGGTGTGGTTTCTTTGAAAACTAACAAATCTGGAATCTCACTGTATGTCAAAGTCGTAAGATATGAGTTCTGTTATTAGTTTTCAGTTTACCTTATTACCAAGTGATAAATATAAAGTTTATCGTATTGTGTATCTTTTTCTTTACAAAAGCATTTCACCTTACCTAGGTGAACACAATGAAAACAGAAGGAATCCATGTTTCCCTTTAAATATATGCACTTTAAAATGATATGAAGAACTCACTTGAAGATTTTCCTTACATTGTACATCTTGAAAAATACCTATGTGTAATAGTATTTGTAGATGAGATAGGATGTTCACAAGTATACATATCCTACACATTAAGCCAAGTGCCTAAAACTGTTGTCATTGGCTCTAATCACAGAGCAGAAGGATAAAAATTATGTCTACCTCTATTAGTATAAAGAGAAAAGTTCACATCTTAGGTAGAAAGAAAGAAAACCTCATTAAGAATTTTACATTTGAATTAATCTTAGACTAAAATTTAGTAGTCAGAAATCTTCCAAAAAGAAACGAATTTGTGATGGTGTGCCCCTTTCGAGAAGAGCAGATATCCCTCTTTACTTACACAACACAACAGAATTGGTAACTTACAATTAAACCTACTAGAATTCCCTGCAATATAAAAGGGAGACTTAGAAAACATCATTGGATCAATATAAGTTGGTCCAATGAATATTTGGACCATGACTATTTCTGCGATTAATCACATGACATCACAAAATGTTTCAAGCAAACAAAAGCTCACAATAAAAATTTAAAGGTAACACATTTAACTATAATGACTAATTTTATAGTTTAAAAAATTCCTGGAAAGCACAAAGAGAAAAAAAAATACACTACGCGATATTCTACAAGTCTAATCTGTGACCTTGTCTCAGGCCCTCATGGCCAAGGCAATTAGCATTGTGAAGCTACTGAGGTTCCCTTGCTGGCTCCAGCCACTCCCCAAACACCGAAGCCATCCTTCCTGGATAGTTTATATATGTGTGTTCAGCTACATTTTGGGACACAAATATTAGCCTAATTTTTCTAAAATAATTTTAATCCAAATCTTTATGATGTAATGGTGGATTTAAATGATTCCTCAAACTGTAGCATTTTGAAGATATTTGATTTTATCTTGTTTCTCTAGCCTTGATAGTACCTGAAAGAAGCACATTATGCATTTTTCAGGGAAAGGGGAGGGAAGCCCACCAAACCAGCTAAGCCTGTATTTTCTTGCACATTAAAACCACACGCTGACTTCATCTGGGGTTCCATGCAGCTTCTGCTGTCCTCCCAGAGCTGGGAAGGTGACCCATCCTGGGAACCCTGACTGCCATCAATACCCCTTTGTAACTAAAACGATTGAGTGAACCCTTTCCATCTTCAATAACTGACACAGTGTCAACATCTGTTTCCAATAAGTTTGTTTCATTTTTTTCCTCAAGTGGAGTAAATCCACTGACTGAGATTGCAAAGGGGATGCCTCCTCCTCCCTTTCCATGAAAGAGACATTTCTTTTCCACCATATTGTGCAACTTTTCCTCCTAGGCAAGCAAAAACAAAGGGGGTGAAGGAGTAATTCAAAAAACGTTCTTAGTCTGGTGCTACAGAAACACAATGTATATCTGACAAATACAGAGTTCTGTGGCTTGGTGACACTGCTCTCCTAATTTTGAAGACAGCAATGTATAGGATTGTGTGTGAATAGGAATCAGAATCCAGCCACATAGACCTAGATGTTTAATTAACTGTCCTTCAGAAACACAACTTTGAAAACTCAGAGTTAATTAAGAAGTTAGCATTTTATCTCTTGTTAATAAGGAGAAAAGATTCTCTTTGCAATGACTCCTTACAAAAAAAACCAGCCATTGATCAATTCAGCTGCTGAAGAATGAATTTACAACATGAAGGAAAAAGCTACTTAAGAATTAAATTTAATAACCAGCTTGCTGAGCTGATGGTCATTTGTGGAGGCTGTTAGTCTGAATATGCTTTCAAACTTTCATGGCCTCTCCCAGTTAAGTAGTATTATCCCATTTTTATCATGAGATAAAGAAATGAAGTTCCAATTTACACAATAAACCATGGACAAGTCAGAATTCAGTGAAAAAGCAAGTTTACACTAAATCATCCTGTTATTCTACTCTTTTCTCAGTCAAAACAGTAACATTTATCCTTCCCTTGTCCATTGATACTGGCACTCCCACTGGCTAATTCAGCAAGTACTACTTCACACTCAGAGATACTTTTGTAAGAGACAGAATGCAGTTTATAAAACTACAGACTCTGTCATTTGAAATTACAACTACAATGTTCAGTCAGGAAGTGAACTTAATGTTACTTACTGTCCCACATTCTGTAGGCTTAGAAACAGAAAAATACTATTTGTACAATAAATGATGAGTTCATGTAGATATTTTTAGAACAGTTTTTACATGCTATAAATTTAGGAAATGTGTTCTTCAATATTTTTGCAATCCTCTAATTCTCACGTATTTTAGGACAATATTGCTAACTTGGGAATGAAATGAAAATATAGGAAGTGAAAAAGTCAAAATAGCTACCTTTCTTAAGATAATTTAACAATTTGACTTATAAAATATTTAGACTTTAAATTTTAGAGTTTGTTTATAAATTAACAAGAAAAGATCAAATATCCTGTTGGGACCCTAATAGCCAACATTATGCTGTTTCCTAGTCTAGATAGTTCATTGCAGAAATAGTAGATTACTATAAATAGTGGATTACTAATAAAGTTTTCCAGTGTCAAGTTTAAAGGCTTTCAGATATACTGAAAGAGAGCTAGTTATAAAGCATACAAAGATAGAATGGGTCTAATGAAGTCAAAAAGGCAGATGGTACCCACCCTTCAATACAGCAACTTTACTTTGAAGTGAGAATTTAGCTCCAGAGTGTAGTAGCACTTTACATACAAATAAATTCAGATTACTTATTGTTCTATACTATAACCCTCTTTTTCTGATTGTCACAGTAATGTCAAAACATTGAGGGATGATGGACAAATACAAAGGTATGTTTCCTTTCCTTTTCCTTTTGATCTACTCTTTTGGTGACTATGTGCCATTGATATCCATCCCTGTTCTTAAAGTGAAAGCTCACACTTTTGGTGCATGCAATAGAATTAATTCTTCACTTTCCTTAGTCCTCTAGGCAAAATAATTTATTTGCCATAGTTATGAGAATATTAATTTGCCATAGTTTAGAGTGAAATCACTAAATTACTTGCCTTCTCTTTTAATCCAATTAGATAGTAAAGAAGGAAAGATGCAAAGAATTAGCCTTCTTATCTTCTTATTAACTGGGAAAGTCCAATGGAATGAGCTCAGTGAGGCAGATGTGACATCATTCTAAAAGACACTGCAACATATTCCAAGGAAAGATGCTATAACAGCCAGCAAGTCTTCCCCCATGGGGGATGCTGAGTGCTTGGTTCTCAAAACTTAGGAGGATTCAAGACAAAATGAGTTTTATAGATTCATTCAACTCTGTGATTCACATATTTGCAAAGATATCAAATAATACAATTTATATTTGTTATTAAAGTCCAAATAAAAATACACAGAATTTAAATGAGGCCATATCTGGATATTTACGTTTATATACTGGTAAGTGGAAGCTACCTTAAACCTAGGCAATATCGGTAAGAATGTGAAGACTGTGTTAAAGAAAATCAAGATGAAGAAATGATGGAGACTATGGATACAAGAGATGGCATGGGTTTATAATTAAAAATGCAGCAAAGAGAGAAATTAATGGATAAGATATAGCCAAGTGAAATGCTTGGCAATGAATTGTGAGAATTCTGCGTAATTGTTGTGTTGTTAATGTGTAAAGTATTCCCACCCATAAAGTACACAATTAAAAACAGAACGTAGCAATTTATTCAACATTCTGAATTGTGTGCTGAGAGGGATGGAAAACTTAGAGAAACATTATCAAATGAAAGCATCTACACTACACTAATGTCATATATAACCAATGGCTGGAAGCAACTGAAAGAAAAAAAAATGGGCTGTTTTGATTTGCCAGTCATTGCTACATCCATAGTTCTAACATTGCCTAATCTTCTCTAAAAGTCAATGCCAACTTCACTTTCTTTTTGTCTTGGGGGCCGAGAGGCATTAACTTCTCAAGCTTTCAATCTATAAACCAGGTTCTGTAGCTGAAATAAAAACTTAAACCCATTAACTCTTTTATTTTAAACTTAAACTCATTAACTCTCTAATTTTTGAGAAATTAATTGTACTTGAAAGAAAACTAAGATCTTGGAAAATGTACTACTTAAAACCTTATATAAATATATTACTTTTCAGTTTATCATGATGAGGGACAGTCAGCTCTTGGTTGTGTCTGCTTCCTTTCCTTATACTACTCATTTGAATTCACTACAGAAAATAAAATCATTCAAATTATGACTTTTGAAACTGCCATGAATGAATGGTTAGGAATTAAGAAAATTAGTCAATAATATCCACAGGTATCATGGCTAAATGCAGGGATTTTTTCCCCCTCTTTTGAAGTTGCACATAAGCTCTATCCCTATTTCTTAATATTGGATGCACTATAAAGAGAACCATTTATTATTCATGAACCTAAATTTTCTTGTTAGTCAACCTCAAAGTCAGCAAAGTTAGTCTTTGCTCTGTCCTACTGCTGGAGACCATTTCTTTGGGAGAAAAATCAAACTAATAAAATACCCTTTAATTTGTGGCCCTTTAAAAGAAAGTGGACCTTTCAAACTGCACATATACAACAGCAAAAAAAAGGGAGCTCTCGTGGAATTAAATCTTCACTGAGATTCAATATAAACACAATGCTGCCAGGTTGCTCTGTGGGAATGCCACTGCTGCAGAAAGAATGACGTGTGGAACCCTCGAGGTACCCTCGGAAGCACAAACACAACGCATCAGGGACGCTTTAAAGATTAGCGCTTAAACACTTTGGCCAGTGCTTTTCTGAGAGCAAGTTCTTTAAACAGAACTCAACAATGTTACAACGTTAAAAAAAAAAAAATACAACCCTCAAAAATATCCCCTCCGTGCTATACCAAACTTTCTGTATTTCTACAAAAATAGACGAAGATAGAGCTACAAAACGGTTTTCCTGAAGGAATGAGCATTTGCATTTGTTGACTCATCTTCTCCTGACAAGGTGGCTGGTTCCAAAAAAAAAAAGGAAAGGAAGAAGAAGAAACAAACAAAACCTAACCCAGGTACTTGTAAAAGGCAAGTAAAATGACACATTGCACAGCTGATGAAGGCTCAGATGAGGGAAAACAAACAAAACGCTTTTCTTCCATGACTAGGACCCACTTTGCTTTCTCCAGAAAAGGTTCATATCTAAAGTCAATGGCCTTATATTTCCTCTTCTCCATCCATTTTCCCATGTCCCATTGCTGGATTGGAAATCCCAATGGCATCATTTCCCAGTGGGCCCTTGGATTCAGGCTGCCATATGACGTACTAATACCATTCTTCAGTACCAAGCTGATTCTTTGCTCTTGTCCTGATGCTGGAGACCTAAAAATGATAACAATGGAAAATAATGAAGAATAAGTATACATGGAGCATTTATATATGTTCTTGACTTGAAAATTCCTGAGTGCAGAAAAAGGAACCCAGGTAATCATGAGAGATGACCTAAGGACAACCTATTCTCTAATAAGGCCCAGGAGAACACTACATAAAAAGAATTCTGTACTAGAATAATGCTGTTTATACAAGAGAAATCATTGCTATGTTTTTTTTCCTTGAGTTGGGAGTGCATTATCAGGTCAATAAAATTAGAAAATTGTGCCTTAACTTTGAGAGGAAATGATAAGGAAAGTGAAAAGAGACATGCTCAACTTGAGGAACATTTAAGCAGTGCTTCAGTTAAAACTTCCAGCAACCAGGACAATGAGAGTAGTGAACAAATACACTCAGTTGTTTTAAAATTTATTTCATTCAGAGAGGTGTCACTGAAAATCATAGTGAGTGGTTAAATATGATTAAAATATAGAGCCTAGTACTATTGATAAGCTGGTAGGGCACTGTGAAAAGTACAGACCTATATTCTATATTTTTTAATTTACTTCTCTTAACATCTTTTCCCATAAGTGAATTTAAAGTGGCTCAGAAAAGTTTAAGGAACATTGCAAGCAAATGAGATTTAAAATTAAGTTTAAAACAGATACATAAACACATCTAAATTCCAATTGCTAGGTAATATAGAAAGTTTATTTAAAAGGATATATAGAAAATATGAATGTGGCTTGGATCTACTATAGTCATTTAACCAATTTCTGATACAGGCAATTAGCAAGGCAGTTACTGTTCAAAACCATCTGAAGTCAAGTTCCATTTTGTATGGATTTTCCTTGCATTTTTTGAGATGTAACTGACACACACACACATACACACATACACACACGCACACACTGAATGTACATAAAAATATTTTGATGTAGATATATATTGAAATCATTGCTACCATCACTTATCATGTCTATAGCCTCTTTCCATGACCTTTATTTTTATATTTGAGTCATATAATTTGGAAGAGTGAACACACTGAATAAGCTTTTAAGATACTCAGAACCAAATACCAAAATGTGAAGTAAGGCCTCTGAAAAGTGCATAGAAAAAACATGACAACGGTTATGCTAGTACCAGGATCTCAAACTATTTTCTTGACCCTTTGTTTAAAAGTGTTATCAATCTTGCTGAATACTAATTGGAAAAATAAAAACAATAAAACAATGACCCAGGATAGTTTAACATTTTGATTGTTACTATCACATTTCAGCATTTCTCGTCCTGTCCACTACCAAAGATATTTTTTTTATTAAATGATGATACCTTATAAACACTGTCATTAGATGCAGATATTAAGACAACATTCAAAGAAGACAACGTAACATGACAGAGAACAAATAAAAGAAACACAAAAAGCACATCAGATTGCAGGATCCAGAAGGGTCAAGGACACCAGAAGAAAACCCACTGATTCAGCAAAGCTGGGCTCACAGGGGCTCAGAGAGACTGAACCAACAATTAGGGAGCCTGCATGGGTCTGACCTGGGCCCTCTGCATATAAGTTACGGGGTATAACTTGGTCTTCTTGTGGAAGATCTTACTGAAAGTGGGAAAAGGGGGGTCTGTCTCTGACTCTTTGGCCTGTTTTTGGAACCTCTTTGCTTCTATTGGGTTGCCTTTTCAAGGCTTAATATGAAGGTATGTGTCTAGTATACTGCAACTCGATATGCCATGTTTGGTTGATATCCCTGGGAGACTTGCCCTTTTCTGAAGGGAAATAGAGGAGGGGTGGATCATGGAAAGATGGAGAGGTGTGGTTATTAGGAGGACAGGAAAAAGGGGAAATTGCAGTCACATGTAAAAAAATAAATAAGTAAGAGAATAACTACTAAATATCTCTCTCTCTCCCTCCCTCCCTCCCTCTCTCTCTCTTAAAGCACACCAGGCCACAGAGGAAGACAATGCAGCAAGTCCTGATGATACCTGATAGGCTAGGGTCAGATGGAAGGGGCAGAGGACCACCCCATCAGTGGACTTGGAGAGGGGCATGGGAATAGATTGGGGAAGGGGAGTGGGGCTGAGAGGGTTTGAGGAGGGGACTACAGCTGAGATACAAAGTGAATAAACTGTAATTAATATAAAAAATAAAATAAAAATTAAAGCACACCAGAACTCCAAGGCACAGTTTACACAGCACAAAGTATGAGACTGTTGATGAAAGCAATAGTTCCTAGCTGTCAAAAGAATGGTCTAACTATTATTTTCTAAGAATACTGGGATTTCACTTGTCTCAAACTTTTACTCCAATTTTAATGAAGAGGAAGAGAAGGATAAAATAGGAGAGGGGAAAAGAGGAAAAAATGAAAGGATCAGGGATGTATAGCTACACTCAAGTTTGCTTTATTCATTTTCAAATAGCTTTGTTGGTGGAATCATTTGCAACTTGACATAGTCTCTCTGGGGTGACTCATAATCTAAGCCACCTTTACTGACAATTTGTTGACTACATAAATATTTTTTTCATTATTAATGCTTCTCTCATCTTTTAGATGACACAGTATTTCCAGAGCTGAAGACTACATCAATCTATAGAATGTCAGCACTGCAACTCATGAATACTGCTGCAATCGTCAAGTGTTTTTTTTTTTAACTTTCAAAATAAAGGCAATCCCAAGTTTGATGTGCAAAGATATATGACTCCCTCAGATCATGTGAACGTTTTGCCATAGCCAAGTATGGAATTACTTAAAGATGGACCCCAAAAAGCAGAAATCATTCTCTCATTATAAATGAATCTCTTCAGTGTTTGGTTTCATATCTCTGTGTCATCCCTAAGTATAGTTCAAAAAATCCAATCCATCTGCCAATCCATCTATAACCTCACAGGTATTAAGTAACTATCGGATCCTGACTGTTTAGCTTCTTCTTGGTGGAAAGACATAAATCCAGTCTTTGCCTTAGTTTCCAGCTGTCATTTTCTGTATATTTCAAAATAAATAGAACCAATTTGAAAAAGAGCAAATGACAAATGACTTGAATATTATGTTGTATCACATAAGCAGGGCTGCCATTTTTCTAGTAAAGCCAATTGCTAAGGGTGACTCAGGGTGTTGAAGAGCAAGCCACTTAGCTTTTGCCCAACATAATGAAGGAAGATGAAATTGTTAATTATGATCCTTACATGGTCTACATAGATGTGCAATTTTTCAAAATTTCTTTGCCATAATAGACTATCCTCTGCCACAGACTTCGTTCCAACTGGGACTCCTTTGCCAATCAAATGAATATGAAAGTAGATCCTAACACATCCAAGGACTTCCACTGGCTGACAGAAATCATCAGGTTTGCTTTTTTGTGTCACCAATTTCATTTTGGTTTTATTCTTCAGTCCATAAGATATTTTAGTAGAAAAAAAAAAAAAGAAAAGCATAAGGACAAGGCTAGCTAACGCCCTTTGGGTTTGGAGTTTTACATTCACATATAGTGCAGGGAACGTTACATGAAATCACTGACTTAATCTTCTCCATTGTGCTCTAAATAATATGTATTTTACTCAATAAGAATGCAGAATTTAGGGGAAGTAATAAAAGAGGCAGGTTTGTAAAGAGGCGTTCTGATGTCAGAGACTATGTCTTAATGACAGCCTATGTGTACACCTTAAGTGAACTGTGTTGGTTGTAAGTCACGGCAGGAGGACATTAGGCACACTTGACTAACCCCCACACAAACAGTCTCTAACGAAATTAGTTCACGAAAACACTAATCAATTTTCATATTCCTCTTTCACCGGTAGTGTGTGTGTGTGTGTGTGTGCATCTTACCGTCATATCAAGGCTAATACCTTATCAAGGTTGATAATTATCAAGTTGATAATTTTAACAACTACATTAACTTGAAATTTATTTCTAAAATACAATAAAGTCACACTGTAGTATGTTCCGCTTTAGAAAATTGCACTACTACTTGGGTAATATGCAACGTCACATCAACTAATGGACTCTTCTATGTTAATTTGTAACATAATTGCTCCAGACTCATCCACTTCCCTAGTGTGTACATCTTAAAAACAGAGAACATTTGACTCACGGTTTTTGCTTGTTTATTATAAATCAGAAGTAAACCAGGAAACAAAGATATCACATTATTGACTTCAGAGTTTGAATGTGACATGCTCTCAGGAAAAGAGCCTGAAAGAAACTAAAAGCTTAGAGACACATTTTCTCACTTCAGTTCCAACACCAACACCACCTGATCACCACAGAAGAGAAAAAAAATATATATCCGTACTCAAGCAAACAAACTTGGAATAATTAGGAATGTGAGAAAAATCTGGTCACATAAGAGGATCACAGTTTGCTTTCATTTCAAAATGTGTGAGTCTGGCAGTCAGTCTGTTCAGGATGTTCAAACAAATGCTGCAAACTGGGCAGCTGATTAACAGCAAAGATTACTCTAGCACCATTGTAGAGTCTCAAATCTAAGATCAGGACATTAAAAGAGTTGGTGTTGGATGAAAGCTTGCTTTCTGATTCATAGAGATTCCTTCTCACAGCTTCCTAAAATAGAAAAGGTTTTGGTGTGTGTGGGTGTGGGTGGATGTTTTCTCAAGACCTTTAGGAGAAAATTGATCTCATTTCTAAGGACTCAGCCCCTGTCACTTATCCATCCTCCAAAGGCCGCACTAATACCAATACCTTAAGAGTAAAATTTCAGCACAAATTTTGAAGAGGGCACCAACATCCAGATCACCACACTGACAGAATCTTACAAAGATATTACTAGGACCATCTTCCCTACTCCAGGGGAAAAAACAAAAAACTAAATTTCCAGAGGCAACGATTTCACAAGTTGGTATCTGGCAAAGGTTATGAATAAAAGACTCAGAAGAGCAGCTACATGTATGTAAACATGAGAAGCCTAAAGCCTCCTCCCTCTCTAACTTCCTTCAACTCCAAGACATTTTGTGGAAATATCCTGAAGCTCCCTAAAAGTCCCAGGAAAGAAACAGGAGTTGGCTCAGAGGAGACTCTGTTGAATCTACTAGAAAGTCTGTACTCTGCAGTGGAAAAGACAGCATGGGCAGCTCTGGATGAACATCTGGGAGGGATCACAAATGAAAAGGTAAGCTTGCTGCCAAGTTTGATAAACAATACAGAATGCATAAAGGAAAAGGTGGGGGAGGGGAAGATTTGAAAACAGGGGCAGATTAGGAATGATATGGCAACACCAAGAAAAAAAGCAGGTTGCAAGCTACTAATTAGATGTCTGCATAACTTTCTAGGACTAAGAGTTAAGTACCATGGAGAATATGAAGGAATAACTTGAGTAACTTGGAGGAATAACTAAAGACACAAAGTCACACCCTAGCTGAGGAGCTACTGTCACTGAGAGCTGCCTGGAAGAGTTAGCTTTTCTTAACAGTATGTCTACTGGTAGGTCTAACACACTCCAGTGGATGGCCATACTCCTCAGAGTATAAAGGCAGCATTAACAGGACTTGATAGGACTTTTTAAAATGAGCACACAGACTTGGGTGGTAACTAAATGAGGTGTGGATCTTAAAGGAGATGGAGAAGGGAAATGAATATGATTAAACTACAACCTTCCCCCACTTGACAGAATGACAAATGGCCACAGAAATGTTTAAGAGACACACACACACATTTCTATGAGGCTCTGAACTTAACACTGCAAATGACAATACAACCTCATCTGTTTGCCTGAAGCTTGGGTAATACAAGTTAAGGCTTTCTAAGTAAGATCCGTGTGGACATAGCACCTTCCTATTAACTTTGAGGAGGAATGAAGAATACAAACAATAGCTCCCATTTGGGCAACTGAAATGTAATTTCAGGTGAATATCAAAACAGATCATGTCTAATCACCATACTTCTTTATAACTTCTAACACAGTTTTAATCTCAAAAACCACAGAATTCTTATTCTAAAACCATTATCAATAGTGTTTAGAGAGTAAAAGTTCTAAGTAATACTCTTTATCACCAGTATGCTTAATATATTTAAAGTTTATTTAAGATCACCAAGTAATCAACCAATGTTTACAGTATGGTGCAAATTAGTGCAGGAATAGCATTATCTTGGGAAACTGCACACATATTACTGCATTCCTTTGGAAGACCTCCCAGCATCCTACAGTGTGATAGTCCTCAACAGATGTACATAAATTGCCTACATACACACATACACATATACACATGCATAAACACATACATATGCACATAAACTCCTTGAAAACATATTATAGCTGAAGCCACATACATAGTCAGTTTACTTACATATCTAATTGTGGTGCCTAAATGTGCTCAAGATGACTGTAACACTCATTTTTTAAAGATATTTATTATCATCATTATAGATTTAACATCTGTAATTTTTATGTTTGCATAATTTCACTAATAATGATTATGGAAACCAGGTGATTACGGCTTATTCTCCATTTTATCTTTGGCCAAATTTTAAGATTAAAGCTCACCTTGATTCCTGTGAGTTCTTGTACATTAGATATGAGTATATTTTTTAGGTGTTATATGTATTTTTGTCTATTTGATTACTTGACTTCATACTTAATACATAAGAGAAAATGTTTTAAAGTTGTTTAAAATAAGATGCATTCTTCTTAAACCAAATATGAAGTTAAATTTATTCTCATGATTACAAATTGTGCACATTCATTAATGAGTGATGCCTCATTACAGAAGTAAAGGACTTACCAAAAGAAGACCTTTCTATATATAGAGACTTTTTTTGAAGGCATATTTAGAATCTACTTAAAATCTCCACAGAAACAGTACTGTCAGGAACAATGAAGTGAAAACTGCCTGAACTTGCCAAGATGTCTTTACTTTCAAAAGAAGAGTAGACACCTGAATTTGCTTTTAGACCACAATTTACTATGTTAAGGTAATGAGGGCAACACCTGCGTACCTGAGGCAAACACTGTAGGTGACAAGCCATTTACAGCCAGGTGTTTCCCGTTGCTCCTGTTTTCCCAGGCCCAGACAACAAGCAGTAGTAGTAGACAACAAGCAGAGGGTAGTCAGTTTACCCTCTTAATGCCTTCCTTGCTCCAATACCACAAACTCTGCTGTGCAGGGGCCCTCTAGCCTTTCTTTGCCTTTGGCATCTATTCCAGTGTCCAGCTGGACAGGAATCTGGCAGGTACTTACGGCATCACAAATGTGAGACAATCATTACAAAACTGAATTTATGACAAACATAAATTACACATCACAGCGACTGGTAGTTTCTTTCTCATGGTAATGGGCATATACTGGGTTCTCAGCTTGAACATCAACGTGATTGATCACCTCTTAGGTGATAAGAACTTGGGATCATGATAACTGCTTAGCAGTCCAGCAAAGTCATTTCAAGAGCACATATAAACACATCTTAAAGACAGGGATAAAAATTAACAAAAGAAGGAAGAATGAAATGAAATATTCTTCTGTAAATTCTCTACAAACTACAGGCTTTGTCCCAAAACTAAAAGCAAGACCAAAGGGGGAAAGAAGTTTGGATTACTTATTATAACTAAAACCACACATTATAATGCTCTCAAGAGATTCGAACTATCCAGACATCTGTTGGATAGCACATGCAGATGGTGCCAAACATGCATCTTTAAAGAGATTTCTAGGTTTTGCCATGACAGCTTTACGATTCAGAAAGCAGATAATCCAACCAGAGGAAGAGCTTGAGGCCCCCACTGTCTCAAAACAAAAATCTTGGTATCTGGGAGTATGAATTATTAAAAGATTCCAAAATTTGAAAATTAGTTTAGAACTGCTGAAATACAAGTATATTTTAATAGGAATATGGTTTAAGTCCTCAATCTCTCTGTTGAAGCAACATGTATTAGAAGAGATTCAGCCATGGAATGCATGTGTTTCCTTTTCGGTAGTGGCATCAGCAGGATTTTCTGCCTTCTTGTGACCTGGATGCAAACGTGCTCTCTGACATGTTTCAGAAGAGTCTATTCAACCTTAACAAATGTAAATAGGGCTTCAGAGATCCTGAAGGTGCTAGGTGCCACTCAACACAGCACAAGTAAAGCCAGGAGGACACAAGTGTTAGAACATCTGCCTGTGGTTTCAGAAAAGGAACTCAAATCTCCTTGTGGAGTTGATATATCAACTTGTATCCACAAGGAAAAAAAATGGCACTTTTTGCCTCTCATCAGCCCTTTGCAAGATTTCTTTTTTTCTTTTTTTTTTTTTTTTTTTTGGCAAGTCATCTTTTCACCAAGGAATTCAGAACATATTGGCAACAGACCACTGTTTGTGAAACCTTATATTGCTGATAAATAGCTGAAAGGGAATAAAGATAGCTGTAAATTCCTCAGGCCACAGAGAATTCTTTTCCATAATCTTCCTAGCCTACTTGAAAGCTGATGCAAAATTGGCTGAGAATGAATTCTGAAACAGCTTTCTTCATTTGAGCTGTTCCTTCAGATGTTTTTCTATGTGAGCTATGAGGAACAGCAGAGCAATAGTGAAAATTTATTTGCTAATACACAAAAACGCTGACTCACAAAGCACACATTTCAATATGTGCATGGCTTTGCACTGAAACTTAAGCAATGATTATGTTTCGTTCTGTTTTCTTTAACCTACACAGCTTCCTTCACCAAAAGCACATCTGATTTTTTGCAGTAATCATAATTTGAAAATGTCTCAAACTCCTAGAGGCAGCTACTGGAAAACAACACCTTGCGAAACAGTTGAAGAGTTTCAAAACATACAGAATCAATACAATAATTTCCTGTTTGATTAATACATGTTGTGTACCGGTCAAAATATCACATTGTATTCTTAGATAGGTATAATTATTTAAGCAAGCCTGTTTTTGTTTTGTTTTGTTTTGTTTTTCATAATAAGAAAAAAGGTGCTGAGCAGTGGTGGCTCCTACCTTTAATCTTAGTACTAGGGATGCAGATGTAGGGGTATATATGTGAGCTCGAGGCTAGCCTGGTCTATAGAGTGAGTTCCAGGACAGGCAAAGCTACACACAGGGAAACCCTGTGTCAAAAATGCGAAAAAAAAAAAAAGAAGATTAAAGGTTAAAAAAATAGTTTTGCTTGTCGTTTTGAGAGATATTTCAGAAGCAGTAGATGCTATACAATTCATACAGTAATTCTTAAACTGAATAAGTTTTGAAACTCAGTTACAAGATTAATGTTAATATGGAGAATGTAGCAGGGTGTGGTGGCACATGTCTGTAATACCAGCACTCAGGGAGGCAGAGGCAGGAGGATTTCTGTGAGTTTGAGACCAGTCTGGTCTACAAAGTGAGTCCAGGAGAGCCAAGACTAATTTTCATTTTCTGCCCAAGCAATACAAAAAAGAAAAGAAAGAAAATAACACTGATTTCTAAACACTGCTCGAAAGGACTAAGAGCAGTGATGTTCATTGGCTAATGAACATCACAGCTAATTTTCTAGAATAGAAACAGATGAAGTTATATATTCACAATGTGACATATTCTAAGCTTGCATCAATTTCTCATGATGCTTCGTGCATTCAGTGTGAATTTTTCAGTTTGAAGTGTTCTATCTTCATTACAAGTCATGGTAGAGTTCATTTTATATCACAGTCTCCATCTGGAAACACAATCATGTTCCCGGAGTCACTGACTTCTATAATTGGGTCAGGTCAGAAAAATGGGGAAGTGAGAAGTTATGGGTATGCCTTGCATAACCCAATACAGTGAAGTGGAAAGAGGGGTCTTAGAATCAATTTTATAGACTGTTTTGTCAAAACTCTCCTTTAGATACATAGCCTACATCTTTTTTGAAGTTTTTAAAAGTCCTTCTCTGTTGACTACCCTTTTTATGGGCCTCTAAGTGAGGAGGAAGGAGGGCAGCTAATCAAATCAATCTTTTTTCTTTCTTCTTGCTTACCTACTTATGGGTAGAACTTGTAAGAGAAAATGGTTTCAATTCTTCGTACCACCAACATACATGTGTAAGTGTATTGTGTACATATACATATGTAATATATATCTATTTATATATGTACATATAGGTATTTTTCTTTTTCTCTTACATCATTTATATATGTATATATATAAAGTATTAAAACTATTTTTCTTTTAAAGTTATATTTTAAAGTTATATTTTCTCCTACCACTAAATTCATAATAATGACCTCACTGTTTGTAGCTTCCAAGTGAAACATAATTTAGTAAACCATTTTTCTTTGCTTCTATTAAATTTATACATTTGTACGTACACATATAAATCACAGTCATCTTTTGTTTTTGAAAGATATATGTATCATTTTCTGCATATTTTTATGCAGCAATACCACCTCAAACATAATTACTCATAGGTTCCTTTTGATGTTTTGATAAACACTTTAAACATTACCAATGGTTTGATAAACCTTATCAAAAGTACTTTATTAATATTTTTATGCTTTTAATTTTAACTATGCATAGTAGATTCATGCAAAAAAGGATGCTTAGACAAAGCTAGAGTACCATTAATGCTAACATTCTTTCTGGGATAGCTTTTGAAAAGACTACGACTTTTTACTATTCTGCCAGCAATATAGCTGAGGAACAAAACTTTCCCTTGATCAGCTTGTCTTTTTTACAAGGCTTCAAGCTTACAAATGCATGCTTACTCATATTACATGCACATAGGTCTTCTCTAATGATAACAATTCTCTCAGAAGATGCCCAAACATATGTGATGAAACAGGAAGAAAGTCTGAAGTGAGTTCTGCAATTAAAGCATGTGACTTTGTGAAATCCTTCTGTGGAAAGAGGTTCAAAGAAGAATATGAGTGTAGTGTCTACTTCCATGTGGGAGATATAGAAGATTGGTGAAGATTTCAATAAGGGCTTACCGAATTATGGCTTGGATTTGTGAAGCCTACAAGAAGGGTTGAGGAAAGCATGTGTTCTCTCAGATTCACCATCCTCTCTTCTACTGCAGACTTCACTACTTGTCTGTATTTAGCACACATCCTAGTATTTAGCAGGCATCAAAGAGGGTTTTTATTGCTCTTCTGGTCATGAAACTGTGACACAGGACTTGTACCTTACACAACCAACACCACTCAAGAGGGTGTAAATATTCTTTAATATTTCTTTGATGAATTTTTATTCCTTCACTGAAAATTAAGGTTATACAATATGCCAAAAGGGGGAAAACAGCTTTGTAGAAGCTGTGAAACAATCAGTTGTTATGTCTAATCTCTTTTCTGTTACCAAGTAATAATAAATGTCATAATAACAAAGTGTCCAGATACAGCATTTTCACTAGTTTGTATTTGTAAGCTTTCTGCCTAGTGTGATTAAAAAATGTACTTGCATTTTTGTGACATTTTATCCATCTCAATCGCAATAACACCATCAATGTAAATATCCAATACTCTATAAATATTAGTTAGTAATATTAAAGCTATTGAAAAATCAAATAGTTCGAGAGTTGGTGTTTAATATCAAGATTTGGGTTACTCATTCTCTATGCTGAGATCAAACATTTAGAAATAGCTTCTATATTTCTGACACAACTGAAGACAATTTCATAATTTCCTACTAATCGTTTTTTAAAAATTACAATAAGTGGCACTAAAAGTGTCAATGAATTCTTAGTCATCCAGAATCCAGATGATTAATATATGTTTCCTGGGAAGAGGTAGAGTGGAGTGAATGTTGTAAATGAAGCATATACAGTATATGTCTCTTCGGTGCGTTCTATGCTGTAGGGTGAAAACATCATAGTACCTCTGTGTTTTAATTGAGTTGTAGAGCCTGTTACTGTTGTAGCTCCAAATTTGCAACATCCCTCCTTTACTATAAAGCCTTGAATTATAGCACTGCACTAGCAAAAATATTCAAGGGTCTTGGATGAGTAATGCTTAGTTTTCTTTAATCCCTTTTTTATATAAATATGAACTTTTTAAAAAGTTATTAGATATAAATTACAGTTAATTTACAACTATATTATAGGTAATAACATTTTAAAGTGGTTAGGAGAGATTTGTAAGTCATTTGGAAACATTTATCCAATCTTTGTAGCTTAGGCCTGCTAGCAGATGAATACCAACTGCCAACCACCAAGCATATGTTTCAGAATGCAATCTACAGAAGCAAAACTTACAGAAATGAATTGGCAAAAAAATTTAAAAAACGAGAGAGAGCAACCTGACTCTCCCATTTCTTCAATAGATGGAACTTTTCTCACTTATTCTTTTAAATTATTTTCATCCTAGTTTTCTATTCTGTCTCTTATAAAACCAAAGATAAGCTTCACCAATACATTTCATTGCAGAGCCCATGGCAGCTCAGTCTCTAAGTGGTCCTAGTGAGGGGAACAGGGACTGTCTCTGACATGAACTCAGTGGCTATCTCTTTGATCACTTTCCCCTGAGTGGGGAGCAGTATTACCAGGTGACAGAGGAAGACAATGCAGCCAGCCCTGATGAGACCTGATAAGACTAGGGTCAGAGGGAAGGGGAGGAGGACCTCCCCTGTCAGTGGACTTGGGGATGGGCATGGAAGCGAGATGAGGAAGGGAGGGTGGGATTGAGAGGGCTTAGGGGAGGCCTGCAGCTTGGATACAAAGTAAATAAACTGTAATTAATAAAAAATAATTAAATTAAAACAAACAAAAATAATTTCATAAAAATTTAAGAAAACTAATGTGACTGTGCTTTTATGTTTCATCAGCTTTAGTTCCTCTAAAGAGAAGTAACAAATACAGATATTTGTCTACTCTTTTCCAGGGGTACTCAGTTCTCACTATTTATTTAAAAATATGTGTTCAAAGAAAATATTTTCAAGTTTTTGTTTGTTTTTGTTTTTTTAACTAATTTGTGTTTTGGAAAGTGCTCATTTGGTAGCCCTGGGTGACCTGGAACTCACCATGTAGATGAAGCTAGTTTTGAACTCCCAGAGACCCACCTGCTTTATCTCTTGAGTGCTGGAATTAAAGACAGGCACTTGTCGGATTTATTGTTTTATGCATGTACTTTTACGTATGATTCCATGTGGGTTCGCACATGTGAGTGCAGTGCCCATGGAGAACAAAAGAGAACAGCAGAGAATGCGTGGCACATGCAGAGGTGCATGGACTTTGGGGAGTTGGCTCAGTCCTTCCATCATGTTGGTCACGGGGATCAAAACTCACATCATCAGACTTGGGCAAGTTGCCTTTATCCAAATGACCCATCACACTGGACTCATGAAATATTCCTTTAGAAATAATACAGTTTATGCCTCAATATCATAATGGAGTCATAGAAATATTCAGTGTCTATGGAAACTTCCTGGCCTTCATTTCACAAGTAATCTGTGTCTCTAATATCTAGAATAATTTGTTTCTCTACCTGGCAACAACATAATATTTTATTTGAAGTCTTGATTTGAAATCTGAAGTTATCTTGGTTAGTGAGAGATGAACCAGATTTTAGCTATCACCATAGTTTGGGGAAGGCTCGGGTAAAGATTCTTTCACTGAATCCAAATATTTAGTAATAACATATAAATTTGTGTCTGTCTTCAGATGTATTTTTAAGAATCCAGAATAATATCAGCCTATGATGTGATACAGGATGGTGTTTTGCTTTCCTTTGAATTTTAATTTTAGTTCACCTGCAAATGTACATTTACACTTGTGCGTATACATGTGTGCATACACACAGTTATATAAGGCATTCTGACATTCATCATAGTAAAAAGCAAAATCATAACAAACTTGTAGCAGAAATAACATGAGGGCTTGTAACAGAAATAAATCTGTGGATCTACAGATGAAGACAAACTGAAGCCAGGGACAGCTTGTGTTTACAGAGAAGCTACATCACAAAGCAAAACTTCTTTTACTTCTGCTAAGTTCAAACGTAGTGAACAATGTGAAAGCTACAAATTAAGTTAGCTTTGTATTTCAATAAAAATGCCTCACTGGCAAAGCTTTACTTGAAAATTAAAAAAATAATAATAAAAATAAAAACCTGGGGATTACAAGATTGTACGTCTTACATTAGTAAAATTATGAACAAAAACTTTAAATTAGAATGTCAGCATTCCAATGAAATGTGAGAACCTTTGTGATCAGTGAAAGGTAAGCAGGCTAGAAACACTTTTGTGATCCTGTATATGTCTGATAACACAATGCACACATTTGCAGTCACTTTGGTCATCACATGCATTGTGGAGTACAAATGCAAACACCCCTACATTTAACTCTTCTTTGCACATAGAAACCTAGTTCAGTACTCTGCGTTTGCTTGAAGTTCATCTTCCCATCCTCTCTAGATCCTTCCATCCTCCACATTATCTTCAGCCTACCCACTCTTCTTAGCCTATACTCCTTGACAGTTATTAGTGAAACTTGAAAGTGTGACATTTCATATGAGGAAAAGGTAAAGGTAAGTGAATTTTTCAAAGCATATTCTGAGAAAATTGTGCTTAAAACACAGCGTCTTTTCCTAAGAAAGCACAATGTGAAAATCTACTCCTGCATAAAATTAAACAAGTGCATTTAAGGAAGAGCAGATAACACTGAAATTACTGGTGTTCTCTTAGAAAGTTACAGAATACTCTGTCAAAAAGTTCATTCGACTATGGATTCTGATCTCAGTCAAGCCCATGTGTTGGGAGCATTCTTCACACAGGCCTTACAGAACCCGTTTTTTGTTTTGTTTTGTTTTGTTTTGTTTTAACTGCCAATAAGAAGGGAAAAGGCTAAGTAAGATTTAATATTCGTGCTAACAGTCTTTTGGGCAAAGATGAGAATTTTTCTGGGGAGGGCAGATACAGGTGGCTTGTGATCATATCAGCATGTATGCACGTAAAACCTGTTCAACAGAGAGGAGAGGAGGCGAGAGTAAGCCAAGCATGACAAACTTCAAGGACACACGAATGTGCACAACTCTAGCATTAAAAACTTTAAATTACGAATGACTATCCTCAAAGCAGTAATCTTCACAAAATTCAGGAATTCTTTTCATTCTTATGAAAGAATTTTGCCTACCAGCCCCAGAACTCTATTATGATATGCCATAGTTAATTTAAAACCTGAAGCATACTTTGAAACAACTGTTACAAATACAGTCAATTAATATATTTAAGTTCCACTTAGCACAAAAGCACATAAAAATTTCAAGTGAGACTCTTTTAATATCACAAGATATATTCTCAGGAAATTCAAAAATATATTCACACAAATATTTGTACATGATAGCTCAGAGTAATATGTATCATATTAAATTTAATTTAATCATATTAATTTGTCATTTAATCATATTAAATCAAATGTTGGAACATACCAAATATCTATCAACTAATGAATGGACAAATGAAAAAATGATATATCCATTCAATGAAAGAAGATCCACTCCTGAAGAATAAATGGAATTCAATGCATATATAACATGGACAATGCTTGAACCACCATATTAAGTCAGAGAAAGCACATGTAGGATTCTATTTTTCCTCAGTGGAGAGAAAGGATAACCATGTAGAGGCATCAAGTAAATGAATAGCTACCAAGAATAGAAAGTAGGGGGAAGTTGGGAGGAAACTAACAAACAGCTTCTTGCTGAGGTAGCAGAATGTTCTAGAATTAAACATTGTGAATTATTACACAAGATAATAAATAACTAAAACTGATTGAATCACATTTATTAAAATGGAGCATTGCTATTCTGAATTATAACTAAGCAATAACTTTTAAATTAAAAAGAAAGTTTGGTTCTACATAAATAGAAATTTTAGAGTACCTTTCTTGTGCTAGCACCTCTGTAATTTAATTGCTTTACTGAATGGGCTTGTTTCATTTTTTACAGATGAGGAAGATGAAGCACTTTGCTCAATGTCCATCTTGTTTTGTTTCACGGACCAAGCTGAGTTAGAAAACTGGGAAGTGTGACTCCAAACTCAAACTATCCATTAACTTACAGAGGGAAAATGTTTGAACAAGTTTCCAGAAAGTTCTGAGGGAAGGGATCCTCATTTAGTGCCCCCACACGATTGTTTTAGTGACACCAAAGGAGGCTAAGTAGTGGTGAAAAGGGTAGAAGAGCCAGAACGGTATAAAATGCTCCATCTGTTCCTAAACAGAAAAATATGTATCAACTCTCCAATTATACCAGATTCAATGCTTTAAAACTCCTTTGTCATATACCAGGTTCAATCCTCCTCCTTAGAGCCCCTTAATTCCTTTAAATTCTGCAAAATGAAATTGCAGCCATAATTACCATTTTATTTGCAATAAATGGAATATTTGTGTTCTCTCTGGATAAATATACTGAAATCCAAATCCCCAAAGTAATAGTATTAGGAGATGAATACATTACATTAAAAGAAAAGCTCCCTTCTGAATGGGATTGGTGCCATTGTAAAAGTAATTAATTTGGACCTATCAACCTGTGAGATTATATGCAAAAGATGACCAGTTATGAACAAGAAAGCAAGTTTTACTGTGACATGAAAATGACCAGCACCTTGACCTTGGTCTCAGCCATCTCAGAATTGTGAGGACCATTTCCCTATGGTTCAGAAGCCACCCTGTCTTTGGTCTTTTGTGACAGCAATCCCATGACCTTTTCTTTATGGATTAAACTACTAGGTCCCTTACCAAAATTGTCTCAAAATAGTTGAATTCATTTACCTGCCTTCTAATGAAACATGAAAATTACCTATATTTTACCAGCTCAGATTCCTGGATTTGGGCAACTGTTCTGACTGCCTCATCTGACTCATCCCAGTTCTAACTTGGCTGCTCAGTAACCTCTCTGCATTGAGCTATGTAAGTAAAGCCACTGTAGAGGACCTGTCTGCACAGTCAGGTCATGCGGCATATATTTCAAAGAGGGACAAGCCTCTTCCGTAATCCAGCTACACAACTCACTCCTTGCTTTAGATTTTTATATGGAAACATCCTCTATCACAATAAATTGGAACAGAAAGGTAATTACTACACTCTTATTGGTCCCATATAATGAATGTTGTAGCACTCAATCCCTTTAACTTAGTGAATGAAACATACATTTTCTTATTTTTACCTTCACTCTTTCAGAAACTGTTCTCTTTGGGAATTGACTTCAACTGAACAAAGACACCTTATCCAGTGTCATGTCCCTTTTTCCAGAGGCAAGACACAACCAAGAACTAGTAAATTCTGAAATATAGAAGTCAACTCCTTGGCTCAAGTATTTTTCTCACACCAAAGATTTGATCCCCCAGCACATTAGTCCACAAGCTGGTTCAAAGGATGCTTCCTGTAAAAAAAAAAATTGATCCTCATCATGCCCTTCCAGTTGGAACTGAAATGTGGCATTTGATATTATGTCTGAATTTTGGAGAAAATAAACCACAAGTGATTCCATGTCTTCCAGTCTCTCATCACTGGCCCATGCACGAGGTGGTGGCTCCTTTTTTTTTTTTTTTTTTTACAGTCTTTTGCAGGGTGAACACATCATTTTGTGCCTTAAGTCATTCTTTTCAGAGGCAGCTACAACAAACATCAATTTGTTTTATAGTCATGGCACTCTGAAATGTGATAGAGGTGACTATGGAAAGATTCTCTGAAGGCCAGACTTTCCCTGGTGTTGGATGTAAATTTACTTCAAGATAATAGAGTCCATTGTGGAAATAAGTCTAATCAGAGACTTCCAATGGTTATACCAATAATTTATCTTAATCTCTGTGTTTTTCTAGTTGAGTGAAACATAGACTAGGGACGAATCATAATTACTATCTAATTACTCAGCTTACATTGACCATGAGTAGCCAAAAAGGAAATCTCTCTTCCACACTACTAGTCATTGTACCATTATCATTTACCACCTTGCTTTCTAACGGCACTGTTAATGCTACTGCATGGTGAATTACAGAGCTGCTCGCTCAGCATTCTCTTGGAGCAAGTACTAGGATCTGTTGGGGAAATATGGAATACTAAACAGGGGCTTGAGAAATCTATCTTTTATTGAGAAACCTATTATACATGCATATAAATATTTTGTATAATACAAAAATATACTAATATGTTGACATACATGTATAAAGAAGAGAAAATTGCTAATTGCATACATTAAGTGCTCAATAAATGTTAAATCATGGCCTAGCAAGCCAACAGATATCCTCTCAAGATAATTCAGTGAACAAAATATCCTCTCTTGTCTGCTTCCAAAGGTAAGAGCAAGTTTCCTCTTTATGAGATTATTTCAATTTGGAGTTCTGAAAAAAAAAATGTATGGACCAGACTCACTCCCATCTTTGCAAGTGCAAAATATGTGAAAATTAACAGAGAGCAACAAGGAATCATGCCCATTTCCTCCTTGTTGACAGAACAGAACATGCAGAAGAAGAAATCACCCCTGCCTGGTACTCTGACTGCACAGGCCACAGATGTGAAGCACAGCAGCTACCATGCTGACTCCAACAGTAAAACCTTCAGCTTCAACTTCTGCTACTACATGAGAATGAACAAAGGACAGCCTGTGATGCTTAGCCCTTCAGCATACTCTTCACCAAGCCTGAAAGCCCAGTGCCCACAACAGACTCAACGGAAAACTAAAACTGGTTGAAAACAATGACAACTGGCACACTAACACCACAATCTTCAGCACAAGCAAACTCCAAAGACAAGTTTCCTATAAAGAAACACTTTCATTTCTACTTCTAAGCATTTTGAATGTAAGTTGCACAGTACTCATTGAAGTCCAGTGTTTCTTAAACCGGAGAATGTATGAAGAGGAAAGGGGAAGAAAACAAACACAAGGCAAAGAAGGAAAAAGAGAAAAGAATAGAAAAAAGTCTACTCTTTTAAAATATGGTCCCTATTTATTTTTCAAAAATCTGGACTGTAGACCGCATTCCAAATAACAATCTGTTTTACAATGCATAACTGAAGCACACCACTACTTTTGAAATGGGCAGAACACATGGTATAGAGTGCAGTCATGGGAGATTTACAAAAGAGCTGAGTTATTTATAAACATAAGGTATGAGAGATTTAGTTCAAAGGAACAGATTCCCCACATTGGAGATGGAAGAAAAGTGCTGAGACCTTTCTCAGGCTGGGCTAAGCTTTCACGAGCTAGTCATTCTACTTTCCACAGGAATGTGGGAATTGTTGCAAAATGGCTCTGTTCTGCAAGCATTTTAGCTTCAAGACAAAACTATTGCAAAATGCATCTTCCAAAACTGATGCCTCATCTTTTTCTTCTTTTTCTAGAAAGGAGGAAGTCTGTGTGCTCACCTGTATCAAAGCCCACACTCGGCACGATGTCCACTGTCCCATGAAAGGCTCCGGCCCATGCTGAGGTAGCAGTGGTGACTGTAGTCGGATCTGTCTTTGTGATGTCACACTGTGGAGCAGGAATCCTGGCGGCACGCACTGATGGCATTAGCAGGGGCCCATACGCAGGATCCAACGCAGTGCCAGCAGTTGGGTGGTGGTGGTGGTGGTGGCGGTGATGCATGTGGGCGTGAGGGTGGTGATGCCGCATGTACATGTCATGCATGTGGCTGTAGGACGGGCTCACCTGAGATGCCAGAGGATAGTGCCAAGACTCAGACACAGTAGGGGGTGGGGCAGGGCCAGTCTGATGTAGACCGTGTCCTGGCCAAGAGTTGGGGTCTGCTGTTGTAAAGGTGCCATGGGGTGCAGTGACTTGGAAGTCAGGATGAACTCCTCCCAAGCAGGGTGCAGGTGGGGGCTGGTAAGAGCTGGTCCAAAAGGAAGTTGGGAAATTACTCCGCTGGCTTGAGAGAGCTGAGCTGTCTGAGAAGACAGAAAACACATTATTTACATAAGATACAGTTCTAGGGTTGACTTGCTTTTGCTTGTCCAGTAATACTCTACAAGCAAGTGGGTTACCATGCACTTTTTCTCCTCCAAAGAGAAATGAGCTGATATTGGGTTAGCCTCTGCGGTTCCATATCAGGGGAATGGGACAAGATTTGAAGGTCTGAGTGAGCCTTACATTTATTTCCTGGGCTTCTGCTGCCCCAGTCTGAGCTGAGGTTTTCACTTCAATTTAATGACTGTAAAGCTTCATTTCCTGTTGGGAGCCTTGTGGCTCTTAGTTCTAAACAGATGTCATTGCTATATAATTCTCTGGTATATATATAAACAAACAAACAAACAAACAAAAACATTTGTGCTATTGATGAGCTATGTGCAGATTGGAAATACTTTCACTAACTTCTTTTAAATGCCAACCTAATTTTAATCTAAACATAACATTTCAGTGCCAAAAGTAAGAAATGGTAGTAAGATCACATGTAATTGTCCTCACCAAGTCACTGATCAGTAAAAAGAATACATTCTACCTTCTTATTTTTGTGGAAACCCAGGAGTCTTGTGGTCTTGGAAATAACAATGGTTAACATTGATTGAGAGCAGCCAAATGTCCAACCCAAATGTCCAGCCCAAAGTCTGCTCATGAGCTCAGATGATTCTCATTCCAGTGCCATGAGAAAATGGAGACAGGTCAAAGTCTAAGATGTTGACAAGCACAGGCCTACACTTCAAAATCAGATAGCCTTCCTCAATGATCAAACGATGGTTGACTTCATGATGTCTATAAAAGGGAACAATTATGGCTGAAGACTGCGCTTCAATGGTCAAAGGATAGTAGACTTCATAATGGCCACAGAGGGAACAATGATTGTAACCTCATCATTGTAACCTGGATTTGGAGTTTCGCTAGAAATGGTAACCAACAAAGGTTCAGGCTATACTTTTCAGGACATATTAGGAAACTGTGGAAAACTATTCTGCAAACTTGGAAGCAAGGAAGGAAGAAGGAGGATCCACTTCTCCTTCAACAGTTCCCTCAATTCAATGTCTGTATCATCTCAATGTTTATGGGTATTCTATCATGGGTCAGACACAGAGAAGTCAAAGGTATACAGACAGCTGTTCCTGTGAACCACAGTCAGGAGGAATTCAAGGGAGGAAGAAGACATGCAAATGTTTTTAATAGCAAGCCCACAAAATGAGCCTGAAAAGTGATAAACTGTTGAATTAGAATTGGCTGAATAAGAGTTAGGCCAATGAAGAGGGGAAAGGGAGTTCTGGGCTGATGGAATAGAGGAAAAATATGAACATTTGTACACAATTTATACAGATGCTTCCAAATACAACAATAACACCAACAGCATAAGTAGCATTGAAAAGATAAAATTCAATAGGCAACATTTGGTTACACAGGGGGTATGAGGCAGGTGGGGCGGGGGGAGGAAGAGACAGACAAACAGACTATGGCACTATGGTGAGCACAGCTTTCCTGGCCAGGGAATTGAAATGAACTTTACCATAAGGGGCAACCCAGGACACATGGAAAAGTTTTAATCTAGGAAAAGACAAGGTCAGATGACTATTTAGAAATGTCTTTGTCCACCTCATAGTTGGTTTCTTATAATATTGTGTATCTAAAGAAGCTCTGTCCTGTGACTCTTCATTTTCATTACAGATTTGTCTTTTCTCATTTTGTAACCATAAAGAACTTCTTGATCTTTCTTGCACTAAAAGGTATAAAGTATATATAAATTAAAATATATACATTTGCAATTATCCTGCTCAGTATTTTCATTCTGTCAAATATTTTAGTGATTATTCTTGTTAAAGTTGGACATGAAGTTGCAAGTAATATTACTTAGGCATATGCACTGTTGATATTTTATGCCAGGTTCAACATAAAAGAATCTATATTTTTCCATTGAACAAAACTATCTTTAAGTGGTGCTCTGTTGTAGAATACTTAATCTAACATGTTTATCATCTCATACACTTCGAGGACATGAACATATGTTTTTGTTTCAATAAAAATAACTGGAATAAACTTCCACTTCATGTATCATGTAGTTAACCAAATCAATCCATCTCTGTCATATTCTGTTATCTTCTCTAAGTTCTCTAAAGATTTTGATATTGTCAAGGCATAAACACCTCTTTTCTCCAGATCTGCACCAGTGTTTCCATTATTCACCCTCTCACCCTGTGACCAGAACCCAAAGTTTCATCATCTCCCTCTCAGCATTACAAAGGATCTCAGAACCCTTGCTCCTTAAGATGGAAAGGACAGATATTGTTGCAGAAGTCTTCAGCCATCAACAGTAATCTCTTAAATGAATGACTGTCTTGTGACAATCACCACTGGTTTAAAGATAGCATTTAAGAATCAGCCTTAAGGGCATTAGAGGGTAGCTTGCCAGCCACCAATCTCCAACTTTGCTCATGCACCTTCCCTCTTTGGAACGAAATTCTTCATTCTGCTCAAAATGTCTATTTCCTGGTACAACCAGAACCGGAATCTGAAAACTGACAATCCCTGATCTATAAAGATGTGCCAGGGACTCAAGCTCCTCTTATTGAACCTCCTGAGGAAAATGTCCAAAGTGCAGAAGTAATACTGCACTTATCTGGATATCTTCCTCTTGGTTTTTATCAAGATGGAACTATTATTATTTAATAGCTACATAAACATTGTAGATATGCACCACAAGTTCACATAATGAACACATTCCTTACTAAAATGTTATTATCCTATTTACAAAGTACTATATTGTGATGAGTGAATATCTTATCATTGAAAGAAGAAATCTATTTTTGAATGACTCCATAAAAATTGAACCACTCTTTAAAATTCCCCAGGGAAAAATAAAATTAAAAGCAACTTAATATTTTCCCAGTCTGTATAGGGTCTCCGGAGAGTAACATAAAATTCATATGAATCTACACAACCCTTTTCAACAAATACCACTGAATTTTACAAGTAAGTAAAACAATATTGAATGGAAAATATGTACATGGAGAAATCAATGCTTCAGGATCACTATTTCGTATCTTGCTTGTTTAAAGAAAAAAAAAGTGACACAAAGAAACAGATGCTACCCGATGCTTTGTGCTAGAGAACCAGCATGCTTATTTCATGTGTATGTAAATTCTTTTCATTATGTGACTCTTTGCTTACGAATACTTAATCACAGCCACATTTGGTGGATAAGAAAGCAGACGAAAAGCTGCAGGAGCCGTTCCCATGCAATGTTACCTTTAAGGCTAGTGGAAATGATTCAGAACTGCATAATATTAAGACTCAGCTGGGATTCTGGAGTCATCACTATTCAGCACTCACAGTTTTAGCATTCGGATGGTGCCAACAGTGATAGTCTTACACACATACACAAACAAAACAAATAAACAAAAAAACTAAATATGAGTTTGTTGAGTTCACTTTAAGGAACATATATACATTTATTTATAAAAATGAAAGATAAGACAAAATTGATACATTGTCTAATAGTCTCTCCAAAGCATGCTAAGTAATGTCACCATCCCACTTTCAGGGGAAAAAATTTTCCACAAAGGAACAGAGAAGCTGAACAGGGATCTCAGAGGCCAAGTGATCTTTTTAGATCTAAAACTCTTTCTAGATTTTCATAATACTAGGGTACTTTTTATAGCAAACCTACACAACAATAGTAACAACAACAACAAAAAATAAGCGAGAACCAAAACTGTGAAACAATTTAGGAAAGATTCAAATTTTATTTTTTAAAATAATAAAAACAATATTAAATGGAAAATAAGACAAAGAAATGCTATCATAAGTCATCCTTGCTAATCTCCTGCTGACACATTCTTAGAGCAAATGTAGATGAAAAACATCAGTGTCCAACAAAACGTTTTCTTTGAAAATGCACAAGAAAGGAAAGTATTCGGAGCATCGGGTGCATGCTTCTGATTTCATTCATGAAGAGGAATAGGCAAGAAGAGTCTACAAGTTCGCTGAAAAGCTGCACTAAGAGTGTCTACCAGGTGAACTGAGCTAGGAGTAAGTCCATGTCTCGGAAGCAAAGGGGAGGAGGAAGAAGAGAAAGGTGGTGGTGAAGGCAAAGGCAAAAACACTATTTAAACTCAATTCTTAATCTAAAGGGATACTTTTAAGGCCTGTTCCTGCTTCTTCTGCTTCCTATAAAAACCAACTGTCAAGACAGAAAAGGAATGAAATGTGTTCCAGTCTCTGTCAGTCAATAATTATGCGTTGCCGTGGTATCTAGAGTTGGTCCCCCAGTTACAGCCTCATGAAGGCAGCTGGAGCTAATCCCTGGAGGCATGATCATGAAGTGAGTCAGGCCTCGCTTTCCTCTCACTTGCTCTGCTAACTTCCTGGAAGCAGCAGCCCCAGGGCCTCCCTGCCCTCCATGATTGTCTGCTCACAACAGTCATTCCTAACCAACTACCTCAGGATATAGCCCTTCTCTCCTTTCTCACTAACTCTGTTTAATCTAAGCTACTCATTTTGAGAGGACTTTTCCATATGACTGAGTTCTCCAAGTAGACCCAAGCTGCACTAACTGATAGATAAATTTATTTTGAAAGTGTAAGAAAAGTAAATAAATGGCAGAAATTGCCATAGAGCATGGGTTTTAAATTTAATTCAGGGACCTACTCTGCTAAGAGTTTATGTAAGTACTGCCCTTCTTGATATTTATTTATTTATTTATTTGTTTGTTTGTTTATTTATTTATTTATACAAACAGTCTTACAAACACACAGTCACATACACATACACAGTCACACACATTCACACTCATACACATGGTCTCACACACACCTTCATACACAAGTTCACACATATACAAACAAAGCTACACATAGACACACAGTCAGAAAGACATAAAGTCACACACACACACACAGTCTCTCTCTTTCACACACACACAGTCTGTCTCACACACAGAGTCACACACAATCACAAAGTCAAACACTACATAGTCTGTCTCTCTCTCTCACACAAACATAATCACACACATACGTATGCACATACACACATGTGTGAACACGCACACACACACACATACACTCACACACACTTTCTGTAAAAACCAAAGCATGAATGTAACTGAAAGTGATGTTTCAGTCTAGATGTTACATGGGAATAAGAAGATAATGAAGTTTATTTTGTTTTCTTAACTTGGTGGGGTATGATATAACTCACAAGATATTATGCAAAAATGTCTTGTTCTTAAATGTTTTTTCTAATGGCTGCCCACCTCAAAAGACATTTTCTAGCCATACCAAGAAAACATGAATTCAACTATGGCTATTAGTTTCTTAACAGATACACCATCTTGTTCTAAAAATTTACTACAGAAATATATTGTTCAAACATAGTTCAGCTGTAAATTCGTATGTTGCACATAAGTAGACTCTGATAACTCCATGCTACAAGCCAGAGTGTTTAATGCAGGTGAGGTGGCCGGAAGCTTCTTTCAAATCTATCCCCAATGATGTCATTAACATTATCAACAGCCTTAAGTCTACTGTGTTCAAGACATTGCTTTGTGCTAGAAATACGAGCTTCCAGAAAACAAAATTTCTAGATAAACACTCAACATTGGTTTTCCATCTGTCAAGTAAGTAGAAATATTTAAGGAAATTGGAAGGCATCTGCCTCAGTGACTTAGGTCCATTCAAGCTCTGCATGAAATTGTCCCTACATGCTTCCACACATTACTCATAAAAACTCTAGGATATGAGTAGTAGTGAACATAAGTTATTGTTAGAAAATTTGGCTTCAAAAGAGAGTTTAAGCCGTTGCTCCAACACTACACTGCAAACAGCAAGTAACGAGGTAAGAGCCGGACTCCATGATAAGTGGAATACGAAGATAGAACTGTCTAACTCTGTGTAGCACTGCCAATTAATGTTGAATTATGAGCAATTCTTTTCACTGGATATGTGAATCTCATTCATTAAACCTCCTTTTTAGGAATATTTATATATATTTAATTACATTTTGTGGCTCTCCCAAGAATCCTACTCCAGTCTTCTTATTGATTTGGAAGAAATTTGTAACTAGAAGCAACAATGGCACAGTTTAGTTCACAAACGGAAAGTAAACAACACATTTGACATTCTCCAACCTTGTATAATTAACTCTATCAACAATGAATCGATCCTGGTCCTTAATTTTAAATAAGAAAACTGCAATCAATATACACACCCATAACCCTTGCCCTGCAGTGAGGACAGAATTGCTGGGGCTCGCTGGCTGCCAGCACAGCTCCAGAC
Source organism: Pachyuromys duprasi (assembly GCA_028658305.1). Classification (NCBI taxonomy): domain Eukaryota; kingdom Metazoa; phylum Chordata; class Mammalia; order Rodentia; family Muridae; genus Pachyuromys; species Pachyuromys duprasi. The sequence continues at coordinate 79,992,664 of CM053753.1, read as the reverse complement.
TTAAACAATAGCCCCGATATAAGGGAATAAGACTTCTGATAGATCAAGTCACCAAAGTCTACGTCTGACCTCTAAATACAGGTGCACAGGTGCATGCACCAGCAGACCCATATATACATTTGCCACAGAAACATATAGCATACAGAAGGAGAAAGGAAGACAGAAAGGAAGGGAAGGAGGAGGGAGGGAGACTTCATACAATTGATTAATTAAAAAATGCTCCTTTGAAGACTGTTTTTCACAATATTTGATACATAGAATGAACTTCATTCACATAATTCCATTTATTAAATCACTGATGTATATTTATCTGTGAGTATTCATATAGAAACCTCCTTCCTTGAGTATTGAGAGAACTGATGTAAGATAACTACATACAATACTTGTAATACATAAGCATACTTTCTTCTTGTTGAACATCCTTTCCTTCTGAGTAGATCATGTTCCCAGATATATTCACAGGACAACATCCAGTCTATGTTCAGATACAACTATCTTTGTGAAGGCTTTCATTATCACTTTCCGTAAAGTAGCACCTTCCATGTCACTCATTATACTCTTATTTATTCTTTGTTTCTACTCTTAAAACAGTAACTCCATGAAGTAGAGCCCAGAACCTTAAAAATGACATAGCACACAGTAGAGGCTTAATAAGTATTTGTGAGAAAGTCAACTAATGAGTCTGCAAATAGATGGGAAGGCCAAATTTAAGATGATACCAAGAGAATTCTAGCAATAACTACTAACCACTGTTCTCCTTTTTGGTATAAAAATCAGACAGCTAATCAAAGCTTTCTTTAGATTGTTCTAATTTCTACGTAGAAGGGTTGAGTTGTTTTAGAGCCATTACACATTTACTAAAAGTCTTCTCGTTTTGGCACTATAGATGGTGGTCTGCTCCAGGTAATTTGTGGTCCTGCTTTCTCCTTTCCAGACTAGATCATCACAGGGCTACATATGACAACATACCAAAGAAGGGACCACTGTAGTTATTGCTCTTCTGAAACTAATTGTGTTGATATGATCAATTATTGATACATCAAACTGTTTACCTAAAATCTGATTCATAGAAATTATCTTACTTTCTTCAAATTATTCACATTCTTTCTCATGAGCTATCAAATACGATATTAGCTCCTTCTATAAGCATCTTGAACTCTCAAGGGTTCTCTGTCCCAGTATAAAGTTCACAGCACATTCTCATCAATTAAACAATAGTCATGTGGCTGACTTCTAGCAAGCCTCTACTATTTGAGTTTATATTCTATTACCCCCTTACAATGTCCCCTTGGTAATGAATAAATTTGATGTGGGGAAAAAAAGGAAATAAGGAAGAAAAGAGAAAGGAGGAAAAGGAAGAGGAAGAAGTAGAAGAATGAAGGGCTAGAGGAAGGAAGTAGAAGAAAAGGATGCAGAGGGAAGAGAATGACAAAATGAAACACGGGGAGAAAGAAGAACACTGTATCTACAGATAAGGGCCAGTGGTGTCAGGTAAGATTCTCTCGCACAACAGCACAGCCTTGCCTATGACAATGACATGAGCTATTCATAGATCAGAAGGCCCTCCTGTAGGTGGACAGCCTTTGCTTGTCACAGGTACCACTCAGGACAGTTGTTACTGGTAATGCCCTCTACCTTCCTGCAGGCATTTCAGCTGGATAGACTCCTCACAAGACAGGTCACTGATTCCCAGAGTTGAGCCTGATTCTTATTCCCTGTCAGGGTGAAATAATCACAAATGAACCCACACCAGTTTCTCATCCTGGAGGGCTAGGAGGAAGAGCCAGAATGTTGCTTTCTAAAAGGCACTCAGGTAAGGTCCACAATTTAAAACAATTTTACTAGACACCTCTTGGAGCCACATGAGTTTGGAACAAAACATTTGCATACAACACATTTCGCTAAAGCTGTCCTTAGAGTGGTGCACTATTTTTTCTCTAAGGCCTATCCATCACCATGTCTAACATCACACCCACCACTGACTTTTTAAAACTAGAACACAGATGCAAGCAAGTCCCTGGGCTCACCACAAGGAAGGAAATAAGGAAGAGTTCGTCCAATCCCCAGCTTTTTGTCTACTGAGGCACAAACACTCGCTTAAGTCGTGGAGACACAATCTGACAGAAAGTCAATAGAGAGAAAGACACTGAGAGATCAGCTTTCAAAGTCTGCGATCCTGGGTCAGAATCGTAATTCAGCTACATCACTACGTAACACCTGGTGGAGTGAGTAAGAACACGTTTTTAGAATACGTTTTTCGAAGCTTGTTTGGACACGCCTGTTATTTGGAGATCCACACTGGGCCACGGGGGCCTTAGGACTGAAGTTTCAAGCTCCGTCTGGCCACTATAAACTGAGGCCACTTGTTTCACCGCTTTTTCCATGAGGAATTTAAGGGGTGTGACTGCATCCTTTCCAACCCTGCATTCCACATGTGACAAAACTCATCCAGCTGTTTGTCTGAAAGAAATTCCTTGCTGTCCTTAAAAATTAAAAGGCAAGTGGATATCCGTTCTCCAGGGGCAAGCCTCCAGCTGGAACCTGGTAGAGGCCGTTGCGAAACAGTGTGCTCTGAAGGGCATCTGCTCTCGAATTCTTACCTCGCCATAGGGGCGTTAGCCCCGTCTTGCTTTTTGAAATGGCAGATTCAGGATGCAAGGTGCTGGCTTGGCCCAAAGCTCTTGAGAAGTGTTCATCCACTACTGACCCAATGTCTCCCTGGAAATAAGTGAAAAGGACACAGCGAGAGTTAAGGTACTCCATCTCGGCAGGCTGGTCTTTCTCCTCCTCCTCCTCCTCATCCTCCTCCTCATCCTCCTCCTCTTGTTTGCTGGGAAGCGTGACTTCCAGAGAGTCCTGCATCTTGCTGTAAACCGCTAACTTCTTCTGGGATAGAATAAACAAAACATAGTATCAAAGACAGTTTGTGGAAAAGCATTAACTAGTTAACTTTTCACTTTAAAAAAAAAGAATCTAAATATTAACATATGTTTGCAAACTAATTGTTCATCTGTTTAATTCCATCTATTCCATCCCCAACCCAGTTGCTTCCCTTGCACACTGTAAATAAATAAATAAGTAGATAAATAAATAAATAAATAAATCTGTTATTCTAAATTTGGCAAAGAAAGGGTACTATTATCAAACTATAATTTCAGAGTGTCAGACAGTCTTTTTTTCTTTTTCTTTTGTTTTAAATATGGCTATACTAAGTTAATAACTTTTTAAAAAGTAACAGATTCCTTCTTTGTTTTTTTAAAGCTCAGTTTTTTATTTACCTTTAAAGATTTAATGTGTAGTAACATTCTACTTTAAGACACGGAGGAGCCATGAGAACTAACTGTCCAGGGCAGGGAGGAGAAGAAAAAGCTTTTCATAAATGAAATAAACTAAAATAAAAACAGGAATGCACCATCTTATAAAAGAATTTGGCAGATGTGCTGAATTCATTTCTCAAAAATCAAACTGAAATGACAGAGTAAGTCTGTGTGAAGATCCATTTTGCATGGACCATGTTTTTCATATGTTCCACTCACCACTATTATCATAGAAGGGGAGAAAGAGTTTATTGTGGCTTATGGAAAATAAAACAAAATACTAGCAAGGATTAACTCTTCAAATAAAAAACTAGCAGAGTTTGTTATACTAAAATATTTCAACATATGGCCATATCTACAGTAATCATTAATATATATTATCCAATAAACTTTCTTAAAACATCATGTATATGACCAGAGTTGATTTTTTTTTTACATTCCTATACATGATTACGACTGCTGTGTGTATCTAAAAGACGGAACAAAGGTATAGAAACGCTAGGTAGGCTGCTAACAGTCACAAAATGGATGACTGATGAGGACACAATGCAAGGAAGAGTAAGCAGGTGCAGACATACATGTACAGCCATGCTAGGAGACAAAGGAGAAATAGGTAGTATGATTTTTAAAAAATCACTAAGGAATCATGATCAGTATTGTCTTACTGAACGGAAACTTGGTAACTAATTGTCAGTTTTGTTTCATCAGCTTTTCCATCTTTCCAAGCACTTTCACTGAACATGTATGACTTAAAGATTCCTAACAACTTCTATGTGAATGATTCATAAGAATACACTCCTGGTAACCCCATAAACATTCCATATGAATAGCATAACCACAAAATTCAATTTCTTTTTTTAATTCAATTTCTCATATTATCTTTGTTTTTTTCAGGAGAAATTATGTGTGCTGGAAAAATAACTATGAATAGTAAAAACATGTAATTCCGCTATCCTCAGTAGTTTAGCAACATATAACTCACATTTTGTTTCTTGTGTAATTACTAGTTTTAGAACCAACAACCACAAATCATAAGTGCGTCTTTAATTAATGTGTAATTTTCTTCTAGCACTATGCTGTTCTTATTCCAGGTAGTTGCTGAAATGGGCATATGATGAGGTGCTGATTATTATATGGAAAATATTATTTATAAATATAAGTGGCATTTTTAATTTAAAATTTGTGCCAATATGGTTGGTATTTTTCTTATGAATAATTTATTCCATATGAATGCCTGTTTCTTATTGATGAGCAGGTAGTTATAATACTGTCTGGTTACATTTCTTATGATATGCTTTTGTTCAAATTTGACTTCTAAAGTAAAATACTACATTAAGATAGGTTATGTGAAAGGCAGAAATTAAGTTAAATGGCTTCGAGTTTTTTATTTCATTTAAAAATTAAACATACTATAATTTACTGGTCAAATCACAGTGCTATTTTTTGAGTGCTTACATATTAACTAAAAACCTGCATAGATATAGGTACACCTAACTGTCTTGACTATTCTGCTTTATTCGCTTTTAGACTGAAAGGAAATTAAGACTGATCCACAGAGTTGTTTCTCTCTTCGGGCTATTCATTGTCACACATGAAACAGAGGAGGTGTGCTTTGCATGTAACTCTATTTCTTTATTGTTAACATTAATTGCCTAAATAAAATAAAGGCTTTGTTTCATTGCCAACTAATAGCAATTATATCTTAAATAAATTAAATTAAATACATGCAAGGTATTTTTAAAACTATAAAACCTAACATGAATAAAAACCAGCTTTGTGATAAGTGATAGCAATCACAAACTATCTCAAGATTAATTGCCGGCAGTTGGATTTAAGCTATAGAATTTCATTCTAAGGTTGCACAGTTTTGTAAATGCTGCATAGTTCAGAGGACTTCTACCAAGTATGAAATAGTTGACTACAAATAAATTAATATTCAAAATCACATCCTTATGAGGTAAAAAGCAAGCTAAGTCTTACAGCAAAATAGCTATCATTAGTCTAATTTGTAAAAATCATTCTCTTGTTGATGAGTTCATTAATTGAGGCTCTGCATTTTTAAATTTCGTACCTAAACAACACATCTCCTAGTACAACTTTGCATGACAAAATATTCCCTTTTGACATTGTGGATACCTGTAGTTCAGTCCAAAATGAGTCCATGTTCTACCAACAGCAGGACATACAAATGTTTGTGATTCTACTTGTACTTTCCCCACATTTGCTCTAATTTTTATAAGCTATAGTGAAACTATTTGGATATTTACATTTCCAACACGTGTTTAAACTAAAATGTCACTGAAGTAAGAATTTTAAAGTATCCAAATGGTCTGATAATTACCAAAACTTCCAAGTTTAAATTTGCATAAATGTTTTAAGTGACAGCAGGAAGGGCATAGAACATATCACTTAAGCATCTTGTGTCTTATATGCTGACATCACACCAGCTCACTTCTCAGACTTGAGTGAGCACCAACCACTTTCTGACACTAATGCTTTGTGCCTTTCCTTTGAACATATTACGCACATGCACGTTGGCTACATTCTATCTGTATTTGGCCTTTAATTCTTTCCGGCTATTCCCCTAGTATTGCATGGTTTTGTTGGGAAAATATAAACAAATCTTGAAGTTGAAATTACATCTCAAAGTATCAGAACACAGATTTACAGAATCAAGATCAAAACAGCACCTATTTCATACGTATTTCAAAATACAATCATATTCTGTAATATATCCACGAAGCTAATTAGTATCTATCTTCTTCTTACAAGACTGCAAAGAACTGTTTAAAGAAATAAACGAACAAACCAAAACAAACAAACAAAACAGTTTCTGAAAGAGTTCTTAAAAACTTTAAGTTGCGGTGACAGGTGGCTCAGCGGGCACTTGCCAAGCAAGCAGGAAGAGCTGGATTTGGATTCTCGGTATCAGGGCGAAAGCTCTGTGGGTTTAGCCATGAGCCTATACCCCCAGTGCTGGGGAAGCAGTGACAGAAGATCCAGGGGGCAACCTGGCTGGGAGACCCCAGTCAAATACCAAATACATGAGTTCTGGGTTCAAATGATAGATGCTGCCTCACTATTTAAAGTAGGAAAAAAATAGAGAAAGACACACTCAACCTTGCCCTTCCACACATACTCATGCATACAAGCAAGAAGGCCCTTATCCACATGTGTAATAACAAACATGTGAACATACATACATGCACACCTGTATAACACACACACACTATAAGTTGCTAATACACATGTATGTTTCTGTGCCACTGCACAGTAGAAGCCATTTTCCCTATGCAATAGGATCCCACTATGGTGAAACAATGAAGGGGTTAATAGGAAGAGTTAAGGCCAGCTCACAAAGGTGAAAGGTAGAAGAGTGAAAGAAATTTGGTTTAAGCAAGGCAAACCCCTAGTGATCACCTCAGAGACTGCCATTAGGCACAGCAGAAACAAACTTCAACAGGAATGTGCAGGGGAAAGGATTTTGTAGGACAGGAGAAAGACTTCCAGGTCAGGAGCCAAATGCCAGTAACTCCCCAAGGCTTAAGCTGCAGAAGGCCAAGTGTTTATTGTGCGTGTGTGGAAAGTTTCTTCCTACGGAAACAAAACTGTTTGAATGAATCACTGAAATCACTGGATATTTAGAGAAAGATTTTTAAAACATGAAAATTCTATCTCATTTTAATGAAGTGACAATTTTGTGTTAACTAGAAAGAAAGAAAGAAAGAAAGAAAGAAAGAAAGAAAGAAAGAAAGAAAGAAAGAAAGAAAGAAAGAAAGAGAAAGAAAGAAAGAAAGAAAGAAAGAAAGAAAGAAAGAAAGAAAGAAAGAAAGAAAGAAAGAAAGAAAAAGAAAGGAAGAAAAGTTACAATCTGTAGAAAGAATCTCTAGTTTATTTCAAAAGCATTAAGTCAAAACAACCAACCCACTGATCTTTTATCACTTTCTTTTTAACTTACTTGCCGAACAGAAATTTTAAAATATCTCAGAGATTTGTGAGCGTTTCAGGATTGGCTTAAAGAAAAGTATGCCACAGAATTTCTCTATCTTTATTAAAATTTCAGCCAACATTTATTCCTTATGTATGTGTTTGTGTGTATGTGTGTGTATGTATTTTCATGAGTGTGTGCCACATACATACATAGCTTGTATGTGGAGGTCAGAAGACCTACGAAAGGAGTTGGTAAAAAAATAAACAAAATAAAAAAATAAAGACGGAAGTTAGGTTATGATGCAAAGAAGTAAGTACTATCTCATGGACCCATCTATCTTTTGTTTCACTTAATTTTTATCTTATATGCACATATTTCCCAGAATGACTACTCTCAAGTTACATATCCAAACACTTTGCATAGCTAGGATCACTTGATTAGTCAGTCATGGGATTAGGACTTATATCTGTCTATAAAGTATGTGCTTAGAAGACACGCCAGTGTGCATGAATTTCTATAAAATACTTATTTTTACTGAAGAAACAAAATGAAGCCAACAACATGACATCACATGCTAACTAGAATAGTCTACAATTGTTGTTTTTTTTTTTTCCCCGCAACGTCAAGAAAGTAGAATTAGAAATATCAGGAGCTGGAATTGTAACAAGAGCACTTGCCTAGCATGCATGAGGCTCTGGGTTTGAGCCGTAGTACCAGAAAGAAAAAAAAAAATTATTTTAGCTTAAAAGTGGAAACCGTATCTTAGATATAGCAAGCAAGTAATAGAAAATGACCTTAAAATGTATAAAATCCTGGATGACAATTAACTTGTATGTCTAGACAGACTGTCTCTTTGGCTAGATATGTACAACTCTTGTTTCCAGTTCTTCTAGAAGTCCTATTTTGGAGATGTGAACAGAGTCAGCCTGTAAGGAACAATCAGTTGTACTTCAGAATGCTGTTTGTTATATTTGCTTATTTTCTTTCTCAATTATTTTCTTAATAGCAGAGAAGAGCAATACAAAAAACTCAACCTCACAGAGTTAGAGCACATAGCCCCAAATAAATCTAGTCATTATAAAAAAAAAAAAAAAAAACCTAACCTACCCCCTTCAAGAATGAAAATATTCTACTTTTCACAATGTTCAAAAAAATGTGCCACAGGCTTACAAGCAATTTCAAATTTTGCATTCCCAAAATGTTTTAAGCTATGATCACATTGTTAGAGAATGTGTTCTTTCTCAAAGCAACTGAATGAAACAATTTATTAAATATCTGATATATAAATTTCATGTATATTTGTATATTTGTATAATCTAGACTTAGGATACAATCTCTATTACAATTATTTATCATTCATTCATTCATTCATTCATTCATTCATTCATTCATGTGTCAGGGACTATGCAAATATGCAGACTGAAAGGATCAACCAGGGCCAGAGCTAAATCTGCTCACAGTGTTGGAAATAAATGCCTTGCTAGGGAAGCAATAAATAAAAACTGCCCCTATGGTTTATCTCTGTGGTAAACTGTATTACGTTGGCAAGTGTCAAGTAGTCCAAAATTCAAAAGTAAGACAAGCGAGGCAAAAACATCCTAGTCTAGTTCTGAATGGTTTTCGACTTTTTATGAAGGTTTATTTTAAAACAACACTAGGAATCAAAATGACCAAGATGACTTGACCAAAAGTAAATCCATGAGTCTCAGCAAATAACTGAACCTGGTATCCCTTGGCTTCCCCTTCTGAGATGGGGAGTTCTGACTTGGCTATCCTACAGGTCTGTGATAAATACATATTCGTGTAATAGAAATGTATATTCTAGTTAGCAACATGTTGGAACTTTAGACACATTCACACTTGATTTTGATTTCCTATATTGGCCACCTCTTCTGACTTTACAGGATACTAGCCAAACACAAAATCTACAGACCGTGGAAGCCTGGTTTATTTCCAGCTTCGGGTCATCTAGCTCAGCATCCAGGAAGGAATTAGCTTTGGTGCTTCTTTTATCTATCTCCACATAAACAAGAAAGGACAGATACATCTTTGCAGGCCTCCCCCAGCCTTCAAGGAAAAGTGATTTTACATAATGAAATGATTTAGATGGAAGAAGAAAAGACACCTGTTGGGTTTGGGTCATCTTCTCTTTCTGCTAATCTTGGGAAAAGAGAAAAAAATATTTGAGTTTCCCCAGTTCAGACTACACTCGTAAATTACTGGCATAAATCTGGAATCTACTGAGCTATCTACAAATATGGCATTTATGAGTTGTGCTAACAACAGCTGTGTGGGTCTAGTGGTTCAAGGCACTTTCTGGGTCTGCCTAAATGAGTCGTCAAAGCACAAAACCAGCTGCTTAAAGAAGTGCATTTTGAAAAGTGATAGCTGATAGAGCCTTGCCCAAATGACTGCTTTCAGCCTCTGCCAGAGCCAAATCTCCTCTACTACAGAGTGCTAGGTTTTCACATGAAGATATTTGGAACATTCTTCAGGAGACAATACCTTATTTTTTTGTTTGGTTGGTTTTCATCTATTGCTGGTTGTATACATTCTGAGATTTACACATGAAGGAGCTCACTGGAAATAGTCCTGGAGAGATAAGCTCTAGCACAGGAATGTATTTTAGAAAGACAGTCCTCTACCTGACAATTTTACTTCAGGACCTGCCCTAGGCATCACGTGCATGATTGCTTTTGTCTTTTGGTCAATTCTCTTTGCACAGATGGTCCAATGGGTTAGTTTAGGGTTTCACCTGTGCTAGTGGGAAGAGATGTTAAGCTAAAGAGCAGGACTTCCATCTCCCTTGATGTGAGTCCTCTTAGCATCATGCCAAGCTTTGGAAAGAGTCTTCCAAATACTAGGGAAAGGGTTGCGTTTTTGTGTATTGGTCAAATACATTTTTTATTGTAGGTCTGGCAGTACCATCTCCTGCTGGTTAATTTCTTGGTGAATACATGTTCATTCTGTGATACTTGATAGATTTCAAGATCCTCTCTGGCATCATCGTAATCTTCTTTATGAATCATTGCTCTGTCAATAGTTTGGTTACTTTAAAACTTAACTATTTCTGTCTTGGACTTCTTTTTCCTGGGAAGTTACTAGGAACATGAAACTGTGGGCAACCTAAGCTTAATTTAAGTCTTTGCTATCAAGTTAATTTGTGTGTCATAGAATTATAGACTTTCAAAGAAGTCCTGTATAAGTCCACACAAATATACTTAAGTCTTTGCTTACAGTTACAGGAAAATTAAATCCTCTGCCTTAAATAATTTGACTGTGAAACCATTTAGGTTAAAACTGAGGTTTTTACCTCTGAGTAAATCTAATCTTATGTTTAAATACCAATGACATTTGAGACATAAAAGTGATTGTTAATGCCACTGGTTGCATTTTACTTTAAATAAACAAATTTGCTAAATAGGTATTCAAGTTCTTTAAGAAAGGATGCAACATGGAGAGCAAAAGTCATTAGTCTAATACAACTGCTTGCAAAAAGGCTTTGGAATTCTAAACTTAAAAAAGAAAAAGTACACTTCCAAGGACTTGGAAAGAATGTCAAGCTTCAAGGCCAAAGAATCCACTGCATATTAATCATCCTTATCAAAAAAGTTGATTGGGGTGCTAAAGACAAAAAGTAACCTGTTGTGTAATAAGGAGAGAAAAAAAAAAGCTTGGGAAACTGCATGGCATGGTGGAATGATGCTAAACCAGGAAAGGAGATCTGCTGGTCTTGATTCTGTTACCAATCAGCATGGAAACTTTAGTAGGAATTTCAACCCCACAGACCTGGATTTTCCCATTTATAACATGCCCCCCCCCCTAGAATTTTCCCAGGTTGGAAACAGAACCTCAGAGTCATTTTAAAACTCAGCCAAGGTAACAAGGGACAGACAATGAGTTTGAAACTCTCCTTACAAGCAATACTGTAATTTTGCCTGACATAGAACCTTTTTTTTTCTTCCTTGCCCAGCTGCTATTCTTGAAGACATGCCCTAACAGGAACCTGAAAGTGGCCATTAACATCTAAATAGGCATGGAAACTCAGCTATTGCTCTCTGTGTCATCTCATCTAAAACCAAACGCACCTGAAAGCTTAACTTTAACTGATTTCCTAATTTTTAACTTTTTAATTTTCTGAAAATGGGAGAGGATTTAGACAACAGCATGTCTGCATTTAAGATGAGAAGTCCACTGGGTATGAAGGGAATCTATGATTTCATAGAGTTGCCCTCAATTTTTCCTGACACGTATTTCGAAACTCTGTGCTGTTTCCTACTGTCACTGGTGGAATATGAGCGCATTCCTTTCTGTTCACGTTCTGCACTGTCATCAGCCTCAGAACATGTGCTGAGACTGAGTCAAGACTTCTCCCAGGGAGATAGGAGGAGGGCTGCCTGGAGGCTATGGAGAGGTGCTGGGTCTGGAGACCTGGCTGTTAAGATCTCTCAGGCTGTTAAGAATCTGCCTCTGAAAAGCTCACTGTTAAGATTTGAGCCCACCATACAATTTCTAGGAATTACCTCCAAGGATTATAAATTTACTCTTCAGACATTGGTGGGTTAGTTTGAGTGGTTGAACTGGAGTAACAATACACTATACTGCTGTATTTACATGTAGTCTACATGGGTTTTTAGAGCATACATGGCCTTTTAAAACAGTCATCTACTACCTATCTACATATGCAATATGTCCAATGAAAGCCCACGCATAAAACTTTCAGATTTAGCAGAAAAGTTGATAGAACATATGGCTGGAAAATAAATTTCTTTCATTTCTAAAAAAAAAAAAAAAAAAAAATGCACCCATGCTTAATGAGCATTTTGATAAACTAATTCGTAAAAACTTCAGAGCTGGGTGGGCGTACTTTAGTTTACCTAGCACAGGTGAGACCTTGCATTTGATCCCATCTCCTTCCAAAATTAAAATAAAAACAAACATATAAAAGCTCTACTTTCTGAGGAGACAAAACAACTCAGGTGCATATTACTACAACTGATTGCAGAAGTAGCCCCAAATCTCACTGTCCTCACATAGCACTCATTTCATGAATGAGCACTATGGCTTTTTGATTGCCCTGTCATTTTTATGTTTCTTTTTTTTTTTTTTCCTTTTCTCTTCAACAAACCAAGTTGTTTTCCTGTTGCTGTTGATGCTGTTGCTGTTTAATGCAGTAAGATTGCAGTCCTCATTCCTGTCTCCCAAGCAAAATCCTATTAGGGGTCACATCCCATGTACGGAGAAAACAACCTTCACGGATAATAATGATAAAACGCTATGGAATGCAAAAACAACCAAAATATGTATTCTCAGATGACTGCATTAGGGCCAAGTCAATATCCGTCCCACCTCGCCCACGCACTGCATAGTCTAAAAATGCTGTCAGGCTGATAAGAATTTCCTGACTTACTCTTTTTTCCAATAGGAAATATAGGCCATCAAAATAAACTCTGGATGAGAGGAGAAGAACAGCGGTGCTGCTGTCAGGTCTCTTCCGTCGTACGGCCAATAGCAGCCAAACAGCTTATAGGCTACAGAAATTTTCCAATACCAAATAAACCAATTTAGCCTGAGAAATATGACAGTTGCCATGCACATCTCTCAACTAAATTCATACAGTAGACTCAGGCCAATATCCACTGAAAGGATGTCTGTAGAAGCTCAGAATATAGCAGAAGCTGGGCATTGTATAACTTTGCAACACAAGCAGTTTAGGCTCTTTTGTGTTTTGTTTTAAATTCATTTGTTAGCTTGTTGTTAGTTTTAGCAAAGGAATGGAATGTGGGGTGGAAACTTAGGTCTACGGCAAAATGAGATAAAACACTCAGAGTCAATTCTCACTGAAAACTAGCTTTCATGATTAATGATTTTTTAATTTGTCTAATACAGCCTTTTGATTTTTCTGGCTGAAAGAGTATCACAGTACTGGCCTCTAATACAGACTCTTATTTTAATGGAATTAGTTTTATAATTCCCATAAAAAGAAAACCATACTCACAACTTCTACTATTCCTTAGTTTTTCAGAAGAAAAAGGTATCTTTCAGAATATTTAAAAAAAAAAAAACTCAGTCTCTTGCTCATCCACATTCCAACTGATAATTTGAAGGCCTCCAAAGCATCAGAGTAAAGGCTATTTCATGCAGAACTTGATATTACCAATATACAAGATCTCTTCACCTTACTTGAACCTACAATACTATTTTATATATGTCAAAGAAAACATGACTAGCCAAACTGTTTTCATTTGTCACCCTTGACCACAAAATATAAAAATGCTTGCCCATCTCTCCCATCAAAGGTCAGTTTGCCTTGACACGGTAAAGCTGTCTAATATTAAAGTAAATAAAATAAATGCTAGCAAGAAAGTGAACTCTACTCTCTTGTGTCCCGTTCATGTTCATTAAAATGGGGCTGTTGAATGGTGAAGCCTGTACTTGAACCCTTTCAGAGTTAGCTGAATCTGACAGCCACTAAATTTTAAACAGAGAATATTCTCTTTCCCAAAGAGAAGCCCTGTACTTCTAGAAAAGGAGCAGAAGCAAAAGAAAAACAGACATTCAAAAGATTGTTACAAGGGTCAAACTCTGAAGGCCAGAATAAAACACACAGTTCCTAAGAAATGAAAAACAAGTCGCTAAATCCTGTGAATCATCATTTTCTAACTCTATCTTGATGTATTTTTAAGTTTCAATGAAATTAACCTACTCTAATTCTTGTAGTCCAAGAGCTCTGTCTCAGCACAGTCCCTTGCCTTCGGCACATGTGTTTTTAACGTAGTGCTAACTAAATTTTGGAGCACTTGCTATGGTGGACACAGAGTAATACCCAAGGATTCCCTAGCGTCAAGTTTTCCAGTGTCTACTCTTAACATCTCCTAGTTGCCCGGTCCTTTTCACCGACATTTTCAATGTCTTGGCTGGGTGGAGCCCAGGCATATAGATACTCAAGTCTACCTCTGGGCTGAGAAACAGAGATAGGCTGATGGACACCGACAAGCTTTCTGCTTTGTTGGAAACAGAAAATGAATGAAGAGCGTTTGGGGCATCCCTATCTAAATCACGGCCCCGGGGAGGAGGGCAACGGAGAAGTTCTAGAAACACCGAGTGTGTCTTCCATCAGACCAGACTTCTACCCTAAAAGTCCCAGAAAGGTCATTCCATGAGCTCCCAGTTCAGGTAATCTCTGCTACCTCAGTTTCACACTTCCTCCACTTAATCCACAAAACTCTGGGATACTGTACTTGCCCAAGGAGACAAAGTATTTGGGTTAAAAGTTTACTCACACAGTCCTAAGACAGATGCCTTTGGTGAGCTTCAGTGAACTGAGTCCTAAGGACCAGCGCAGATAGGAGCAACAGCCTCAGAGTCCAGGTGACACAGCTCAAAGAAGCCCCAGGGCAGGTAAAGTCTTTCCAAGGATCCCAGCCCTGCCTGCCATCCTCAGTTCTGCCCTTCCGGGAGTGCCTTTTTCTTTCTGTGGCTCCCTGCAGGTCCCAGAGCATCCTGCGCGCCCCAGGTCCCGGCGGGACACTGTGAGAACCCCGCACCGATACCGGGTGCCCCTCGTCCCCGCCCCCGGAAGGCTGCCCGGCCGGTGACTCACCTGCTGGCCAGGTTGGGGCGCCGGATGATAGCAGGCTGTAGGGCAGGTTGCAGCTGCCACGGGATTGGGCAGATACTGGGGCGCTCCATAAGGCTGGGGGTGATACATCACCTCCGCACAACTCATGGCAGCGGGGCCAGCGGCGGCCCCGAAGTCGCCGCCGCCGCTCTCTGCGCTGGCGCGAGGGGCGCCACCGCCACGGTCGCAGCAGCTGCCGTCCGCGTCGCTGCTCCAGCTGCTACTGCGGCGAAGGCGGGTCCTCGGCGGCCTCGGGCTCCGCGCCGGGAGCGAGCTCGGGAGGGGTTGGCAATCAGCGGCGGCCCATGCGCGGGCACCTTCATTTTCAGCCCCTCCGGGTGCCCCCTCTGTTCGCGCTTATATAGCGACGGGACGACGCTGCAGCCCGCCCCGCGGCAGGAGCATGACAGCACTGGGCTCAGGCTCGGGTGCGAGCACCCGCAGCTGCACCGTTCACCGCAGCGCCATCCTCAGCCTTAGCCTGGCCCCGCTCGAGCTGCCCCAGGAGCCGAGCGACGCTTTGCACACACACAATGCACGCCCGGGACTCGTCCTATCACCAGCGCGGGCGGCTGGGCGAGGACCAGGAGGCGGGGGCAGGGGAGCCGGAATGTGGTGGGGTGGGGAGCTACCCTCCCCAGCCTGCAGGAGCAGCTTATCTGAAAAGTTCCACCAACTCAGGTCCGCAGCGGGCGGGTCGCCCAGCAGGGGGACCCAGGGGAGGGCGGCTGCCGATTGGAGCGAAGTTTGCAGCCCTCTCCGCCTCCCGGCGAGAGATGCTGGTGGGAGGAGATTGGTATGCGAGAGGATCCGCGCCCTCAAAACTCCGCCGGTCCCCACCCAGTCTCGGTCACCTGGCCGCCTGGCCAGAATTGCCAAAGTCTTTCTCCGGGAGCATCAAATCAGATGATGCTAGAACCAGATCAAAGGAAGGTCAAATGTAAAGAGAGTTATAAAACAGGTTAGTGGGAAATTACGGGATTAGTTCAAACATTAAAAATAAACCAAAGTGAAAGTTAACACTGCCTTGAGTATTTACAGGCCAGCAATACTAGTTGCCTTGCGGAATATTCACTTAAAAGGCATATCTTGGCGGCTTGTCATCATGGTGGGACAGATGTATATCTTTTCTGGCCTTTACCGAATGGCTTGAATACAGCAAGAGAAAATAGATGGCTACTCATTTGGCTATGACTTAAGGTGTCGTTTATGTGCTTACAACTTTCTACATAATGAAATAAGAACTCTATTTTAAGAATATGATTATACTACAGTATAATCATCAAATCTAACTCAATCTTTTCCTTTCTGACAAACAAACCAAAAAAAAAATAAAAATAAAATTAGAATAAAGACCAAAAGGCCTAGTCCTTTTAAAGGAAAATGTCACTTGGTTGTCAAATGTATTAATGTTGCCATAGAGAAAATCACACCGAGCTCATACTTTGAAGCCTTTATACTCTCCCACCACCATCACCTCTGCTTTGGGTGACAATTCTTTAAAGAGGTGATATATGTAGGTATACATGTGTATGCCATACCTTACACACGTTCACACAAGCTACAATGATTGTGTTGGGTTCTTTTGCTATGCCGTAATGTGATTTATCTATTCATTATTTTATCAACCAAATCTTAAATACAATTGTTAAGATTTTATGTAGTTCGGATTTTAAACTGTGCTCTTTCTGATGGAAGACGATTCCTCTGAAGGAGATAGAGAAGACCTTGCTTTATACGTTTATAACTTCTTTATCCCAAGTTGATATACCCTGGTTAAATACTTTTCCTGTGAATCACACTCCTCGGCTCAGCTTCTGTCAGGACAGTTCCAAGTGGTTCAAAGTCATGACGCCATCCATATACCCACATTCCAATCTGAGCTTCCTCTTTTGGTGTCTATCACAAATAATGAAACTCTGGCCTCCCAGTTGAACTGGGAATAACTGGGAATCTCCCAACATTCCCTCTTCTCACAGTGTCTTCATCTGCTCTTGACCTTCAGTACATCCTGAGATGTACACTTCTTTAAATACTCTGGTTTTCCTGCTTCTATCTGTTCCTGTAACCCTTAGTTGGTCCAGCCACTCTCAGTCAGACTCTTGGGTGAGTCTCATCACTGCTTCCAAGCCTCAGTATAAAACATCTTATCCCTTCCTCAGGATCTAAACTGATCTAAGCCACAGTAAACTCAACAGAGCCTTGATGCTTTGTCTCACTTTTTTATCATTTTTATTTATTTTTTTTATTAATTACACTTTATTCACTTTGTATCCCCCCATAAACCCCTCCTACCTTCCCTCTCCCTTCTCCACACATGCCCCTCCCCAAGTCTACTGATAGGGGAGGTCTTCCTCTCCTTCTTTCTGATCCTAGTTTATCAGCTCTCATCTGGAGTGGCTGTATTGTCTTCCTCTGTGGCCTGGTAAAGCTGCTCCCCCATCCGGGTGACATGATCAAAGAGCAGGCCAATC